>CM024541.1:11574961-12174961 GCA_014182365.1 Eucalyptus tenuipes | reverse complement strand
TGAAAAAGAAAAGGAAAAGAAAGAATCATTACGGGATTTTAAAGTACTTTTAAAACACTCTATAAGCAAGAATTGGGTGGGCTCAAATCATGTGAGCCCAGCTTACATCCATCGAGATCATGCGAGTCTCATGTGAGACCCACTTCATCTAGTAGTGGATGTAAATTGAGCTTACATGCATTGAGCCAACTACAATTTTTTATTTGTTTCCATTTGCTCAAGTCATATGCTATGTATGAAAGTATCATCATTCTAGCAAGAGAAGAAAAAAAAATGGTACTGTTTAACATAAGGTGCTTCATTTAAGTGGATAAGATGATGTGGACATCGAGCCATATCGAGGAGGAGGTGCTAGGGACCCATTATCTATTCCGACTGGTTCGATCACTCGAGTGCGAGCCAAGCAATTTAAGCAAGCTGTTGGCGTCATGGTTCGTGATCTTTGGTGTGGAGATGACCTTGGATCAAATCTTGAAGAATCTTGAAAATCTTGGCGTAATTTTTGGCGTGGAGATGACCTTGGATCTAATCTTGAAGAATCTTGGAAATCTTGGTGCAATTTGATTATTTGGTCACCAAATATTTGACCAAGTCAAAAAAAAAATTATTATCTTCTTGTTTGGATATTTTTTAGAATATGACGCATTAGATTTCTAGGGCCGGTTTTAGGGTTTGTGTGGCAACTAGAAGGCCTATATTAAGGGCTGGCCGACTTTCTTTGGGAGATAGATATATTTTATTTTTGAGGAAAAAGAATTGAGAGGTTATCTTCTACTGTTCTTTTGAGGACTTGACCTTATCAAGATTCTCTTGTGGCGGTCGATCGACTTATCGAGTGAGATAGCGAATTCTTTCGCTCGTGGCATCTATAACGTTGGTTAGTTGACACGCGTTCGTCAACAGGTTACGTTCATACCGAGGTTGCCAATCACAGGTTTGATTGGAGGTCGAGGTTCGCAATTCGCACCATCCGGGCCTTCGTAGAACAATCTTTCCGCAACGATTCACATCATTTGGTATCAGAGCTTGGTTCTACAAGGTCTATTTATCTTTAATTTTCTGTTTATATTCAGCAATTTGAGATTTATTGAGCTAGGGTTTCGGTTCTAGCCAAATTAGGGATCTGATTGCTTTTGTGCTTCCATACGTAGTTGTTTCTTTGTTAGTTTTAAATTTTTTTTCCTAGCATCGCAAATTGTATCTGAGTTCATCAAAAAAAAAAAAAGAGAAAGAAAATGCATACAAAAAAAAGTGCACAAGAGAAAAAAAATAGATTCGGCAGAAAAAAATAGCCGAACAAAAAAAAAATCAACAAGGCGACTCGTTTGTTAGTGGACCGAATTGAAACAAAATCAGTAGTGATTTGCGTTTCAATTGGAATTTCGAAAGTTGTACTTGTTGGTTTGAAATTGTTACTTGTTGAAACAAAATCAGTAATGATCTAATCTTGTTTGATTAGTCTGAATTGATTGTCGTAAGGGGGTTGAGAGACAGGTTTTGAGTCCGATAAAGAACTTGTGAAAAGGGAATACGAGAGGGAAAAGGCAAAAGTGTGTGAGTTTAATTGAGGGTTAAAAAAAAAAAGCTTAGACTTGAGTTAAACACGAGGGGAGTGACAAACACCTTGAGAGAAATACGTGAGGGAGTGATTGGTGAGGATTTTTGTGACTAACGTTTACTTGCAGGTCTAAAATATGTCGCGCGAAGAAAGTGTGAATCAAAGGGAGGTTGACTCCATACGAAGGGATGAAGCGCTCGTGGAAAGCATCCAGCAATTGAGGGCCGTAGTGGAGGAGCTTAGTGGCCGAATGATGGGGAATGGCATGAGGGTTGATGGTGACCGAGAGATACCCCGAGGAAGGCCGCAACATCAGCGAGACGCCTCTAGAACACGACCTAGAAGGCAGCGGCATTATGATGATGATGAGGCCGACATGGAGGATGATCGAGATGCTCAATTTGGAAGGTGGAATGGAGCCCGAGGGTTTAGACCCCGAGAAGATAATGAACTTGGCAATATCAATATGAAGATTCCTTCTTTCCAAGGGAAGAATGATCCCGATGTGTATCTAGAGTGGGAGAAACGCATGGAGATGGTATTTGATTGCCAATGATACTTCGAGCTCAAAAAGGTAAAAATTGCAGCTGTTGAATTTACTGATTATGCTATAATTTGGTGGGATCAACTTGTGACTAGTAAGAGGCGCAATGGTGAAAGACCGATAGAGACGTGGGATGAGATGAAAGCGCTGATGAGGAGGCGTTTTGTACCAAGTCATTACCATCGAGATTTGTTTCAAAAGTTACAAAATCTCACGCGAGGCAATAAGAGCGTGGAAGAGTATCACAAGGAGATGGAGATTGCCATGATCCGTGCTAATGTGGTGGAGGATCGTGAGGCCACAATGTCAAGATTTTTGAGTGGTTTGAGCCAAGACATAGTAAGGGTGGTGGAGCTGCAACACTATGTTGAATTGGAGGAATTGATGGACAAAGCCATCAAAGCTGAGAGGCAATTGAAGTTGGACCGAAATCACAAGAGTGGAGGAGGTTCAAATCAGAATTGGAGATCCAATTGTAAGAGAGATGAGAAGCCAAATTGGAGAGGAAACAACACAAAAATTGAAACCTCAAAGGAGAAGGAGAGGGACGGTAAAGTTGGAACGAATCCGGTTTCAGGTAAAATTGAAAACCCTAACACTAGAACTCGTGAAATTAAATGTTTTAAGTGTTTGGGCAGGGGTCATATGGCGAATCAATGCCCTAATAGGAGGGTGATGATCATGACTAGACATGGTGTTATTGAGTCCGAAAGTGAAAGGGAAGAAGAGGATGATGAGATGCCACCGTTGGAGGATTGTAGTGATGGAGAAGTAGCTATAAAAAGAAACTTATTGGTGGTTAGGCGTTCTCTTAGTGTGCAAGTAAAGGAGGAGGAGCATCACCAACAAAGAGATAACTTGTTTCATACAATATGTGTGGTGAATGGTAAGATCTATAGTATGATAATTGATGGAGGTAGTTGTGCGAATGTGGCAAGTTGTACTATGGTGGATAAGTTGGGTTTGAAAACAACAAAGCACCCTAGGCCTTATAGACTTCAATGGTTAAATGGTAGTGGTGAGGTGAAAGTGTTGAAGCAAGTTAGAATTCCATTTGAGATAGGGAGATACAAGGACGAGGTAGAGTGTGATGTTGTACTTATGCAAGCAGGTCATATCTTACTTGGAAGACCATGGCAATATGATCGAAAGGTACATCATGATGGGTATACTAATTGTTATTCATTGGTGATGAATCAAAAGACTTACACTTTGGTACCAATGACACCTAGTGAGGTGTATCAAGATCAGTTAAAGTTACAACGAGAAGCCGAGAGAGAGAGAGAGAGAAAAGGTGAGAAATCCGAGGGCTTGCATAGTGTGTCTGAGACACAAGGAAAAGGAGAGGCCGAGAGGAGGATTGTGGTAAAAACCAATGGAAAAGAAGAGAGGAAAGAAAAGAGGCAAAATAATTTTTATGCAAAATCGAGTGAAGTGAGGAGAGCTTTAGTTCTAGACCGACCAATGCTTGTACTTGTGTACAAGGAGGTTTTGTTTTCTACTAACGATCTTGACCCAAGTTTGCCTAGTCCTATTGTGTCTTTATTGCAGGAATTTGAAGATGTCTTTCCTGATGAACTTCCTGGAAGGATACCACCGATTCGAGGCATTGAACATCAAATCGACTTGACTCCTGATGCGCCATTACCTAACCGACCCGCATATCGAAGCAATCCTGAGGAGACAAAGGAACTACAATGGCAAGTTAGCGAACTATTGGAGCGAGGGTATGTGAGAGAGAGTCTTAGCCCATGCACTGTCCCTGTTTTGTTGGTGCCAAAGAAGGATGGAACTTGGCGAATGTGTGTCGATTGCCGAGCAATTAATAACATTACGGTAAAGTATCGACATCCTATTCCTAGGTTAGATGACATGTTGGATGAGTTGCATGGTTCTTGCATTTTCACTAAGATCGATTTGAAAAGTGGCTATTATCAAATTAGGATGAAAGAAGATGATGAATGGAAAACTGCATTTAAGACCAAGTATGGATTGTATGAGTGGTTAGTCATGCCATTTGGATTAACTAATGCACCGAGCACATTTATGAGACTTATGAATCATGTTTTGCATGCTTTTATTGGTCGATTTGTGGTTGTCTATTTCAATGACATCTTGATATATAGCCGAAGCCCTGATGACCATTTTGAGCATGTGCGAGCTGTCTTGCAGGTTTTAAGGGCTGAGCAATTGTACGCTAATCTAAAAAAGTGCTCTTTTGTTACTAACAAATTAGTATTTCTAGGATTTGTTGTTAGTGCTGATGGTATATGAAAGGGCTAGTAATAACACCTAGAGGGGGGTGAATAGGTGTTATAACAAATCTTCGCAAAACTTAGTAAATCAAATCGTCTTTAGAAGATAATAGATTGAAGATGTAAACGACTACAAGCAGTTATATAAAGTTACGAATTAAAGTAAGAAGTTCGGGGAAAGGGAATAGAAACACAAGGTTTATAGTGGTTCGGCTTAGGTCAAGCCTACGTCTACTCTCCCGCACTAACAGCCCACCGGCTGGATTTCACTATGATTCAAAAAAGTTTTTACAGTCTCACGACCTCGACTTTACGGTGTAGAGACTCCACTACACTCTTTCAAAGTCTCACGAATGTTTGTTCTCTCTTTTGAGTACAATATGAGCTCAACAATTGAAAAAGCAAAGAACTAAGAGCTTCAGACTTTGGAATTTTTCTTTTACGTACACACTCGAACAACTTGAGAGTCTTTCTTATATACTCTTCCATGCCTTCATAACCGTTGGCACTTTCCAAAGGAGTTCCTCCAATCTACCCATTGGAAAGGATCAATCAAGGAGATCTCGAGTCATTTAAGGAATGTCATGATAGCCCACCAATCCTGCTCGCTCATACAATTAGGATTTTGGTTTCCATAAGTAGAACCTTCCAAGTATACTTCGCCCTTCAAGAGATCTGAATATCCAAATTGATTCCAATAAGAATAATTGATCACAAGGTGCTATCTCCAGCCGTGATATCTTCCACAAACCGTACGAACTGTATTCTTGAAGATAAACTCGCATCCGGATAAGTCTTCTCTCGTCGGTCTAGAATATGTCAGTGAGGTCAGACTTTGAGCTTAAAGTCTAACAGTCTTCAGACTTTGACATATGAGTCTTGACCCTTCAGACTAGACTGATTGGAAAGGTTTTGTCAGCTTCAAAACAATACGGAGTTTTCTCTAACAGTATACAAGTTGATGAAGAAAAGGTCAAAGCAATCCGTGAATGGCCAACGCCTAAGACCGTAGGAGAGGTGCGTAGCTTTCATGGATTAGCGAGTTTTTATCGGCGATTTGTGAGAAATTTCAGCACCATTGCCGCACCTTTGATCGAGGTTATCAAAAAGCATGTGGGTTTCATGTGGGGAGAAGAGCAAGAGAAAGCATTTAATTTGCTAAAAGATAAGTTGACTAATGCTCCTTTGTTATCTTTGCCGAATTTCAGTGCTACTTTTGAGATAGAGTGCGATGCTTCTGGTACAGGAATTGGAGCCGTGTTGATGCAAGGAGGGCGTCCCATAGCTTATTTCAGCGAGAAATTGAGTGGAGCAACATTGAATTATTCTACCTATGATAAGGAGATGTATGCTTTAGTGCGAGCTTTGGAGACTTGGCAACATTATTTATGGCCGAAGGAGTTTGTTATCCACACCGACCACGAGACCTTGAAGTACTTGAAAGGGCAGCAGAAGTTGAATAAAAGACATGCTAAATGGATGGAGTTCATCGAGACTTTTCCATATGTGATCAAGTACAAAAAAGGTAAGGAGAATGTGGTAGCCAATGCACTTTAGGTATGCGATTCTAACTATTTTAGAAGCAAAGTGTTTAGGTTTTGAGCATATCAAGGGCTTATATACTGATGATGATGACTTTGGGAGAGTATTTGAAGCATGTGAACATACTACATTTGATAAATTTTATAGGCATGAAGGTTATCTTTTCCGTGAAAACAAGCCATGTTTGCCTAAGTGTTCTTTGCGTGAATTGTTGGTGCGAGAAGCGCATAGTGGCGGTTTACTGGGGCATTTTGGCATTAGTAAGACTTATGAAGTGCTGCATCAACATTTTTATTGGCCACATATGAAGAGAGATATCACACGTGTCTATGAGAGATGCATTGCTTGTAAGCAATCTAAGTCTACAACTAAACCGCATGGCTTGTATACACCATTTCCTATTCCAACGCATCCTTGGATTGATATTTCTATGGACTTTGTGTTAGGATTGCCTAGGTCTAAGTATGGTAGAGATTCTATTTATGTGGTTGTTGATTGGTTTTCAAAGATGGCTCATTTATACCTTGTCATAAAACTGATGATGCATCTTATGTTGCTGATTTGTTCTTTAGGGAGGTTGTACGTTTGCATGGCATGCCTAGATCGATTGTTTCGGATCGAGATTCTAAATTTCTTAGCTACTTTTGGAAAACATTGTGGAAAAAACTAGGAACATGGTTGTTATTTTCTACTACTTGTCATCCACAGACCGATGGTCAAACCGAGGTAGTTAATAGAACTTTAGGGGTATTGTTGCATGCTATTATTAAAAAGAACATAAAATCTTGGGAAGATTGTCTGTCACATGTTGAGTTTGCATATAATAGGAGCATGCATTCTGCTACTAAATTTACACCATTTGAGGTTGTCTATGATTTTAATCTGTTAACACTGTTAGATTTAACCCCTTTACCTGTTGATGAGCGTGTGGATTTAGATGGAGCAAAGAAAGCCGAATTTGTCAAGGCGTTGCATGAGAAGACGTGTACAAATATTGAGCGCAAGATTGAGCAATATGCAAGGCAAGCCAACAAAGGGCGCAAGGAAGTGGTGTTTGAACCCGATGATTGGGTTTGGGTTCATATGCGCAAGGAGCAATTTCTTGAGCAGCGACATTCTAAGTTATTACCACGAGGGGATGGACCATTCATGGTGTTGGAAAGAGTTAACAATAACGCTTATAAGCTTGATCTTCTAGGTAAGTATGACGTTAGTGCTACATTTAATGTTTCTGACTTGACTCTTTTCGATGCAAGTGATGATTTGAGGGCAAATCCTTTGCACGGGGGAGGGAATGATATGGACATTGAGCCATATCGAGGAGGAGGTGCTAGGGACCCATTGTCTATTCCGACTGGTTCCATCATTCGAGCACGGGCCAAGCAATTTAGGCAAACTGTTGGTGTCATGGTTCGTGATCTTTGGCGTAGAGATGACCTTGGATCAAATCTTGAAGAATCTTGGAAATCTTGGCATAATTTTTGGCGTGGAGATGACCTTCGATCGAATCTTGAAGAATTTTGGAAGTCTTGGCGCAATTTGATTATCTGGTCACCAAATATTTGACCAAGTAAAAAAAAAATTATTATCTTCTTGTTTGGATATTTTCTTGAATATGACACATTAGATTTCTAGGGCTAGTTTTAGGGTTTGTGTGGCAACTATAAGGCCTATATTAAGGGCTGGCCGACTTTCTTTGGGAGACAGATATATTTTATTTTTGAGGAAAAAGAATTGAGAGGTTCTCTTCTTTTGAGGACTTGACCTTATCAAAATTCTCTTGTGGCGGTCGATTCGACTTATCGAACGAGATAGCGAATTATTTTGCTCGTGGCGTCTATAACGTTGGTTGGTTGACACGTGTTCGTCAACATGTCACATTCATACAGAGGTTGCCAATCACAGGTTTGATTGGAGGATGAGGTTCACAATTCGCACCATCTGAGCCTTCGTAGAACAATCTTTCCGCAACGATTCACATCATAAGAGATTCATATACAAGAACATTGAGTTGTTGGTAGTTTAGGGAAAAATTCATCATATTTTTGCAACATAGTTAGATATTTTTGTCATATTCCCATTTGGTTATAAGTATCTGGTCAAAGTTGATATGTGCAATCATCACATTAGAGGATATATGGGATCTATCCTTTTCCAAGTTAATAAATAATTTCTATAATTTTAGGCGCCATTGTTGAATTGATCTTTCCTTAAATTCATCCTATTTTGGAGAGATGAACTAGGAAACAGTTTCTCCTCTGTACATACATTATTGATATGGATTTGCGTCTGTCTCATCACAAATAAATCATCTGATAAAACTATGTAAATTAGCAAAGCTAAGTACACAAAAATCATGTGATCTTTTAGTGTACGTGCTTCTCAATGTAATTGAAAATGATTCACAAAATGAACTCAATTATATTCTTTGTGTTAGATAAGTCAAATAGGAATTAGTTTGACAGAGAAACATGTATCCCAAAGTTAGAGCAAAGATCGAGGCTTGCAAGTGAGGAGGATAGAGGTCAAGATCGGCATTCTCTGCTAAACCATTGAACTCGAAATTAAGCATGCGAATGATCTTCGAGCTCTCGTTGTTGACGATTGTCTACAGCTTCTTATCCCATTATGCGCAATTCAAATGTTGTGTAATTTCAAATCACTGACATATAGCGGCCACTGCGCTTTCATTCTACTGATCTACCCTGAAATTGTTGCAGGTTTCAAATCACTGACTTGTTCAAGAATGAAAGAGTGGTGGACACTACGTGTGGGGCAACGAAATGTGATGTTGTTGCAACTGGAATTGATTAGCAGGAGACGCTGTTTAGGTGTTCTCTCCGGCTTTGTAATGTGATTTTGGCTTCTGAAAATGAATTTGTGATGCCCACGAACAAAATGAATAGGAATCTTTCTATCGATATAAGTTAATATGGAAAAAAATCGTGTTTTAACGAGATTAAAAGAAGGTATTGTGACATTTTCTTCTTCTTTGCTCATTAGGATTAGTGGTGTTTGTCGAACGAGATGAAAAGATGGTTCTTTTCATTATGGGCCCCAGACATTATGAATTGAAAATGGGTATCTAACATAGGGTGCATAACGACATGAAGTATAAGCAATTTCTCCAGAATAATTAGAATCTAATACTTAACATAACCAAAAAGTCCCTTCCAAATGAAAATGCCCAAAAACACACACCAGATGGCAACATTAGTCAAAACCAATCTCTCCCTCGGGTGCGTTTATATGCCAAACTCTTAGATTCTTGAAGCTTGATCGATCTGGCAACCTTTGTAGTTTGAAACACTTCGTGCCGTCAAGTATCTCCAATGATTCTAGACTCCCTTGAATCTCCGATATATTAGCACAATTATTTAGATCAATTTTCTTGAGCTTCTTCAAGTTAGTCAGATCAATCAACTCCGCCAATGATGGAAGTGTCGATAGCTTTAATGTTCTCAGGTTCTCCAAACCTTCAAGGCCTTGAATCTCTATTAGCTCATCACAATCAAGAATTTCCAAATCTGATTGCTTTCAAATTTGAAAGATCATTGGTCGTTTTTATTCTCTTGCAAAATTTGATACCTAAGTATGACAAATTTGTTGGGAACCTACGTAGGCATTGCAAATTACGGCACCGAAGTTGGAGTTGCTTTAGCGAAGAAAGGAGAACGAGATCAGAAGATAGGCTAGTGATACGAGAAGTATACAAATCCAAGAACTTGAGCATGTGTAATCTTCCAATTCACCAAGGACTTGGAAACTCTTCAAGTTTAGAAGAACCGCTACAAAAAACTTGCAACTGCAAAGTTCTCAGATTTAATAGGTTCGAGAGGTCGGGAATCGTCTCCATTGAGAATATATAAAAGTATAGAGTGATAAGACTTTCTAGAAGTCGAGGCACTATTGAAATTCTAGTGCCTTTCAATACCAAGATTCTTAAGAATCGTAACTTCCCAATATTACTGGGAATTTCTCCTCCAAAATATAGACCCCCAATCTCGAGTTCTTCGAGCTTCTCTAACATTTCAATGGCACTAAGTAGTTTTTTAATAGAGCTGTTGCCCATCTTGAGTACTTTCAAATTCTTCATATTCTCAATTGAATTAGGTAACTCCTCAATTCTGGACCACGATAGATCCAACTCAATCAGTGAACTGAAACTTTTAATCGACTTGAGTTGAGTAAGACAGATCTCCACTAATGAAAGCTTTGTTGCTGATGTTGTGCAACCAACCAAGCTGAATCTATTCAGTGATGTGCATTTGTCCAAGTTAAGAATTTCCAATTTCTTCATTCTTCTCCATTCAAGAATCTCTTCTATTGACGTATAGTCAAGAAGAAGTTCCATTAAAGATTCTAGTGCCCCCATCACATCTGGTAGCTTTTGAAGACTATGACAATACTTCAAGTTTAAGAAGACTAACTTCTTAAGGTGATTGATGGACGGATCAATTTGAACCAAACTCTCACATCCTTCGAGAATTAATCACTATAAATTCTCATGAAAACAAAAATCTGGAGTTTTATGTAATTTCTGGCATTCGGTCATGTTGACACCTAAATTTTGGCAATCCAGTCCTTTATTCATTGCATAGAAAAATTAGAGATTAATTTTTAAGCCCTAAAAATAATAAATAAATTATAAAAATAATAAATAAATAAATGCATAGCATATAATTTTAGGTGAATCATTATTTTCTGAGAAGGAATGATGATTTGATATATTCGGTAAATCTTTCATATATTCATGCGATATACACACCGAGATATATATTTTGCATAAAATTGGAAGATTTCGAGGGAATATTCCAGGTGGGATGTATATTTGGTGTTAATATTTGGGCAATATACATTTTGACATAATAGAAGAAACATCGGATCTTTCAATCGTCGATGGGCATGAGCAAAGGAAAGAAAATAAAATAAAATCGAGGAGATTGTGCCTTGGCCATGCAAGATGCGATCAAAAAGAAGAAGGAAATTTTGCTTCTTCCATCTAGGGCTCTATTTCTTTGCATATAAAAGGGGTGTCCTGCACACATAAAAGAGCGCGGCAGACGTTAGATTAAAAAAAGGGAGTTCTCTCTCGTTTTTTTTTTTTGTCAACAGGTCAACAAAAGCAATTTTTTTCTCCCTCTGACAAGAGTGCAAGGTGAAAAGAAAAGAAGGGGTGCAACAATTCTGAGGAGTCAAAAGAAAGAAAAGAAGAAAAGTAAGAGAGAGGGTTTCTCCTTGTCTTTCGGTCAACAAAAGGGGGGAATTGTACCTCTCTCCTCTGACAACGTGCGGACAACGTGCGGAGAGAGGGAAGGGAAAAGAGGGTCATCTTCTTTAGGGGTGATCGGGTTCAGGGTGGGTAGGGTCTAGACCTAGACCCTGTACCCGACCCTGTTATAACCAGTTCCCATTTTCTGGACCCTATACCCAACCTTGTTTGTATTGGACCCCGTACCCAACCCACCCTATTTTTCCGATCCGATTCCAGGGTCAACCCTGATTCCACTGGAATCTGTTTTGCAATCTCTCGATATCCTATACGATTTCGAATTTTATATTAATACGCGAGAAAATAACGTAATCCCCCTAATTTGTATTGAAACATTAAGCACTTGTAATAAATAAATACATGAACTTTTTGACTAAACGAAAAATTAAGGATCCACAGGGCTAATTATAATAAATAAAATCATAAGGCAAAGAATTAACAACAAACATAGGTCTAATATTAGTCTTATTCCCACAACTGCTATATGAAGCTATTCATTTATACAAGCATAACTTCTCCTACAAAAGAAAAATTAGGCAAGCCAATCTATGTGATACACAAGAATTTGGCAGCGACGAACATCGTTCGTCCATTAGACGGTGCGAGAGGGAGCCGGTGAGGGAGGGAAGCAAGTGAGGAAGAGGAATGACAAAGGAGGAGTGCCGTGCGTGTTTGAGAGAGCCAAGAGGAAAAACATCGTGTGATTGTGGGAGTAAGAATAGAGATCGAGAAAAAAAAAAAGGGTTTTGGACCTCTACTTACAAAACCGGTCCGAGAACCGGTTCCAAAACCGATCCAGCAACCGGTTTCTGGGTGGGTAATCACTTGGAACTTGTTCCCGGACCGGTTTAAACCGGTTCCGAATTTTGGGAACCGGTTCCCAACCCTGTTTTTCGGGTGGGCCGGTCCGGGAACCGGGTATACCTAGTCCGGTTGCACACCCCTAGTCTTCTTCGTGCATCTTGACCAAATACCCTCGAGGCCTGCAACTCGACGACGCCATCGCAACGCTTCACCGACGGCGTCACTACAGCTCCGCCGCTGACTCCATAGCTGCTGTTCCGATTGCTACCCCGAGCGTCGCCGCATTTACCCCCATCGCCAACGCTCGCAACCCTCCGACGCCCGTAGTTGCCGTTCCTCCGATGCCCATGCAGCCGTTCCTAGCATCTCGGCAACGAGCTACTACTATTTGCCGCGCCACTCGCTGCGCCGACGACCAGCCCGACGGCGTCGCACTTCCGCCTGTTGTCACACCTCCGCTTGACGCCACCACCGCTGTCTTAAGCTCAACCTTGCCGACGTCACTTGCTGCTCCGACGTTTGCTGCCCCCGGCAATGCTCCCGACACCCGTTGTTGTCCGAACCCTCGACGTCAACCGCTATATCCACTCGTGTCTGAACCAAGTCAATTCCGCAAGCTTTCTATTCTTGTAGGTTCATTGGTCGTGAGCCCGCTGCCACCGAGCCTATCCTGGTCGTCGTTTGCGAATCCTTGGCGTCGGTCCCGTTTTGGAAGCAAATAATCCAAACAAGGTAATTTTCTTAAATCAAAATTTGTCTCGATATCATTGCCTAAATTGGAATATTTGATGCCAATGTTGATTCCATGGAGACTTTAGGCATTATACGATAGGATATTATTGCCCAAAAAATCACTATAATTACTAATTTGATCCGTATGACGTTGGATCACTTTCTTAATTATGTTGATTTTTTGGCACATTGATGATATTTTAACTTTTAAATCATTATAATTATTAATTTGATTTGTAAGATTTCGGATCAATTTTTTAATTATTTTGATCTTACTTACATTTTGTGATGTTTAGGATTAGAATAATTGTTAATTTAATCCGTGAGACAATGGATTTTTTTTTCCAATTATTTTAACCCTTTATTTGATGAATATCTTGAGCGAGTTAGATATGATGCTTATACTTGGAAATTGCTTGTTTTGGAAAACACCCAAAAAGAATCAAATTGTGTATTAGATATGATAGTTTCCTAAATTAGGATTGCATTTTTTTTTATTAGATTGCATGCTAGAATATATAGGATTTCTCGATAATATTGTCTAGTTTGAATAGGATTGCATCTTAAAATAATTCTAGAATAGATTAGAATAGATTCTAGATAGCATTTTCTTTCATAGATAGGGTCCTAAATAATGCTTGCATGTTTAGATAATATTGCATGTTTAAAATAGTTTTCGAAGATAGGATAGGGTTTAGGTCAAATTAATCCCTAAACTAGGTTAGAAAATTATTCATTTTAGATAGTTTAATTAAGTTTTCTTTTTATTACGAATTTTAATAAAAAAATACAAAAAGTATTAGGTGCATGTCAAATAGTTTGCATGTTAGGTTCATTTAATTAGAAATTGCTTGTCAATAGAGTAGGTCATGTAGTTAAAGTGCACGTCATATAAGAAAGTGCTAATTTCAAGATAGGAGAAAACCCAAAAAAAAAAAAATTGCTTGCTTTGTGTGTTTAATTCTTTTGATGCAATTTATTTGATTCATTGAGTGTTTAATAATTGTTGAGTATTCGTGTAATCACCCCATTGCATGATAGTGATTTAGGCTAAAACCAATCCAAACTGCCTACAAAGATATTTTTGAAAATAAAAAAGAATGGTATCGAAAGGACATTAGAGAAATCTAGTGTAATCAAGTCCCCGTATCCAAAGTCTCTGGTTCGTAGGAGTAAAATAATTCTCCCATTATTTTACTTAGGTATATAATCAATCTACCATGAACTGATTAGTGGCGACTTCTAGCTAATAATCTTTTGCATACTAAAGAACGTGAACTTAAGTCACGAATTGGTATGCGCTTGGGAGAGCCCAAGCTAAGTTTAGACTTAGTAGTCCATTAGCCAAACCCGAGGTTAGGTCGGAACAGGTCAGATTTAGGACCTTCAAATTCTTAGCCAACTGAAAAGAAGACAACACATTGCTCTTCAAATAAAATATCGATAACCTACAACAAAAGAACTCACATTGATTTAATCTAAAATCGTACCTTGATGTGGCTCCATCCATTCCATTTTTCTATGATTTTACTCATTGAGAGATCAAGGATTACTAGCTTCCTCAGGGAGATATCTATTAGCTTAAAAACGACAGGAAAGTAATTCCATGAAAGCCATCTCAACTCTGGAAAGATAAGTGGGCCAAATGTGTTTTGAACAAAATTCAAGTTCTAGTAACATAGGAAACGACCCGCTTGAGTAAGGCGAGATTGTCTTTTTGTTGAACTCTTTGCTATCCACTTGAAGGAACCTTAAATTTAAAAGCCTTGCAAGGCATTCTTTAATCAAGGAGTTGTTAGATAGTTCATCAAGCTTGAGACATATTGCTTCTATACTATCAATTCCACGAACATCACCTCCTATCTGGCAAAATAACAAAAAAAGAAAACGACAATTAGAAAAAACCATGATTTACCTAGTTGATCTTCTTCAAGGAGAAACAATTTTAGCTTATCTCCTAATGTTGAAAACCATTGATAAACCACATATGGAAGTGCACATGAAGTAAATCAACTCTCATAGAGAATGAAAACCAAAACGAATATGTTAGAGACCAATCTCCTTAAAATGGAATGAAGCTCTACAATTCACCTGCATTTTCTCCATAATCTTCGATGCTTGCGCGTGAATCCACACGGATTGTTGCTTTTCTGTTTTCTTACCACTTCCCTATTGTATAAAATGTCTTCCAATATCTCTTAACCAATCATGCATCCACAGTTGATTATCTTCTCTAATCTTGATTGAAGATCTTTGTTAGAGGAATCCAAGGCATTGATGAGGAAGCAATTCATAGCCTTCCCACATGTGAATCACAATTCTTTTATCAAACCCAATGAAAAAACAAGCAACATCAAAAAATATTTTCTTTTGGTCTTCATTTAATGCCTCGATACTTATCATCAACTTCTTTTGAACATCTTCCTGAGGAAATTTTTCTAGCTCCTTTAATATGGCATCCCACTCTACTTCTTTTCTAGATAAAAGAGAACCTATAATCTCAAGAGTTAAAGGAAGGCCACCACAAATGTTTACTACTCTTTCAGAGTAAGAGATGTATGGCTCTAGGGGATAATCGCTTCTAAAGGCATGTTTGCTAAAAAGTTGAAGAGAATGATCAAAATCCATGCAAGTAAGTTCGTAAGTCCCATCAACAAGTGTTGGCACGTTAAGAATTCCCTCATATCTAGTGGTAATGACAATCTTGCTTCCTTTACCAAACCACTCATGCTTATGCACGAGCGCATCAAGTTGAAATGCTTTATCAACATCATTAAGTAGAAGAACTTTTTTAGAGCATAACCTTTCCTTGATCACCTTTTTCCCTTCCATGATATCATTGATGTGTGGCCCTTTCTTTTTAAGGATGTTAGATATAAGCTGATTCCGCAAATGCTTAATCTCTATTTCTCGGATGTTGGAAAGCAAGCAATAATAGACAAAATCATTAGAGAGTTTATTGTACACTATTTTGGCCAGAGTGGTCTTTCCCATGCCACCCATACCATGGATTCCAACAATATTTGTCTCATCCTTATGTGTACCTATTATCCTCATGATTTCATCCACATGATTGTCTACTTTGACTAAACAATCAGATACTTCCAAGTAGACGGCTTTCAACTCAATCAAAACATTATTGACAACTTCTTTTGCAATTTTGCTTTTGCCTCTAATAGCATTGGAAGAAAAAGCATTCAGATATTAGGTTAAGCCAACCAAAATAATGCATTTGGAACAATTATGATATAATCAAATACCTATTTGGTGTGCTTTGGAGGTCCCATCTCTTTAGTGCTCCAACCTCATTGAGAGCAGCTTTCCAGTTGCTGATAGTCTCATCATCGAAACGCTTCTTGCTTGCATGAGAAACAATGGCATTGCCATAGTGCTCAGTCTGGTATTTTACCTCGGATGGTGCGACATCGTAGAAAATGGGCATGATCTTATGTCTCCTTGTGTTCTTGCTCTCCACCATCTTGATCAACTCCCTAAGGCACCATGTACTATCAGCATATCCTTTAGAATAGATTGGTGTGGAAATCTTTGACTGCTCAATCGTGTGGAGAAGCTGACTGCCAATCTCTTCCCCATTGCGGAGCGCTTCATCATCTTTATATGCCCGAATTCCAGCTTCAATCATGCTGGTGTAGATGTAATAAGTAAAGTTGCTACGAGTATCTGGTCCTCTAAAGCTTGAGAGTACTTCTTATTCATATCTTGATGACATCTCCATTTCCTGATTATATTAGGAGTAGAGTTCAAAATATTTATCTGTTATGTGTTCACGCTCTCCTTGTAAGGCTTCATTTAGTACAAAAGACAAAAAATAGTAGCAATTACTGTCAATGCGAAATGCAACCACAAAGTTTGGTGCGACTTCCCTGTGCGACAAGGATTTGAAATGCTACCCAAAATGATAAACACGCGCAGGATGATGAGGCTAATTTCTACTTGGAGAAAATGCCGAGATAAATTTTAAGTCATTATAACAAGGTTTGTTGAGGCTAATTTCTATCAAAAGTAGATGTAAAGATCTACTTTAAGTATAACGAAACCCTATCCACAAACGCACATGCTCTCTCATGGTAAATTCTTAAGCAGAGGTAGAGATCTGCTTTAAGTAAGTATAATGAAACCCTATCCACAAATGCACATGTTCTCTCATGGTAAATTTTTAAGCCCTGTAAAAGCGAAAGTTAGATCGATCTAAAATCTATTGGAAGGAAACCGAAAAGAATGCTCCATTATAAATTGTGCTTCACAAATCACTTTTTTTTTTTTGTTGTTGTTGCTTTAGTAAATCAATGGGGACATATTCTAGGAAGATCATGTGTCAATCTTATCTATGTAGAGTTTTCCTGTAATCGATTAAAGATTGTCTTAAATTCTAGGTCAACTGTCTATTTGCATAGAGATGCTTCCGATTCTTTACTTGTTGCTTGAACCAATAGCATTTTATGCCATGTGAGATTGTCCTTTGGAAAACTACTTCTCGTGGCTATCCGAGCCTCTCCTCCTTTAGTTTCATCCATGTACAGTTGACAAATTTCAAAAATTTACCATAGAAAATAATGTAAAATTTTCTCAATCAAAGGTGTTATTTTTTGATGAATTTATTAGCCATTATTTGCGGAGTGAAATCTACCGATGCCCACTGAAAAACTTTAAAAGGAAAATCATAGTGCATTGATGAGTGAAATCAAATACCTACCTGCAGAAACACCCTTGTTTTCTCCAACAGCACCTAAACTTCAAGAATTAAATCTGACCCATATATCCTCTTCCAAAGAAGAGACGTCGTTGCGCCAATTGCCTCTCTAGCAATACTAAAATTTTATAGACTCATGATGCAAAAGCATAAAGATTCAGCAGCTTGGATGGAGCTCAAATTAGCTCATTGAATATCAGAGAAGATTTGAAAGCGTCGTTGAAGCTGTAAAAGAATTGAAGAAATTAAAGCATTTGAAAGCGTGTAAAATAGACGGCATAAGTTGATCCACTATTTTTTCTCCATTTCCTTTCTCTAGTGTTTAGCAAAAGCTCTTCCCATCCAAACATCAAAAAACACTGTCAAAGTTATCATGAAGTTCTGAATGTTGGTATGTGATGAATATAAAAGCTGTAGCTGGCATAAAGAAGAACATGTGAATCAAACTCAAATGTTGTTGTCTTCTCTCTTATGTCTCACTAATGTTTAAGACCACGCTTCTTGTCTCTTTACTTTTGTTCTTATAATTCCTTCTTCTTGAATTGTCTTAATCGAGCAAAATAAAATCAACTAATTCCACTTAAAAGTAGATTGAGATTTAACGAGTTAAACTAAATGGCAAATAGAAAGAATCAATCACTGACTATAGTAAATTTCTGATCTTATAGTTTATAAAAAAAATGAACCGATGCATGCATGCGAATATAACTTAAAGCAAAATTACCAGAAGTACCGGTGACATTGAAAGACGGAATTGACAATGGCAAGCTTGAAGAAGATCCAAGCAACAAGATAAGAAACAATGACTAAATGGTTGTAGAGTCCTGCCAGCATTATCCTCGTCGCACATCAAATGGAGAAAGAAAAGAACATTCCTTTCTTATGGGGTTGAGAGATTCGGCAATTCGTTTTCTAGCCTAAGCGTATGGAAGAGTGTTTTAATGGAAATGGTTGATAAAAGGCGGGGAGGGATCAATTGATGAAATTTGAGTTGGGGTCAAGAATTCTTCCACCAAACCTGATTCTTGTCGCGACCTCCTTTTTTCGGGTGCCCTCTTACGCGTGGACGCATGTGGAGGCTAATGGCTCGCTAAGTTTATTAAGCTTAACTTGTGCTCTCCCATGCCCACCAATTCGCGACTTATGATCCGAATTTTTAACCTGCAAGATAATTTCAAATAGGAGTCACCACTAATCAATTTGGAGTGGGTCGATTAGAAACCCAAGTGAAAAATATCAAGAGAAATACTTCACTCCTGCGCAATCAGAGAAACTAAGATCGGGGACTTGATTACATTAGTTAATCACTAATGCCCTTTTCAGTACCTAATCTTGTTTAAACACAAAGTAAAGCACTTTATGCAGCATTTTGTACCAATCACAAGTTCTATGATTCAATTCGTAATTAGACTGAGGAAATAGAAATTCATGCATCACAAAGGTGCAATTGAAATGCAGGAAATAAGTCAATATTTGCTTTCAAGAAGTTAAACACGATTTCTCTTTCTATTTTTTGGGTTTTCAAGGGTTTTTTTATGCATTTATGGAGAAAAATAATCAAAAACCACATTTTTTGGTATTTTTCTATTTTTTGGAAAATAAAAAAAGATTTTCGGATTTCTGATTTTTTGGAAAAATATTTTTTTTTTCTTTTTCTGATTTTTATTTTTTATTATTATTGAAATATTTTTATATTAAACGGACTCCCGAGTTGGATGGAGCTCGTCACGACCTACACACAGTGAGCAACACCAGTCGGCTTGACGGGTTCGGCACGACACAGCTTCGAACGGCACGGCATGGCGGGGGTAACTCCGTGATGGGGGTGACTCCGTGACGGGGGCTTCAATTCACGCCGGGCTCCGAGCACAAGGGCAACGGCGGATCTGTATTGGGGGACGGCAGTAGCTGGCATCGAGCCAGCGAGCTTCAGCGCGCCGGGGCTCACGGCTGGTCGACAGGGCGGCTGGTGACGCCACGACAGCGATAGGCGGCGGGGATTAGTCCTGCGGTTCTCTCTCTCTCTCCCCTGGTTTCAGCCACCCTCTGCTCAGATCTCGCCCTCTAAGTAGCACCGACACGCGACACGCGACACGCGACACGACACAACACGACACGCGACACGTCATTTCTCAAAAAGTAGAGAATTCCGACACGTTCCGACACGTTAAATATTAAATAAATATTTTTATTTTTAATTAATTTGATTCAAATTCACAAATAAATAAATAAATAAAAAGTTTAAAATGAATTTATACTAATAATATTAATAAATCTATTCATAGAAAATTTGAAAAACATATTCATAGTTAATGCGTAACCATATTTGGGAACATGTTTTTAACTTTAATAAAAATTATGGATAAGACTAATAACTAACAAAAAAATAGAATCAACTTTATTTAAATAAATCTATGATATTCTATAATCATCAAAATTGATTATTATTTAACATTCAATATTTTTATTTTTTTGAAATAACTTTTTAACTCATTTATTTATTTTTATAACAAAAATAATTTTACCTTTCAAAATTATTTCCCCCTCTTTTCTCTCTAAACTCTCATCCCCAAAAAAATCATTTCCCCCTGTTTTCTCTCTAAACCCTCGTCCCCAGAAAATCATTTCCCTCCCCGTTTCTCTCTCCCCTATCCCCCACGCCACCCCCAAAATCTTCCCTCGATTTCTCCCCGCTCTCTCTCTCTTCCTCCCCACGACAGGCCACCCCAAGATCTTTCCCTTGATTTCTTCCCTGCTCTCTCTCTCTCCCCAAGATCTTCCCTTTGGTTTCCCTTTGATTTCTTCCCTGCTCTCTCTCTCTCTCCCTCCCCCCTCGACAGATTTCTTCCCCGCTCTCTCTCTCTCCCCCTCTCCCCTCGACAAAGCACCTCCTCCCTGCTCCCCGCCCCCATCAATCACCCCCATCCCCCCTCCTCGCCTCCCCTTTCGGTTTCTTCCCTTCCCCTCCCCCTCGGTTTATCTCTTCCCCCACCCCACGCCACCTCCCCTCTCCGGCCCGATTTCTTTTCACGTCCCGCCACCCCCTCTTTGGCCCCAGTTTCTTTCCATCGTCCCCACCACCCTCCCCCTCGATAAAACCCTAACCACGGCCTCTTCTTCCTCCTCGTCACACAGCTCTCTCTCGGTCGCCTCATCACAGTCGCTCGCCGGAAGGGCCCTCTTTCGCAGCTGCAGCCTCGCCGCCGGCCCTCCATCACAACGTCGCAAACGCGACCCTCTAGATCGCCTGCTCTTCCTCTGGCCCTCCCTCGCCATCTCGGTCTCGCCTCCGCTCCCTCGGCCTCGCCTTTGCTCTCCATCATCATCCTCTCTCTCTCGGACACGCGCGTCGGAGCATGTCGAGAAAGGTTGACCACATGTCGGAAAATCCGACGCGTGTTAACCGCGTGTCCGAACATGTCCGAGCGTGTCGGACATGTCGACACGTGTCGGACACGACACGGAAGCTCCGACAATGTGTCGGTGCTTCATTGCTCGCCCTCCTTCTCCAGCTGACCTCCCCTCCTTAGATCTCCGGCTTGCTCGCTCTCGGACCTCCCCTGATGCCTCTCGGGGGAAGTCCTCTAAGCTTGCTGCCTTCGATCTCTCTCTCTGCATGCCTTTGGCCTTCCCCCCTTGACGCCCTAATTATAGGCGAGGAGGCCGGTCGGCGATGGTGCTCGGGCCGCCGGCCCTTGGCGCACTAACCGACCTTGGAGCATCCGAACCGGCGTCCCCTCAGCCGCCCATCTATTCTGCTTTGCTCCTTACCCAGCGGCATTGAAGACGCGTCCCATCCATCGTTGGTTTACAGTGCTCTGCTCCGGCAAGAGGTCCTGCGCGCGTGAGTTGCAGGGAAGGAGGAAGGAGGAAGGAGGAGAAGGGAGAGACAAGGCCAGGCCTTGGGCCGCGTGGGGAGGGGGGAAGAAAGGGCTGGGCATGAAAGCCCAGCCTCCGTGGAACACTCCCCCCGCTTTTTCTTTTTCTTTTTCTTTTTTTTTGTATATATAATTCTATTCATCCAAAATAAGGTAAGAAAAAGGAAAATAAAAATAGAAAATAAAACTTAATGGATGCAAATAAAAACTAAGACCTAAGTGATGCAAAAATTATTTTTGTTAGGGACAAATTGGTCCCTAATTTTCTTATAGAATACAATTCAAAATACATAACCAAAATTTAGACGTCAACAATTCTCCCGCATCACTTTCTTATGTCGACACAATTAGGAAACATGGGAAATGATCCCTTTCTTGGTTCCCACTATGGATAGGACAATTCAGTAAAGGTGTTATTTGCCTTCTACCGTTATAGTTAACACAAGAAAGGAATTTCTTTGCACTCCTTCTTGCTTCTCGTGGAACAAAAGGGGTTACCCCTAGGTATCTTTATACATCTTCAGAAGAATGCCACAGAGAATGACGTGACATGAAGAATGCTTTCCACTGCCTGAGGACAAGATAAACCTTCTGATTCACATCAATAAAGTCCAATAATCAAAATGTGCTTTTCAAAATATATGCAAAAGGGGCGTCAATAAGATTGTCCTCTTTATAGCATAAAAAAAGCATCTATCAAATATTAAAGAAAATTATCTTCATCACTAATAAAAGGACAACAGGCGACCGGCAATACTGCCGCTAAAAGCCCAAAAACTCGCCCATAACGATAATGAGCGAGGGCTAGGTGCCCGTCAGCCGTCATTGCCTATTCGTTCCCTGCAAAAGAGAAGTGGCGACCGCTATGTGAAGCCCATCGCCGAGCCTTTTGAGGACAGTGGTCGTCCCTAAAGATGTGGATTAGCGAAAGCTTTCCTTTCCTAATAGCTCATTCAAAATTCTGTGCCTTGTATACTAGTTTCTGTAGGAGAGAGCAGGTATAAGCCATCCTGCAAAAGTGTCAAGAATTGGTTGTCTATGGGTGCGTTTGGGAAAGTCATTGGAAAAATACAAAGGACTTTAGGTTGAAGGGATTTTTCAAATGCAAATTGTGTTTGTTAAATTACAATTTAAAAGTCCGTTGTGAAATACCTTTGAGCAAAATGGTATTTGAAGGAATTATATTTGCAAAGGACTTTTGTGATAAAAAAATTATCAAAAGAAAAATAAAAAAAATTGACCGGCAATGGCAGGCGGCCGTCGGCGATCGAAATCTGTCGCCGACGGTCGACATCTGACTTAGGCAGTTGCCTGGAGGCAACTGGGGAGGGTCGCCCGACCCGGCAAGGGCCGCCGGACGTTGGGCGACCTCGCCACCCTAGATCCAAGGGCGGTGAGGTCGCGCGACCCCACCGTGACCTAGATCCAGGGCGGCGAGGTCCTCTCGCGACCTCGCCGCCGGATCCGGGTCGCAGCGAGGTCGGCGACCCAAACCTCGCCGCGACCCACGGCGATTGCTACGACCTAGACAGGGCGGTGGTCGCGCCACTCCCCGTGACGGTCGCTTGGGCCACCGCGATCATGCCGAACCGTCGGCGGCCGCTCACAGCTTCGAGCAACACGTCGGCCAACCTCAACGGAGAAGAAGATGAACGGTACAATGACGAGGGCAAAATCGGAAAAATCGAGAGTAAGTGAGGGTAGTTTTGGAAGAAAATAAAAAAATTGAACAGGGCCTCTTGTATGCCGAGAAAGCTAAAAGCCCAAGGCACCCTCACACCTGCCTTGGGCTTTTAGCGTTGAGAAGGCCAACTTTGGCCTAATGGGAACTTCAAAGTTGTTCCCAAACACCCAATATTTAGCCTAAAGATCCTTAGAAGCCCAAAGATCCTTTGCAAAGCTAATTCCAAACGCACCCATGTCCTGCTCTTTTTTACTTGTTGGATAGTCCCATAATGACCCATAGTTAATAAGCCTAGATAGCAAACTTTAAAAAGAAATTCAAGAAAGAAAATCATTCAACTTGAATTCAAACTAACTGCATAAAAAATTCAAATTCCTACAAAAATAAATTGGGATTAAACATGATAATGACATTTTACAATTAAGTACAATATTTCCAAAATCCTGAAGAAAATTCTGTCACCGAACTTCATGTACTCCACAAATTTTCCCGCAGGCATGACGTTGAGTTTTCAAACTCCACCAAGCCAACCTGCATGTGACAAAAGAAAATTACAAAGTTAAACAGAGTCTGACAAAGAATTTATAAAGAAATTAATTAATATTTATGGAAGTGCCCACTTAATCCTGAAGGCAGATCTACAGAACTATTCCAATAGCATTAGCAAACTACAAGAGAACTACATGATTAAAAGCACTTGATTGGTAAATGGTCTATCTGTTGTTGTCAACAAAAACTGAGTGGTGAAATTAGTTACATATTTTCAAAGGAAAAAAGGAAAGAAAATTTAAAGAACCTAATGGTAAGGGTGATGGCTAGGACGCCATCACATCTAAAGGAAATTGCAGTCACCAAACAAACTACAGACACCTTAAGGACATGAAAGGATGCACAGCATTGCTTAGGCCTACAAGTTAGAGGAACAACCACCACCAAGAAATGCAGTACCTAGCACCTAATTAGAATGCAGGGCCACAAACACATTCCTTATAATAAAAATAGAAATCGTTTTGAGAAGAACAACCAACTTGAAGAAAACAACATAATCTGTATGCTTCTACTCTGGGATGAAAGAGGCACAATTTGATAGATGGTGCAATCCAAAGCAAGCATTTGTAGAATCTATCATTAAAACCATGCTTCCATGTTCAGCTAGTTCATAATAGTTTCTTAGCTGGTCCTTACAAAGCATTCTAATGCTTATCGAGCAAGAAAAAAGAGAAAACAAACACAAAACGAAATTCAAACTGAGAAAATGTTCAGGTCCTAAGACATTAGAATCACTTACATTGTACAGTGCAATATCCTGGGTCATTGGCCTCCAAAAAAATTTTCACCCCCCTTTTGTCTCCTTTCTTGCTAGTGCACCTCATTGATTCCCACATATCATCCTGTTATAGACCACATTCCAATAAACATTATCAGCAGAGGAAAGGAGGGGAACTATGTTCAACAAGTTAGTTACTAGTCTACAATCTACATGCCATCTACAGTAAACAAGAGGGATGGGCTACCACTCTGATGAGAATAATTAAAAAGCATACAAGGCATTATTTGCAATGGAGAGTTAGTGACAATTCACAGTAATGGAGAAAGTAATGCTTCATAATGCGCCTGCTGCTTCCGAACCTGCACTCGTAAAACCCATTGTTTTTATCGTCATACATCCATTCATTAGCTAAGTCTATTTGAGCTTGCAAGTGAGAAGGACAAACCATCAAGATCTCCATTCTCACCCAAACCATTGAATTAAGCATGCGAATGATGACTCAGCTCTCATTTGTCAACAAATTTCAGCTTCATATAATCTCCTAAAATGCACACTACATACGTAGCTTTGGCAATTTGAAAGCTTAAAACACATGAAGTACTAGTGGAAATAAACATTGCAATAAACGTTACCTCCAGGTACCCAGTATCTTTTACAATAGTTTGTATTTGCAAGCTCATACAGTTCTCTGACCGTTCTTGCTCCATCAAGAGGATCAGCCTCTGCTCAGGTTCTTCAGAGTTAGAAAGCAGGGAGAACCCATCTAATATGTGCGTCACCATCTTTTGTTCTTTCCCGGTTCAGTGGGACCACCTAACGTAAAATAAATAACTGAAAACTGATCAAACAAAAAATAGCATGAGTGAATTGTAAAACAGACTATGCAGGTTCTGCTATGACCATAGATTTTCAAGTCTTTTAATCGTCATACGTATGAAACATCTACATGCCAAGGGACAAGCGAATGACCTATAAAGATGATATCCTTAAGTTTGGCAGCGAAAAGAGATCTAAATCTTGAGAAATCATATGTTGAAGGTATTGCAACAAAACAACCAGATTCTGAGACACTGTAATATGATGACCAAACCATTCTTATGACGAAAGGTGAAATGAAGCTAAGGGCCCTTTCACGCTTAGACTAAAACAGCAAATCACATGGAAGGTGAACTGGATGAAAATTATCCTAAGTGGTACGCTATTTTGCAAAAATTTCTATATCTAAGAAGGTTTATCAAAAAAAATTTGCATTTAGAACAGTGCCGCTGCAACTATAAATGCATGTTTGTCTCTTCCAAATTCTAGAAGAAGAAGCTTGGGGAAAAAAAAAAAAAACAGTACTCCGATTGAAATACTAAACTTTGTTGTCTAGCCACAACATGATTGAGTTCCTTTTTCAACAATAATTCAAAAAGAGAGCTGCATTTGCAAGGAAGATCTGTCACAGGGATAAAATCATCCTACCTAGCACGAACATCCACCCTTATGTCATTTAAAACTTCTTATTGAAGAATTTAGAGAAAAGAATTGTGATAATTCTCTGTATATTTGTACCAAGATTACAAAGCTATTTATAGGACTTCTACAAGTACTAACTAGGAAAAAACAGACCTGTAAAATACAGCTATAATCCCACGAATCAAGGGATACTAATAAATCATTTCCTAACTAATTATTTACAGCTATTTCCTAATAATTAGGACCTAAGAAATCAGGATTGAATATTCCTAATAATCAGATCCTAAAAATCAGGATAATTCAACACTCCCCCTCAAGCTGAGGAATAGATGTCTTCCATTCCCAGCTTGGAGATTATTTTGTGAAAGATCCCACCATTAAGTCCTTTGGTTAGCACATCAGCTAGTTGATCTCCGGAAGGTGTGTAGGACATGCAGATCAACCCATCTTCTATCTTTTCTTTGATGAAATGCCTGTCAATTTCAATATGCTTCGTCCTATGATGCTGTACGAGATTATGAGCAATATTAATTGCTGATTTATTGTCACAATACAGCTTCATAGGACCCTCCCACTTGATTTTCAAGTCTTCTAGGATGATTTTAAGCCATAATAGCTCACATATTCCTTGGGCCATTGCTCGAAATTCTGATTTAGCACTTGATCTTGCAACTACATTCTGTTTTTTACTCCGCCAAGTCACTAAATTTCCACCAAGAAATGTGCAATAACCAGATGTTGACCTTCTATCCACCATGGATCCGGCATAGTCAGCATCGGTATAAGCTTGCAGCACTAGTTTTTGATTTCTTCTGAATAGGACTCCTTTTCCGGGACTTTCTTTTAAATAATGTAGCACTCGATTGACGGCTTGTAAGTGTGATTCTCTTGGGTCATGCATAAATTGACTAATCACACTTACTGAATAGGCAATATCAGGCCTAGTATGAGCCAAATAGATGAGTTTCCCGACCAATTTTTGATACATTTCTCGGTCTACAGCAGGTTCTTCCTTGGCATCCCCAAGCTTTTTATTAGGCTCAATAGGTGTGGCTACTGGTTTACAACCAAGTTTTCCAGTTTCCTTCAAGAGATCAGTCACATACTTCAGTTGCGAGACAAAAATTCCTTGTCTAGAGTAAGAAACTTAAATGCCAAGAAAGTACTTGAGTCTTCCTAGCTCTTTTATTTCAAACTCTTTAATCAAACACTACTTTAGCTGCTGTTTCTCCTCATCATCGTCACCTGTGACAATAATATCATCGACGTACACTAGAAGTGCTGTCACTCTCCCTCTTGCCGAATGCTTAATGAAGAGAGTATGATCACCTTGGCTTTGTTTGTAGCTTGAAGCTTTCATAACTCTAGAAAATCTCCCAAACCAAGCTCTAGGTGATTGCTTGAGCCCATATAGTGCTTTCCGTAATCTACATGCTTTGTTTGTTGTCTTTTCTCCTTCAAATCTCGATGGAATACTCATGTAGATCTCCTCTTCTAGGTCTCCATGTAAGAATGCATTCTTCACATCATACTATTGAAGTTGCCAATTAAAATGAGCCGCCAAAGAGAGTAGAATTCTCACAGTGTTCATCTTTGCCACCGGAGCAAATATCTCCTGATAATCTACTCCATAAGTCTGAGTATAACCCTTTGCCACCAATCGTGCTTTATATCTCTCAAGAGAACCATCAGCTTTGTATTTCAAGGTAAAAACCCATTTGCAGCCCACAAGATTCTTTCCCTTAGGTTTTTCGACAATCTCCCAAGTCTGGTTTTTTTCTAGTGCATCCATTTCTTCTCTCATTGCATTCCTCCATTCTTCTTTAGACAATGCCTCAGATAAAGTATTTGGAATAGAAAAAGTGTTTAGACTCACAATGAAATTTTTATGAGATGGTGATAGGCGATCAAGTGACACATAGTGAGATAGAGGATATAAGGATCGCTTTGTGCACTCTCTAATATCTTTTCTAACAGCAATGGGAAAATGCGAGTCATTTTCTGGCATATCAATTGACTGTTTATGCAAAGGAGAGTCGGAACTTACCGGAAATTCATTTGCAAAACTCGGATGGGAATCTTGAACTTGTGTTTGGTCTGGAATAGCTGTCTTTCTTGAGTATACCTGAGGAAATCTCATAGAGTCATAAATACGGGGAGATATGGAAGTGGACTCTTGTTCCAGAATAGGCTCAATCGTAGAGAGTGAGTCCGGGATTGAAGTAGCACGAACTGATTCATCAGAAACTTATTCATGAGGAGCCTGTTGATTAGAGTTGGAGGCTGATTGGTCAGGAGTTGATTGATCAGGGATTGGTTGATCAGAAGTGGGAGCTCGGAGTGGAAGATTATTAGGAGGTAAGTCAAGATTAAGGCCGTCAAAGTCTTTATCTTCAACTAATGACTTCTCCCCCTGAAGATAAGACTGTGGAAAGTAAGGTTTGTTTTCTACAAATGTAACATCGATCGATATATAGGTCTTTCGAGAAGGAGGATGATAACATTTATACCCCTTTTGTGTAGAGGAGTAACCAAGAAAGACACACTTGATTGCTCTAAGATCTAGTTTTCCCCTTTGCTGATTATGAACATGTACAAATGAGGTGCAACCGAAGACTCTCGGTATGAGATTATTTGTTGTCCTGAAATGGGGATAAAAGTTAGAAAGAACTGCCATAGGAGTTTTGAAATCTAATACTCTTGATGGCAATCTATTAATCATGTATGTAGATGTAAGGACGGCTTCCCCCCAATAAGACTTAGGGACATTTCCATGAAACAACAATGCTCGAGTAGTGTTGAGCAAATGACCATTTTTCCTTTTAGCCACCCCATTTTGCTGTGGTGTGTTTACACAAGATGACTCATGGATGATCCCTTCCTTTTGGAAATTGGTTGACAAGATTTGATTAAAGTAGTCTCTAGCATTATCTGATCTAAAGCTGTTAATTTTAACTCCAAATTGATTTTGAACCATAGAATTAAAATTAGGAACAATACTACTTACATCAGATTTGTGTTTGAGTAAAAATATCCATGTGACCCTAGTGCAATCATCGATTAGAGAAACGAACAAGCGAGCCCCTGAGATATTTGGAATTGTGGAAGGTCCCCAAATGTCACTGTGAATCAAATCAAAAGGATGAGAACTTCTTTTGTTGTTTATAGGAAAAGATACACGGGTGTGCTTAGCAAATTCACAAGTATCTCATTGGAATTGACTCATATCTAATCCTTTAAACAAGTAAGGAAACATGATATTTAAGATACGAAAAGATGGATGACCAAAATGAAAATGGTAAAGCCAAATGACATCCTTATTTGAAGCACTAAGAAATGACAAGGGTGAATTGTTCGTGACTTTTTTTGAAATCCTCGGCGTCTCAAGATAGTACAACCCATTCTTTTCCTTAGCAAGTCCAATCTTCCTCTCCGAATCCGTTCTGAAAAACACAGTAGGTAGGGTAAAAAATTGCATAACATTTGAGGTCATTGGTGAGCCTTTGTATTGAGACTAGGTTGGCTGATAGTTTCGGCACATGGAGGACATCTTTTAGAGTGAGAACAGGCGTAATATAGATATCACCAACTCCTGCAACAGTGGCCATAGAACCATCTGCCACAACTATTTTCCTATTGCTTGGACATGGGGTGTAGGTAATAAAAAAATGTGAAGTGTGAGTCATGTGATCAGTGGCACCTGAGTCTATTATCCAAGCTTCACTTGAAGTTTTTCTAAGGCATTTAGACTAAAAGAGAATGGAGACTTACCTGAGAGTGCTAAGGAACATGCATCGGAGGGTTTATTAAGAGACCCTAAAAGCCCTTTAATTCTTTCTATTTCCTCACCGCTGAAGGATTCTTTCACCTGTCCTTCGTGGCGATTTGCTGGCTGGTCTGTTCAATTAGATGAGCCTGAGGCCTTGGCTGTCCTCCTTTGTTTCCCCACTCTCGGCTTGAGGTTGCTGGTTTGCTATTCAGCTTCCAGCAACGTTCCTTTGTATGCCTTGGCTTCTTACAGTAGGTACACCACAAACTGTCTCGATTATCCCTCCATGTAGGCCTCGAAGCATCCACCTTTCCTCTTTCTTGTGTTGACGCATTGCGAGTTACTAATGCTGAACCTTCCACAGCTTGAGGCTCTAGCATTATTCCTCTTCGACTTTCTTCTACCCGGATTAGAGAGATCGTCTCTTCCAAAGAAGGGATTTCTTCCTTTCCAAGTATTTGAATCCTGACTTGGTCAAATTCAGAATTAAGACCTGCCAGGAAATCATATACTCGATCCTTTTCAATGAAGGTTTTTAGAGTTGCAGCATCATCTGCACACTTCATCTCAAATACTCAATAATGATCGAGTTCTTGCCATAGATTTTGAAGGGAATTGGCATATTCCGTTACCGTTTTGCTCCCTTGTTTTGTTGCACTTGTCTTTACCTTGATTTCGTATACTTGTGCTGCATCTCGAGCCTTTGAATAAGTCCTGCGAATAGAATCCCAAATCTCCTTTGCAATTTTGAGAAACATACATGTATCACTTATGGCTGAATCCATTGAATCCCAAAGCCATGACATGATCATTGAATCTGCCTCATCCCATGCATTGAACATGGGATCTTCTGGTGTTGGACCTGTTCCGAGAAGATGGCTGAGTCTTCCTTTACCCTTCAAATAGGTCTTGACGAATTGTGACCATTTGAGATAATTCTTTTCATTCAGCCTATAAGTTGCTCTCACATTTTGTAGATCTCCGGTCATATGGTTGGTGTTGGCCTCCTCATTTTGACCCGAAGTATCTCCAATCAGTTTTGTCTCAGACATGGATAATTCCAGGCACAAAGAAAGTACTTGGAAATGAAGAGCAAAAAACAGATGCAGTAAAGGCTGCAAGTGAATGAGGTTTTAGGGCAAAATTTGGGACAAGTTTAGAAGCGAAGAGAAAAAAATATAGCTAAAGGGATCACAATAATGACAGTTGCGATCAGATTGTTAAGGACAAAGACAAACCCAGCAATGAAGGCTGTGATTGGAAGATTATTGCATCAATGAAGGATACACTGCAACGCTATCCCAGAAAAATGAGCCTAAGGCTCTGATACCATGAAGAATTTAGAGAAAAGAATTGTGATAATTTTCTGTATATTTGTACCAAGATTACAAAGCTATTTATAGGACTTCTACAAGTACTAACTAGGAAAAAACAGACCTGTAAAATACAGCTATAATCCCACAAATCAAGGGATACTAATAAATCATTTCCTAACTAATTATTTACAGCTATTTCCTAATAATTAGGACCCAAGAAATCAGGATTGAATATTCCTAATAATCAGATCCTAAAAATCAGGATAATTCAACACTTACACAAGTAGCACACACATAAGTCCAGAACCATGAACTGAAGGGTCCAAATTTGGCCATGGAGATAAAGCTAATGCAATATGAAAATGATACTTCCATACAAATACTATCATTGAGAAATCACATCATTGAAACATCGCATCTTTTCTGACAATGGAACAGGGGTCTAATCTGTTACTGAGAGAATCCAGCTTCCCAAAGGTCTACTTTTTAAACTTCCTTTGAATATTTTACCTCCTCAGTTATCGTTAACACAAGAAAAGAATTTCCTTTGCATCTCTTTCATGTGACAGATAGCTTTCTTTGTTCCTAAAGAAATTACCACTAATTCCCTTCTTTCGTTTGATGAAGAGGTTCATTTATATACAATTATCGTATTATGGCATGATAATTTTAGTACTTAGAGTATGAATCATTCTAGCAATCCCTCCTATAGGAAAATATCCAAGTTTACAACCCAAAATATCAACAGCTGTTTGATCTTCCAAGGAACTTGTGAGACTCAAAGTTATTTTAACAGGTTGACTTCAAGCCCCAAAACTGCCTGTCAAAACAGAAAAATAAATCTGTCCAGAAATAATTCAATGTCACTTGTGCATAAGATCATTTGCTTCTTAGCAGAAGTTGATAAAATAGGTTGTCCCATAGAACTCTTACATAATTTAAAACCATTCACAAATTAAAGTCTTCTCAGCATCACTAATATAGCTGTCTATTAAATTCAACCAAGTTGCTTTTCATCTCATTGATTTCCACATTATCACTCAGTCATAGATCACAGTCCTGTAAAAGTTAAGAGCAGAAGAGAGGAGGAGAACTCGGTTCAACATGTCAGTTACTAGTCTACAATCAACATGTTGTCCACAGCAAACAAGAGGGATGTGCTACCACTCTGATAGAATAACTAAAAAGCATACAAATTGCCATTCCAAATATAGAGGCCGATAATTTACAGTGATGGAGAAGTACCACTTCATAAGGCACCTGCCACTTTGCAACCCTGCACTTGTAAGCGCCAATGTTTATACTGTCATGCATCCATTAGTTAGCTCCTTCGCTTTGGGCTTGCAGTGAGGAGGATAAAGATCAAAGTCTCCATTATCAGCCAAACTAAGGAGCTTAGAATTAAGCATGCAAAAGTCATGGAGCTCTCATTTTCAAACAATTGCAGCTTTTTTATCCAATAAAACCTGCCATAATCTGCAGAACATATGTAGCACTATAACTTGCAAGCTTAAAACACATTAGGTATTAGTGGAAACGAACACTTCAATAAATGTTACTCACATGTACAGGAGTATTTTCCACAGTAGTTTGTACTTGCAAGCTCATACAGTTCTCTGATACTTTTGCCTCCATAAGTAGAATCAGGCTCTGCTTCAGGTTCTTTGGAATTGTGGGAGAATCCATCCGATACATGTGTATCTAAGATAATTTAACTCAAAACTGATCAAATAAAAATAGCATGAGCGAACTCAGAAACTGGCCATGCAAGTACCAGTATGCCCAGGGATTTTGTCAAGTCCTCTACTCTTCATGTGTGTGAGACACATGCATGCCCAAGGACAAGCAAATGACACATAAAGATAATATCTTCCAGATTCAGCAGGGAAAGGAGAATCTAAATCTTGAGAAATCAATTTGAAAGAAGCTGAACGTACTGAAAGAAAAGAACTAGATCCTGAGACACTGTCAATTGATGAAGATGCCGTTCTAATGGTGAAAGGTGAACTGGAAGAAAGTTATGCTAAGTGCCATTTCATGCTTAGATTTAAACAGCATATCAAGTGAAAGGCAAACTCGAAAAAACTTATACAAAGTGCTATCATATCATGAAACAATTTCTATATCAAAAAAGACTGATCAGTAGTCACCGGATAAGAATAGTCACACTGCCTCTTTTCTGACCTAAACACGGAGGTCTAATCTGTTACTGAAATAATAGGCACATAAGAAAATCCAGCTTCCCAGAGGTCTAATTTTCAAATTTTCTTTGAATTATTTTCAATAAAATCAGACTTAGATCATATTTGAATTCATAACCAAATATATACAACATCAAATAATAAAATGTACAAAAATCTCAAAATTCTCACTAGGCCATCTCTGCACTTTCTGTTGATCTGCTTTAGCAATTATGTTGATCCATCAACTAAGTTGGGAGTGGCAGCATTTCCTTCACGGATCCTTTTGGTCAGATCTGAAAGAAGAGCATATTTGTTGCTTTCGTAACAAGCAGTCATAAATGCAGCTAATGTTACACGATCCACTCTGGTTTCCTTGTCAGTTAATTTATGGAAGAACAGTGCCTCCATTCCCACTTTTTTCTCACTGCAAAGCTTCCTCAATAATTTATTCACAATTCGGATCCAGAGTTTATTTTCTAATCTCTCCAAAATTAGCAATGCATTAGCAGATTCATTTTTTTTGCAGTATTCATAGGCCAACGTCAGTCGAGTAACCTCGCATGGGGTAAGTCCCTTGTCTAGCATCGAGTCGTATAGTCGACGAGCCTCCTTCAACCTGGACTCTTTGCAAAGTCCGCTGATCAAAGCACAGTAAGTGATACTGTCAGGAAGACATCCATGGTCACTAATCCTGTGGAAAAATTTTATTGCTAAGTTGGCATTCCCATCCCGACAGAATCCACCAATCATGGATGTGAAGGTTTTTTTGGTAGGAACTAACCCGAGCCTGATTGCCTCTTCAAAAATCTTTTCGCTTTCTTTCATTCTCTTTTGCTTACATAAGGCAGAAATCATTATGGTGTATGTGTGTATATCAGGTTGCACAGCAAGTTTAATCATCCTGCTCAGAAGTGCTAGGGCTTGCTCAATGCTGGCCCTCTTGCACTGCTCGTTTATGAGTATACTATATGTGAACAGATCAGCTTCCAGTCCACTTCGGAAACATTTTTTCAGCATTTTACAAGCCTCTTCAAACCTACCCCTCTTACAAAGACCATCAATAAGCACATTGTACGTACAGATGCTAGGACTGAAGCCCGCATCTGTCATTATGCCCATCAACTCATATGCTCTTTCAAAATTCCCACCTTTACAATGGCCATCAATGAGAGTCGTGTATGTATTGGTGTTAGGAATCAATCCTTGTTCTTGCATTCTGCCGAATAACATCTCTGCACAGTTCATCTTGTTTTCTCTGCAATAGCCACTAATCATGGCAGTGTACGTAAGCACGTTCGGTTTGTAATTTTCACTCCGGACTAGCTTAAGGAAGAGTCTCAATGCCTTATCACTCCAACCCTTCTTGCAGAGACCATCAATTAATGCCGTATGAGTATACACATTTGGCTTCCAACCTTTTCTAACCATTTCCTCCAGGAGCTCAAATCCTTGCTTGATGCTGCCTTTCTTGCATAACCCATTGATCAATGAGGTATAATTTAACACATTCGGTGCCAAACCCATATCAGCCATTTTTCGAAAATACCAGATAGCTCGAGTCACAAACCCCTTCTCACAAAACGAATTGGTGATCAAGGTAAGAGTAGCATTATCAATAACGAAATCTCTATCAATCAGTTTTCTCAACCAAGCGTCTGTCTCCAGAATACTCCCCATTCGACAGTAAGCAACGACCATCAGCTTGTAACTATTAGGATCAGGACAAACCCCTCTCTCAGACAAATAATCAAACACGTTCTCTGCATAGTCAAGAAAACCACTTCCAATGGCGACCTCCATGACGAAATTCATCAACCGGGTAGTGGGCACCAGACCCTGATTCTGCATTTCAAGCGCCATATCAATAGCCTCCTTCAACCTCCCAATCTCAGCAAAGCTTTTGACCATACACTGCATCACTTCGTTGGCCCTCTCCGAGTTACCATTCCCGATCAACGACGCGGCACAAACTATATAAAGCCGCATAAAGTGCCGAAATTTATCGGACCCAACAGCCCAGTAGAAGAAACCCAACGCCACCATCGAGCCGGCCTCATTGGCCAGGGAGGCGACGACGGTAATGGCCTGTTCATGAGTCAAAGTTTCACAATTTACTTTCAGACAGAGGCGCGGAGGCGATGCTCTCACGTGGGCACGCTTGTAGTAAGCATCGAACACCATCGAGCAGATCGATGCGACGACGGAATGAGGCTGGCAGGACGGTGAAGAGCCGGGTTGCGGCGAAGGGCAGTCGCCGGCGGAGTGAAAGAGAGAGCAGGCGTTTGAAGTCGCCGACAGTGTTTGCGAAGGGAAACCATGAAAAGATTTGACGACAGATGACAGGGGACTCGACGATGGCGGTCTTGAGTTGCAGAAGAAGACCAAGATGAAAAGAATATGTTCGAGTTAAATAAATAAAGGTTATGATGAACTTATGATGTTCGCCTCTCGAATGTTTTTTAGTTATAGTACCAAGAAGAAGGACTATGGTAGTTTTGCCTATTGTCATGTTACCCTGAATTCAGGAATATTCTTGGGAAAAAGTTATAAATCTATCGTACGATGATAAATTTAATCTTAAAGCAATTTTGTCAATTTGTCAATGTAGCTCTTTTCACCAATTTTGATCGGGAGGATTATGTTGACAAATCATTAAAAAAATTTGTATTAAACTGGTAAAGTGAAAATATTTATGATTAGATTGGCTATCATATAATAAATTTAGAACATTTTTTAATAATTTTCTTCTCTAAATTCTCTAATGCATATCACTTTAAATTGATTATATACGATAACCAGCAAAGCTTACTGCGAAGGATGGGCTTATTGTGAAGGATGGGAGGGCAAAGGTTCTAAACTCAAAACGATTTCAGTTTTGGATTGAAGGCTTGATCATCTATTCTAATATTTGATAAAATCAATATGCTTTTTTCTATAGTAGATAGCATGGTAAGGACGTTTTAGTAGAAAATTCAAAGTCAGATTAACCCTTTATTATCTAGTAATGATTTTAGTTCATCTCTGTTTACCAAGTCGAATCCCTCCATGCCATCGTAAATCTATCCGGGCTCAAGTGATTCGTTAAAGAGACCTTAAAATTACATGATGAATACACTTGGAGGAACTGCAAGAGTCTTCCATCCCTTGTTAATGATTTGAATGATATCGTGACCTCAAATCTAGATTTTGTCATGGCAATCTATTGCAAACATTTTAACTTCTAATACGTTAACAATTTTTGTAAAACAGTAATCAACACTTCAAAAATGTTACATATCGTTGAATGACATTGATAAACACAAATTAAAATCAAAACTTTTCTTCATAAAGTATTATGTGTATATATATATATATATATAGAGTGTCGCCACTGGATCCAATTGCATAAAAAAAAAACATTAGTAAAAAAATCAATAGAGCACTTATATTATTTTCCAATAAAAATGAAAATCACAAATCTGGAGTACCAACTGTCTACCACCTGCCGTTTAACCGTCTTTCAAATTCCACCGCCATTTTCTCACTATATAAGCACTCCTCGCCCGAATCTCTGCACATCCCTCTCTCACTCCATCTCAATCGATCGCTCTCTCCTCCCCCAACACTCTTTCACGCTCTCGTCTCACTCTTTCGGTCCTCTCTCGCCGTAAGTCTTGACTCTCTCGTTTCAGACTGGTGTTGGAATTGGTGTGGCTTTATCCTTCTTCTTGTAATTCTCTCTGACTCCGGTAACATTCTGATCCCTTCCGATTGCTTCAAAAACATTTTCTTTTTCTGGGTATTCATCGTCAATTCCTTAGCTGTTGTTGATTGGGGCCGAAAGAGTCGAGTTCCGGTTCATGTTTATCGTCGCCATCTCGCAACGAGGCCATGATCATGATGGGGCCATGCTTTACGAAGTCAGCCGTTTCCTTTTGTATCGTATTTTCTGTCTTGTTCAATGAACTCCGGAATATTGTGTGGACATGGCATTTCTCACTGAATATTTCTTGTTGGTATCTTCTCGGTCCAGACTTTGTTCAAGTGAACATCTTTTTATGGGAGATTTTTGGCAATGCCACTTTCTTGATGCTGGTGAGGAAACATCTTGATACTTTTCTTTTTCCTTCACCTGCTCAAATTTTCGTCTCCTTATGCCTCAAGTAAATTTTTGCGTGTTAATCTGATTCTTATAGGTAAAATCGAAAAGTTTGTGGATTGGTACATTTGTTTGTTGGTGACTGCATCAAGAGAGCCTTATTGTATGTTCTTGCTGCTGGGCATGCATTGACGATGCCATTAAGAATGTGTAAGGCCTTAACCTTCTCCTCGTAATTCTCTTCCACTCCAGTAATTTTGAAATCCCTACCAATCGCTTCTTAGTTTTTTTTTTGGTAAGGAATCGCTTCTTAGTTTTTATTTTCTTTTATGGGTGTTAATCGTCAATTCGACGGCTGTTGATAATTGGGGGCATAAGAACCAAGTTGCGGTATGTGTTCATCATTGTCATCTAGCAATGAGCACAAGATCATGACAAGGCCAAGTTTTATGTAATCATCTGTTTCCTTTTGTGTATTTTCAATCTAGTTCAATGAACTCTGAGATATTGTTTGAACATGGCATTTTGCTTTTGTAATCATCTGTATCTTTTGTATTGTATTTTCAATCTTGCTCATTAAAGTCTGAGATATTGTATGAAGATGGAACTTATACTGAATATTTCTTGTTCGTATCTTTTCGGTCCAGACATTGTTCAAGTGAACATATCTTAGTAGAGATTCTTGACAATGCACTTTCTTGATGCTAGGTGAGGAAACATTGGGATGCTTTTCTTTTCCTTCATCTGCTCAAATTTTCATCATTTTTTGCCTCAAGTAAGTTTTCATGTGTTGATTTGATTCTTGTGGGTGGAATCGATAAGTTTCTGAAAGTGGTCAACATTCTGTATCAAGAGGGCCCCAATGTTCTTGCTGCTGGGCAAGCATTGATGATTCTGTTAAAAAAGTGTAAGGCCTTAACCTTCTACTCCTAATTCTCTTTGACTCCAGTATTGTTGAAATCCCTACCAATCGCTTCATTAGTTTTTTTTTTCCTTGGATGGCTGTTGATTACTGGGGCCAAAAGAATCAAGTTCTGATTCGTTTTTATCATCGTCATCTGGCAACAAGCACAAGATCATTGATAAGACCATGCTTTCTGTAATCATCTTTTTCCCTTAGTATTGTATTTTCAGTCTTTTTAAATGAACTGTGAAATATTTTGTGAACATGACATTTTTACAAAATATTTCTTGTTCATTTCTTTTCGGTTCAGACTTTGTTCAAACGATCTTTCATGGGAGAATCTTGGCAATGCCACTTTCTTGAACACTGTGATACTTTTCTTTTCCTTCAACTTCTCAAATTTCCATCCCCTTTCGCCTCAAGTCAGTTTTTGCGTGTTCATCTGATTCCTGTAGGTAGAATCAGAAAGTTTGTGGAAGTGGTCAACAGTTTTTTGTTGATGACTGTATCAAGGGGCCTTATTCTATGTTCTTGCTGCTGGGATTCACTGACTATGCTGTTAAAATTGTCTTCCGTGACATCACAGATGTAAGCAAATGATACACCTCGTTCTCGGTAATTCTCGTACTCTCATAGGAGAATTCTTTTCTTTTTTTTTTTTTTTTTTTTTTGGATCGGAGGGAGAACTTATTTTAAGTGCTGGATTCCCTTGCTCATTATCGATTTCTCCGAATCTCAGCATACTAGGCTTGGGATATGTGCAAATGGAGCGATTCCAGAACAATAAGTACTGGAGGAAGATCGGCAGTTATAAATCATAAAAGTGTTTCACGTCCTCGTGCCTTTTGAGTCAAGACTTGCTTGGTGAAATATCCCAGAATCAGGTCCAGTGCTCTCTGCAAGTAGAATCTTCTTTTACGTCCTCTTCTTTATGGAGGACCATTATTACGTCTTGCATATTGCACCAAAACTTGTTGACTTGCTCATAAAAATGAATTAATTTGTCAAAGCTGCCCGCATCAGCATGTAGATAAATGTTTGGAGTGAACCCTGGTGCTGGGATTCCCGAACAGTAGTTGTCAAATCATGTGGGACTAGCACATTGCTGTTTCAGACTGCTTATAGGATCAAATAAGCGTTATTCGAAATTACAGTGTGACTTCTACCAGAAGTCAGGGTAGCTCGATCTATTTCTACGTATGATGTTTTTCAAGGTGTTTCCATTCCTGAAGACATAGTGAGCCACTAAACCAGATACACAGCTGGTCTGGTACCTGGTGCCCGACTCATTCAAAATATATGACAGCTACACAAGCAGCCAAGAGGTGGTTCAAGATAGTAAGTCTGTTGTGAAGGACTGAGGAAGAAGTGAAACAACTTGAGCTGAAGTAAATCATGGATTTATGAAGGAGATCAGATCAAGTCATGACTGGAAGGCTTGTCATTTTGGAGTCGTCTCTGGACCTAACAAAGGAGCATGTCCCTCGGACCAATTGACTGACCCTGTTTCAAGTGAACTGATTTTGAAGCTTCAATAGCAAGCTTTTGTTTAGTTTATTTCCGAACATAGTGAGGTCTATCTTGAGTATCTTTAAGTGGGCAGAACACTTGTATTCTGTTGGAGATTGCTGAAACATCTGTGAAAATGGCTTGCTATTGTCTATTGAAAGACAATTACTTGTACGGGTTATGAATTCAAGATGTACTGGAGTATTTGGCTCCTCATCAACCAAACTGTAAAATTTGTTTGAGATAATAGTGGATTTAAACTCCCAGCAAGTCTCGGGGAGTGGACGTAGGCACCGAGTTTGGGCCAAACCACTATAAATCAATTGAGCAAATTCTCTATCCCTTACTCCTATAATTTGATTTACTTCACTCATTTATGTACTTGTGCTCAGTCTTGCATATCATTTCAGCGTATTTACTTTAGTGTTTCCTTGTATAGTTTGGGAGAGAAGTCCTGAGTTTTAGCTAGAAGAAAAATACCGATGTTGGCTTAGCTATTCAATAATTCAATTGCTTCTTGTTTTCTTTGCACCATGATTAGACAAGCCAGTAGCTTGTCTCCCAGTTTTAACATCTAAGAGCAGACGTTTCAATAGAATTCTGAGAACAGAGGATGCCTGCTCTTTTTGATGTGGGTGGTAAACATAGGACAAACTCCAAATCAAGTAACTTGGGAGATGCTCTAAGGATTTCTTCTTCTGATCCTACTTTTTTCCTTTATACATAAGTTATCGTAGTTTGTTCAACATATTTTTGTCATAGTAATCCGGCTTTGTGCTTCTGGATCGATTCGTCTTTATTTTACTTTGCCACGTAGATCCATTGTAGACCAAGAAGATCTTTCTCCTTCCGAGATGATCAATTGATAATGGTCGCTTTAGCCAAGGAAGATATACTTCTGTCTGTACAATAAGGGCGTGAGAGAATAAGAAACGCGACCCAACGGTTCTGGGATTCTGCTTGTGCCACGCCTCATAAGGAGCTCTAGGGCTGCTTTGGGGTGAGGAAATCTACAGCGAAGATACACTAATGAACTTCTATTTTTATTAATACCCTGCTTCTGCCATGCTTATGAATTCCTGCCATGATCAACTTCTGTTTTCTTCATTTCTGCATCAGACTACATGCCTAGTTTTTCTCCGACGAATGTGGTAGTCCAATCTTAAACACAGGAGACATCCTTCAAAATAGAAGAACGAGCTCATTCAATGCTAAAAAAGGGATGATGACGATAGAACCTTAATGTAATTAATCCAAGCACAGTTTCATCCCTCTTCTAATTTCTATTATCGGCATGAATCCAGTTATAAAAATGATGACATTAATAAGCCGGCTGAACAACCTTATATAACGATCTTTGTACAAAGGAAAATCACAATGCAGACACCACCAAGACCTTCACCCAATACCAGCATGGCCAAATAGCAAAGAGCAGACCAACGATCTCACATGATTTTTAACTCAGAGAGTCCTCTACATAATTCATACTAATCAAAGTCCAGCGCCTGTGAATACTAGTTGCTTGAAAATTTTTGCCAAAAACCGCCGACCCTCCTGGAGTTTGTCTTGTTCAAACATTCTGAGCCCAGCAGTGACGAACTTGCACGTTAGCAAGAAAGATGATCTCCTTGCCATCAATGACAGATTTGCTGAATGAATTCACTGGACTTTCAGGATCTCCATCTGCCAGTATTTGGCTCAGACAGGTAGGGAAAAAGTCTGCGGACGAACCATACCTTTTCACAACAAAAAACCAAATGGTCAGAGGAGAGGGTAAAAAAGTCCATTTCATGTTTATCCTGTGAAAGCAGCTAAAGCAAACGTTGTTTTGAGCGCTTTACGATTTACTTAACAAACATGGACAGGAACGTAGTTTTGAGCTCCTTAAGATTAACTTATCCAATCAGCAAAACAAGAGAAAGTCTCGATGCTCACAATTTCAACTTCACTGCATGGTCAAAGGTTTCTTCGATTTAACTGCCAAGCAAATTGATCAGCAGCCATTACAGCACGTGATGCCGCTCCAATTGAACCATCATACCTGTCACAGATGAGGGAAATGCATGCTGAAGCATTATCTGCAATATCTGATTGCTTAAAACTGCATGGTATGCTTTCATTATAGTCCTAAACCAATTCTATCTGTCAACATCTATGCTCACAGTGCCACCAAGATGAAAGCCGTCGTCTGCATGACAATAGCCCCTTCACCAGCAGAATTTGATGCGCTCATGCATCCTGCGCAGAACTAATTCTCATGGATTGACGTGACAAGGTCTGCCGTCAAAATCACATACACCACACATTAACCAATATATGTACAGCAAGCCACATCAAAGTGAACGTCAAAGTCTAGCTCGTGCATTTGATGCTTACAAGAAAATGCGAAATTTGGATTAAAAAGATAACTGCAATCTTTTGTCTCTTTTCTTCCTCCTTCAATGTGAGATATTTTGGGGTGTGGATGGGGGGGTACACAACCTCATGCACACTTCGATTCACACAAGGCACACACTCAAGCAGAGAATTGACAAAAAAAATGAGCAAGAACAATGACTTCTAAAATACTGTAACTTTTAAAATCATAATATAATGAATGAGCTTCTCTATTCTAGCTTCAAAGGAACTCATGGCCCAACCCTTTAAAAGCCTAAAAAGTAATTACACTCCCTTAAAACAAAGAACCAGAGGTACAACGCTTGAAGTTTAGAAATGAGAAGGTGAGAAAGAGATGACAGAAAGAGATGTACGTACGTTGGCTGCGACCAGCGAGCGGCTGGATCGTCACGGGACGGGACGGCGACGTCCATGGGCGCAGGCGACGTCGGGAGGCAGCACGGCAGCGGTGTCTCGTGGCGGGGGGTCTCCGCAAGTTGCAGGGAAGGAAGGAAATCACTCTGATCTCTCCACCCCTCGCGGGTCTCTCCCTCTCTCTCTTCAGATCTCACCCCAGATCCCCCTCTTCTTTCTCTACCCCCTCTCTCTCTCTCTCTCTGGCCTTTCCAAATGTCTCTCTGCAAGAGTCCTCTGAGCTCGCTCCTCCCCATCTTCTCTTGGCGGAGGAGGCCGGCCGACGGAGGCTTCGGTCGCCGGTCCTTGGCGCGCCGACCGTCCTCCCCCGTTCGAATCGGCACCCCATCAGTCATTACTTCCGCTTGCTCTGCTTTTTCTTTTCCGCAGCACGCTGTCCTTGTTGCGCCTTGCGCAGTCCCCGTGGGCCCCCCAATTTTCAAGTGTTTCTATACAATTACCGAAAAATAGGGTAAAATAAAGGGAAAATAAAATAAAAATAAATCTTAGTAAAAGCAAATAATATTAATGCCTACGTGATACGAAAATCATTTTTGTTAGGCCAAATTGATCCCTAATTTTCTATGCAATAAATATCTTAATATTTAATCAAAATTTAGATGTCAACATATATTAATAAATTCTCCTTCATTTTGTTAGTAAGCAGGATATATTTATTTTTCTGTAATGAAAATCACATTACAAAGCCAGAGAGACCACACTTATTAAGGACCTTAATACATATATAATCCAAAATATTCAAAAGATCGACGTGAACATTATTGGAAAAAAAAAAAAAAAAATGTTTGTCAATTGCAATCAACTCCATTCCCTTTTACCTTGAAGTGGAACTTTCAGATTCTTCAATCTTAATGGATTAGGCCTCTTTTGCACTTTAGGACAGTATTCAATCTCAAGTATCTCCAACGATTCTGGACAATCTGGAACCTCTACCAACTCAAAACAACAAAACACACTAATTTCCTTAAGCTTCTTCAAGCTAGTTAGATTAGGCAACTTCACCACTGATAAAAACCGGAGCTTTAATATTCTTAGGTTCTCCAAGCCTTCAAGGCCTTCAATCTCTGTTAGCTCCTCACAAGAATCAATTTCCAAAACTGATAACGCTTTTAGATTGGAAAAACCATTTATCACTTTTAATTTATGGCAAGACATAAATAAGTATGACAAATTTGTCGGAAGCCTTGGTGGGCATTGCAAATTGGGGCAATGGATAAAAAGTTCCTTCAACTTAGAAAGAAGAACAAGATTGAAAGATGAGGTCTCAATATCAGGACAACTCAAGTGCAAGACCTCAAGCATTCGTAATCTTCTAATCCCCCAAGAACTTGGATCTACTTCAAGTTTTAAAGGATGCTCGAATGTTAAATTCAACTTCAAATTTCTCAAATTTAATAGGCTTGAGAGGTCCGACATTGTCTTCATTGAGTCTGTTTCAATGGATAGTGCGATCAAACTTTCTGGAAGCTGAGGCAGCGCTGGAATTTCACTGCATGCTAACATCAATTTTTTCAAAATTGGTAGCTTCCCAATATCACTGGGAATCTTTGTCAATTTATGTAGATATATTCCCCCTATCTCTAGCTGTTTGAGCTTCTCCAACATTCCAATATTGCCGGGTAGTCTTCTTACGAGGCAATTGCATAGCTTTAGCACTTTCAATTTCTTCATATACCCAACTGAATTTGGTAACTCCCTAATACCAGTGTCCGATAGATCTAACTCAATCAATGAGTTGAAATGGTTATCCACTAATGAGAGCTTCGCCACTAATGCTGGGCAACCAAAGAAACTTAATTTATTCAATGATCTACATCTGGCCAAGCTGAGAATTTTCAGATTCTTCATCCTTCTCCATTCAGGGATCTCTTTTATAGACGTAGAGTCAAGAAGAAATTCCATCAAAGATTCCAGTGCCCCCATCTCGTCTAGTAGCTTTCGGAGACTGTAACATTTCTTCAAGTTTAAGAAGACTAAGTTCTTAAGGTGACCAATGGACGAATCAATTTCAACCAAATCCTCACATCCTTCGAGAATCAGTTGCTCTAATTTCTTATGAGAAGACAAATCTGGAGTTTCAATAAGATTGCATCTAGACAGATTTAGGACCTTCAAATTCTCTGCCAACTGAAAAGAGAACATATTGCTCTTCAGATTAAATTAAGATAACCTACCACAAAAGAACATGCATTTACTTTATGTGAAAAATCGTACCTTGATGTGGCTCCAGCCATGCCATGCTGCCTCGATTATACTTCTTGAGAAATCAAGGATTACTAGCTTCCTCATGGAAATATGAGACAATTTAATAGAATAAGGGATGTTATTCCATGATAGCCATCTCAATTCCGGAAGGATAAATCTCGTCTCTAGAAGGATAAGTGGGCCTAGGTTATGATAAAATTCTAGGTCTCCAAGAAAATTTGACCTCCAAATTTTTTTTATACGATCATTCGTTAGTCTCCTCAGAAACCATAGTGAGATTGGATCTTTGAAGTTAGAGTCCATTCGAAGGAACCTTAGATTTGAAAGACTTTCTAAGAATTCTTTCATCAAGGAGTATCTAGATAGTTCAAGAAGCTCAAGACATAATGCTTCAATGCTTCCAATTCCATGAACACCACCTCCACTCTGCCAAAATAAAAACATAAAACGGAAGTTAGAAAAAACCATGATTTACTCTGTTGAAAACAATTGATAAACCACATTGGTAAGTGCTATGGAATGATAAATCAACGCTATAGGAACGAAAACCAAACAGAATATGTTGATGACCAATCTTCTTTTAAAGGAATGAAGCTGTACGATTTACCTGCATTTTCTCTAAAACATCCAATGCTTGCTCATGAGTCCACACCCATTGCTGGTTCTCTGGTTTCATACCACTTCCTTCTTCTATAAAAGTTCTTCCAATATCTCTTAACCAATCATGCATCCACAGTTGGTTATCGTCTCTAATCTTTATCAAAGATCTTTCTGGAGGATTCCAAGAGCGATGAGGAAGAAACTTACAACTTTCCCACAAGTGAATCACAATTCTTTTATCATACCCAATGAAAAAACAAGCAACATCGAGAAATATTTTTCTTTGGTTTTCATTTAAGGCCTCAATGCTGATCATTAACTTCTTTCTAACATTCTCTTGAGGAGATTCTTCTAGCTCCTTTAATGTAGCATCCCACTCCTCTTCGCTTTTTCCAGATAAAAGAGAACCTATTACCTCAAGAGCTAAAGGAAGACCGTTACACATATTTACCGCCCTTTCAGAGTGAGAAATGTATTGCTCTAGGGGATAATCTCTTCTAAATGCGTGTTTGCTAAAAAGTTTAAGAGAATGATCAAAATTCATGCCAATAAGATCGTAAGTCTCATCAACATTGAGAATTCCTCGATCTCTAGTTGTAATGATAATCTTGCTTCCCTTGCCAAACCACTCATGCTTCTGCACGAGCGCATCAAGTTGACTTGCATCATCAGCATCATCAAGTAGAAGAAGCACTTTTTTAGAGCGTAGCCTTTCTTTTATCTCCTTTTTCCCTTCCATGACATTGTTGATATCAAGCCATTTCTTTTTAAGGATGTCTGATAAGAGTTGATTCTGCAAGCGTGTAATCTCTGTTTTTCAAATGTCACAAAGGAAGCAATAATTAACAAAATCATTAGAAAGTTGATTGTACACTATTTTGGCAAGAGTCGTCTTTCCCACGCCACCCATACCATGGATTCCAACAATCTTTGTTTCACAGCTGTGTGCACCTATCATCCTCATGATTTCATCCACATGATTGTCTACTTCGACAAAGCACTTGGATACTTCCAAGTAAGCAGTTTTCAACTCAGTCAAAACATCATTGACAACTTCTTTCACAAATTCACCTTTGCCTCTGATAGTATTGGAGGAAACAACATCAAGACATGAGGTTTAGCTGAGCAAAATAATGCATATGGAACAAACAGTTCGTATGTGATATAATTAAATACCTATTTAGCATGCTATGGAGATCCCATCCCTTTAGTTCTCCAACCTCTTCCAGTTGTTGATAGTCTCATCATCGAACCGCTTCTTATTTAAATGAGAAACAATGGTGTTGCCGTAGTGCTCATTCTGGTATTTGACCTCGGACGGCGTGACATTGTAGAAAATGGGCATGATCTTTTGTCCCCCTGTGTTCTTGCTCTCCACCATCTTGACCAACTCCCTGAGGCACCATGGACTATCAGCATATCCTTTAGAAAAGATTGGTATTGAGATCTTAGAGTGCTGAATAGCTTGGAGAAGCTGGCCACCAATCTCTTCCCCGGTACGGAGCTCTTCATCGTCCCTATATGCCCAAATTCCAGCATCAATCATGCTGACGTAAATGTAATCAGCAATGTCCAAACGAGTGTCTGGTCCTCTAAAGCTCAAAAATACTTCGTAATCATATCTTGATGACTTCTCCATTTCCTGATTATCAGAAGACGCGTTCCACATATTTATTTGTTCTTTGTACACACTCACCTTATAAGGCTCCATTTATTACAAAAGACAACAAATAGTGGCAACTGCTGTCACAGCGAAGTTCAACCACAAAGGTTCGTGCAAATTCTCCGTGCAACAACGATTTCAGATACTGCTCGAAAATAATGACCACGTGTAGGTTGATGAGGCTAGCTTCTACTAGAATTAAATATGGAGATAAGTTTGAAGCCATTGTAACAACATATCGTGAGGCTAATTTATCAAAAACTTGTTGCTAAAATAAAATAAATGACGCACCTATCAAGGAAATAGTATTTTGGGTCTTTTGCTCAAGTCAAGAAATTTTTTCATGTCCAGCCAAGCCCACCTTCAATAATGCAGCATCTCCATGTTGACCTAACAATGATGCTGGTAATTAATACATAAACAACACTTACTGATAGAAATTACTAGAACATGAATAATTTGCTTAATGCAATCACTACCTAACAGTTAATCAGAATCTGCTGTTGCTGCCAAAATGCGGAAAGTAAATATAACAAATGTCAAACAGACAGAAAGTAGACCATCTCCTTCGTGCATAGAATAGATAAACAATATTTTGACCTCACGGGAAAAATATGTTAAATCGTCTAACGATACAGCTAGTTTCATCCAGCTTCTAATTAAAAAGTACCAATAAACATCAAAGAAATGTAAAATGAGGAGCAACTTGAATTGCCCGACTTATTTTGAGAAAACTAAACACGTAGAGGAGGAGGTGGAGTTCTCACTTCCACTCATCCACTTCAAAACAGAACATTGACTATAGAATGCACGTAGAGCTTACGGGGGTTTCTGGTAGGGAATGGAGCGAGGGAGCTGAGCGATGTCGTCTTCCTACACGCGGAAGCAAGAGAAGAAGCAACCCATCCCCTATGGAAATCGATCGTTGAAAATTCAGAAAGCTTCGAGGACCACGCCAAATCTGCTCGGAAACCTTAACCTCAAATTGTTTTAGCAGGTATAAGGAAAAATCTTTTGTCCTTTCCCCCTTCACGAAGTGCCTCGTGTTGTAGTTGAGGCAGGGCTCTCCTGGACATAGGAAAATGTCTTGATTTGAGCAAAAGGTCCATAATACTATTCCCTCGAATAGGTGCTATTTTTTTTCATCCTATATGATTCAAGTGACTCACTAATGGAAATTAGCCTGTTCACAAACAGATTCTCTTTGATGGCCAATTTTTAGACCCTGTAGTAGCGAAAGTTAGATCTGTCTAAAATCTACGGGAAGGAAATTGAAAAGAATGCTTAGGTATAAGTTGCGGTTTACAATCTTGAGTCAGCCTTCACTCACATTGACACAAGAAGTCTAGAGAAGGCAAACATCATTCAAAGAAGGATTCCACTTCTTCAATCTGTCTCGAGTTGGCAGCATATTCAAATTAATAAACTGTGTTTTCAAATGTTTGAAGTGAACCAGACCAGCTTATGCCTAGGCACTTTAACAGGTGATGATCGAACTTTACCCCCGCATATCAACAGTAAATTTTCCGGTATGAGGAAGGTATCCAAACAATACTATGATACTGCTCAACATTTGGCTGCATTCCACATGATGCATTTTGAATAAGAAGTAGGTCCTCATACCTAGCAGAAGGCCAATTACATTACATTCTTTTGCAGTACAGTAGACTATCCGGATATAATCCATTACGAATACATTAGGTAATTAACAACTTTACAAAAAAAAAAATCAATATATAGCATGTTCTTCTCATCAGATGTGGGGCTTATAGCTATAAAATCATTTTAAGTCCAGTGAAATATTTTCAAAACAGAACATGTTCATCTGAAGTGGAGGATTCAAAAGTGTTTAACAAAGGATGAAAATGGTCTGACCATGACCGTTCATTACCTACTTCTTCCAAGAAATAAGGTGAAAATCACTCCATTCACTAGCAATATATTCAACTTTGGATAAAAGAAAAAGGAACAGATCAACGTAAGCACAAAATCTTGTATCCAGATGAGAGAGCAGGAACGTAACCAGTCCGATATAAATAATATTCATATTACGCATCCAGTAAAGAAGAGAAAACCAATCTGAAAGAGAAAGGAAGGGTCATTCTGAAATCATCAAGAATACAAGTAAAAATGTTCATTATGATTATCCAGTGCAAATCAAGGGATAAAGGACAAGAAAAATGAGCAAAGGAGCAAAGAAGCTCATTGCAGACTCGTTCTCACCTCTCTCAACCCAAAGAAAACGAACTCCTAATACCAACTCAGTAGTATAAGTAGTATGACCTTAGTCAACAATCTGAAGGGCTAAATCCTCAGTAGCAAAGGAGCTCAGGGGTTGCGGACCAACCATAGAATCCCATCGCAGCATTTGAGAACCATGGATCAACTATGACAAGATAGATTAGCCAGAGAATGACATATCTAGTTGGAGAGAGAGAGAGAACGAACACAAAATGGATGCAGATTATGGCTAATTAGAGCTGTGTGAAATCGGAGGAATCAAATGCATAGAAGATGAGAAAAAGTATGATCATTCACCTCAGCGAATCCAGGTAGAGATCAGCCAAGAAGCTTTGACTCGGTCGCCTCGACGTGGATCAAAGGCTGCAGACTACACGAAGATCGTTCCTTTGCCGCTATGACGAGTTAACAAGAGAGCTAAGCGGCTAAGGAGAAGGAGAAGGAGATGATAAAGTTCGGCATATTGTCAACCAAAGTTTTAATTTTTAATATGTCAACTGAAACGTCGCTGTCAACCAAAGTTTTTCTTTTTCATATGTCAACTGAAACATCGCTCTCTCTCTCTCTCTCTCTCTCTCTCTCATGAATTGTCAATTGTTTTTGTGTCTCTTGGGGGTGCAGTGGGATATCGCCCTGTAAAACAGAATCACGGGACACGAGAAGGGCAAAAGAAAAAGCATGCTTGGGACTTCTATTTTTTTTGCAAATAATCTATAAATTTTAACTTAATATACAATATAATTTATAAACTTTTAATTTATTTAATGTGATCTTCAAATTTTTACCCAATATATAATGTGATCCCTTAATTTTTAATTCGCTTAATGTATTCCTTAAATTTTAATATATATTTAATTTAGTTTTTGGATTATATGAAAATTTCAATGCTGTCGTTAATCTTAAATTAATGAAAGAATTATTTTGAACATTTTGGTGTAGTTCAGGTACTATATTGAACATGTACAAAAAGTCCATGAACCATGTTAAATAAATTAAAAGTTCAGAATTTACATAGAATATTAAAGTAAAGTTCAAGAACTACATTCAATAAATTAAAAATTGACGAACCATATAGTTTAGATTGTGGCATTATCCCTCTATTATTTGCCTTGTCGCAGCATTTTCATGTTCAAAGATAGGTACACACTAAACTAAACCGCATTGCACAATTCGCAAGTTCTCTCTTTTTTTCAAACACTTTATAAGCAAGAATTGGGTGGGCTCGAATCTTGTGAGCCCAGCTCGCATCTACCGAGATCATGTGAGTCTCATGTGAGACCTACTTCATCTAGTAGTGGATGTAAATTGAGCTCACATACACTAAACGAGCCACAATTTTTCAATTGTTTCTATTCGCTCAAGTCATAAGCTATGTATTAAATTATCATTATTCTAGCAAGAGAAGGAAAAACAAAGTCATGCTGTTTAACATAAGGTGCTTCATTTGAGTGGATAAGAGATTCATATACGGAGAACATTGAGTTGTTGATAGTTTAGGGAAAAATTCATCATATTTTTGCAGTATAGTGTTGTTATGATATGTGTGCATATATATCGTTAGATATTTTCGTCATATTCACATTTGGTTATAAGTATATGATCAAAGTTGATATGTGCAATCATCACATTTGAGGATATACGGAATCCATCCTTTTCCAAGTTAATAAATGATTTCTATAATTTTAGGCCCCACTGTTGAATTCATCTTTCCTTAAATTCATTCTATTTTGGAGAAATGAACTAGGAAACAGTTTCTCCTCTGTGCATGCACTACTAATATGGACTCATATGATAAAACTATGTAAATTAGCAAAGCTAAGTACACAAAAATCATGTGATTTTTGTGTGTACGTGCTTCTCAATGTAATTGAAAATGATTCACGAAAAGAACTCAATTAGATTCTTTCTGTTAGATAAGTCAAATAGAAATTTAATTTGGCAGAGAAACATGAATCCCAAAGTTAGAGCAAAGATCGAGGCTTGCAAGTGAGGAGGACAGAGCTCAAGATCGGCATTCTTTGCTAAACCATTGAACTCGAAATTAAGCATGCGAATGATCTTCAAGCTCTCGTTGTTGACGGTTGTCTGCAACTTCTTATCCCATGGAGCCTATCATACCATGCGCAATTCAAATGTTGCGTAATTTCAAATCACTGACATATAGCGACCACTACGCTTTCATTCTACTGATCTACCCCGAAATTGTTGCAGGTTTCGAATCACCGACTTGCTCAAGAATGAAAGAGTGGTGGACGCTACGTGCGGGGCAACGAAATGTGATGTTGTTGCAACTGGAATTGATCAGCGGGAGACGCTGTTTAGGAGGTGTTCTCTCGGGCTCTGTAATGTGATTTTGGTTCCCGAAAAATGAATTTGTGATGCCCACGAACAAAATGAATAGGAATCTTTTTATAGATATATATCAATATGGACAAAATCGTGTTTTAACGAGATTAAAAGAAGGTATTGTGACATTATCTTCTTCTTTGCTCATTAGGATTAGTAGTGTTTGTCGAACAGGATGAAAAGATTGTTCTTTTTGTTATGGGCCCCAAACATTATGAATTGAAAATGGGTATCTAACATTGGGTGCTTACCAACATGAATTATAAGCCATTTATCCAAAATAATTAGAATCTCTAATACTTAACATAACCAAAAAGTCCCTTCCACATAGAAATGCCCAAAAACACACCAGATGGCAACATTAGTCAAAATCAATCTCTCCCTTAGGTGCGTTTATATGCCAAACTCTTAGATTCTTGAAGCTTGATCAATCTGGCTATTTTTGTAGCTTGAAACACTTCGTAATGTCAAGTATTTCCAACGATTTTGGACTCCCTTGAATCTCGACAGATTAGTACAATCATTTAGATCAATTTTCTTGAGCTTCTTCAAGTTAGCCGATCAACCAACTCCACCAATGATGGAAGTGTCGAGAGCTTTAATGTTCTCAAGTTCTCCAAACCTTCAAGGCCTTGAATCTCTGTTAGCTCATCACAATCAAGAATTTCCAAATCTGAAAATGCTTTCAAATTCGAAAGATCATTTGTCGCAAAATTTGATACCTAAGTATGACAAATTTTTCGGGAACCTTGGTAGGCATTGCAAATTAGGGCACCGAAGCTGGAGTTGCTTTAGCTAAGAAAGGAGAACGAGATCAGAAGATAGGCTAGTGATACGAGAAGTATACAAATCCAAGAACTTGAGCGTGCGTAGTCTTCCAATCCACCATTGACTTGGAGACTCTTCAAGTTTAGAAGGACCATTAAAAAAAACTTGCAACTGCAAAGTTCTCAAATTTAATAGGTTCGAGAGGTCGGGCATCATCTCCATTGAGAATGTATAAAAGTGTAGAGTGATCAGACTTTCTCGAAGTTGAGGCAGTACTGAAATTCTAGTGCCTTTCAATACCAAGATTCTTAGAAATCGTAACTTCCCAATATTACCAGGAATTTCTCCTCCAAAACATGGACCCCCTACCTCAAGTTCTTCGAGCTTCTCTAACATTTTGATGGCACTAGGTAGTTTTTTAATAGAGCTGTTGCCCATCTTGAGTACTTTCAAATTCTTCATGTTCCCAATTGAATTAGGTAACTCCTCATTCTAGAGCACGATAGATCCAACTCAATCAGTGAATTGAAACTTTCAATTGACTTGGGCAGTTGAGTAAGACAGATCTCTACTAATGAAAGCTTTGCTACGATCTTTGTGCAACCAACCAAGCTGAATCTATTCGGTGATGTGCATTTGTCCAAGCTAAGAATTTCCAATTTCTTCATTCTTCTCCATTCAGTAATCTTTTCTACTGATGTACAGTCAAGAAGAAGTTCTATTAAAGATTCTAGTGCCCCCATCTCCTCTGGTAGCTTTTGAAGACTATGACAATACTTCAAGTTTGAGAAGACTAACTTCTTAAGGTGACCGATGGATGGATCACTTTGAACCAAACTCTCACATCCTTCGAGAGTCGGTCGCTCTAAATTCTCATGAAAACAAAAATCTGGAGTTTGATGTAATTTCTGGCATTCGGTCAGATTTAGGACCTTCAAATTCTTAGCCAACTGAAAATAAGATAACACATTGCTCTTCAGATAAAATATCGATAACCTACAACAAAAGAACTCACATTGATTTGATCTAAAATCGTACCTTAATGTGGCTCCATCCATTCTATTTTTCTGTGATTTTACTCATTGAGAGATCAAGGATTACTAGCTTCCTCAGGGAGATATCCGTCAGCTTAAAAACCAAAGGAAAGTAATTCCATGAAAGCCATCTCAACTCTGGAAGGATAAGTGGGCCAAACGTGTTTTGAACAAAATTCGAGCACTAGTAACATAGGAAACAACCCACTTGAGTAAGGCGAGACTTTGTCTTTCCATTGAAGTCTTTGCTATCCACTTGAAGGAACCTTAAATTTAAAAGCCTTGCAAGGCCTTCTTTAATCAAGGAGTATTTAGATAGTTCATCAAGCTTGAGACATATTGCATCTATACTATCAATTCCATGAACATCACCTCCTATCTGGCAAAATGACAAAAAAGAAAATGACAGTTAGAAAAAAACATGATTTACCTAGTTGATCTTCTTCAAGGGGAAAACAATTGTATCTATCTCCTAATGTTGAAAACCATTGATAAACCACATATGGAAGTGCATTTTAGAGACCAATCCCATTAAAATGGAATGAAGCTTTACAATTTACCCACATTTTCTCCATAATCTCTGATGCTTGCGCATGAGTCAAGCGAGGAGGACCAATGTCAAGATCTCCATTCTCACCCAAACCATTGAATTAAGCATGCGAATGATGACTCAGCTCTCATTTGTCAACAAATTTCAGCTTCATATAATCTAATAGAATGCCAGTACATATGTAGCTTTGGCAATTTGAAAGCTTAAAACACATGGAGTAATAGTGGAAATAAACATCGCAATAAACGGTACCTACAGGTACCCAGTATCTTTTACAATAGTTTGTATTTGCAAGCTCATACAGTTCTCTGACCGTTCTTGCTCCATCAAGAGGATCAGCCTCTGCTCATGTTCTTCAGAGTTAGAAAGCAGGGAGAACCCATCTAATATGCGCGTCACCATCTTTTGTTCTTTCCCACTTCAATGGGACCACCTAACGTAAAATAAATAACTGAAAACTGATCAAACAAAAAATAGCATGAGTGAATTGTAAAACAGACTATGCAGGTTCTGCTATGACCATAGATTTTCAAGTCTTTTAATCATCATATGTACGAAACATCTACATGACAAGGGACAAGCGAATGACGTATAAAGATGATATCTTTAAGTTTGGCAGCGAAAAGAGATCTAAATCTTGAGAAATCATATGTTGAAGGTACTGCAACAAAACAACCAGATTCTGAGACACCATAATATGATGACCAAACCATTCTTATGACGAGAGGTGAAATGAAGCTAAGGGCCCTTTCACGCTTAGACTAAAACAGCAAATCACATGGAAGGTGAACTGGATGAAACTTATCCTAAGTGGTACTCTATTTTGCAAAAATTTCTATATCTAAGAAGATTTATCAAAAAAAAATTGCATTTAGAATGGTGCCACTGCAACTATAAATGCATGTTTCTCTCTTCCAAATTCTAGAAGAAGAAGCTGGAGGAAAAAAAAAAGTACTCCAATTGAAATACTAAACTTTATTGTCTAGCCACGACATGATTGAGTTCCTTTTTCAACAATAATTCAAAAACAGAGCTGCATTTGCAAGGAAGATCTGTCACAGGGATAAAATCATACTACCTAGCAAGAACATCCGCCCTTATGTCATTTGAAACTTCTTAGACAAGTAGCACACACATAAGTCCAGAACCATGAACTGAAGGGTCCAAATTTGACCATGGAGATAAAGCTAATTCAATATGAAAATGATACTTCCATACAAATACTATCATCAAGAAATCGCATCATTGAAACATTGCATCTTTTCTGACAATGGAACAGGGGTCTAATCTGTTACTGAGAGAATCCAGCTTCCCAGAGGTCTACTTTTTAAACTTCCTTTGAATTTCTTACCTCCTTAGTTATCGTTAGCACAAGAAAAATATTTCCTTTGCATCTCTTTCATGTGACAGATAGCTTTCTTTGTTCCTAAAGAAATTACCACTAATTCCCTTCTTTCGTTTGATGAAGAGGTTCATTTATATACAATTATCATATTATGGCATGATAATTTTAGTACTTAGAGTATGAATCATTCTAGCAATCCCTCCTATAGGAAAATATCCAAGTTTACAACCCAAAATATCAACAGCTGTTTGATCTTCCACGGAACTTGTGAGAGTCAAATTTTTTTTGACAGGGTTGACTTCAAGCCCCAAAACTGCCTGTCAAAACAGAAAAATAAATCTGTCCAGAAATAATTCAATGTCACTTGTGCATAAGATCATTTGCTTCTTAGCAGAAGTTGATAAAATAGGTTGTCCCATAGAACTCTTACATAATTTAAAACCATTCACAAATTAAAGTCTTCTCAGTATTACTAATATAGCTGTCGATTAAATTCAACCAAGTTGCTTTTCATCTCATTGATTTCCACATTATCACTCAGTCATAGATCACGGTCCTGTAAAAGTTAAGAGCAGAAGAGAGGAGGAGAACTCGGTTCAAAATGTCAGTTAGTCTACAATCAACATGTTGTCCACAGCAAACAAAAGGGATATGCTACCATTCTGATCAGAATAACTAAAAAGCATACAAATTGCTATTCCAAATATAGAGGCCGATAATTTACAGTGATGGAGAAGTACCACTTCATAAGGAACCTGCTGCTTTGCAACCCTGCACTTGTAAGCACCAATGTTTATACTGTCATGCATCCATTAGTTAGCTCCTTCGCTTTGGGCTTGCAGTGAGGAGGATAAAGATCAAAGTCTCCATTATCAGCCAAACTAAGGAGCTTAGAATTAAGCATGCAAAAGTCATGGAGCTCTCATTTTCAAACAATTGCAGCTTTTTATCCAATAAAACCTCCCATAATCTGCAGAACATATGTAGCACTATAACTTGCAAGCTTAAAACACATTAGGTATTAGTGGAAACGAACACTGCAATAAATGTTACTCACATGTACAGGAGTATTTTCCACAGTAGTTTGTACTTGCAAGCTCATACAGTTCTCTGATACTTTTGCCTCCATGAGTAGAATCAGGCTCTGCTTCAGGTTCTTTGGAATTGTGGGAGAATCCATCCGATACATGTGTATCTAAGATAATTTAACTCAAAACTGATCAAATAAAAATAGCATGAGTGAACTCAGAAACTGACTATGCAAGTACCAGTATGCCCAGGGATTTTGGCAAGTCCTCTACTCTTCATGTGTGCGAGACACATGCATGCCCAAGGACAAGCAAATGACAAAAAAGATAATATCTTCCAGATTCAGCAGGGAAAAGAGAATCTAAATCTTGAGAAATCAATTTGAAAGAAGCTGAACGTACTGAAAGAAAAGAACTAGATCCTGAGACACTGTCAATTGATGACCATGCCATTCCAATGGTGAAAGGTGAACTGGCAGAAAGTTATGCTAAGTGCCATTTCATGCTTAGATTTAAACAGCATATCAAGTGAAAGGCAAACTCGAAAAAACTTATCCAAAGTGCTATCATATCGTGAAACAATTTCTATATCAAAAAAGATTGATCAGTAATCATTGGATTAGAATAGTCACACGGCCACTTTTCTGACCTAAACACGGAGGTCTAATCTGTTACTGAAATAATAGGCATATAAGAAAATCCAGCTTCCTAGAGGTCTAATTTTCAAATTTTCTTTGAATTATTTTCAATAAAATCAGACTTAGATCATATTGAATTCATAACCAAATCTATACAACATCAAATAATAAAATGTACAAAAATCTCAAAATTCTCACCAGGCCATCTCTGCACTTTCTATTGATCTGCTTTAGCAATTATGTTGATCCATCAACTAAGTTGGGAGTGGCAGCATTTCCTTCACGGATCCTTTTGGTCAGATCTGAAAGAAGAGCATATTTGTTGCTTTCGTAACAAGCAGTCATAAATGCAGCTAATGTTACACGATCCACTCTGGTTTCCTTGTCAGTTAATTTATGGAAGAACAGTGCCGCCATTCCCACTTTTTTCTCACTGCAAAGCTTCCTCACTAATGTATTCACAGTTCGGATCCAGAGTTTATTTTCTAATCTCTCCAAAATTAGCAATGCATTAGCAGATTCATTTTTTTTGCAGTATTCATAGGCCAACGTCAGCCGAGTAACCTCGCATGGGGTAAGTCCCTTGTCTAGCATCGAGTCGTATAGTCGACGAGCCTCCTTCAACCTGGACTCTTTGCAAAGTCCGCTGATCAAAGTACAGTAAGTGATACTGTCAGGAAGAGATCCATGGTCACTCATCCTGTAGAAAAATTTTATTCCCAAGTTGGCATTCCCATCCCGACAGAATCCACCAATCATGGATGTGTAGGTTTTTTTGGTAGGAACTAATTTGAGCCTGATTGCTTCTTCAAAAATCTTTTCGCTTTCTTTCATTCTCTTTTGCTTACATAAGGCAGAAATCATTATGGTGTATGTGTGTATATCAGGTTGCACAGCAAGTTTAATCATCCTGCTCAGAAGTGCTAGGGCTTGCTCAATGCTGGCCCTCTTGCACTGCTCGTTTATGAGTATACTATATGTGAACAGATCAGCTTCCAGTCCACTTCGGAAACATTTTTTCAGCATTTTACAAGCCTCTTCAAACCTACCCCTCTTACAAAGACCATCAATAAGTGCATTGTACGTACAGATGTTAGGACTGAAGCCCGCATCTGTCATTATGCCCATCAACTCATATGCTCTTTCAAAATTCCCACCTTTACAATGGCCATCAATGAGAGTCGTGTATGTATTGGTGTTAGGAATCAATCCTTGTTCCTGCATTCTGCCGAATAACATCTCTGCACGGTTCATCTTGTTTTCTCTGCAATAGCCACTAATCATGGCAGTGTACGTAAGCACGTTCGGTTTGTAATTTTCACTCCGGACTAGCTTAAGGAAGAGTCTAAATGCCTTATCACTCCAACCCTTCTTGCAGAGACCATCAATTAATGCCGTATGAGTATACACATTTGGCTTCCAACCCTTTCTTACCATTTCCTCCAGGAACTCAAATCCTTGCTTGATGCTGCCTTTCTTGCATAACCCATTGATCAGTGAGGTATAATTTAACACATTCGGTGCCAAACCCATATCAGCCATCTTCCGAAAATACCAGATAGCTCGAGTCACAAACCCCCTCTCACAAAACGAGTTGGTGATCAAGTTAAGAGTAGCATTATCAATAACGAAATCTCTATCAATCAGTTTTCTCAACCAAGCGTCTGCCTCCAGAATACTCCCCATTCGACAGTAAGCAACAACCATCAGCTTGTAACTATTAGGATCAGGACAAACCCCTCTCTCAGACAAATAATCAAACAAGTTCTCTGCATAGTCAAGAAAACCACTTCCAATGGCGACCTCCATGACGAAATTCATCAACCGGGTAGTGGGCACCAGACCCTGATTCTGCATTTCAAGCGCCATATCAATAGCCTCCTTCAACCTCCCAATCTCAGCAAAGCTTTTGACCATACACTGCATCACTTCGTTGGCCCTCTCCGAGTTGCCATTCCCGATCAACGACGCGGCACAGACTATATAAAGCCGCATAAAGTGCCGAAATTTATCGTACCCAATGACCCAGTAGAAGAAACTCAACGCCACCATCGAACCAGCCTCATTGGCCAGGGAGGCGACGACGGTAATGGCCTGTTCATGAGTCAAAGTTTCACAATTTACGTTCAGACTGAGGCGCGGAGGCGATGCTCTCACGTGGGCATGCTTGTAGTAAGCATCGCACACCATCGAGCAGATCGATGCGACGACGGAATGAGGCTGGCAGGACGGTGAAGAGTCGGGTTGCGGCGAAGGGTAGTTACCAGAGGAGGAGTGACAGAGTGGTCGGAGAGTGGGTCGAGGGTGAAGGACGGGAGTAGGCGGTCGAAGTCGGCGAGTGCCTGGGAGAGTCGCCGGGGTCGGAGAAAGTTGAGGGAAACCATGAAAGATTCGACGACAGATGACGGAGGATTTGACGATGGCGGTCTTGAGTTGCAGAAGAAGATGATGAAAAGAATCGGTTCGAGTTATAATTCTCAAAGATTATGTTGGCAAATTTTGCCAATTCGCCAATTTGTCAACGCAGTCATTTTTATCAATTTGATCAAAAAGATTATGTTGGCAAATTATTAAAAAAATTGGACTAAATTGGTAATCAAAATATTTAAGATTAAATTGACCTTTAAATTGCATAATAGATGTAAGGATGGGCTTTTTGTGAAGGATCGGCAAAGTTTATTGTGAAAGGATTTTAGTTTTAATTGAAGCTTGATCATATATTCTAATAATTGATAAAATCAATATATATTTTTTATAATAAATAATATATTAAAGACATTTTAGTAGAAAATTCAAAGTCAGATTAACCCTTTGTTATTTAACAACGGTTAGATTTAAAAATTACATAATGAATACGCTTGAAGGAACCACAAGAGTCTTCCATCCCTTGTCAATAATTTGATTAGTATTGTGACCTTAAAAATAGATTTGGTCGTGATGATTTACTGCAAATATTATAACTTCTAATACATTAACAACTTTTGTAAATTCGGTAATCAATGCTTCCAAAATGTTACATATCATTGAATGACATTGATGTTTAGTGGAGCAAAAAACACAAATTTAAATTAAAACCTTTCTTCATAAAGTATGATATAAAAAGTATCGCCACTGGGTCAAATTGCATAAAAAAAAAACCATTAGTCAGAAAATCAATAGAGCACTTAAATTATTTTCCAATAAGAAAGAAAATCACAAATCTGGAGTACCAACTGTCGACCACCTGCCGTTTAACCGTCTTTCAAATTCCACCGCCATTTTCTCACTCTATAAGCACTCCTCGCCCGACTTTCTTCACAGTCCTCTCTTACTCCATATCAATCGATCGCTCTCTCCTCCCCCAACATTCTCTCACGCTCTCGTCTCGCTCTTTCGGTCCTCTCTCGCCGTCATCCCGAAGCAAGACTCCCCCCGTAAGTCTTGACTCTCTCGTTTCAGATTGGTGTTGGAATTGGGGTGGCTTTATCCTTCTCCTTGTAATTCTCTCTGACTCCGGTAACGTTCTGATCCCTTCCGATTGTTTCATAAACATTTTCTTTTTCTGGGTATTCATAGTCAATTCCTTGGCTGTTGTTGATTGGGGCCGAAAGAATCGAGTTCCGGTTCGTGTTTATCATCGCCATCTCGCAACGAGGCCAAGATTATGATGTGGCCATGCTTTGTGAAGTCAGCCGTTTCCTTTTGTATCGTATTTTCTCTCTTGTTCAATGAACTCCGAAATATTGTGTGGACATGGCATTTCTCACTGAATATTTCTTGTTGGTATCTTCTCGGTCCAGACTTTGTTCAAGTGAACATCTTTTATGGGAGATTCTTGGCAATGCCACTTTCTTGATGCTGGTGAGGAAACATCGTGATACTTTTCTTTTTCCTTCACCTGCTCAAATTTTCTTCTCCTTATGCCTCAAGTAAATTTTTGCGTGTTAATCTGATTCTTATAGGTAAAATCGAAAAGTTTGTGGAATGGTACATTTGTTTGTTGGTGACTGCATCAAGAGAGCCTTATTGTATATTCTTGCTGCTGGGCATGCATTGACGATGCCATTAAAAATGCGTAAGGACTTAACCTTCTCCTCGTAATTCTCTTCCACTCCAGTAATTTTGAAATCCCTACCAATTGATTCGTAGTTTTTATTTTCTTTTATGGGTTTTAATTGTCAATTCAATGGCTGTTGATAATTGGGGGCATAAGAACCAAGTTCCGGTATGTGTTCATCATTGTCATCTAGCAATGAGCACAAGATCATGACAAGGCCATGTTTTATGTAATCTTCTGTTTCCTTTTGTGTATTTTCAATCTAGTTCAATGAACTCTGAGATATTGTGTGAACATGGCATTTTGCTTATGTAATCATCTGTATCTTTTGTATTGTACTTTCAATCTTGCTCATTAAACTCTGAGATATTGTATGAAGATGGAACTTTTTACTGAATATTTCTTGTTAGTATCTTTTCGGTCCAGTCAAGTGAACATCTCTTATTAGAGATTCTTGGCAATGCACTTTCTTGATGCTAGGTGAGGAAACATTGGGATGCTTTTCTTTTCCTTCATCTGCTCAAATTTTCATCATTTTTTGCCTCAAGTAGGTTTTCACGTGTTGATCCGATTCTTATGGGTGGAATAGATAAGTTTCTGAAAGTGGTCAACATTCTGTATCAAGAAGGCCCCAATGTTCTTGATGCTGGGCAAGCATTGATGATTCTGTTAAAAAAGTGTTAAGGCCTTAACCTTCTACTCCTAATTCTCTTTGATAGTAATATTGAAATCCCTACCAACCGCTTCATTAGTTTTTTTTCCTTGGATGGCTGTTGATAACGGGGGCCAAAAGAATCAAGTTCCGATTCGTTTTTATCATCGTCATCTGGCAACAAGCACAAGATCATTGATAAGGCCATGCTTTCTGTAATCATCTTTTTCCCTTAGTATTGTATTTTCAGTCTTTTTAAATGAAACATTTTTCACAAAATATTTTTTCTTCGTTTCTTTTCGGTTCAGACTTTGTTCAAACGATCTTTCATGGGAGAATCTTGGCAATGCCACTTTCTTGATGCTGGCGAGCGAACACTGTGATACTTCTCTTTTCCTTGAACTTCTCAAATTTTCATCCCCTTTCGCCTCAAGTCAGATTTTGCACGTTCATCTGATTCCTGTAGGTAGAATCAGAAAGTTTGTGGAAGTGGTCAACAGTTTTTTGTTGATGACTGTATCAAGGGGGCCTTATTCTATGTTCTTACTGCTGGGATTCACTGACTATGCTGTTAAAATTCTCTTCCGTGACATCGCAGATGTAAGCAAATGATATGCCTCGTTCTTGGTAATTCTCCTACTCTCATAGGAGAATTCTTTTTTTTTTTTCTTTTTTTTTTGGATTGGAGGGAGAACTTATTTTAACTGCTGGATTCCCTTGCTCATTATTGATTTCTCCGAATCTCAGCATACTAGACTTGGGATATGTGCAAATGGAGCGATTCCAGAACAGTAACTACTGGAGGAAGATCGGCAGTTATAAATCATAGAAGTGTTTCAACTCCTCGTCCTTTTTGAGTCAAGACTTGCTTGGTGAAATATCCCAGAATCAAGTCCAGTGCTCTCTGCAAGTAGAATCTTCTTTTACGTCCTCTTCTTTATGGAGGACCATTATTACGTCTTGCATATCGCACCAAAACTTGTTGACTTGCTCATAAAAATGAATTAATTTGTCAAAGCTGCCCGCATCAGCATGTAGATAAATGTTTGGAGTGAACCCTGGTGTTGGGATTCCCGAACGGTAGTTGTCAAATCATGTGGGACAAGCACATTGCTGTTTCAGACTGCTTATAGGATCAAATGAGCGTTATTCGAAATTATTGCGTGACTTCTACCAGAAGTCAAGGTAGCTTGATCTATTTCTACGTATGATGCCTTTCAAGGTGTTTCCATTCCTGAAGACATAGTGAGCAACTAAACCAGATACACAGCTGGTCTGGTACCCGGTACCCGACTCATTCAAACTATATGACAGCTACACAAGGAGCCAGGAGGTGGTTCAAGATAGTAAGTCTGTTGTGAAGGACTGAGGAAGAAGTGAAACAACTTGAGCTGAAGTAAATCATGGATTTATGAAGGAGATCAGATCAAGTCATGACTGGAAGGCTTGTCATTTTGGAGTCGTCTCTGGACCTAACAAACGGAGCATGTCCCTCGGGCCAATTGACTGACCCTGTTTCAATTGAACTGATTTTGAAGCTTCAATAGCAAGCTTTTGTTTAGTTTATTTCCCAACATAGTGAGGTCTATCTTGAGTACCTTTAAGTGGGCAGAACACTTGTATTCCGTTGGAGATTGCTGAAACATCTGTGAAAATGGCTTGCTATTGTCTATTTCGTGTTCAATTCTTATATTCTAAAAAAAAAAAAAAAAAAAAAAAACCTGACCCAATTATTACTTGGATGTCTTTCGTCAACAAGCAGAAATAAAGAATACAAAATTGGAACAAGCTCAAATTATGGCTTAATGGAATTGGCGATGATGAATAAAGAAAATTTGAATAGGATTAGATTGCGAGATGAGAAGTAGAATTATTTATACTATGGTTATTAAAATCAAACAAGTATCCACTTTCATTGCATCCACTTGAGGATATATATTATATTGTCGTGACCTCCTCTTCGGAGCCTTACGCGCATGCGGAGGCTAATGACTTGTTAAGTATTAAGCTCATTAATTCACGATTTATAGCTGGAGTTTTTAACCTGCAAATCAATTTAAAATAATGATCACCATAATCGATTTGGGATAAGTCGATTAGAAATTCAAGTAAAATATTAAGAGAAATATCTGACTTTTACGCAACAAGAGAAACTAGAATCGGGAACTTGATTACACTCTTTCAATACCTAATCTTGTTTGAACTCTATTTTTTTTTTTTTTTTTAGATTTTCAAGGTTTTCCTGTCCATTTGTGGAGGAAACTAATCAAAAACAATTTTTCAGACTTTTTCTAATTTTTGGATTTTTCTGATTTCTGATTTTTTATTATTAAAATATTTTTTAATATTAAAATAATAATATATTATTATATTATAGCCGACTGGACCCGGGTCGGACCTTTAGATCTGACCCAATCGAGATCAGCCCGAGCGCACGGCCCGAGTTCCAGGGCAATGGCCCCTCAGTTGGGCTGAGTAAAGCAAATGGGCCCAGTTTCCCCAGCCCGGAGATAAATTCAAAAAACCAACAAAGCCCATATGTGAAATAAAAACTGGATCTGGCCCATTATTGCCAATTGAGCCCGGTTCTCTCTTAACAACCGGAATCCCTACCCGACTATGGCCCACACCCGATTCGGTTTGCAGCCATCGACCCGACCCTCGGTCGCGGCTGAGGGCACGCCCAGGCTGAGACGCGAGGGGCGGCGGCGGCGAGCCGCCAGCTGCTCGGCCAGTCCGGGCCGAGATGCAGGCGAAGGCGGCGACGAGCAACTAGGGGGATGATGGTGGGCTCGACAACGTGAGGCTCGACTGCGATCAGCGAGCGGCTGGATCGTCATGGGACAGGTGACGTCCATGGGCGCAAACGACGACAGAAGCAACGGCGAGGTGGCGGGCAGCGGCAGGGATGGCGGTGGGTCTCCGCAAGTTGGAGGGAAGGAAATCTCTCTGATCTACCACCCCTCGCGGGTCTCTCCCTCTCTCTCTTCAGATCTCACCCCAGATCCCCCTCTTCTTTCTCTACCCTCTCTCTTTCTCGGGCCTTTCCAAATGTCTCTCTAGAGGAGTCCTCTGAGGAAGGCCTATTTATTGGCGGAGGAAGCCGGCCGACGGAGGCTTCGGCCGCCTATCCTTGGCGCGCCGACCGTCCTCCCCTGTTCGAATCGGCGGCCCATCAGTCATTACTTCCGCCTGCTCTGCTCTTTCTTTTAGGGGTGATCGGTTCCCGGTTCGGTCCGGTTCCACCTTGGAACCGGGAACCGGACCGGGAGTACTGGTTCCCAATTTTGGGAACCGTGGACCGGACCGTTTGGTCCTAGGACCGGGAACCGGACCAGACCATCGGTTCCGGTCCGGTCCAATAGAATCGACTCTTTCTTTTTTCACTCAAGAACGACCATTCACTAAAGAACAACCATGCTCCAAACCCAATCAATCCAATTCGGTTCCCGAGCGATCTAAAAAAACTACTCACACATGTTTCCACATGCAAAATATTCAAATTTCACTTGTAAGAATATTAATCATAGTTTATGTGTTTCATGCTTAATTTTAAGCATAAAAGCCATGAACAATTTGATTAAAAGTTGTGCTTGGCTTAGGTTTTATAGACAATCTCTCTTCTATGCTTTGAATATTTAGTCGATGTGGGACTCTTTGAGGCGTGAACTGCCTTGTCGTTTGCAAGTGAGGAGAGCAAGAGAGAGAGTGTGAGCATGAGGAAATCCTAGAGCCTTGTCCCACATTGAGTAGAAGATGGAAACTAACAAGTAAGTTTTCTCTATAAATAAAGAGTAACAACAAGAGTTTTGGTGGTTTTTTGGCCACATAAGAGGTTGTTGCCTCAATTGCAAATCCCATTGCAATAAGTTTTATATATAATATTCATATATTATATGTGTTTACATATTATATGTATATAAATTATATATAAAAAAATTTGTCCGGTCGGTTCGGTTCCCACCTTGAAACAGGGAACCGGACCAACCGGCCGCTAGTTCCAAGATTAGGAACCGAGAACCAGACCGCCGACCATGGGAACCGCCCAAAACCGGCAGGTCCGGTCCGGTTCGGTTTGGTCCCGGTTCGGGCGGTTTCCGTTGCACACCCCTAATTTCTTTTCCACAGCTTGCTGTCCTTGTTGCTTGTTTCCCAGCTCCCGAGGGGTCTCACATTTTTTTTTCTATACAATTACCTGAAAATAGCGTAAAATAAAAATAAATCTTAGTAGAAGAAAAAAATATTAATGCCTAAATTATCCGGAAATCATTTTTGTTAGGGCCAAATTGATTCCTAGTTTTCTATGCAACAAATACCTAAATATTTAATCAAAATTTAGATGTTAACATTTATTAATAAATTCTCCTTCATTTTGTTAGTAAGCAGGATATATTTATTTTTCTATAACGAAAATCACATTACAAAGCCAGAGAGACCACACTTATTAAGGACCTTAATACATATATAATCCAAAATATTCAAAAGATAAACGTGAACATTACCGAAAAAAAAAAAAAAAAAGATTGTTTGTAAATTGCAACCAACTCCGTTCCCTTTTACCTTGAAGTGGACTTTCAAATTCTTCAATCTTGATGGATCAGGCCTTGCACTTTAGGTAACCATATAATAGCAAGCATCTCCGACGATTCTGGACAATCTGGAACCTCTACCAGTTCATAACAAAAAGACACATGAATTACCTTAAGCTTCTTCAAGCTAGTTAGATCAGGCAACTTCGCCAATAATAAAAACTGGAGCTTTAATGTTCTCAAGTTCTCCAAGCCTTCAAGGCCTTCAATCTCTCTTAGCTCCTCGCAACCAATCATTTCCAAACGTGACAATGCTTTCAGATTGGAAAAACCATTTGTCGCTTTTAATTTATTGCAAAACCAGATATGTAAGTATGACAAATTTGTCGGAAGCCTTGGTAGGCATTGCAACTTGGGGCAATGGATAGAGAGTTCCTTCAACTTAGAAAGAAGAACAAGATCAAAAGATGAGGTCTCAATATCAAGACAACTCAAGTGCAAGACCTCAAGCATCTGTAATCTTCCAATCCCCCAAGAACTTGGATCTACTTCAAGTTTTAAAGGAGGCTTGAATCTTAATTTCAACTCCAAATTTCTCAAATTTAATAGGCTTGAGAGGTCCGTCATTGTCTTCATTGAGGATGCTTGAATGGATAGCGCGATCATACTTTTTGGAAGCTGAGGCATCGCTGGAATTTTACAGTGTGCTAACACCAATTTTTTCAAAATTGGTAGCTTCCCAATATCACTGAGAATCTCTGTCAATTCTATTGGATATATTCCCCCTGCCTCTAGCTGTAGCTGTTCGAGCTTCTCCAACATTCCAATGTCGTTGGGTAGTTTTCTTATGGGGCAATCGCGTAGCTTTAGCACTTTCAATTTCTTCATATACCCAATTGAATTTGGTAACTCCCCAATACCAGTGCACGATAGATCTAACTCAATCAATGAGTTGAAATGTTTATCCACTAATGAGAGCTTCGCCGCTGATGCTGAGCAACCAAAGAAACTGAATTTATTCAATGATCTACATTTGGCCAAGCTAAGAATTTTCAGATTCTTCATCCTTCTCCATTTAGGGATCTCTTCTATAGACGTAGAGTCAAGAAGAAGTTCCATCAAAGATTCTAGTGCCCCTATCTCGTCTGGTAGCTTTTGAAGACTTCTACAGTCCTTCAAGTTTAAGAAGACTAAGTTCTTAAGGTGACCAATGGACGAATCAATTTCAACCAAATCCTCACATCCTTCGAGAATTAGTTGCTCTAATTTCTTATGAGAAGACAAATCTGGTGTTTTATGAAGCTTGCATCTAAACAGATTTAGGACCTTCAAATTCTCTGCCAACTGAAAAGAGAACATATTTCTCTTCAGGTTAAATTAAGATAACCTACCACAAAAGAACACATATTTACTTTATGTGAAAAATCGTACCTTGATGTGGCTCCAGCCATGCCATGTTGCCTCGATTTTACTTCTTGAGAAATCAAGGATTACTAGCTTCCTCATGGAAATATGAGACAATTTAATATGATAAGGGATGTTATTCCATGATAGCCATCTCAATTCCGGAAGGATAAATCTCGACTCTGGAAGGATAAGTGGGCCTAGGTTATGATAAAATTCTAGGCCTTCAAGAAAATTTGACCTCCAAATATTTTTTATACAATCATTCGTTGGTCTCCTCAGAAACCATAGTGAGATTGGATCTTTGAAGTTAGAGTCCATTCGAAGGAACCTTAGATTTGAAAGACTTTCTAAGAATTCTTTCATCAAGGAGTATCTAGATAGTTCAAGAAGCTCAAGACATAATGCTTCAATGCTTCCAATTCCATGAACACCACCTCCACTCTGCCAAAATAAAAACATAAAACGGAAGTTAGAAAAAACAATGATTTACTGTGTTGAAAACAATTGATAAACCACATTGGTAAGTGCTATGGAATAATAAATCAACACTATAGGAACAAAAACCAAACAGAATATGTTGATGACCAATCTTCTTTTAAAGGAATGAAGCTGTACGATTTACCTGCATTTTCTCTAAAACATCCAATGCTTGCTCATGAGTCCACACCCATTGCTGGTTCTCTGGTTTCATACCACTTCCTTCTTCTATAAAAGTTCTTCCAATATCTCTTAACCAATCATGCATCCACAGTTGGTTATCGTCTCTAATCTTTATCAACGATCTTTGCTGGAGGATTCCAAGAGATTGATGAGGAAGAAACTTACAACTTTCCCACAAGTGAATCGCAATTCTTTTATCATACCCAATGAAAAAACAAGCAACATCGAGAAATATTTTTCTTTGGTTTTCATTTAAGGCCTCAATGCTGATCATTAACTTCTTTCTAACATTCTCTTGAGGAAATTCTTCTAGCTCCTTTAATGTGGCATCCCACTCATCTTCGCTTTTTCCAGATAAAAGAGAACCTATTACCTCAAGAGCTAAAGGAAGACCGTTACACATATTTACTGTCCTTTCAGAGTGAGAAATGTATTGCTCTAGGGGATAATCTCTTCTAAATGCATGTTTGCTAAAAAGTTTAAGAGAATGATCAAAATCCATGCCAGTAAGTTCGTAAGTCTCATCAACATTGAGAATTCCTCGATCTCTAGTTGTAATGATAATCTTGCTTCCCTTGCCAAACCACTCATGCTTCTGCACGAGCACATCAAGTTGACTTGCATCATCAGCATCAAGTAGAAGAAGCACTTTTTTAGAGCGTAACCTTTCTTTTATCTCCTTTTTCCCTTCCATGACATTGTTGATATCAGGCCATTTCTTTTTAAGGATGTCTGATAAGAGTTGATTCTGCAAGTGTGTAATCTCTGTTTTTCGAATGTCACAAAGGAAGCAATAATCAACAAAATCATTAGAAAGTTGATTGTACACTATTTTGGCAAGAGTCGTCTTCCCACGCCACCCATACCATGGATTCCAACAATCTTTGTTAGCTGTGTGCACCTATCATCCTCATGATTTCATCCACATGATTGTCTACTTCGACAAAGCAATCGGATACTTCCAAGTAAGCAGTTTTCAACTCAATCAAAACATCATTAACAACTTCTTTCACAAATTCACCTTTGCCTCTGATAGTATTGGAGGAAACAACATTAAGACATGAGGTTTAGCTGAGCAAAATAATGCATCTGGAACAAACAGTTTGTATGTGATATAATTAAATACCTATTTAGCATGCTATGGAGATCCCATCCCTTTAGTTCTCCAACCTCTTTAAGAGCAGCCTTCCAGTTGTTGATAGTCTCATGATCGAACCGCTTCTTGTTTAAATGAGAAACAATGGCATTGCCGTAGTGCTCATTCTGGTATTTGACCTCGGACGGCATGACATTGTAGAAAATGGGCATGATCTTTTGTCCCCCCGTGTTCTTGCTCTCCACCATCTCGACCAACTCCCTGAGGCACCATGGACTATCAGCATATCCTTTAGAAAAGATTGGTATTGAGATTTTTGAGTGCTGAATAGCTTGGAGAAGCTGGCCACCGATCTCTTCCCCGGTACGGAGCTCTTCATCGTCCCTATATGCCCGAATTCCAGCATCAATCATGCTGACGTAAAGGTAATCAGCAATGTCCAAACGAGTATCTGGTCCTCTAAAGCTCAAAAATACTTCGTAATCATATCCTGATGACTTCTCCATTTCCTGATTATTAGAAGACGTGTTCCACATATTTATTTGTTCTTTGTACACGTTCGCCTTATAAGGCTCCATTTATTACAAAAGACAAAAAATATTGGCAACTGCTGTCACAGCGAAGTTCAACCCCAAAGGTTCGTGCAAATTCTCGGTGCAACAACGATTTCAGATACTGCTCGAAAATAATGACCACGTGCAGGTTGATGAGGCTAGCTTCTACTAGAATTAAATATGGAGATAAGTTTGAAGCCATTGTAACAACATATCGTGAGGCTAATTTTATCAAAAACTTGTTGCTAAAATAAAATAAATAAAGCACCTATCAAGGAAATAGTATTTTGGGTCTTTTGCTCAAGTCGAAATTTTTCCATGTCCAGCCAAGGCCACCTTCAATAATGCAGCATCTCCATGTTGAACTAACAATGATGCTGGTAGTTAATACATAAACAACACTTACCGATAGAAATTACTAGAACATGAATAATTTGCTTAATGCAATCACTACCTAACGGTTAAACAGAATCTGCTGTTGCTGCCAAAATGCGGAAAATTAATATAGCAAATGTCAAACAGACAGAAAGTAGACTATCTCCTTCGTGCATAGAATAGATAACCAATATTTTGACCTCACGGGAAAAAATATGTTAAATTGTCTAACGATACTGATAGTTTCATCCAACTTCTAATTAAAAAGTACCAAAAAACATCAAAGAAATGTAAATTGAGGAGCAACTTGAATGGCCCGACTTATTTTGAGAAAAGTAAACATGTAGAGGACGAGGTGGAGTCCTCACTTCCACTGATCCACTTCAAAACGGAACATTGACTATAGAATGCACGTAGAGCTTACGGGGGTTTCTGGTAGGGAATGGAGCGAGGGAGCTGAGCGATCGTCGTCCTCCTACACGCGGAAGCAAGAGAAGAAGCAACGCATCCCCTATGGAAATCGATCGTGGAGAATTCAGAAAGCTTCGAGGACCACGCCAAATCTGCTCGGAAACCTTAACCTCAAATTGTTTTAGCAGGTATAAGGAAAAATCTTTTGTCTTTTCCCCCTTCACGAAGTGCCTCGTGTCTTTTCTGTGTTTTTGCTTTGGCAGATCCATGTGGAAATTTTCATGGGATATAATGAGGCTCAATCAAATCTATGTAGAGTTCTCAATTCCTGGTTAATGATTAGGTCAATTGTCTTTCGCATAGAGATGGTTATCTCACATGCAAAATTACTCTCTTGCGGCTATTCTACAGTTACAGGCTTTGCTGTTCCAGCGTTCCCAACTCGTGTGGCCTTACAAATTACAATCTCGAGTCAGCCTTCACTCACATTGACACAAGAAGTCTAGAGAAGGCAAACATCATTCAAAGAAGGATTCCACTTCTTCAATCTGTCTCGAGTTAGCAGCATATTCAAAATAATAAACTGTGTTTTCAAATGTTTGAGGTGAACCAGACCAGCTTATGCCTAGGCACTTTAACAGGTGATGATCAAACTTTATCCCCGCATATCAACAGTAAATTTTCAGATATGAGGAAGGTATCCAAACAATACTAAGATACTGCTCAACATTTGGCTGCATTCCACATGATGCATTTTGAATGAGAAGTAGGTCCTCATACCTAGCAGAAGGCCAATTACATTACATTCTTTTGCAGTACAGTAGACTATCCGGATATAATCTATTATGAATACATTAGGTAATTAACAACTTTACAAAAAGAAAATCAATATATAGCATGTTCTTCTCATCAGATGTGGGGCTTATAGCTATAAAATCATTTTAAGTCCAGTGAAATATTTTCAAAAACAGAACATGTTCATCTGAAGTGGAGGATTCAAAAGTGTTTAACAAAAGGATGAAAATGGTCTGACCATGACCATTCATTACCTACTTCTTCCAAGAAATAAGGTGAAAATCACTCCAGTCACTAGCAATATATTCAACTTTGGATAAAAAAAAAAGGAACAGATCAACGTAAGCACAAAATCATGTATCCAGATGAGAGAGCAGGAATGTAACCAGTCCGATATAAATAATATTCATATTACGCATCCAGTAAAGAAGAGAAAACCAATATGAAAGAGAAAGGAAGGGTCATTCTGAAATCATCAAGAATACAAGTAAAAACGTTCATCATGATTATCCAGTGCAAATCAAGGGATAAAGGACAAGAAAAATGAGCAAAGGAGCAAAGAAGCTCATTGCAGACTCGTTCTCACCCTTTCTCAACCCAAAGAAAACGAACTCCTAATACCAACTCAGCAGTATAAGTAGTATGACCTTAGTCAACAATTTGAAGGACTAAATCTTCAGTAGCAAAGGAGCTCAGGGGTTGTGGACCGACCATAGAATCCCATCGCAGCATCCAAGAACCACGGATCAACTACGACAAGATAGATTTGCCAGAGAATGACATATCTAGTTGGAGAGAGAGAACGAACACAAAATGGGTGCAGATTAGGGCTAATTAGAGCTGTGTGAAATCGGAGGAATCAAATGTATAGAAGATGAGAAAAAGTATGATCATTCACCTCAGCGAATCCAGGTAGAGATCAGCCAAGAAGCTTCGACTCAGTCGCCTCGACGTGGATCAAAGGCTGCAGACTACACGAAGATCGTTCCTTTGCCGCTATGATGAGTTAACAAGAGAGCTAAGCAGCTAAGGAGAAGGAGAAGGAGATGATAAAGTTTGGCATATTGTCAACCAAAGTTTTAATTTTTCATACGTCAACTGAAACATCGCTGTCAACCAAAGTTTTACTTTTTCATATGTCAACTGAAACATCGCTCTCTCTCTCTCTCTCTGTCTCTCTCTCTCTCTCTCATGAATTGTCAATTGTTTTTGTGTCCCTTGGGGGTGTAGTGGGATATCGCCCTGTAAAACAGAATCACGAGACACGACAAGGGCGAAAGAAAAAGCATGCTTGGGACTTTTATTTTTTTTGCAAATAACCTATAAATTTTAACTTAATATACAATATGATTGATGAACTTTTAATTTATTTAATGTGATCTTTAAATTTTTACCCAATATATAATTTGATCCATTAATTTTTAAATTATATGAAAATTTCAGTGTTGTCATTGATCTTAAATTAATGAAAGAACTACTTTGAACATTTTGGTGTAGTTCAGGTACCATATTGAACATGAACGAAAAGTCCATGAACCACATTTGACAAACTAAAAGTTTAGAATTTACATTGAATATTAAAGTAAAGTTCAAGAACCGCATTAAATAAATTAAAAATTAACGAACCATATAGGTCAAATTGTGGCATTATCCCTCTATTATTTGCCTTGTCGCAGCATTTTCATGGTCAAAGATAGGTACACACTAAACTAAACCACATTGCACAATTCGCAAGTTCTCTTTTTCTTTCTTTTTTATCTTATTCGTTAGAGTGTCTCCTACTAAAACACGATGACAATGCCCCAAAGTAGACAAGAAGATTTGGTTCTCTTCTTGAAATTCATGCGATTCAATGAAAAGAAATAATAAATAAATAAATACTAGGGAATCTTAAGTGCTTTTGAAACACTCTAAGCAAGAATTGGGTGGGCTTGAATCTTGTAAGCCCAGCTCGCATCTACCGAGATCATGTAAGTCTCATATGAGAGCTACTTCATCTAATAGTGGATGTAAATTGAGCTCACATGCATTGAGCTAGCTACAATTTTTCATTTGTTTCTATTCGCTCAAGTCATATGCTAGGCATGAAATTATCATTATTCTAGCAAGAGAAGGGAAAAAAAAAGTCATACTGTTTAACATAAGGTGCTTCATTTGAGTGGATAAGAGATTCATATACAAAGAACATTGAGTTGTTGATAGTTTAGGGAAAAATTCATTATATTTTTGCAACATAGTGTTGTTATAATAATGTGTGTGCATATATATCGTTAGATATTTTTGTCATATTCACATTTGATTATAAGTATATGATCAAAGTTGGTACGTGCAATCATCACATTTGAGGATATATGGAATCTATCCTTTTCCAAGTTAATAAATAATTTCTATAATTTTAGGCGTCACTGTTGAATTCATCTTTCCTTAAATTCATTCTATTTTGGAGAAATGAACTAGGAACAGTTTCTCCTCTGTGCATGCATTATTAATATGGATTTGTGTCCGTCTCATTACAAATAGATCATCTGATAAAACTATGTAAATTAGCAAAGCTAAGTACACAAAAATCATGTGATTTTTATTTATTTATTGATTCTGTTTTAAATCTATTTTCGAAAACAAATTTGTTCTCAGGAACAAAAAAATTATCAAATGAATTTATTGTTCCTTTTTTGTTCTTGTGAACAACAAAAATAGAATCAGTTACTATTGTGGAAGTTAATGAATAGACCCTCAATTTATCATGAGAATAACTGCATGTTTTGGGCACAAATAATCAGAAATCCCAGTGGGGGTCCACTCCTTTCAGAATGTGGACCTCACAGCATACATGCTATTATTTTAACAATAGCCCAAAAAGACCCAAAAAAAAATTTATTTTTTTAATGAATTTTGGGCAAAAATTGTGGCAACCAAGTCAGGCCCCTGAATTTTGACATCGTGTGTAGGATGTGGGGCAGCGGACTCTGTGTTTTCGATTCTAGATGGACTTTTTTGGGTAATTGACTCGTCTAGGAGACATAACATGCCAGTATAGAACAAGTTAATAGCCCAAACCCAATTCTTTTCGTCTCATTCAGCTTGCATACAAACAAACGTTTGTATAAAAAAAAAGTTCATATTTCTTAGAACAACGTATCAATATTTAATATTACGATGACATTCACAGTTAAAAATAGATGTTTCGGTGGCTTGTCAACAAACTAGGAATCGACTCCACCCTACCCATTTTTATTAAATAGCACATCATGCAAGTATTAATATTATTTGCATCGACTAAATTTTATTTCATTTTCGTTTATTTTAGATAATTTTTTAAAAAATATTATTAATTAAATTTCTTAAAAAGAAAAGTGCCAGAAGGGCTCGGGGGCTGGGCTTTCCTTTTTCTCTTTCCGCCCGGGCCGGGCCCATCCCTTTGTGTCTTCCCCGGCCCGACCCGGCCTCCTTCCCCCCGCCTTCTTCCTCCTCTCCCTCACGCAATTGGGGACGCCGGAGCAGAGGAGCAGAGAGCAGAGGGGGCAAGTGGGCGACACGATGGGAGCAGTCGGCCGGACGTCCGGCCGGCAGCAGGCCCACCTTCCCCGGGGTACGGGCGGAGGGGTCGTCTGACCCAATAAAAGAGGGGGGACAGAGTGAGTCCGAGGGTGGAAAAAACCGGTGGACATCGTGAGCGGAGAGAGCGGAGTGAGAGACCGAGAGCGAGGGAGTGTTCTCCATCAACAAACATACTTGAGACCCGGCCAACGACCCACCGACGTTACCCCTCTTCCTGAGCCAAACCCACAGTAGGATCTTGTTTGTTGTTCTTTCGGGTGCATCGAGTCCCCAAGGATTCTGGCTCGGAGGCGCGCGAGGTGACCGGACGTAGTCCGACCTTCAATTTGCTCCAACACAATTGTAATGCGTGAGTCCATGTCGACATTTCCATTTTCTTTTTTACGGAAGGAACAACTCGAGTAAAAAGTATAGAATTTAATTAGTCGATTGAACAAAAATAAATTGAAGAACCAGGTTATCCGCTAGGCAATAGCTTTAAATAATGAAAAGAATAATGATAAATGCTTAGTTTTAAATAATCACTTACCACAAAAAAAAAAAAAAAGCTGCAATAACCTATTTAAATAAGCTATTATTTCAAGCTTTTAGTGATCAAATCTTCTTCTTTTTTTCCCTAAAAGAAAATCAACCTGACAACCATTTAATTCTTTGACAGTAGCAAAGCGTAGTTGAATAATAGGAAATAGGGACAAAATCAAATGTCGGCAAGTCGAATCGGCGAAAGACAAAATAAATCAAATTTGAATAAGATTAAACTGCCAGATAAGAAAAACCAAACAGAAGTTATCTTATTCGTCAAAAGATTACTAGTCCTTATGAGCAAAGAAGGAAGCAGAGTTCCGGCCCAATACCTTCTTATAGTCTTCCGAAAAGACGATATTTTATCCATATCGATTTATATCAGCAGAAGATTCTCATTCATTTTGCTAGGAAGAATGACTGATTTATTTTTAGTAACCAAAATCACATTATAAAGTCGGAGAGACAGCACTTATCAAGGGCCTTAATACATATGTGATGCAAAATAGTGAAAAGAAAACGTCAACAATACTAAGGGTAACGGCGTTTGCAAAATGTAATCGGATCAAACTCCTTTTGTTGAAGTTGAATATGTAGATGTTTGGAGCCCGATGTAGCAAGCCACATCTTCAAACAGAGGTTTTTGTCAACGAACTCCACTGAGTCTAGACTACACCGAAACTCAAAAAGCTCAGGAAAATCCTCTAGACGAATCTTCTTGAGCTCCTTCAAGTTAGTCAGATGAGGCAACTTCGCCAATGATGGAAGTCCCTTGAGCTCTAATTCTCTCAAATTCTGCAAACCTTTGAAGCCTCGAATCTCCGTTAGCCTGCGACAATCCCGAACTAACAACTTCTGTAATGATTTCAAATCCGAGAGATCATTTGTAGTTTTACACCTGTTAATATCCTCTATCCATAAACATGACAGATTTGTCGGAAGCCTAGGTAGGCATTGCAAATTCTTGCAGTGGAGAATGAGTGTCTTCAGCTGAGAAAGAAAACTGATATCGGGCGATAGGGTGGTTATACTCGGAGAACACACATTCAATATTCTCAAGTTTAATAGGTTCGAGAGTGGCAACATCTTTATTGAAGTCGAAAGAAAACGTAGATCTATCAAACTTTCTGGAAGTTGCGGTGCCGCTAAAATTCCACAGATATTCACCCGCAATCTTTTCAAAAATCGTAGCTTCCCAATATTATTGGGAATCTCTCCTCTCAGTTTTGCATATGCCCCTACCTCTAACTCTTCGAGTTTCTCCAACATTCCAATGGCACTGGGTAGTTTTCTTATGGAGCTGTCGCACATCTTTAATACTCTTAAATTCTTCATGTTTCCAATTGCATCGGGCAACTCCTGAATTGCTGAACGCGTTAGATCCAACTCAGTTAGTGAATTGAAGTTTTCAATCGACTTAGGTTGTTGAGTGAAAAGGATATCCACTCCCACTGATGATGTTGCGCAACCAACGAAATTGAACTTTTTTAGTGATTTACATTCAACCAAGCTGAGAATTTTCAGTTTCTTCGCCTTTCTCCATTCAGGGATCTCTTCTATAGATGTAGAGTCCAAAAGAAGTTGCTCTAAAGATTCTAGCTCCCCCATCTCATTAGGTAGCATGTGGAGATGATAACAATCCTTCAAGTTTAAGATGACTAACCTCTTAAGGTGACTAATGGATGGATGGATTCGAACCAAACTCCTACATCCTTCGAGAATCAGCTGTACTAAATTCACATTAGAAGACAAGTCTGGAGTTTCACGCAATTCTTGGCATCCAATTAGATTTAGGACCTTCAAATTCCTAACCAGCTGAAAAGAACACAACATATTTCTCTTCAGGTAAAATTAAGATAACATACAACAAAACACACATTGATTTTATCCGAAAAATGATACCTTTATGTAACTCCATCCAGCCCATTCTTCTGTGATTTTACTCCTTAATAAATCAAGGATTACTAGCTTCCTCGAGGAGAAACTGGCCAGCTGATAATCCATAGGAAAGTAATTCCATGAAAGCCATCTCAATTCTGAAAGGAGATTAAATCGGCCAAATTTGGTTTGAGGAAAATTTGAATTCTGGTAATATTGGAAAGGATCAGCTTGAGTAAGGATGGACATCGAGTCTCCATTGAAGTCTTTACTATCCACTTGAGACATGGACTTTTTGTCTACTCGAAGGTACCTTAGATTTGAAAGGCTAGCTAAGAATTCTTTGATGAAGGGATATCGAGATTGTTCATCGAACTCAAGACATATTGCTCTAATGTTTTCATTTCCATGAAAACCACCTCCATTCTGCCAAAATAAAAATAGAAAACATAAGTTAGAAAAAAACCATGATGTACAGCGTTGATATCCTTCAAGGGAAAACAATTAAATCTTCTCCTAACGTTGAAAACGATTGATAAACCACATTTGTAAGTACACTGGAATAATAAATCGACTCTTTAGAAACGAAAACCAAAACAAATATATTGGTGACCAATCTCCTTTTAAAGGGATGAAGCAGTACGATTTACTTGCGTTTTCTCCAGAACATCCAATGCTTGCTCATAAGTCCACACCCATTGTTGCTTCTCCGGTTTCATGTCACTCTCCCTTCGTATAAAATTTCTTCCAATATCTCTTAACCAATCATGCATCCATAATTGGTTATCATCTCTAATCTTTATCAAAGATCTTTGCTGGAGGATTGAAAGAGATTGATGAGGACAAAAGTCACAGCTTTCCCACATGTGGATCACAATTCTTTTATCACACCCAATGAAGAAACAAGCCACATCCAAAAATATATTTTTTTGGCTTTCATTTAATGCCTCAATGCTGATTATCAACTTCTTTTCAACATCCTCCTGAGGAAATTTTTCTAGCTCCTTTAATATGGCATCCCACTCCTCTATGCTTTTTCCAGATAAAAGAGAACCAATGACCTCTAGAGCTAAAGGAAGGCCGCCACAAATCTTTACTGCTCTATCAGAGCGAGAGTTATATTGTTTTATGGGATTATCTCTTCTGAAGGCATGCTTGCTAAAAAGTTCCAAAGAATGATTAAAATTCATGCCATTAAGTTCGTAAGCCCCATCAACAAGTGTAGGCACTTTGAGAATTCCCCGGTCTTGAGTGGTAATAATAATCTTGCTTCCCTTACCAAACCACTCACGCTTCTGCATGAGCGCATCAAGTTGACTTGCATCATTAACATCATCAAGTAGAAGAAGCACTCTTTTAGAGCATAACCTTCTCTTGATCACCTCTTTCCCTTCCATGACATTGTTGATATCAGGCGATTTCATTTTAAGGATTTTTGATATGAGCTGTTTCTGCAAGTCTGTAATGTTTTGTGTTCGCATGTAATAAAGGATGCAACAATTATCAACAAAATATTCAGAAAGTTGATTGTACACAAATATGGCAAGAGTCGTCTTTCCCACGCCACCAATACCGTGAATTCCAACAATCTTTGTTTCATTGTTCTGTGAACCTATCATCCTTATGATTTCATCCACATCATTGTCTACTTTGACAAAGCAATCGGACACTTCCACGTAGGCAGTTCTCAACTCAGTCAGAACTTTATTGACAACTTCTTTCACGAATTCACCTTTGCCTCTGATAGTATTGGAGGAAACAACATAAGACATTACGTTTAGCTGAACAAAATAATGCATCTAGAACAAATAGTCCGTATGTGATATTATTAAGTACCTGTTTGGCTTGCCATGGAGGTCCCATCCCATTAGTTCTCCAACCTCTTTAAGAGCAGCCTTCCAGTTGTTGATAGTCTCATCATTGAACCGCTTCCTGTGAGAAACAATGGCATTGCCGTAGTAATCTTTATGGTATTTGACCTCGGACGGTGTGACATCGTAGAAAATGGGCATGATCTTTTGTCCCCTTGTGTTCCTGCTCTCCACCATCTTGACCAACTCCCTAAGGCACCATGGACTATCAGCATATCCTCTAGAAAAGATTGGTATTGAGATCTTTGAGTGCTGAATTGCTTGGAGAAGCTGGCCGCCGATCTCTTCCCCAGTGCAGAGCTCTTCATTGTCCCTAAATGCTCGAATTCCAGCATCAATCATGCTGACATAAAGGTAATCAGCAATGTCCGTACGAGTATCTGGTCCTCTGAAGCTCAAAAACACTTCGTAATCATATCCAGATAACTCCTCCATTTCCTGATAATCAGAAGAGGTGTTCCATATAATTATCTGTTCTCTGCATACGCTCGCCTTATAAGGCTCCATTTATTACAAAAGACAAAAAATAGTGGCAACTGCTGTCAAAGCAAAGTTCAACCACAAAGGTTTGTGCAAATTCTCTGTGCAACAACGATTTGAGATGCTACCCAAAAATAATGACCACGTGCAGGTTGATGAGGCTAGCTTCTACTAGAAGCAAATGTGGAGATAAGTTTGAAGTCATTGTAACAACATATCAAAAACTTGATGCTAAAATAAAATAAATAAAGCACCTATCAAGGAAATAGTATTTTGGGTCTTTCGCTCAAGTCAAGAAATTTTTCCATGTCCAGCTAGGCCCAGCTCCAATAAAGCAGTATCTCCATGTTGAACTAACAATGATGCTGATAATTAATACATAAACAACACTTATTGATAGAAATTACTAGAACATGAATAATTTACTTAATGCAATCACTACCTAACGATTAAGCAGAATCTGCTGTTGCTGCCAAAATGCGGAAAGTAAATATAACATGTCGAACACACAGAGAGTTGACTATCTCCTTCTCAAATTGTGCATAGAATAGATAACTAATATTTTGACCTCACAGAATAAATAACCTAAATCGTCTAACGATGAAGCTAGTTTCATCCAGCTTCTAATTAAAAAGTAACAATAAACATCAAAGAAATGAAATATAAGGAGCAACTTGAATCGCTCGGCTTATTTAGAAAACTAAACATGTAGAGGAGGAGGTGGAGTTCTCACTTCCACTCATCCACTTCAAAACAGAACATTGACTATAGAATGCAGTTAGAGCTTACGGGGGGTTTCTGGTAGGGAATGGAGCGAGGGAGCTGAGCGCGATCGTCGTCCTCCGACACACGGAAGCAAGAGAAGAAGCAACCCCTCCCGTATGGAAATCGATCGTGGAGAATTCAGAAAGCTTCAAGGACCACGCCAAATCTGCTCGGAAACCTTAACCTCAAATTAGCAGGTACAAGGAAAAATCTTTTGTCCTTTCCCCCTTCACGAAGTGCCTTGAGTTGTAGTTGAAGCAGAGCTCACCTGGTCATAGAAAAATGTCCTGATTTGAGCAAAAGACCCATAATACTATTCCCTCGAATAGGTGGCATTTTTCTTTTTTTTATCCTATATGATTCAAGTGACTCACTATTGGAAATTAGCCTGTTCACAAACACATTCTCTTGGATGGCCAATTTTTAGACCCTATAGCATTGAAAGTTAGATTCGTCTAAAATCTGTAGATAGGAAACTGGAAAGAATGCTCAATTATAAGTTGCAGTTCATGAATCACTTTTTCTGTGTTTTTGCCTTCACAGATCTATGTGGAAACTTTCATGGGATATAATGAGGGTCAATCATATCTATATACAGTTCTTAGTTCCCAGTTAATGATTATGTCAACGGTCTTTCGCATAGACATGGTTATCTCACATGCAAAAATACTCCCTCGCGGCTACTCTACATTTACCGGCTTGCTGTTCCAGAATTCCCAACTCATGTGGCCTTCGAAATTACAATCCTGAGTCAGCCTTTACTCACATTGACACGAGAAGTATAGAGAAGGAAAACATCATTCAAAGAAGGATTCCACTTCTTCAATCTATCTTGAGTTGGCAGTCATACCTAGCAGTAGGCCAATTACATCACATACTTTTGCAGTACAGTAGACTACCTAGATAAATACTATTACGAATATATTACGTAATTCACAACTTCACCAAAGAAAAAGAAAAGGAATGAATAGAAGCATGTTCTTTTCATCAGATGTGGCTTATAGCTATAAAATCATTTTAAGTCCAGTGATATATTTTCAAAACAGAACATGTTCGTCTGAAACAGAGGATTCAAAAATGTTTAACAAAGTATGACAATGGTCTGACCATGACCATTCATGCCCTATTTCTTCCAAGAAATCAGGTGAAAATCGCTCAAGTCACAAGCAATTTATTCGACTTTGGATAAAAGAAAAAGGAACAGATCAAAGGAAGCACAAAATCTTGTATCCAGATGACAAAGCAAGAATGTAACCGGTCTGATATAAATAATATTCATATTACGTATCCAGTAAAGAAGAGAAAACCAATCTGTAATAGGAAGGAAGGGTCAGTCCGAAATCATCATATACACAAGTTAAAAAATGTTCATCATGATTATCCTGCGCAAATCAAGAGGAAAAGGACAAGAAAAATGAGCAACACAGCAAAGAAGCTCACTGCAGACCTGTTCTCACCTCTATCAACCCAAAGAAAACGAACTCCTAATACCAACTCAGTAGTATAAGTAGTATGACCTTAGTCAACAATCTGAAGGACTAAATCCTCAGTAGCAAAGGAGCTCAGGGGTTGCGGACCAACCATAGAATCCCATCGCAGCATTTGAGAACCACGGATCAACTACGACAAGATGGATTAGCCAGAGAATGACATATCTAGTTGGAGAGAGAGAGAGAACGAACACAACATGGATGCAGATTAGGGCTAATTAGAGCTGTGTGAAATCGGAGGAATCAAATGTATAGAAGATGAGAAAAAGTATGATCATTCACCTCAGCGAATCCAGGTAGAGATCAGCCAAGAAGCTTCGACTCAGTCGCCTCGACGTGGATCAAAGGCTGCAGACTACACGAAGATCGTTCCTTTGCCGCTATGATGAGTTAACAAGAGAGCTAAGCAGCTAAGGAGAAGGAGAAGGAGATCATAAAATTTGGCATATTGTCAACCAAAGTTTTAATTTTTCATATGTCAACTGAAACATCGCTGTCAACCAAAGTTTTACTTTTTCATATGTCAACTGAAACATCGCTCTCTCTCTCTCTCTCTCTCTCATGAATTGTCAATTGTTTTTGTGTCTCTTGGGGGTGCAGTGGGATATCGCCCTGTAAAACAGAATCCCGAGACACAAGAAGGGCAAAAGAAAAAGCATGCTTGGGACTTTTATTTTTTTGCAAATAATTTATAAATTTTAACTTAATATACAATGTAATTCATGAACTTTTAATTTATTCAATGTAATCTTAAAATTTTTACCCAATAGATAATGTGATCCCTTAATTTTTAATTCGCTTAATGTATTCCTTAAATTTTAATATATATTTAATTTAGTTTTTGGATTATATGAAAATTTCAATGATGTCGTTAATCTTAAATTAATGAAAGAATTATTTTTAACATTTTGGTGTAGTTCAGGTATTATATTGAATATGTACGAAATGTCCATGAACCATGTTAAATATATTAAAAGTTCAGAATTTACATAGAATATTAAAGTAAAGTTCAAGAACTGCATTAAATAAATTAAAAATTGACGAACCATATAGTTTAGATTGTGGCATTATCCCTCTATTATTTGCCTTGTCGCAGCATTTTCATGTTCAAAGATAGGTACACACTAAACTAAACCGTATTGCACAATTTGCAAGTTCTCTCTTATTTTTTTTCAAACACTTTATAAGACAATAATTGGGTGGGCTCGAATTCATGCGATTCAATGAAAAGAAAAGATGAAAAAAAAAAAAAAAGAATACTAGGGAATCTTAAGTGCTTTTGAAACACTCTATAAGCAAGAGATCGAATCTTGTGAGTCCTCATCTATTGAGATGATGTAAGACCTATTTCATCTAGTAGTGGATGTAAATTGAGCTCACATACACTAAACGAGCTACAATTTTTCAATTGTTTCTATTCGCTCAAGTCATAAGCTATGTATTAAATTATCATTATTCTAGCAAGAGAAGGAAAAAAAAAGTCATATTTAACATAAGGTGCTTCATTTGAGTGGATAAGAGATTCATATACGAAGAACATTGAGTTGTTGATAGTTTAGGGAAAAATTCATCATAATTTTGAAGCATAGTGTTGTTATGATAATGTGCGTGCATATATATCATTAGATATTTTTGTCATATTCACATTTGGTTATAAGTATATGATCAAAGTTGATATGTGCAATCATCACATTTGAGGATATATGGAATCTATCCTTTTCCAAGCTAATAAATAATTTCTATAATTTTAGGCCCCACTGTTGAATTCATCTTTCCTTAAATTCATTCTATTTTGGAGAAATGAACTAGGAAACAGTTTCTCCTCTGTGCATGCACTACTAATATGGACTCATATGATAAAACTATGTAAATTAGCAAAGCTAAGTACACAAAAATCATGTGATTTTTGTGTGTACGTGCTTCTCAATGTAATTGAAAATGATTCACGAAAAGAACTCAATTAGATTCTTTCTGTTAGATAAGTCAAATAGAAATTTAATTTGGCAGAGAAACATGAATCCCAAAGTTAGAGCAAAGATCGAGGCTTGCAAGTGAGGACGACAGAGCTCAAGATCGGCATTCTTTGCTAAACCATTGAACTCGAAATTAAGCATGCGAATGATCTTCAAGCTCTCGTTGTTGACGGTTGTCTGCAACTTCTTATCCCATGGAGCCTATCATACCATGCGCAATTCAAATGTTGCGTAATTTCAAATCACTGACATATAGCGACCACTACGCTTTCATTCTACTGATCTACCCCGAAATTGTTGCAGGTTTCAAATCACCGACTTGTTCAAGAATGAAAGAGTGGTGGACACTACGTGAGGGGCAACGAAATGTGATGTTGTTGCAACTGGAATTGATCAGCGGGAGACGCTGTTTAGGAGGTGTTCTCTCGGGCTCTGTAATGTGATTTTGGTTCCTGAAAAATGAATTTGTGATGCCCACGAACAAAATGAATAGGAATCTTTTTATAGATATAAATCAATATGGACAAAATCGTGTTTTAACGAGATTAAAAGAAGGTATTGTGACATTATCTTCTTCTTTGCTCATTAGGATTAATAGTGTTTGTCGAACAGGATGAAAAGATTGTTCTTTTTGTTATGGGCCCCAAACATTATGAATTGAAAATGGGTATCTAACATTGGGTGCTTACCAACATGAATTATAAGCCATTTATCCAAAATAATTAGAATCTCTAATACTTAACATAACCAAAAAGTCCCTTCCACATAGAAATGCCCAAAAACACACCAGATGGCAACATTAGTCAAAACCAATCTCTCCCTTAGGTGCGTTTATATGCCAAACTCTTAGATTCTTGAAGCTTGATCGATCTGGCTATTTTTGTAGCTTGAAACACTTCGTAATGTCAAGTATTTCCAACGATTTTGGACTCCCTTGAATCTCTGACAGATTAGTACAATCATTTAGATCAATTTTCTTGAGCTTCTTCAAGTTAGCCAGATCAACCAACTCCGCCAATGATGGAAGTGTCGAGAGCTTTAATGTTCTCAAGTTCTCCAAACCTTCAAGGCCTTGAATCTCTGTTAGCTCATCACAATCAAGAATTTCCAAATCTGAAAATGCTTTCAAATTCGAAAGATCATTTGTCGCAAAATTTGATACCTAAGTATGACAAATTTGTTGGGAACCTTGGTAGGCATTGCAAATTAGGGCACCGAAGCTGGAGTTGCTTTAGCTGAGAAAGGAGAACGAGATCAGAAGATAGGCTAGTGATACGAGAAGTATACAAATCCAAGAACTTGAGCATGCGTAGTCTTCCAATCCACCATTGACTTGGAGACTCTTCAAGTTTAGAAGGACCACTAAAAAAAACTTGCAACTGCAAAGTTCTCAAATTTAATAGGTTCGAGAGGTCGGGCATCATCTCCATTGAGAATGTATAAAAGTGTAGAGTGATAAGACTTTCTCGAAGTTGAGGCACTACTGAAATTCTAGTGCCTTTCAATACCAAGATTCTTATAAATCGTAACTTCCCAATATTACCAGGAATTTCTCCTCCAAAACATGGAACCCCTACCTCAAGTTCTTCGAGCTTCTCTAACATTTTGATGGCACTAGGTAGTTTTTTAATAGAGCTATTGCCCATATTGAGTACTTTCAAATTCTTCATGTTCCCAATTGAATTAGGTAACTCCTCATTCTAGAGCACGATAGATCCAACTCAATCAGTGAATTGAAACTTTCAATCGACTTGGACAGTTGAGTAAGACAGATCTCTACTAATGAAAGCTTTGCTACTGATGCTGTGCAACCAACCAAGCTGAATCTATTCAGTGATGTGCATTTGTCCAAGCTAAGAATTTCCAATTTCTTCATTCTTCTCCATTCAGTAATCTTTTCTACTGATGTACAGTCAAGAAGAAGTTCTATTAAAGATTCTAGTGCCCCCATCTCCTCTCGGTAGCTTTTGAAGACTATGACAATACTTCAAGTTTGAGAAGACTAACTTCTTAAGGTGACCGATGGATGGATCAATTTGAACCAAACTCTCACATCCTTCGAGAGTCGGTCGCTCTAAATTCTCATGAAAACAAAAATCTGGAGTTTGATGTAATTTCTGGCATTCGGTCGATTTAGGACCTTCAAATTCTTAGCCAACTGAAAATAAGATAACACATTGCTCTTCAGATAAAATATCGATAACCTACAACAAAAGAACTCACATTGATTTGATCTAAAATCGTACCTTGATGTGGCTCCGTCCATTCTATTTTTCTGTGATTTTACTCATTGAGAGATCAAGGATTACTAGCTTCCTCAGGGAGATATCCGTCAGCTTAAAAACCAAAGGAAAGTAATTCCATGAAAGCCATCTCAACTCTGGAAGGATAAGTGGGCCAAATGTGTTTTGAACAAAATTCGAGCACTAGTAACATAGGAAACAACCCACTTGAGTAAGGCGAGACTTTGTCTTTCCATTGAAGTCTTTGCCATCCACTTGAAGGAACCTTAAATTTAAAAGCCTTGCAAGGCCTTCTTTAATCAAGGAGTATTTAGATAGTTCATCAAGCTTGAGACATATTGCATCTATACTATCAATTCCATGAACATCACCTCCTATCTGGCAAAATGACAAAAAAAGAAAACGACAGTTAGAAAAAACCATGATTTACCTACTTGATCTTCTTCAAGGGGAAAACAATTGTATCTTATCTCCTAATGTTGAAAACCATTGATAAACCACATATGGAAGTGCATTTTAGAGACCAATCCCATTAAAATGGAATGAAGCTTTACAATTTACCCACATTTTCTCCATAATCTCTTATGCTTGCGCATGAGTCAAGCGAGGAGGACCAATGTCAAGATCTCCATTCTCACCCAAACCATTGAATTAAGCATGCGAATGATGACTCAGCTCTCTTTTGTCAACAAATTTCAGCTTCATATAATCTAATAGAATGCCAGTACATATGTAGCTTTGGCAATTTGAAAGCTTAAAACACATGGAGTAATAGTGGAAATAAACATCGCAATAAATGGTACCTACAGGTACCCAGTATCTTTTACAATAGTTTGTATTTGCAAGCTCATACAGTTCTCTGACCGTTCTTGCTCCATCAAGAGGATCAGCCTCTGCTCATGTTCTTCAGAGTTAGAAAGCAGGGAGAACCCATCTAATATGCGCGTCACCATCTTTTGTTCTTTCCCACTTCAAAGGGACCACCTAACGTAAAATAAATAACTGAAAACTGATCAAACAAAAAATAGCATGAGTGAATTGTAAAACAGACTATGCACGTTCTGCTATGACCATAGATTTTCAAGTCTTTTAATCATCATACGTACGAAACATCTACATGACAAGGGACAAGCGAATGACGTATAAAGATGATATCTTTAAGTTTGGCAGCGAAAAGAGATCTAAATCTTGAGAAATCATATGTTGAAGGTACTGCAACAAAACAACCAGATTCTGAGACACCATAATATGATGACCAAACCATTCTTATGACGAGAGGTGAAATGAAGCTAAGGGCCCTTTCACGCTTTAGACTAAAACAGCAAATCACATGGAAGGTGAACTGGATGAAACTTATCCAAAGTGGTACTCTATTTTGCAAAAAATTCTATATCTAAGAAGATTTATCAAAAAAAAATTCGCATTTAGAATGGTGCCACTGCAACTATAAATGCATGTTTCTCTCTTCCAAATTCTAGAAGAAGAAGCTGGAGGAAAAAAAAAAAAGTACTCCAATTGAAATACTAAACTTTATTGTCTAGCCACAACATGATTGAGTTCCTTTTTCAACAATAATTCAAAAACAGAGCTGCATTTGCAAGGAAGATCTGTCACAGGGATAAAATCATACTACCTAGCAAGAACATCCGCCCTTATGTCATTTGAAACTTCTTAGACAAGTAGCACACACATAAGTCCAGAACCATGAACTGAAGGGTCCAAATTTGGCCATGGAGATAAAGCTAATTCAATATGAAAATGATACTTCCATACAAATACTATCATCAAGAAATCGCATCATTGAAACATTGCATCTTTTCTGACAATGGAACAGGGGTCTAATCTGTTACTGAGAGAATCCAGCTTCCCAGAGGTCTACTTTTTAAACTTCCTTTGAATTTTTTACCTTCCTAGTTATCGTTAGCACGAGAAAGTAATTTCCTTTGCATCTCTTTCATGTGACAGATAGCTTTCTTTGTTCCTAAAGAAATTACCACTAATTCCCTTCTTTCGTTTGATGAAGAGGTTCATTTATAAACAATTATCATATTATGGCATGATAATTTTAGTACTTAGAGTATGAATCATTCTAGCAATCCCTCCTATAGGAAAATATCCAAGTTTACAACCCAAAATATCAACAGCTGTTTGATCTTCCACGGAACTTGTGAGAGTCAAATTTATTTTGACAGGGTTGACTTCAAGCCCCAAAACTGCCTGTCAAAACAGAAAAATAAATCTGTCCAGAAATAATTCAATGTCACTTGTGCATAAGATCATTTGCTTCTTAGCAGAAGTTGATAAAATAGGTTGTCCCATAGAACTCTTACATAATTTTAAACCATTCACAAATTAAAGTCTTCTCAGTATTACTAATATAGCTGTCTATTAAATTCAACCAAGTTGCTTTTCATCTCATTGATTTCCACATTATCACTCAGTCATAGATCACAGTCCTGTAAAAGTTAAGAGCAGAAGAGAGGAGGAGAACTCGGTTCAAAATGTCAGTTAGTCTACAATCAACATGTTGTCCACAGCAAACAAGAGGGATGTGCTACCATTCTGATCAGAATAACTTTAAAGCATACAAATTGCTATTCCAAATATAGAGGCCGATAATTTACAGTGATGGAGAAGTACCACTTCATAAGGCACCTGCTGCTTTGCAACCCTGCACTTGTAAGCGCCAATAGTTTATACTGTCATGCATCCATTAGTTAGCTCCTTCGCTTCGGGCTTGCAGTGAGGAGGATAAAGATCAAAGTCTCCATTATCAACCAAACTAAGGAGCTTAGAATTAAGTATGCAAAAGTCTGGAGCTCTCATTTTCAAACAATTGCAGCTTTTTATCCAATAAAACCTGCCATAATCTGCAGAACATATGTAGCACTATAACTTGCAAGCTTAAAACACATTAGGTATTAGCGGAAACGAACACCGCAATAAATGTTACTCACATGTACAGGAGTATTTTCCACAGTAGTTTGTACTTGCAAGCTCATACAGTTCTCTGATACTTTTGCCTCCATAAGTAGAATCAGGCTCTGCTTCAGGTTCTTTGGAATTGTGGGAGAATCCATCCGATACATGTGTATCTAAGATAATTTAACTCAAAACTGATCAAATAAAAATAGCATGAGTGAACTCAGAAACTGACTATGCAAGTACCAGTATGCCCAGGGATTTTGGCAAGTCCTCTACTCTTCATGTGTGCGAGACACATGCATGCCCAAGGACAAGCAAATGACAAAAAATATAATATCTTCCAGATTCAGCAGGGAAAAGAGAATCTAAATCTTGAGAAATCGATTTGAAAGAAGCTGAACGTACTGAAAGAAAAGAACTAGATCCTGAGACACTGTCAATTGATGAACATGCCATTCTAATGGTGAAAGGTGAACTGGCAGAAACTTATGCTAAGTGCCATTTCATGCTTAGATTTAAACAGCATATCAAGTGAAAGGCAAACTCGAAAAAACTTATCCAAAGTGCTATCATATCATGAAACAATTTCTATATCAAAAAAGATTGATCAGTAATCACTGGATTAGAATAGTCACACGGCCTCTTTTCTGACCTAAACACGGAGGTCTAATCTGTTACTGAAATAATAGGCATATAAGAAAATCCAGCTTCCCAGAGGTCTAATTTTCAAATTTTCTTTGAATTATTTTCAATAAAATCAGACTTAGATCATATTCGAATTCATAACCAGATCTATACAACATCAAATAATAAAATGTACAAAAATCTCAATATTCTCACCAGGCCATCTCTGCACTTTCTGTTGATCTGCTTTAGCAATTATGTTGATCCATCAACTAAGTTGGGAGTGGCAGCATTTCCTTCACGGATCCTTTTGGTCAGATCTGAAAGAAGAGCATATTTGTTGCTTTCGTAACAAGCAGTCATAAATGCAGCTAATGTTACACGATCCACTCTGGTTTCCTTGTCAGTTAATTTATGGAAGAACAGTGCCGCCATTCCCACTTTTTCTCACTGCAAAGCTTCCTCACTAATGTATTCACAGTTCGGATCCAGAGTTTATTTTCTAATCTCTCCAAAATTAGCAATGCATTAGCAGATTCATTTTTTTTGCAGTATTCATAGGCCAACGTCAGCCGAGTAACCTCGCATGGGGTAAGTCCCTTGTCTAGCATCGAGTCGTATAGTCGACGAGCCTCCTTCAACCTGGACTCTTTGCAAAGTCCGCTGATCAAAGCACAGTAAGTGATACTGTCAGGAAGACATCCATGGTCACTCATCCTGTGGAAAAATTTTATTCCCAAGTTGGCATTCCCATCCCGACAGAATCCACCAATCATGGACGTGTAGGTTTTTTTGGTAGGAACTAATTCAAGCCTGATTGCTTCTTCAAAAATCTTTTCGCTTTCTTTCATTCTCTTTTGCTTACATAAGGAAGAAATCATTATGGTGTATGTGTGTATGTCAGGTTGCACAGCAAGTTTAATCATCCTGCTCAGAAGTGCTAGGGCTTGCTCAATGCTGGCCCTCTTGCACTGCTCGTTTATGAGTATACTATATGTGAATAGATCAGCTTCCAGTCCACTTCGGAAACATTTTTCAGCATTTTACAAGCCTCTTCAAACCTACCCCTCTTACAAAGACCATCAATAAGTGCATTGTACGTACAGATGTTAGGACTGAAGCCCGCATCTGTCATTATGCCCATCAACTCATATGCTCTTTCAAAATTCCCACCTTTACAATGGCCATCAATGAGAGTCGTGTATGTATTGGTGTTAGGAATCAATCCTTGTTCCTGCATTCTGCCGAATAACATCTCTGCACGGTTCATCTTGTTTTCTCTGCAATAGCCACTAATCATGGCAGTGTACGTAAGCACGTTCGGTTTGTAATTTTCACTCCGGACTAGCTTAAGGAAGAGTCTAAATGCCTTATCACTCCAACCCTTCTTGCAGAGACCATCAATTAATGCCGTATGAGTATACACATTTGGCTTCCAACCCTTTCTAACCATTTCCTCCAGGAACTCAAATCCTTGCTTGATGCTGCCTTTCTTGCATAACCCATTGATCAATGAGGTATAATTTAACACATTCGGTGCCAAACCCATATCAGCCATCTTCCGAAAATACCAGATAGCTCGAGTCACAAACCCCCTCTCACAAAACGAGTTGGTGATCAAGGTAAGAGTAGCATTATCAATAACGAAATCTCTATCAATCAGTTTTCTCAACCAAGCGTCTGCCTCCAGACTACTCCCCATTCGACAGTAAGCAACAACCATCAGCTTGTAACTATTAGGATCAGGACAAACCCCTCTCTCAGACAAATAATCAAACACGTTCTCTGCATAGTCAAGAAAACCACTTCCAATGGCGACCTCCATGACGAAATTCATCAACCGGGTAGTGGGCACCAGACCCTGATTCTGCATTTCAAGCGCCATATCAATAGCCTCCTTCAACCTCCCAATCTCAGCAAAGCTTTTGACCATACACTGCATCACTTCGTTGGCCCTCTCCGAGTTGCCATTCCCGATCAACGACGCGGCACAGACTATATAAAGCCGCATAAAGTGCCGAAATTTATCGGACCCAATAGCCCAGTAGAAGAAACTCAACGCCACCATCGAACCAGCCTCATTGGCCAGGGAGGCGACGACGGTAATGGCCTGTTCAGGAGTCAAAGTCTCACAATTTACGTTCAGACTGAGGCGCGGAGGCGATGCTCTCACGTGGGCACGCTTGTAGTAAGCATCGCGCACCATCAAGCAGATCGATGCGACGACGGAATGAGGCTGGCAGGAAGGTGAAGAGTCGGGTTGCGGCGAAGGGTAGTTACCGGAGGAGGAGTGACAGAGTGGTCGGAGAGTGGGTCGAGGGTGAAGGAGGGAGTAGGCGGTCGAAGTCGGCGAGAGTGCCTGGGAGAGTCGCCGGGGTCGGAGAAAGTTGAGGGAAACCATGAAAGATTCGACGACAGATGACGGAGGATTTGACGATGGCGGTCTTGAGTTGCAGAAGAAGATGATGAAAAGAATCGGTTCGAGTTATAATTCTCAAAGATTATGTTGGCAAATTTTGCCAATTCGCCAATTTGTCAACGCAGTCATTTTTATCAATTTTGATCAAAAAGATTATGTTGGCAAATTATTAAAAAAAAAATTAGACTAAATTGGTAATCAAAATATTTAAGATTAAATTGACCATTGCATAATAGATTTAAGACTTTTTGTAATCGGCAAAGCTTATTGTGCAAGGATTTTAGTTTTAAGCCGAAAGCTTGATCATATATTCTAATAATTGATAAAATCAATATATATTTTTTATAATAAATAATATATTAAAGACATTTTAGTAGAAAATTCAAAGTCAGATTAACCCTTTGTTATTTAATAACGGTTAGATTTAAAAATTACATAATGAATACGCTTGAAGGAACCACAAGAGTCTTCCATCCCTTGTCAATAATTTGAATAGTATTGTGATCTTAAAAATAGATTTGGTCGTGATGATTTACTGCAAATATTATAACTTCTAATACATTAACAACTTTTGTAAATTCGGTAATCAATGCTTCCAAAATGTTAAATATCATTGAATGGCATTGATGTTTAGTGGAACAAAAAACACAAATTTAAATCAAAACCTTTCTGCATGAAGTATGATATAAAAAGTATCGCCACTGGGTCAAATTGCATGAAAAACCATTAGTCAGAAAATCAATAGAGCACTTAAATTATTTTCCAATAAGAAAGAAAATCACAAATCTGGAGTACCGTCGACCACCTGCCGTTTAACCGTCTTTCAAATTCCACCGCCATTTTCTCACTCTATAAGCACTCCTCGCCCGACTTTCTTCACAGCCCTCTCTTACTCCATATCAATCGATCGCTCTCTCCTCCCCCAACATTCTCTCACGCTCTCGTCTCGCTCTTTCGGTCCTCTCTCGCCGTCATCCCGAAGCAAGACTCCCCGTAAGTCTTGACTCTCTCGTTTCAGATTGGTGTTGGAATTGGGGTGGCTTTATCCTTCTCCTTGTAATTCTCTCTGACTCCGGTAACGTTCTGATCCCTTCCGATTGTTTCATAAACATTTTCTTTTTCTGTGTATTCATCGTCAATTCCTTGGCTGCTGTTGATTGGGGCCAAAAGAATCGAGTTCCGGTTCATGTTTATCGTCGCCATCTTGCAACGAGGCCAAGATCATGATGTGGCAATGCTTTATGAAGTCAGCCGTTTCCTTTTGTATCGTTTTTTCTGTCTTGTTCAATGAATTCCGAAATATTGTGTGGACATGGCATTTCTCACTGAATATTTCTTGTTGGTATCTTCTCGATCCAGACTTTGTTCAAGTGAACATCTTTTATGAGAGATTCTTGGCAATGTCACTTTCTTGATGCTGGTGAGGAAACATACTATTCTTTTTCCTTCACCTGCTCAAGTTTTCGCCTCCTTACGCCTCAAGTAAATTTTTGCGTGTTAATCTGATTCTTATAGGTAAAATCAAAAAGTTTGTGGAATGGTACATTTGTCTGTTGGTGACTGCATCAAGAGAGCCTTATTGTATGTTGCTGCTGCCCATGCATTGACGATGCCATTAAAAATGCGCAAGGCCTTAACCTTCTCCTCGTAATTCTCTTCCACTCCAGTAATTTTGAAATCCCCACCAATTGCTTCATAGTTTTTATTTTCTTTTATGGGTATTAATCATCAATTCGACAGCTGTTGATAATTGGGAGCATAAGAACCAAGTTCCGGTATGTGTTCATCATCGTCATCTAGCAATGAGCACAAGATCATGACAAGGCCATGTTTTATGTAATCTTCTGTTTCCTTTTGTGTATTTTCAATCTAGTTCAATGAACTCTGAGATATTGAGTGAACATGGCATTTTGCTTATGTAATCATCTGTATCTTTTGTATTGTATTTTCAATCTTGCTCATTAAACTCTGAGATATTGTATATAGATGGAACTTTTTACTGAATATTTCTTGTTGGTATCTTTTCGGTCCAGACATTGTTCAAGTGAACATCTCTTATTAGAGATTCTTGGCAATGCACTTTCTTGATGTTAGGTGAGGAAACATTGGGATGCTTTTCTTTTCCTTCATCTGCTCAAATTTTCATCATTTTTTGCCTCAAGTAAGTTTTCACGTGTTGATCTGATTCTTATGGGTGGAATCGATAAGTTTCTGAAAGTGGTCAACATTCTGTATCAGGAGGGCCCCAATGTTCTTGCTGCTGGGCAAGCATTGATGATTCTGTTAAAAAAGTGTAAGGCCTTAACCTTCTACTCCTAATTCTCTTTGACTCCAGTATTGTTGAAATCCCTACCAACCGCTTCATTAGTTATTTTTTCTTGGATGGCTGTTGATAACTGGGGCCAAAAGAATCAAGTTCCGATTCGTTTTTATCATCGTCATCTGACAACAAGCACAAGATCATTGATCAGGCCATGCTTTCTGTAATCATCTTTTTCCCTTAGTATTGTATTTTCAGTCTTTTAAAATGAACTGTGAAATATTTTGTGAACATGACATTTTTCATGAAATATTTCTTGTTCATTTCTTTTCGGTTCAGACTTTGTTCAAACAATCTTTCATGGGAGAATCTTGGCAACGCCACTTTCTTGATGCTGGCAAGCGATCACTTTGATACTTTTCTTTTCCTTGAGCTTCTCAAATTTTCATCCCCTTTCGCCTCAAGTCAGTTTTTGCGTGTTCATCTGACTCCTGTAGGTAAAATCAGAAAGTTTGTGGACAGTTTTTTGTTGATGACTGTATCAAGGGGGCCTTATTCTATGTTCTTACTGCTGGGATTCACTGACTATGCTGTTAAAATTGTCTTCCGTGACATCACAGATGTAAGCAAATGATACACCTTGTTCTTGGTAATTTTCGTACTCTTATAGGAGATTTTTTTCTTTTTTTTTTTTTGGAGGGAGAACTTATTTTAAGTGCTGGATTCCCTTGCTCATTATCGATTTCTCCGAATCTCAGCATACTAGGCTTGAGATAGGTGCAAATGGAGCGATTCCAGAACAGTAAGTACTGGAGGAAGATCGGCAGTTATAAAGCATAAAAGTGTTTCATCTCCTCGTGCCTTTTGAGTCAAGACTTGCTTGGTGAAATATCCCTGAATCAAGTCCAGTGCTCTCTGCAAGTAGAATCTTCTTTTACGTCCACTTCTTTATGGAGGACCATTATTACGTCTTGCATATTGCACCAAAACTTGTTGACTTGCTCATAAAAATGAATTAATTTGTCAAAGCTGCCCACATCAGCATGTAGATAAATGTTTGGAGTGAACCCTGGTGTTGGGATTCCCGAACAGTAGTTGTCAAATCATGTGGGACAAGCACATTACTGTTTCAGACTGCTTATAGGATCAAATAAGCGTTACTCGAAATTATTGTGTGACTTCTACCAGAAGTCAAGGTAGCTTGATCTATTTCTACGTATGATGCTTTTCAAGGTGTTTCCATTCCTGAAGACATAGTGAGCCACTAAACCAGAAACACAGCTGGTTGGTACCTGGTACCCGACTCATTCAAAGTATATGACAGCTACACAAGCAGCCAAGAGGTGGTTCAAGATAGTAACTCTGTTGTAAAGGACTGAGGAAGAAGTGAAACAACTTGAGCTGAAGTAAATCGTGGATTTATGAAGGAGATCGGATCAAGTCATGACTGGAAGGCTTGTCAGTTTGGAGTCGTCTCTGGACCTAACAAACGAAGCATGTCCCTCGGGTCAATTGACTGACCCTGTTTCAATTGAACTGATTTTGAAGCTTCAATAGCAAGCTTTTGTTTAGTTTATTTCCCAACATAGTGAGGTCTATCTTGAGTATTATTAAGTGGGCAGAACACTTGTATTCTGTTGGAGATTGCTGAAACATCTGTGAAAATGGCTTGCTATTGTGTATTGAAAGACAATTACTTGTACGGGCTATGAAATCAAGATGTACTGAGTATCTAGCTCCTCATCAACCAAACTGTAAAATTTGTTTGAGACAATAGTGGATTTAAACTCCCGGCAAGTCTCGGGGAGTGGACGTAGGCACCGAGTTTGGGCCGAACCACTATAAATCAATTGAGCAAATGCTCTATCCCTTACTCCTATAATTTGATTTACTTCACTCGTTCATATACTTGTGCTCAGTCTTGCATATCATTTCAACGTAATTACTTTAGTGTTTCCTTGTATAGTTTGGGAGAGAAGTCCTGAGTTTTTGCTAGAAGGAAAAAACCAATGTCGGCTTAGCTATTCGATAATTCAATTGCTTCTTGTTTTCTTTGCACCATGATTAGACAAGGCGGTAGCTTGTCTCCCAGTTTTAACATCTAAGAGCAGACGTTTCAATAGAATCCTGAGAACAGAGGATGCCTGCTCTTTTTCAAATAGGTGGTAAACATAGAACAAACTCCAAATCAAGTAACTTGGGAGATGCTCTAAGGATTTCTTCTTCTGATCTTACTTTTTTCCTTTATACATAAGTTATCGTAGTTTGTTCAACATATTTTTGTCATACTAATCCGGCTTTGTGCTTCTGGATCGATTCATCATTATTTTAATTTGGCACTTAGATCCATTGTAGACCAAGAAGATCTTTCTCCTTCCGAGATGATCAATTGATAATGGTCGCTTTAGCCAAGGAAGTTATATTTCTGTCTGTGCAATAAGGGCGCGAGAGAATAAGAAATGCAACCCAACGGTTCTGGGATTCTGCTTGTGCCATACCTCATAAGGAGCTCTAGGGCTGCTTTGGGGTGATGAAATCTACAGCGAAAATACACTCATGAACTTCTATTTTTAGTAATACCCTGCTTCTGCCATGCTTATGAATTCCTACCATGATCAACTTCTGTTTTCTTCATTTCTGCATCAGACTACATGCCTAGTTTTTCTCCGACGAATGTGGTTAGTCCAATCTTAAACACAGGAGACTTTCTTCAAAATAAAAGAACGAGCTCATTCAATGCTAAGAGAAGGAGATGAGGACGATAGAATATAAATGCAATTAATCCAAGCACAGTTTCATCCCCATTCTGATTTCTATTATCGGCATGAATCCAGTTATAAAAATGATGACATCAATAAGCCGGCTGAACAACCTTATATAACGATCTTTGTACAAAGGAAAATCACAATGCAGACACCAGCAAGACCTTCACCCAATACCAGCATGGCCAAATAGCAAATAGAAGACCAACGATCTCACATGATTTTTAACTCAGAGAGTCCTCTACCTAATTCATACTAATCAAAGTCCAGCGCCTGTGAATACTAGTTACTTGAAAATTTTTGCCCAAAACCGTTGACCCTTCTGGAGTTTGTCTTGTTCAAACATTCTGAGCCCAGCAGTGACAAACTTGCACATTAGCAAGAAAGATGATCTCCTTGCCATCAATGACAGATTTGCTGAATGGATTCACTGGATTATCAGGATCTCCATCTGCCAGTATTTGCCTCAGACAGATAGGGAAAGAGTCTGCGGACGAACCATACCTTTTCACAACAAAAAACCAAATGGTCAGAGAAGAGGGTAAAAAAGTCCATTTCATGTTTATTCCGTGAAAGCAGCTAAAGCAAATGTAGTTTTGAGCTCTTTACGATTTACTTAACAAACATGGACAGGAACGTAGTTTTGAGCTCCTTAAGATTAACTTATCCAATCAGCAAAACAAGAGAAATCTCGATGCTCACAATTTCAACTTCACTGCAAGGTCAAAGGTTTTTTCGATTTAACTGCCATGCAAATTGATCAGCAGCCATTACAGCACCTGATGCCGCTCCAATTGAACCATCATACCTGTCATAGATGAGGGAAATGCATGCTGAAGCATTATCTGCAATATCTGATTGCTTAAAACTGCATGGTATGCTTTCATTATAGTCCTAAACCAATTCTATCTGTCAACATCTATGCTCACAGTGCCACCAAGATGAAAGCAGTCGTCTGCATGACAATAGCCCCTTCACCAGCAGAATTTGATGCGCTCATGCATCTTGCGCAGAACCAGTTCTCATGGATTGACGTGACAAGGTCTGCCATCAAAATCACATACACCACACATTAACCAATATATGTACAGCAAGCCACATCAAAGTGAATGTCAAAGTCTAGCTTGTGCATTTGATGCTTACAAGAAAATGCGAAATTTAAATTAAAAAAAATAACTGCAATATTTTATCTCTTTTCTTCCTCCTTCAATGTGAGATATTTTGGGGTGTGGATGGGGGGTACACAACCTCATGCACACTTCGATTCACATAAGGCACACACTCAAGCAACTTGACTAGAGAATTGACAAAAAAAAATGAGCAAGAACAATGACTTCTAAAATACTGTAACTTTTAAAATCATATTATAATGAATGAGCTTCGCTATTCTAGCTTCAAAGGAACTCATGGCCCAACCCTTTAAAAGCCTAAAAAGTAATTACACTCTTAGGAGCCTTAAAACAAAGAACCGAGGACAGCCAAGGCCTCAGGCTCATCTAATTGAACAGACCAGCCAGCAAATCAGTGAAGGACAGGTGAAAGAATCCTTCAGCAGTGAGGAAATAGAAAGAATTAAAGGGCTTCTAGGGTCTCTTGATAAACCCTCGGTGCATGTTCCTTAGCACTCTCAGGTAAGTCTCCATTCCTCTTTTGTCTAAATGCCTCAGAAAAAATTTCAAATGAAGCTTGGATAATAGACTCAGATGCCACTGATCACATGACTCACACTTCACATTTTTTTAGTACCTACACCCCATGTCCAAGCAATAGGAAAATAGTGGTGGCAGATGGTTCTCTCAGCCCTTTGTTGCGGGGAGTTGGTGACATCTATATTACACCTGTTCTCACGCTAAAAGATGTCCTCCATGTGCCAAAACTATCAGCCAACCTAGTCTCCATACAAAGGCTCACCAATGACCTCAAATGCTATGCAATTTTTTACCCTACCTCTTGTGTTTTTCAGAACGGGATTCGGAGAGGAAGATTGGACTTGCTAAGGAAAAGAATGGGTTGTACTATCTTGAGACGCCGAGGATTTCAAAGAAAGTCATAAACAATTCTCCCTTGTCATTTCTTAGTGCTTCAAATAAGGATGTCATTTGGCTTTATCATTTTCGTTTTGGTCATCCATCTTTTCGTGTCTTAAATATCATGTTTCCTTCTTTGTTTAAAGGATTAGATATGAGTCAATTCCAATGTGATACTTGTGAATTTGCTAAGCACACCCGTGTATCTTTTCCTATAAACAACAAAAGAAGTTCTCATCCTTTTGATTTGATTCACAGTGACATTTGGGGACCTTCCACAATTCCAAATATCTCAGGGGCTCGATGGTTTGTTTCTCTAATCGATGATTGCACTAGGGTCACATGGATATTCTTACTCAAACACAAATCTGATGTAAGTAGTATTGTTCCTAATTTTAATTCTATGGTTCAAAATCAATTTGGAGTTAAAATTAAGAGCTTTAGATCGATAATGCTAGAGACTACTTTAATCAGATCTTGTCAAACTATTTCCAAAAGGAAGGGATCATCCATGAGTCATCTTGTGTAAACACACCACAACAAAATGGGGTGGCTGAAAGAAAAAATGGTCATTTGCTCAACACTACTCGAGCATTGTTGTTTCATGGAAATGTCCCTAAGTCTTATTGGGGGGAAGCCGTTCTTACATCTACATACATGATTAATAGATTGCCATCAAAAGTGTTAGATTTCAAAACTCCTATGGCAATTCTTTCTAGCTTTTATCCCCATTTCAGGACAACAAATAATCTCACACCTAGAGTCTTCGGTTGCACCTCATTTGTACATGTTCATAATCATCAAAGGGAAAACTAGATCCTAGAGCAATCAAGTGTGTCTTTCTTGGTTACTCCTCTACACAAAAGGGGTATAAATGTTATCATCCTCCTTCTCGAAGAACTTATATATCAATCGATGTTACATTTGTAGAAAACAAACCTTACTTTCCACAAGTCTTATCTTCAAGGGGAGAAGTCATTAGTTGAAGATAAAGACTTTGACAATCTTAATCTTGACTTATCTCCTAATAATCTTCCAATCCGGGCTCCTACTTCTGATCAACCAATCATTGATCAATCAACTCCTGACCAATCAGCCTCCAACTCTAATCAACAGGCTCCTCATGAATCAGTTTCTGATGAATTAGTTCGTGCTACTTCAATTTCAGACTCACTCTCTATGATTGAACCTATTCCAGAACAAGAGTCCACTCCCGTATCTCCCCGTATTTATGACTCTATGAGATTTCCTCAGGTATACTCAAGAAAGACAGCTGTTCCGGACCAAACACAAGTTCAAGATTCCCATCCGAGTTTTGCAAATGAATTTCCGGTAAGTTCCGACTCTCCTTTGCATAAACAAAGTCACTTGATATGCCGAAAATGACTTGGATCTTCCCATTGCTGTTAGAAAAGGTACTAGGGAGTGCACAAAGCGACCCTTGTATCCACTATCTCATTATGTGTCACTTGACCGCCTATCACCATCTCATAAAAATTTCATTGTGAGTCTAAACACCATTTCTATTCCAAATACTTTATCTGAGGCATTGTCTAAAGAAGAATGGAGGAGTGCAATGAGAGAAGAAATGGATGCACTAGAAAAAAAACCAGACTTGGGAGATTGTTGACAAACCTAGGGAAAGAATCTTGTGGGCTGCAAATGGGTTTTTACATTGAAATACAAAGCTGATGGTTCTCTTGAGAGATATAAAGCACGATTGGTGGCAAAGGGTTATACTCGGACCTATGGAGTAGATTATCGGGAGACATTCGCTCCGGTGGCAAAGATGAACAACGTGAGAATTCTACTCTCTTTGGCGGCTCACTTTAATTGGCAACTTCAACAGTATGATGTGAAGAATGCATTCTTACATGGAGACCTAGAAGAGGAGATCTACATGAGTATTCCACCGGGATTTGAAGGAGAAAAGACAACAAACAAAGCATGTAGATTACGGAAAGCACTATATGAGCTCAAGCAATCACCTAGAGCCTGGTTTGGGAGATTTTCCGAGTTATGAAAGCTTCGGGCTACAAACAAAGCCAAGGTGATCATACTCTCTTCATTAAGCATTCGGCAAGAGGGAGAGTGACGGCAATTCTAGTGTATGTCGATGATATTATTGTCACAGGTGACGATGATGAGGACAAACAACAGCTAAAGCGGTGTTTGATTAAAGAGTTTGAAATAAAAGAGCTAGGAAGACTCAAATACTTTCTTGGCATTGAAGTTTCTTACTCTAGGCAAGGAATTTTGTCTCACAACGAAGTATGTGATCGATCTCTTGAAGGAAACTGGAAAACTTGGTTGTAAACCAGTAGCTACACCTATTGAGCCTAATAAAAGGCTTGGGGATGCAAAGGAAGAACCTGCTGTAGATCGAGAAATGTATCAAAAATTGGTCGGGAAACTCATCTATTTGGCTCATACTAGACCTGATATTGCCTATTCAGTAAGTGTGATTAGTCAATTTATGCATGACCCAAGAGAATCACACTTACAAGCCGTCCATCGAGTGCTACATTATTTAAAAGGAAGTCCCGGAAAAGGAATCCTATTCAGGAAAAATCAAAAAATGATGCTAGAAGCTTATACCGATGCTGACTATGCAGGATCCATGGTGGATAGAAGGTCAACATTTGGTTATTGCACATTTCTTGGCGGAAATTTAGTGACTTGGCGGAGTAAAAAACAGAATGTAGTTGCAAGATCAAGTGCTGAATCAGAATTTCGAGCAATGGCCCAAGGAATATGTGAGCTATTATGGCTTAAAATCATCCTAGAAGACTTGAAAATCAAGTGGGAGGGTCCTATGAAGCTGTATTGCGACAATAAATCAGCAATTAATATTGCTCATAATCCTGTACAGCATGATAGGACGAAGCATATTGAAATTGACAGGCATTTCATCAAAGAAAAGATAGAAGAGGGGTTGATCAGAGACACAACACTTGAAGTTTAGAAACGAGAAGGTGAGAAAGAGATGACAGAAAGAGATGTACGTACATTGGTTTGGCCCAATAAAGAAAGTCTCTGTCTGGAGCTTTCCACATTTGAGAAAATCAAGAAATTGCCTCAATTGAATGGGATCTGCCTTTATTCCTTCTTGTTTGGCACTACAATCGTCAAATCAATTTTCAATACCTCAGATATTATATGGAGGGACTCATCAAAGAAACAGGCTCACAGAGGCCATGATTCAACTGATTTGTAAAGAATTAAAGGAGATGGCAAGACATGCACCTATCAACATAACATAGATATCTAAGCAAGAGCATAGCTTTTGCTAGGCATAACTTTTGAACTTCGTCCTTATTCCCAGATATAGGATGCATAATATATATAAACAAGATCACAGGCACCCAAATCTGTGTTATCTATACAGAACATTTACAAGCACATGTTTTGCAGGAAAGACCCTCCACAACACCTGAGCCAATACAGCTATATCTACATAGGTTTATTACATGTCAGTATAAGACGACTCGTTTCCTTTTCTTCCACAAGCAGTGAGTACTGTGATGTGCTAGTTCATCATAAATTTTCCTTAGAAGGACTATTCACCTAAACAATTTATGGACTGGCTAACAGAAGAAAGATTTTACATCATATCACATCAAATCCTGGTCCATGATGGACAAGCATATCTCATTTCAACAAGCAACCTATATTCAAAGAGCAGCAAGAGTGGATGCCATTGTGCCATTAATACAGCAGTCCACAAGCTTACCCTCCAAATTGGTACTGCCAACACAAATTAAGCAATGAGCAAGAATAAACATTAGTCCACACACTCAAAAGCCACAGAGATGATACGAGAAGAAAGGGGCTCAAACAAAGCAGCACCTATGCTACTGATTCATTTGACAAGAAGCATAAGGAATTCACAAATAGGTCACTTCTCATGTGCAAATTAATTATGAGGGAAACCTCTCTATAATTACACGGTGCTTAGAAAGTGTGGTAAAAATTAGAGCTCTTCCATTTTGTCACCAATGCTCAGTCCCCTTGTCGGTGCTGGAATCCATGGTCAAAGGATCCCTGAATGGCATTCTGCCAAAAAAAAAAAAATGTCCTGTCCTTTCTCATCTCTTTTTTTTGGATGACTTTTTTTTTTTTTAAATGCAATAGAGACAAATGCAGAAAGAATGAAGAAAATGCTATGTGACTACTGCACAGGTTCAGGCCAGAGTACAAGTGTCCAAAACTTTTTTATGTTTTTATGTTCAAATGTCAAGGATGAGACTTAAGGTGTGTTGGGTATAGGACATACAAATAGTCCAAGAAAACATCTAGGTCTCCCCACTGGGCATGTCTAAGGTGGAAGCTTTACAGTTTTGTCAAGATCTATAGAAGTTGCAAGGGTGAGAGGATTAATGCTTTCGCAGGCAGCAAGAGAAGTATTAGTGAAGGCGTGGCCTATGCAATCCCCACATACTCTATCGGATGGTTTAAGTTTCCAAAAATAATTGTGTAATGAGGTTGACAGGACCATAGCTAATTTATGGTTGGGTCAACAGAAGAATGGAAATAACTCCATTGGAGGAATTAGGATCTTATGTCTGAGTCCCAAACTAAAGAAGGGAAGGGATATAGAGATTTCATAAATTTAGCCCTACTTGCAGGAATAGCATTTAAAATACAGCATAATCCTACTACCTTCTGGTATAAAATTTTAAATGTGTCTACCTTTCCCATTCTGAATTTTTAAATGCTCAGGTAGAAGGACAGATTCTTGGGTTGGTCTAGTATTGTACAATGGATAGAAGTGACTAAACAGGGCTCCATGTGGCAAGTAGGTGATAGAGAAGTTATTGAAGTGTGCAGAGATGCATCAGTTCCTAGAAGTCAATCACGATGGAGTTTACCAGAGAAGGTCAAGTTGATCCAGATTGAAGGATAAAGCCTTAAGTTGTCTCTAAGTCACTCTTGGGATCAGAAAGAGTGAGGAATAATACTTTTGAGGAAAGCAGAAGCCTACCGGAAATCCCTCTGTGTGCTAGAATGTCTGAAGACAGACTCAATTGCCCACTAGAGAAGAGAGGGGAACTAAAAGTAAAAGAACTATATTATGTATACAGGGAGGAATGATTAGAGCTAAACACAAAGGCCCATCTTCCTCCTTGTTTAATAGATAATAGAGTATGGAAAATGATTTGAAGCCTTCGATGCACACCAGAAGTGTAACACTCTTCATTTGGAGATTGTGCCAAAATAATCTTACTGCTAGAAAAGACTTAGTCATCAGGAGAATTAAAGAAAATGTGGCATGCTCATTTTGTAGGGAGGAGGAAACTGTGGAGCACATGTTTTTCCTTTAACCATGGAGTCATGTGTTTGGTTACATCTGTTGGGTTGGGTCTCAAAATTCAGAATGAGGTATGCGAATCTTTGATTCATGGTTTAAACTTGCTCAATCAATGTGGACAAAAAGAAGAACCAAAGATGCGTTCTTTTTCTAAAGTAGGATTTGGGGTGGGTAAATATGGATTAATAGATGTGAGACAACCTCTCAAGGAAGAGTTCACAATCCCTTGAAGACTTTGCTTAAGTGAAGCTCTACAATGAAGGAATTCTTCCAGGTCAAAGCCTTGACAGAGACCAAGCAAACCAGAGAACTTCAAAGATAAAGGGAAGGCACAGGTGTGGAGGAAGCTTGATTATCGAGTAGAGTGGTGAAAATGAATAGTGATGGTGATGTAATCGTGGAACATGGTAAAGGAAAATAGGAGTAGTTGCTCATGATGAAAGAGTAGTTTTGCTAGGCAGAATAGGTGTTGCAGTTCAGGCAAACGATGTAAAACTTGTGAAATCTTTTGCAATCCAAAGTGGTCTTCAAAAAGCTGCTAAAGAAGGTTGTAGAGACCTCAATATAGAAACAGATGTCAAGCAAGTTTTTTAACTGTTGACATTTCAAAATACTCCATGCAAATGGAAATACCGAATTCATAGTCTAGGACGCCACGGACAAGCTTTGAAGACACTCCATGGAATTGGGTTCGTAGATCAGCTAACCAGCCCGTCAATTGGGTAGCAACTCATGCAAGAGACAAAGCCCTTAAGCTTTGCAGATTTCACTTGATGCTGATTGTAAAGAGAAACCTCTGGGAACTTTGTTTTGGCCCAAAAGGAAAACACAAACATAAAAGAACCACATTCCTCCTTATAATCTCTCTAGCTACACCAGTAACAGTAGCAGCCAAAGAACAACACCTCCAACTCCCAATTATTGTCGAAACACTACCGAGCCCCATATAAGTTTCACGCAAGGAAACGAAAACTCCATCCCAAATTGGACAAGAACCTCTACCAACTCAAGCCACACAACTCAAGTCCTCCAATCAGATCAGCAAAATCCCGGAACGGGAAAACCACACTGAACCCATTCAACCAGAACAAAAAATTTCGCAAGCGGGACGAAAGGAAATGGGTACAAGCCGTACATGGTAGACAGCAATCGAGAGGGCCCAGTTGGGTCATGATTGAGCAGCAAAGCCGCCTTCAACGGCTGCCCTGCGCATTGCCAACAAAAGGCAACGAAAATTTAAACCGTTTCGAGCATTCCCAGCCCAATTTGACCAAACTGAAAACGTTAGAAGAACCGCATCGAGCTTAAGCGCTTGCTCACCAGCACCGGACCCGACATAAGAGGAAGCCCACTTGTCCCACGTCTTGTGCACGAAGCTCGCGTCCACCGTCATCGTCACCACCCTCTACGGAGCTCGCTCGCTCTGCGCACCCTCCACCATCGCAGTTCAGCCTCCTCCGCCTCCTCTCCCGCCACCGCGAAGAGGACGCTAATGTAAACTCCACAAGGATGGCGGAAGAAGCCCTACTCGCTTTACTATGCTTCCCACCTTCGCAGCGGGGGTAATTAAACCCAGATTTAAGTACCAAAAAAATTACCGCTGTGGTAAATTTACTCTGCCTTACTTTTCGCAAAATTATAATGTTAAATTAGTAAATTAGATAACAAGTAACATTTATACTAGTTTGGAATTTTACCATTCACTTTACACATATATACCAATTTATGGTTTTCGTTGTGTTTTGATATTTTGTGTTTATCATAATATATTAGTTTGGAGTTTTTTGTGGTTCAAAAATTAAGAAGAAATTACAAATAAACACCTCAAGTAGCCATGTCAGTTTCAAATAAGAGTTTAAAGTGGCAATAATAATTACAGATAAAGACCTATCTTCATTGGTCGGCTAAATATTTCGACTTGTCAAGGGCATTTTGGTGTAATGTAATTTTAATTTTAAATCATTATTTAGATTATATAAAAATATTTAAATAAATAAATAAAAGTAAACCAAGTGTGCCCTTGCTGTTGTCACCACTCCACCGTTGTCGGAAGGAGTGGCGAGTGCTAGCCTTTGCTCAAATCTAGGCGAGGTTTTATGGTCGACAAAGGTCGCCGACCCTTGGTTGGCCAACCCCCACCATCATTGGCCCTTCTCGATGATGGTGGGGCGGCAACAATGGGGGCCTACATAGCCCTGGTTGTCTTCCCTTCCCTTTCCTTTTTTTTTTTTTTAAAAAAAATAATTTTTATTTAATACAGAAAAAAAAAAAAAGAAAGGAAAAAAAGGAACAAATATTGAAAAAATAAAGGATGAAAATGCCCTTATCAGCTAGTGAGTTAGGCCACTTTTTGATATTGATGTGATAACTTTAGGCTTTAATTTGAAATAATGTTCACTTAATACTTTTTTTTTGAGAAAATAATGGTACTTCAGACTTTTATATGAAATTTTTTTTATGTTAATTTGATGTAAATTTGTCATAAGTATACTAATTTGAAATTTTTCATAGTACCAACTCTTTTAAAATAAAGATAATTTTTTTTAACAGTTTTACATACTAAGAGGTAAAAATAGAGGTTTCCAATTATTATTTATTTCCTAATTTATTGTATAATATTATTTAATGAGTATAAAATAATGTGAAATGAGGTAAAATATTAATAGATAATCAAAGAAATGGAGAAGATGCATTTATTGGGGCATTGGAAGTCAAATGTATTGCCAAAAAAAAGCAAATAAATTTATAAGAGCACAAATCTAAAATATCATCAAAAGCATCAAGAGGAGAAGTTCCGTTTCCAGAATAAATCAGAGAAGATGATAAAGGAATATACTCTTTGAGAAATTATTTTCCATAAAAATGTTCTTCCCTCTTCAAATTAGGTTCCTAACTTTGCATCCATATTTTTTTTTTTAACATAAATTGGGTTTTCCATTAATTGATCATTTTCAATAAACCAAGCACGCGAAAGTCTAAAAAACCAATTTATAAAAATTCTTTAACTCAAACAAACGTACCCTAAAAAAATCCAGATGAAACACCCCACAATCGGAACAAGGCTAAGCAGCTAGGTATTCTTCGTGTATCGTATTTCGGGGCATCTAGGCGACAATAACAACTTACCTTCCTTTTTCAACATATATTTAATTTGGATTGTTTTCCCCTCCTTTGAAAGACGGACAGGAGCAAGCAAACCAAGGGCTCAATCAATGAGGTGAAATTGCAGTGTAGATTTCCAGATTTGGAACGTAAAGGATTATCCAGAAAAACATATGATTCCCAGCTTCATCCATGGAAATTACAGAGGTAACTGAGAGAGGAGACCAGCATGCTCCACATTAGCAACCAATCTTTGGTGTTCAATCGATCATGTAGAGTAAGCTAAGGAAGAATAGAAGATCTATCATTTTATGAGGAATAGAGTAGGACAATGAAATTGTACTTATATATAGCATTAGCTATAAATACATATACATACATATATATATATGTGTGTGTAATAATAAGGGTTAGTTTTTTCATTGAAAACTTTGTAATTAAGAAAATATTTTTTATGGAAAATATTTTCAAACAAAATGGATAGTTTTCATTTGTTTTATGGTTTAGAGAAATTGAAATCCTTCTTACCAAAAGGGAAAGTCGTTGTGCTTAAGTCTAAACTTGTTGTTTTCAGTAATTGAAAAATGTTTTTGTATATTGATTAGTTTTCTATTATTTCAAGCACCTAAAAGTCGGAAAATAATTTTCTAAGAACATATTTCCTTCAAACAAATAGATCTTAAAATTAATAACAACTTTATTAAAAGAAAAAAGATTTGATAACCCTCTCTAAGATATAATCATTCCCCAAATCGCCATGTATGGTAACCAATATCCAACGAACTCTAATCACTTTTACTTATTGTGAAAGTCAAACTTGGGTATATTGCATTAGCGAGAGCACATATAATTCGATAATAAAGCATACTACAAGATCCCTAACAAGGAAAAAGAGGAAGATGTATCATTATAGTACTACAATACAATTTTATTTCAGAATAAGTAAATTGAGCTTTTATACAATTTTCACATTAGATACTTGAAAATGGGAACATTGGCTATTAACTCATTCATTCTTTTTCTCTTCCTCTATGATTCTTCCTTTCTATTGGAACATAAGTTGGCTTAATATATCATAAAGAATTTCACTCGACCCATAATGCGTATGGATTTTTGCGTACCTTGCGAATTTGAATGCTGCTCCTTCAGAGTTCCATTGTGGTGGAGTTCTTGACGCCTAAGAACTTATTTCCGCATGTTGTAAGAAGGGAGTCTTCTTATCTACGGCAATAAAGCTGCGTTTGGTAGTTGAGATCAAATTTGGAATATGATATGATTTATCATATCTTACGTTTGGTGCTCGCTCAAGACATGATAAAGTCGGATATAAGGGTGATATAGGCAATGATAAAATTATCCCATGGGAGAGGTGGGATAAATGTGAATATGATTTCTAATGTCCATAATAGGAAAGTTATTTTCTCGAATAACAAACTTATTAAATTGGCAAAATTGAAATTATATTTCAATATAAATAATATTTGAATTCTAATTTAAGAAATAAAAAATAAAAAATTCTTCTTAATTAATTTTATTTTAATTTATATATTCAAGTTTAATTCTATCTTATAATAAATATTCAATCTATAAATTAAATATTTATATTTATTATATTTTAGGTATTTTTGTATTTTAGGTATGTTAGTGCAGTTTACTATTTGATAAAATTTTATTAAAAAATGATGAAAAGGGAAAAAAGAAATAATAAATAAAATAATATAAAAGAGGAAAAATAAAATAAAAATAAATTAAGGAATAGTGTTATTTGAGATTTTCACCATATTCATTTATGAACATTTAGGTTCATTTATAATGATATGCCGTTTATATCAAAAATGTACATGATATGATGTGAATATATCCGACTTTAATATTACGATTTACCAAATAATGGACAAGATATAAAAAAAAATCATAGGATTTCATATTCTATTCTATCTAGTCATATCCTGATTAGAAATTTGGACGATCAAACGTACTCTAAGAGTTCTAAACAATTTCCATCATTATTCGTTTACACGGTGGAAAATATTTTCCACTTAAAGCTGATATATGCTCGGCGCGAAAGTGAATATAGTTAAAATAAAGAAGTATTGTAGATTCTAGTATTATAACTCTCACGTGACTGAAGTGTTTAGCTTGCTTTTAAGTCGTTTACACAATAGACTGAAATATCCTCCGCTTGAAAGTGAAAATAGTTAAGATGAAAGAAGCTTTGTAGATTCTAGTATTATACGAGTGTCAATGAAGTCTTTAGCTTGCTTTTCAATCCGATGGAAGAAACTGTGAGTGTATACTTTTGTCCCCACATTTTCCTTCTGCAATCTGCTCTTAATTAAGGCAAAACAGAAATAGCAAATTGGAGCCTTCATTCTACATGCGTGTGCGAGAGAGAGATGTTTATCGAGGATGAAGGCCTATTCTAGTAAAGTACTGATCTGAACTTTTGCATGAATTGTGGGTGCACATGAGAAATGTATCAAAACTCATTCTCTAATATGTTTGGTATTAGAGATATTTAGGATTTTTCCATTCATTTTCTATATCACTCATTAAAAATGCATGTACCTAAGAGATTCTTTATATCTCACTTTAATTGTATGTATATCCTTAATTGATATGTTACATAGATAATCATTTCATAAATATTATGAATAGGTTGATGTACTTTTTGTTTAATCATATTGAAATATACAAAAAATTCATATTTTCTCTCTTTGACATATACTTTATCTTGGTGTGAGAGCTAAACTATCTTGAAGTGTATCTAGTGCACATTGTAGTTAGTGAACATCTAAGTGCACACCCAGAGTACACCTCTTATCTTGTGTGCTTTTCTTTTTCAATAACTACTAATAACTCCATCTCAACATTATTCGTCTCGTTCAATAGTCACTTCAATCCGTTCGGTTATCACATTATTTACAGAGTCGCCACAATGGTCTCCTACTACAACGACGGCCTTATGGCAATAGCAGCCTTTAGTGACAATGACTGCCTCCTTCTGCGTAGTCCGCATAGCAGCCATGACAACACACAACCATGTAAGTAGCCACATCAATGTCAGGCGCTTCTTCAGCACACTGAATTGCTTTGACAATCCACTAGCTTTTTTCAGATATTTTATTCAACCTCAAGTTGACTTTTTTTCAAATTGACTTGTTTTACATCAACTTGACTTTGAGAAGAGATATTAAAGATATTTAACATATTTCCCTTGTCTTTTCATAACTCTCATGAAGGTGCATATTTTTAAGAGATTCTCCATATTTTATTTTGATTGTGCATATTACATAGATAGTTATATAATCAAGTCCATAAATAATCTCACATACTCTTTTATCAAAACACATCAAAAGATTAAAATTTTCACATTTCTTTCTTCCACGTATTTCTTATCTGTTGGAATGACATGAAATGCATGATTCCAGGCTTCATTGCCACCTCCAGGTCTTACATCGAAAAGAAAAGACAAACATAAACAGGAAGGAAACAACTTGTTCATAGAAGGAGAGAGGAGAGTTAATTAGTGTGATTACAAGGAGAAGGCTATAAGTACAATTACTTATTTTACCTCTAATTAGTTTTAATACATAGAGATAGAATCAATGGTAGGTTTTGCTGGGATTGGTTTACTCTACAAACTCCTTGTACACCCTTGGTTTAGTACTAACCTATTCAAGAAAATTATATGTCTATTAAGATTTTAAGCAAACAAAGAATAACGCTATATTTTTATCTCATATGTCTATTAGGATTTTGAAATTATTATAGGAAAAAAATCCATTTTTTATCTTTATACTCTCACTGATTTGTGATCAAGTCCTTCCAGCACCAAATCTAATTGACGTGGCCAGCAAACCTTGTCTAATATGTTGCGGAAAAAAAAAATCAGTGCGGATGTTCATATGGTTGTGCACATTGACTAGATTTTATCCACATCATACTCCTATGTTTACAGTGACTAAATTTTTCCCCACATGTCCATGTTCGCATTGGTATTTTTTTTATCTGCGTCATAGTTTAGCATCAATGTCAGTTGAATTCTGCTTGAACTCAGTATCTGAAGAACTTAGTTTATAATGTGACAATAGAATAAGGTAATTAAACAAATTAAAAGCACATTAAGTTAAAAAAAAAGTAAGGATGAAAAGTAGGTCTTTTCTGATGTACAAGCACCACCAGTTTACTCCACTCAGAGGTCTCTTTCATTAACATAGTCGAAATAAGAAAATGAAATAGAAAACTACGCATGAATAGGATCTGCTGTTTATTCAAGTTTCTATGTCGATACATAATGTATTTGAAAGAAGGTATTTTAGCAGCTGAATTGAAGTATCTATTTGAAATCTTCATTACTGCAATATTTTCTGTACAATTTCGATTAGTTTCCAAGCATCCGATTCGATCACTCTATTGAGGAAGTCCAGGGATAATGCAATAGATTCCCTAAAACCTTGAAGCAGTCACTCACTTTTGACTGTTATTCCAATTTGAGTATGCTTGATTAGTAGTTTACGTAAAAGTTATTTTAGAATCTCTTTGTCGATCACCTTGTTTGTTAGTTAAACTCAAGGACTTCATTAACCATAGTTATCAAAATTGTATGATAGTTAATTCGTATTGCAATTCGAGGCCTCTATGATATGTAACTATTAGGTGAATTGCTAATTTTCTTAATAGCAAGTGAATTTATTGATTCTCTAAGAAATTTATGACTCAATATGTGTCTATCATTTCATCAATTCAACTTTTTATACTTTGACCTATGGAATGATGTACTTAAATTTGTATATTGTATTCTGATTAGTTACAAATTAATTAAAAGTAAACTTTACTCTTTATAGTGAAATGGTAAATGAAAAGCCATACAAAAAAATTATGATTAATATTTGAAGTAATATTAATCCTATGATTGATTCGATTTTCAATTCACAATTTACAGTTCATAAATTTAATATTTGGGTTTAAGATACATTATTTCGATTTAACAGTTATGCTGTTAACCAAACTCTCAGTGGGCTCTACATCTCAGCAACTCAAGCAAGTATGCACGAGACTCATCGCACTGTCTCTATTGTAAGCGAGAGCATATATAAGTTAAAATGAAACAAGATGTGTGATAAAGAAGAAGATGTCTATAGTTCATGTATTTTGCAATACAATCCTTGGAGAATAAAATCAACGAAAGCTATCATGGTGCCATACATAAATATCAGTCTTTATACAATCTTTGTATTAGATACATGAAAAGTGAATCTACCAGCCATTAACTTGTCCCATGTTCTCTTCCTCTATGATTCTCCTTTTTCTTTTGCATAACCAAAGGGAAAGTTGCCCTTGCTTATGCTAGTTGCAGTAAGTAAAACACCTCACGGAATGGTAGGGGAGCCCCAAACTTGCCACCAAGTAAACCTGTCATACAGGTGGCCAAGTTGGGGTTTGAGTGAATCAAAAATGGATCCGACCCAAATTAATCCACTTAACCCAAATCGATCTATTTTTTTATGTGATGCAATTTTAATGACTCATACCCAACCCAAAATCAACCCAACCGGCTCCAATTGAAAACAAATATCCATCGAAACTATATGAGGATTTGATGCACATTTTTCTCGTCGTCTAAACCGAGGTGCAAGAGAAACACTGGTGAGCAAACAACGCCATTTCTGAGAAATGAATTGAGGAACTGGAGGAGGTGTCGGTGAATCTGAGTTTCGAGGTCAAGTTGGGAGAAAGAAACTGGACCGTTGGTGATGTCGATGTGGAATCCTAGGGTTTCACATGGACGATCACAGCCTTCCATTTAACAGGAACACTTTTTTGGTAAATCGCTAATCCGACGTTTATTCGCAACTCTGTTGCTGGTCGAGACTAGTGTGATGCATGATTCTTCGTTTGCTTGGCATCGCAAGGCTTCTGTCGAGGGAGCAGCAGCTTCTCCACACAGACATAGACCAAGAAGAGAGAATTTTTTTTTCCCCTTGAGTGGCTAGGGCATGGCTGACCAATAGATGAAAGGCTCTATAAATAGGACAATAATTGGTCATGCTCATTATTACTGTGGATAGACTTGTACAATCCCTTGTAATATATACATTACCATATTCAGAGATATTATCAATGGCAGGTCTTTTAATGGCTGGTCTTTTTTCTAGGATTGCTTTCCTCTATAAGCGAGACCAAATGCATCCCTTAGTGATTATTCAACTATTTGAGAAAATTGAAATCTGGAACTTTAGATTGTTAATAATTTTGATTGAATGCATGGTGGACGGCAATTTTGCAATATTAAACGCAGCTCTTGTATTTGATAAAGCTCAAGATAAGGTACGCAACTGAATTAAAATAGATCATTATATAACAGACTTATGACTCCCTTTGTTTTCATAGTAAAAGTAATTAGACTTTAAATTGATTGGAAAGATTTTCAATAACGTTCAAACTCATTTATCATATCCACTTTTATTTGATTTCGTAAAGGGATAGACACATATGTAACATGTGAGCAAGCAAAGGAAAAGATGTCGAGAAATAAATGTGTCACTACAGGAAATTTACCCACTAGTGAAAATTCTCAGGCTAGGCCATTATATTGACATCCTCAGGTAAAAGCTTTTAGCATTGATTTACAACGACTTGGTATGTACTGTGTACTAATTGATTTAAAAAAAATAATAATTGCTCTATTTGGAAAGTAAAGTCAAGTAAAATTGTCCATTGCCTGTGAGAGGCCAATCGAGTTGCTGATTGGGTTGCTAAAGCCCATCGAAACAAAACTTTTCCTATCAATTGATTGCATTTACCCCCTCAACCTCTTTGAAATATTTTATGTTCAAAGAGTCAGCTAGCTCACCCTAGTAGAGATTGTGTTTCGTTTTTACGAATGAATGATAGTGTTTTTTCGACCCCCAAAAAAAGTAGAGAAATGGCTATATTTTTATAAGGCATATACCTCAATTATTGTTTCGTTTTCTATTTTGCATTTGAACCCTTCTTTGGTCATATTTCCCTTTATCTAGGATATGATGCAGTTCAAGTGGAGCTACTCAACAAAATCCTCCTATGAACTACACGAGCAAGCAACGTTAGAACCAAAAAATGCCCAAATACCTTGGTTGATGGTTTGATCGATGGAAGCCACTTGGAAATGAATAGAAAAAGCAGAAGATTGCAAATGTCGAAGTAGACAGTTAGTGATGTGAACTCAGTCATCAAGAAGACCCAATTTTGGTGGACAAAGATGTCAACAATGAGACAGCTAAGTGCTAAAGCAAGGGGTCAATGAATGAAATATATCATCTTGATTGACTGGGATGTATAGAATGTAAAAGTCAAATAAGGAAGTCAATGATTTGAGAAATTGTAACTATTTGCACAAAAGTATTGCCAAATAGTAAGAGCCATGTAGGGCATGCTGCTTAAATTCTCCTTTTTATGTAAATGTTGTTTATGGGTTATCAATACTTCAATTTGTATTTTTGTTGTAGAGTGTCGGAGAAGATGAAAAATAACAACTTCCAGGGCTTTCTTAAGGATAATTTCGACCATTAATTTACCAAACTTGGTGCAGTATGCCTTAGCAACAATTCTCTTAGGACAAAGAAAACCTTCTTCTTTACTCACAAAAAATAATAAAAGGAATAGGAACAACTAAATTGTGCATATAACCCAGCAAAAAAAGAAATAATGAGGAGAAGATTTTCGGTATGTCTTGAATTATTGTGGTTTGGAGTTTCAATTTATAGGCAAATGAAAGAGATAGACATTACGAAACCATTAGCAATCCATTGGTAATAATTAAATTGATGATAGCCATTACTGAAAAATGGAAGATTTATGAATAAATAAACCGTTATATAGGCGTTACAAAATGATGACTTTCATGGCGGTCAATGGTCATGGCTTCTTTTACAATAGTTACTTTTAAATATTTCAAAACTGTTAAAATATCCAAACATTTTCTTACAAAGGACGCTCAATCCAAAACACATGTTAAATGTCTTTATTTTCCACGTGTTTTACATTTTTAGTACAATTTACATTGATCGCAATGATTCTTCCTGGAACTTTAAATTTCTTGCTAACAATGGACGCTTGGAGCCTTTGTCGATCGAACTAGCTTTTAATTTGAAAGATCAAGCGAAACAAGTAACCTCCTGCGCTTATACACATTTAAATAAGTTAGTGAAACCATGTTATAATTCATATACGAAACAAAATAAACATAAATATCGAACGGGCATGTCAATTTGAGGGTGGGGAGCAGGGTGGGAGACAGAGAGACCTCTGGAATTGAGTGGATATGATAGAAACTCCTGCATTATTATTATTTTTTTTTCATAAAGAACGGATTATACTAGAGAGTGCATTTCAGGTATTTAATCATTTGCAGGTTGGGCAAACTATTACACACTTCCATAGGACAAGTTTTACGAACAACACAAACCTGATCTTGTTTCAATTCAGTAGCACCGAGCGCATTGACACATCAGCCTCTGTAAACACGGGCTCCATCTTCACTTCTTGGAACTCCTTCATCAACCTCCTGGAATCGTAAAGAACGGGATCACTCAGTAATTGTGCACCCCCTGCAATTCTTGTCGCGTAGTGTTAATCATACCGTGTCGAAATGATTATAAGGAGAAGTCCATGGTACTCTCGACGCCCCGAATTCCGAGTCATCGTAATATATACCTTCACTTCATTTGAGTGTTTCCCTCCTTTAAAAGTTGAGCATGCCTAAGCAACCCGGGGCTCAATCAATGAGGTGAAGTTGCAGCAAAGATTTGCACATTTGCAAAAAGAAGGAACATCCCAAAAAGCAAAGGATTCCTATTATCATCAGAGGAATTAGAGAGGCAGAAGAGAGAAGAGGACTACATATTCCTCTTAAGCAACCTGTCTTTGGTGGTCAATCGATTATGCATAGCAAGCCAAGCAACGCACTGTTCCCAACCGGGGGAACAGAGTTAAATGCCGTTATGCATGTTAGCTCTGCTGTGGGCTTTTCACCCACCCTCACTCAACTCAGGCGCGAGAAGCTATTATACTTGCCTACCCGACGGTAGCCAGAACTTAAGTCCTGACGTGGTGTCTACCTTCACCACCGTGAGGCCTCCTAATTTCCTGTCTATCTTTGTCTTCCCGACAGAGAGGGAATACGGAGGACAGCGCGGGATCTCTCACCCCAAGGCGGATCTCCCGCCTGTTTCCCTCCTTAAGCCTTTTAAGGACATGCACAGGTCCAAAAAATGCAAGATTTGTCATTTTCGAGAAATATAGGAAGACGTTGAGATTGTACTTGTATGGGATATTAAATACCTGCCGTTGGGGGCCCTCTTTTAAGATAGAATCATGACCAGAATCGCCTTGCTCGGTAACCAAAATCCAATGAACTTCCCTAATTTTTTTGTTTATTGTGAAAGTGAGACTCGGGTATACTTCAAGAGCGAGAGCAGATATAAGTGGAAGATAAAGCACAATAAAAGATCTCTAATAAGGTAAAAGAAGAAGACTCATAACTAATGGAACTACAGTAAACTTTTTATTCGATGATAAGTACATTGAGCTCTTATACAATTTTCATGTTATATACTTGAAAGTGGAACTGATGGCTACTAACTCCTTCCTTTTTTCTCTTCCTCTATGATTTTCCCGAATTCCCCTCGACCAAAAATCCGTCACTAGATTTTTTCGTGCTGCGCGGATTCGAAGACCTTTCCTTATGGACTTCAATTGTGGTCAGGTATTGGACTCCACGTGGTGCAAGTATTTCTATCGTCAATAGGCTTCAAAATTTTTGTGAAACCAGAAAGTTCAGATTGGAGGAATCACGTCCTCTCTTATTGTAACTTACTGGGAATGATACGCCAAGTGATGCTTTTGAAGTTACTTTTTATGATTTACCTTGATTTGGAAAAGGTACGTAAAAATAAAGCAATCTGATCATATTTCATCAATTTGTAATTCCAATGGATTCCAATATGACGTCTAGAGTGCACAACAATTTCGTCGAAGGAAAACATGGTGCGATCATTACTTCTTTGTCATTCTATTAAGCTCTCCTTCATGAGAAAGAGTAGCTTCCGCTTCTTGCATACACAGTGGCTTCAGTTTGTTTCGCTGTATATGCTCGTAGTAGTCCTCGATGCCTCTTCCCGTTCGGATAAACAGTGAGAGTATCGTTTTGTCCTCACATTTTCCTTCTGCCCAAGCAAAATAAAATATTAAATGAGAGAAGAGTCGTCATTCGGTAATTGAGAGAGAGAGAGAGAGAGATGCTTACCGGGGATGAGAAAGCCTATTCTGGTAGATCATTGATCCGATTTTCGCATGCGTTGTCGGGGTATGTGAGAGATGTGTCGAAAATCATTCCCCGAAAATAGTTTGGACGACAAGAAATGCATGATCGTTGGCTTCTTTTTCATCACCAGCTCTTACATCATAGAAAAAGACACATAAAAAGGTCAAGGAAAACAATTTATTCAAACGAGGGAGGAGAGCTAAGTAGTGTGATCACAAGGGGAGAAGAGAATTTGACAAAGGTTAAAAAGTGAAACACCAAAAGTTTAACGGCGTATTTATACACAACACATTGGTCATCCTCGTTATTGCTGTGGATACACTTGCATATTTTGCCTCTATGGTAGGATTCGTTGGGATTGGTTTACTCTACAAACGCGACCATGTACACCATTGGTTTAGTACGTACCGATTCAAGAGAACTAAAATGTAGACGTTAGATTTCCTTCATCATTTTGATAATGGGATCGCAGACAGCAATTTCATGCCATGTTGAACATGGTTAGTAGATCTATCTGATAAATACTTAAGCACATAAACCTAATGGCTAATATACACGGATGAAAGTAACAGCCGGCTTATAGTAGGGTCGCTTCTCTTGTTTTTGTTGTGTTTTAATGAACTTTACTCACATTTCTAGGGAAAAAAAAGGTTGTAGATTGAGAATTGTTGTATCTGACTTACATCTCTTCCCTTTTTAATCATCATAGTACAATTATTATATCGTATTACTCGGACATGCCTCAGAATGGCTAAGCTTCCCCAAACAACTCCATGTGGGCTATCATATTTTATCTGCATCATACTCTGCCATCATCCGATGGTTATGTCAGTTGAATTTGGTCGACTTCAATGTTCAATAGACTTGATTGTAAAATTTGCAGAAACGGAAGGTTTTAATTAGATGAATATATGATACATTAATTAGAAAAGGGCATGAGGATTAAAAGTAGCACCTATCTAATATGAACCATCAATACACTTCACTCAAAATTCTCTTCCATTAACGGAGTCGAAAAATGATATTGAAATGGAAAACTAAACATGAATGGCATCTGTTATTTATATCTGTTGTATACCAAGTTCGTATCCATCGTCGTCATCATTACCTTCGGCGGAGCTCAGTCTCTCTGCGCATTCTCCATCTCTCAGTCCAGTCTCCCCCTCTCCTGCAAAGAAAACGTAATGTAACGCCGCGAGAATGGTCGAAGCCCTCCTGATCACTCTATCGCAAAGCATTCCACAGTGGAAGCGAAAAGGCAGATTATCGGGAAGTTGAAAAGGTCCCACTTATTTGCAATCACGAACAAGAGAATACGGATACACAATGAATCAGGGCGGGAAAACAATTTCTTTGTTGCTTAGCGTGTGAGACTGTATATCCAACCAGGGCCTTTATTTTTCCGACTGGCCCAAAAATTTAAGGGATGGATTGGACCGACCCGGCTTGACCACGGTATGCCAAGAAGCACTTTGGACTAATGAAGAACATGCGATTTTTAAGTATTGTTATGTTGAAATAAGCAAACCAATGCGAATCATGTTTTACCTACTATAACAATAATTTTAAGAAAAATAAGTTACATGATTTAAACATGGCACTAACAATTCTAGAGCTTCATGCTTCTTATATCTCATTGAAGAGATGAATCTTTCTGCCATCGTATTTTGATGAAATTTCAAAAAGAAAATTCTAATAAATTTGAGATATTAACAATCGCATCTAACGGATTATACCAATATATTATTGGTAACCAATTGTAATATAGAGGCGAACAATTCAACAGTTTTGCATCACTGATGAGGTAAAGATGGAGGTTTTCAGCTATTATTTCCAAATTTATTACATATATATCATTTTTTAAGACTATAAAATAATGTAAAATGAGGTAATATGACAGTCAAAGAAATGGAGAAGATGTATTTAGCATGTCATTGGAAGTTAAATGTATTGCAAAAAACAAAATGAGAGCATATATATATATATATATAGTTGTAATTATGGTTATAATTATGGTCAATGGATCAACGAAAGCCAATAAATTAATATATGTCTTTTCTGTTCACGCATCTCTTTTGGATTCATGAATTTCCTAGATTCATGTATCTTTCAATTCATGTATTTATTGAGTTCTTGAATCTCTTGAATTCACGAGTCTCTGGATTCATAAATCTCTTGGATTCACGTATTTCTCGATTCATGAACTCCGTGGATACATGTGTCTATTTAATTCATGTATCTCTTCTGTACATGAACTAAAAAGCTCTATAAATAGATAGGAGCATAGAGCTTCATGATAGTTTTTGGGTTTTGGTTTTTCCGACTCGATTCCAAAAGGCTTTGATATACTCTTCTACTCTTCTATTTTTTCTGAGTGTGCTGGTTCAATTGAACGGTTCGACTGAGTCTTGTTTGCATAGTGCTAATCCAAACAGGTTCGAGGTGTTGTATCTTGGGAGACATAGTTCGTGAATTTGCGGAGCACCTTTGGCAGGAACTAATCGCCTTAAGGAGATTCGGATATCCGTACCTCACCTCCAATTTTATGTTATTTTTCCAGTGATATCTTATTTTATTCTTCTCCAAGATTTGTAAGTTTACATAAAAAAAAAAGGATATTATATAATTGTTATCGTCTTCTTTACATTGATGTTCAGATTACAACAAACAGTGTTGTTTTCTTTGGATTAATTTCCAACAATCTTAAGGCGATTATGTCACTCCTTGTTTGTTGTTCTTGTTAGATTATTGAGATGGCAGAAAATAATCAAGTGCCATTCAATGTCCATAATGTTTCAGGAGACGTTCCTATGGTTGATTCGACCGTTGCTATAGAAGATGTTCAACCCTCAGGGTCTGAATTTGTAGCAGCCAATGCTATGGGCCCTTGGGCCAACACCAATTTTGGTGGTGCGGGTACAAGTCACATGGCCAAATGGCTTTTGGCTTCGTTTCTGGAGGGATAGTTCAACGAACCTTGCCTACTGTGATGGCAACACCTTCAGTTATAGCTAATGAGAGATTGTCTGCTGTGATGATGTCCGAAGCATCTCTAGTGTCGAACACTAATAGCTGGTGGCTAGACACAGGTGCCACAAATCACATATGTGCAGATAAACACATGTTCTCATCTTATGAGAAGGCTGAAGAATATGAGAAGCTTTATATGGCTAACTCTGCATCAGCAAAGATTGCTGGAAGAGGAAAGGTGATTTTGAAGTTACATCTAGCAAGGAGGTCGCCCTACTGAATGTGTTGCATGTACCAGAGATTCAGAAAAACCTAATTTCTGGCTCCATACTTGTCAAGAAGGATTTCAAAATTGTATTTGAATCTGACAAATTTGTACTTTCGAAAGGAGAGATGTATGTAGGAAAATGGTACTTGTGTAATGACCTGTTTAAAGCCAATGTGGTTGTCATTGATGTAAACTCAAATTATGTGTATCTAAAGACTATTAATAAAGAAAAGTCTTTAGTTTACACTGTTGTGTCTCCTTATCTATGGCATGGTAGATTAGGACATGCAAACTATGGTACAATGAAGACAATAGCAAAGTTGGGGTTAATTCCAAGATTTGAGTTGGATGCCCGTTACAAGTGTGAGACTTGTGTTGAGGCCAAGTTTGCCAAGAAACCATTTAAATCCGTTGAAAGAACAAGTGAACCTCTACGATTAATCCATAATGATCTATGTGATTTAAAGTTTGTAGAAAGTAGAGGCGGAAAGAAGTACTTCATCACATTTGTGAATGATTGTATTTGATTTTGCTATGTTTATTTACTAACTAGCAAAGATGAGACTACGAGCATGTTTGTCAAGTATAAAAATGAAGTTGAAAACCAACTTGATAAGCAAATCAAAGTGCTTAGGTCTGATAGAGGAGGAGAATGCAATTCAATCAATTTCACAGAGTTTTGTGCTAGTTTTGGAATAATTTTCCAAACGACTACACCTTATACTCTACAACAAAATGGAGTTACTGAACGGTTGAACGAGACATTAAAGGAGATGGCTAACACCATGCTTTTGAGTTCAGGTTTACCTCAGAACTTGTGGGGGAAGGCAGTTTTAACTGCAAATTTTATTTTTAATAAAATACCCCATAAAAGGCCAGGTAAAACTCCATACGAGTTATGGAATGAAAAGTTGTCATCCTACAATTTTCTAAAAGTGTGGGGGTGCATAATGTGATTTATAGCGGTAAGTCTAGACACATTCGTTGTAGACACAATACCGTAAGGTAGTTGCTCTCAAATGGAATAATTTCTTTAAACTTTGTAAAGTCAAAGGAAATATTGCAAATCCGCTAACAAAAGGTTTGTCAAAAGAGCAGATAAACTGTCGCATTGAGGGGAATGGGTTTAAGAGCCTTAACCCAATAAAGAGATTCCAGGGTGGAAACCTAACCTATGCGAATGGAGATCCCATGGTCTAGGTTCAATAGGACAACGCAAATTTTGGAAACTCTAGTGTAAGCACTGCCTCCCATTCCTATGATGCAACAGTGCTTTCCTACAGCGTTATTAAGGGTACGCTATGCGTTTAATGATTTTTATAACTTGGAATATAACATCTAAGTGAGATATGGTAGGATATCTTTAATAGGAATGCACCTATATGCGTGGAGCTGGCCGACTCTATGAAAATCTTTAAAGGCTATATTTTCTAAAGCACGCATGAATCCCGAGAGGTTTAGGGCCGAAAGAACGAACACAACCGAGAACCAATATTAAATTGGAAATACTCTGTGTGAGGTTTATTGTCTAGGCTTACACAAACAACTGACGATTCAAGGCTTAGTCCATCGACTAGTTAAGTAAGTCCGATAGACTTTCACTAAAGAAGGTTCAAGGCGAAAGCTACCTATCTTAGTGCAGTGTATTTCATCAGGTACACTCAGATTCCTTTGAGTCAAAATGTTTTGTTGATCCATTAATTTGGGGGATTGTTATAATTATGGTTATAATTATGGTTAATGGATCAACGAAAGTCAATAAATTAATATACGTCTTTTCTATTCAGGTATCTCTTTTGGATTCATGAATTTCCTAAACTTTTCTATTTATGTATCTATTGAATTCATGAATTTCCTAAATTCATGTATCTTTCAGTTCATGTATTTATTGAGTTCTCGAATCTCTTGAATTCACGAGTCTCTGGATTCATGAATCTCTTGGATTCACGTATTTCTTGATTCATGAACTCCGTGGATACATGCGTCTATTTAATTCATGTATCTCTTCTGTACATGAACTAAAAAAGCTCTATAAATAGATAGGAGCATAGAGCTTCATGATAGTTTTTGGGTTTTGGTTTTTCCGACTCGATTCCAAAAGGCTTTGATATACTCTTCTACTCTTCTGTTTTTTTCTAAGTGTGCCGGTTCAATTGAACGGTTCGACTGAGTCCTATTTGCATAGTGCTAATCCAAACAGGTTCGAGGTGTTGTATCTTGGGAGGCATAGTTCGTGAATCTGCGGAGTACCTTTGGCAGGAACTAATCGCCTTAAAGAAATTCGGATATCCGTACCTCACCTCCAATTTTATGTTATTTTTCCAGTGATATCTTATTTTATTCTTCTCCAAGATTTGTAAGTTTACATAAAAAGAAGGATATTATATAGTTGTTATCGTCTTCTTTACATTGATGTTCAGATTATAACAAACAGTGTTGTTTTCTTTGGATTAATTTCCAATATATATATATATATATCATTTGAAGCATCAACAAGCCACCAAATGAGAAACTATACTTTAGGAATTAAGATGTCTCGACAAAACATCCCAATACAAGAATGAGGCTAAGGTACTCCTGACATGTCGTGCTCCGGGTCACCTTCACCTGCGATAACAAGTCACCTTCCTTCTAAGATATAAACGGGACCAAGCAACCCGGGGGGTCAATTACTGAGGTGAATTTGCAGTATAGATTTGCAGATTTGCAGAGACAAGGAAAGTCCGAAAAACAGACTCGTTAACCATAGTTGTGGGGCTTGTATGATTGTCAATTCGTATTGTATGATCGAGTCCTTTATGATATGTAACTACCGAGTGAATTGCTAGTCTTTTGAATAGTAATGAAATTTATCGGTTCTCTAAGAAATCTATGACTGAATATATATCTATTGATCCATCAATTCAACCTTTTGTACTTTAACTATGGAATGATGTATTTTGTATATTGTATTCCGATTAGTTACAGATAAATTAGAAGTAAATTTTATATTTTATAATGAAATGCCATACAAAAAATTATAAATAATATTTGAAGTAATATTAATCCTACGATTCGATGCAATGTTTAATTTACAATTTAAGCTTCATAAATTTAATATTTCGGTTCACGAATATGTTATTTCAATTTAACAATTATGCTGTTAACCAAAGTCCAAATGGACTTCCCCAATGGAGTATGGGCTTGCCCACATTTAGGGCCTCTAGTTGTTAAGGCAAATAATAATTCACAAAAGAAATTTTTGGTTCATAGAAGTTTCAAACTTCACCAATAATTTCGTGAATTATATTTCATTCTTTCTAGGGCTGGTCCATAGCCTAACAAGCACCAGTTCCGATACATTATACTCTAATAACCCAACATCATTATTAATTTTTTATTTTTAAAATCTTTTGAAATATGTGGGGGATTGTTGGATATTTCTATAATATTTTGAAATATTTACAATAATAGCTTCGATAAAAGTTATGATCGCATTGAAGACCATCATTATTTTTAATGGTCACATAATGGTTTTTAAACGGTCATATAACGGCTTTTCAATCGCTTTGTAATGTTTGATTTATTTCCCAAATAAATCCTCTAGTATTTTACAACGGCTCTATTTTGTCTGTATATAAAAATAAAATCTCATAAGACAATCTTGACATATACACTGAATGAAAGAGAGAATATTCCCTTTTCTTTAAAAAATCTTTCATTTCCTTTCTTTTTCCTTGTTGGGTTATGCACAACGTTGTTTCTGTTCCTTCCAATATTTACTGCGGAATATAGAAGAATGTCTATTGTATCTTAGGAGGATAGCCATCAGAAGCCTATCACACCGAGTTTTGCACTTTGATGGGCAAAATTATCCTTAAGAACAATGCCTGCGTTTGCACTCCTCAGGCAAATTTATTTATTCTCATTAGCTTTTTCAACAAGTCATACTTAACTTAGATGCATCACTAATCGTTTCAACCACAAGTGAATTTATTAATTCACTAATTAATCTACAACTCGATAAGTACATCAATTTGGCGATATAATTCTTTATGCATTTACCTATTGAACAATATATTTTTACTATGCATAAAGTATATTGATAGTTAACGATCAATTATAATCCTAATTTGAATAAAACAACAGGAAATTATATTGTCTTATGCATAAGATTATCAAATATACTTAAAATGAAGATTTTGTTTTCCTGGATCATAAATTCTTACTCCAATATTTATATCTTATATAATTATTAATAAAACTTATAACTATCTTCGACATAAAATACTAGTTTTAGGCATTTTACTGAATCTTAGGACTCCATTTGATTTTAAGTTGACGATTCACAATTAATAAATTTAATATTTCGATTTAAGATACGTTTTTCGATTTATTGATTGTGCTATTAAACCAAAGACCAAATGGACTTTTGTGACAGAGGGTGGGCACGATGCGAGGCGTAAGAGCATACGTAAGTTAAAATGCAACGCGCTAGGAGATTTGTGATAAGGAAGAAGATGCGTACATTTCATGTCAGTACAGTATAAACTCTTGGAGACTAAAATCAAGGAAAGCTCATCACACCACATACAGAAAAGATCCATTGCTATTGCATCTTTACATTACATACATGGAAAGTGAAATCCATCCACCATTAACTTGTGCCCATCTTCTCTTCATTATTTTCCTTTTGTTTTTGTAGGACCAGAAAACCTCGTACATTCATTGTAGCGTTCTTCTAACTACTCGCAGATCTACCTGAGTAATTTCAAAAAATGCCAGCCGGATGGTGTTCCGTATCTCCACTTTCGGGTTGATGCTTTAGGAGGCATTATGACATCGTCTTTTTTAATTATAAGGTTGATCATGGGGTTTAAAGGTAATGGACGCTTGCTCAGCTTGTTCTGAGCAACGGACAGTTTTAACACCAGCAGGTGGCCAGCAAACGTGGTGAGCGGTTTTTTTTTGCATGACGCACCCCGGGAACTATCTTGGTCATTTTTCAAGAAAATCAGACTCTGCTGCCTCTTCTGGCAATCCATGTTTTCCCTGTGTTGTAACTTCGTTCTTGGGCCTCATTGTAGCTTCCTCTTGCTGGAAGTGTAGGGAGTCTTCCTTGTTTCACTGTCAGTTGTAATGATAAGGACTAGTTTAGCAAATCATAGTCACATTTGATATCAGAGCGCACGCGAGAGAGAGAGAGAGAGAGAGAGAGAGAGAGAGAGAGAGACCATGGTTGAGAGCCTATTCTGGTGAATCATTGATCCGATTTTTTACAGGAATTATAGGTGCATGTGAGAGATGTGTCGAGACTCGTTCTCCAAAATGAGTGCGACAACATGAAATGCATGATTCTCGGCTTCATTGTAGTCACCAGGCTTACATCGGACAGAGAAACAGGACATAAAGAGGTCAAAGGAAACAATTTGTTCATAAGGGGAGGCGTGACTGCGAGGGGAGAGTAGAATTTGACTTAGGCTAGGGTGTGAAGCACCAAACGTTGAAGGGCATATAAATATGCAAAATACCTGGCATTTTCATTATTGCTATGGATACACTTGCATATTTTGCCTTTAGTCAGTTCCCATATTTGGAAATCGAATAATTGGTAGATTTTGTTGGATTGATTTGCCATACGAACTTGACTATGTATATCCTTGGTATAGGACTTTACCTATTGAAGATAATTAAAATCTAGGCCTTTAAATTTTTTAATCATTTTGAGAAATGAGATCACATATAGTAATTTCAAAATGTATCTGATAAGTACTTAAAGCACATAAACCTAATTAATATATATATGAGTGAAAGTAACAGACCGACTTGTAGGGTCAAATCTCTTTCTATTCGCTGTGTTTTAATGGATCGAGATATCAGACATACATCTCTTTCCTTTTCTCAATCGTAGTAGAATTATCATATCTTAGTGCACGTGAATAAATCAAAATAAACAAGCTCGACCACACTGCTATTCATTCCAAATTAAATTAAATACAGATAATTCCCATTATTGTTGCGGAGACACTAGCAATTTTTTGCCTCTAATCAATTCACACTTGTAAATAGAATTAAAGGTAATTTTCCTTGGAATTGATTTACTCTACAAACTTGACTACGTACACCCTTGATTTAGTATTTAACTATTCAAAAAAAGAGAAATATAGGCGATTAGATTTTATAATCATTTTGATAAATGAGATACTAAGCGTCAATTTCACATGTTGAACATGATTATTAGATATTTCCGAAAAGTACTTAAGCACATTAACCTAGCACTTTATGCGGATAAAAGTAATGATCGGCCTATAGTAGTGTTACATCTCTTCCTTTTTCGTGCTTTTTAAATGAAATTAACTCACTTTTCTAAGGAAAAAAACTTATAGAACAAGAATGGTTATATCAGTCTTTCATCTTTTCTTTCTTCCATGATAGTACAATGATGGGAAAAGTACAAAAAAAGTCCTAAACTTATTACATTGCTACCGATTCAGTCCTAAACTTTTCAATTGAACCAATTTAGTCCTAAACATTTTTACATCGGTATCAATTCAGATCATCTAGCCAATTTTGGCCTGCCGGCGTTGACGTGGACATCGAACGGTGGCCGGACGCCGACGTGGTAATTTTTAAATATTTTTTATTATTTTTTGAATTTTTTCCTTTTTCTTTTTCTTTTACTTTTCTTCCTTCTTCCTCCTTGCACTGTTCCGGCAGTGGCCGGCGAGGGCCTCAAAGCCCTCGCCTGCTGCCGGTGAGGGTCGTGGCCCTCGCTCGGCCTCTCCCAAGGCCGCCGGCGAGGTGGCTTCACCGGATTTGGGCGAGGCCAGCCTCGCCGGCTACGGGCGAGGGGCCGGCGAGGTCAAGGCGAGGCTGGCCTCGCCTAGATTCGGGGCAAGCCGCCTTGCCCGTAGCCCGGGCGAGGGCCGTGACCCTCGCGGCGGCGAGCGAGGGCTTTGCGGCCCTCGCTCGGCCTCACCTAGGGCTACGGGCAAGGCGGCTTCGCCCAAATCTGGGCGATGGCCGCCTTCGCCCTCGGCAAGGCTCCGGCAAGGGCCGCATTGGCCTCGCGGCCGCGGGGAGGCGGCTTCACCAGGATCTGGGCGAGGCCAACCTCGCCGGCCCCTTGCCTGCGGCTAGCGAGGCCAAGGCGAGGCTGGCCTCGCCTAGATCCGGGCGAAGCCGCCTTGTCGGCGGCCCTAGGAGAGGCCGGGTGAGGGCCGCGACCCTCGTCGGCCACCGCCAGAACAGTACAAGGAGGAAGAGGGAAGAAAAGAAAAGAAAAAGAAAAAAGAAAAGAAAAAGGAAAAAATTCAAAAAAATATTTTAAAATTGCCACGTCGGGCGTCCATTCACCGACCGATGTCCACGTCAGCGTCGGCAATCCAAAATTGGCCGGATGAACTGAATTGGTACCGATGTAAAAAGGTTTAGGACTAAATTGGTCAAATTGAAAAGTTTATGACTGAATTGGTACCAATGCAATAGGTTTAAGACTTTTTTGGTACTTTGCCCGTAGAATGATCATATCTTATTGCACATACATAAATCAAAATAAATTACTTTGACCATGCCATTGTACATGCCAAATCAAATTAAAATGCTAGTCATTCTTAATATTGTTGTGGATAGACTTGCATATTTTGCTTTGAATCAGTTCTCATACTTAGAGACAGAATTAATGGCAGGCTTTTGTTGGGATTGATTAACCCTACAAACTTGACCATGTATTACCTATTCAACAAAACTAAAATGGAGGCTGTTAAATTTTTTATTATTTTGATAAATGAGATTTGGACAGCAATTTCACATTGTCGAACATTGCTATCATATGTATAGGATATGTACTTAAAGCATCTAACAATTTACTATATACGAAGGAGAGTTTTAGACTGCCTTAGGGTACGATTACACCTCTTGCTTTTTGTTATGTTCTGATGAACTTTAGTCACCTATCTAAGTAAAAAAAGAATTATATATATATATATATATATATATATATATATATATTGAGCCTAGTTTAACGACCTCTATTGTTTTTTTTTTTTTTAACTTTTGTGGTTACCCATTGGGGTATCACTCCATTGCAAATACATTATTTCCATTTGTCTACCTGATACTTTTCCATGCTTAGCTAGGTAAAAATACCTGAAAGCGCATCCCCTATGTGTTTTAATGAGCTAAGTTGAATCAAAAGCAATTCAAATTTGGGCAGTCACACTCCTTTTCCAGGGACAATGCATCAACCCCCTCGTACACTGGAAAAATGGCATTAAGATAATAAAAAAATGAAATAATTCTGGAAACTTTTGTTGAAAAATTTAGAGAATATGAAAATGAGAACCATTGAAAATTTGTTGGAAAAGATGAAAAAGAAATCAATTGTTGGCAACCACTACCTAACCTTAAGAATAATTCCATTTCTCGGAATATGAAACTTGGTATTTATCGACTATCCTCTCAAGATATGATATGCATTCTTCTTTGCCCTCCATAGAATAAAAGAAGGAACACGAACAACAAAATTGCATGGATAACCCAACTAGGAAAGAAATGGAAAAATAGGGCAACAGTCTGAGAGTGAGAGTTAGAATAGGAATAAAGTATGACCGACCAAAAATAAAAAATAAAAAATCTAGCGTGTCTTAAAAGATTGTGGTTTGACGTTTTATTTTATAGGCAAACGAAAGAGAGAGAAACCGTTATAAATTGATTGGTATTTATTAAGTTGGTGATAGTTAGAAAGCGTTCAAATAAGTTGCAAAGCCGTTACAAACCATTACACTGTTGTTACACAACAGTTCCAAATCGATGACTTCATGGCAGTCATAACTTTTAACAAAACCGTTACTTTCAAATGATTCAAAATTGTTGACATATCAAACGGCGTTGTTGCTTCAAGTTTAAAGGCTTAAAGCTCACTTGTGCTCAATTGATGTGTTAGAAGGGGAAAGAGAGCGTGAAGCCAAAATAAAAAGTTTAGATGGCCGAATTACTTTCAGCGAAATACATTAAGGGATCGCCATCTCGGGACGCGCATGGCTGAATTCTCTCAAATTTGATCAAATAATACAGTATTACATCCATATTCTATAGGTGTGGGGCAACTGATCCTCGTACACCTTTCTTTAAGGATGCTTTACTTTACCTTCAGACCCTCAGCAAACTTTACTCTAACGAGCACTGTAAACCGGCAATTGACGCAGTTCTGACTCTCGCAGACTTTCTGGATATAGGTTATTGTTCAGTGGTTGCTTTCTAGATAATTAAGTACGTCGATTGCTTAATAGGCTCCAACTTCTCCCCTACTGCTCTTGATAGGTTTTGATTGATTGTCCAAAAGCCGCAGAATACATGGTGCTTGAATATATCTCCAGAAGAAGTGGCTCGCTTCTGTAACTTCCATGGAACTTGACTCTTCTACTTGTAAACACAGGTTGACTTTGCCATGGAGATTTAACCCAAACTGGTCAGTAAGCAGGGTTAAGACAAAAGAAGTCTTTTCAACCCGGTCGGAGAAAGAGTGAAGGTATCCTTTCATCCCCACATTTTCCTTCAGGTAAATAAATAAAGCAAATCAGACCCGTCTTTCATATCCGTCTTAGAGAGAGAGAGAGAGAGAGAGAGAGAGAGAGAGAGAGAGAGATGCTTGCTAATGATGAAGGCCTATTCTAGTAGATCACTGATCCAATATTTGGTAGGCATTCGGGGTGCATGTAAAAAATGTGTCCAAACTCGTTCTGCAAAATGGTCGGGACGACATGAAATGCTTGATTCTTAACTCCAGTGTCCTTGGCAGCTCTCGTATCGGATAAAAAGACAGAGATTAGAAGGTCAAGGGAAATAATTTGTTCATAAAAGGAGGGAGGAGAGTTAATCAATGTAGCTACAAGGAAATAGTAGAATTTGACTTGGGATAAGGTGCCAAAAGGAACCAGATACGATGTTGGGTAGGCCTCCTTAAGATAGCAACCCATGAGCTTAGTGCAAATAGAATTCAATTTTTCTAAAGAGACTAATCTAACTAAAACTAAACTATAGAAAATCATGAATTTTCCTAAATCATGTGCATACTATGTAGATGAAACTAAACCAATTTTAATGCTAAAACCAGACAACCTAATTATGTCCTACTTTTCTAACCATTTTCCATTTTTTTTTTTTTAGTTTCGAATTCATTTATACATTTATATATTATTTAATTTTTAAAGAATATTATTTCTATATTCCGGAAGATAGTGGGCAACAGAAACGAGGCAAACCCCATCGTCAAGCCCTCTTTTAGTCAAAAAGACCTTCAAAGCCCATCTTTAAATACAGCTAACTTAGGCCCCATTTGGGCCACAGGATGCGAACGAGCCAAGCAGCAGTACCAATAACTTGATAGTTCCCGTAAAAGTTATTATGGGATCACTTTTTGAATTACCTCATCTGTTAATTAAACTCAGGGACCTCAGTCAATTACTATTAATTATAGTTATCAAAATGGTACTGTTATAGACTAATCTCGTACGATTTGATTAATTTCGACTCATGGCCTTAGAGATATGAAATTGTAAGATGAATCGCTAATCTTCTTAATCTCAAGCAACTTTATTGATTCACCAAAGAATCTACACCTCGTCACATGTATATGGATTCAATGATTCAATTTTTTATACATTTATTTAATTTTATATTTACTATTTATATTGTATTTTCATAGTTACAGTTTAATTAGAAGTAAATTTTATACTTTAACGCTATAATGGTAAATGAAAAATGACATACAAAACATTATAATTTATATTTGTACTTAATCTTTATTTTTGGGAGAACAACGGGAAATTAAGTCATCTTGTTCATGACTATCACCATATCTACTTGAATTTAAGATTAGTTTACCAGATCTTTATTTTACTCAAATCTTAAATATCATTTGATATTATCTATAACATTTATAACTGTCGTCAACATAAAATACAAGTCTTAAGTATTTTGTCAAACCGGTTCAATTTGATTTTCTATTCACTATTCATAAATTTAAGATTCTGATTCATAATTCTTTTTTTCGATTTAACAATTATGCTCTTAATCAAAGTCCAAATGGACTTTCCCGATAGAGCATGGGCACGTGCACATTTGAGGCCTCCGATTGTCAAGGCAAACTCTTAGCGTGTCCTACCATCTCTACAACTTAGGCATCCATGCACGAGACTCGTCGTGCTATATGCTCTGTGAGCGAGAGCATACATTGAAATGATAGGCAATATGAGATATGTGATACGGAAAAAGATGTATCCAATATATTTGCTTATGAAAAGTTCGTCACACCACAAAAAAAAAAAAAAAAAAAAAAAAAAAGATTGGCCGTCATACAATCTTTTGTTCTCTTCTTCCATGTTTCCTACGCGTATGCCTATTGCGGTGTGTAAACGACCTCACAGAACGAAGTAGGATCTCCAAACTTGCCACAGGGTGAGTCCACTCCGGTTCGGCTCAGTCCAGACCTCCCACCGTGATTTCCGCTGGACAAGCAACTTTCCGTCGGGCAATTCTCCCTTCCATAGAAGTCAGGATGAGTAGCTGGCTGTCTTCGTCCCCAGAACTTCATCCCACCATAAGAATTCATTACTGCAATAAAAGTGCAAGAATTAATAACCATGTGGCTAAGAATTATCCCACTGTAAGAGTTCGTTAGTGGATCAATTAATAACCATGTGAGGATGAACTCTTGTGGCCAAGCCAGATCATGACATACTGCTCTTTCACACTCTTACCATCACATTGCTTCAACCAAGGTTGAAGCACTTCTCTGGTAAATCGCTGACCCGACTGTCCGCCTGCCAATTTGGATTGTGCAGGATCGCTAGACGCAAATCAACAGTGGTTTGCGGGGAAGCGAAACACGATCCATGATTCTTCCTTTCATTTGGCATCATAAAGGTTTTGCATCGAAGGCACAACTTCTCCGCATAGATAGAGACTATCAAGATAGAATACCAAATGATGAAAGGCTGCATAAATACCCAAATTTATGGTCATGTTCATAATTGCTGGGGATAGACTTGCACAACCTACTTTTTATAGCACATACATTCCCATGCCCAGAGGTATTATCAACGGCAGGTTTTTTATTCCAGGATTGCTTTCCTCAATAAGCGAGACCGTATGCATCCCTTAGGTTTTTACTCAACTACACGAGGGAATTGAAACATGGACGTTCAGATTGTTAATGTTTTTGAACGATGGAATGGTGGACGGCAATTTCGCGATATCTAACTTGGCTATTACATGCATCCGATAACAGCTCAAAGATATACAACTGCAAATATTAGATCGTTTTGTATCAAACTTGTGTATTTCAATAAGTTTTGAAATATTGAAAACTATAAATTTTGTAACGATTTTTTAACGTCATCAATTTGTAACAGCTTGTTTCTTTCATTAATATAAAATGGTTTTGTAACGTTTTATAACGGTCATATAACGGCTATTTAACGGCCATGTAACGACTTTATTACAGCTTTGTAATGTTTTATAACGGTCATATAATGGCTATTTAACGGCCATGTAACGACTTTATTACAGCTTTGTAATGTTTTATAACGGTCATATAATGGCTATTTAACGGCCATGTAACGACTTTATTACAGCTTTGTAATGTTTTTATTTTTATCTTTTCATAAACCCTTCATTATTTTACAATGGATTTATAACAGTTTCTTAACGACTTTCTCTTTCTTGTTTGAATATAAATTAAACTTCAAACCACAATCTTTAAAGGTACACAGAATTCTCATATCATTCCTTTTCTTTTAGCTAAGCATTACTCCTATTCATTCTAATATTCAGCGTAGTGTGTTGTATCTTGGGAGGACACTAGAGCCTTACGCACTGAGTTTCGTACTTCAACGATGGAATTATTCTTAAGGACAGTGATTACACATCTCGAGTTTCGTACTTCAACGGCGGAATTATTCTTAAGGACAATGATTAATCTTATTTTATCATCTTTCCAACGGATTTCCAAGATTTCTTATTTTTCATATTATATAATATTTCTCCAACAAAACTTGTGATTCCTTCCTTTTGTATGAACAAGCAAAGGAAACGATGCGAGAAATAAATGTGTCATTGTAGGAAATTTGCCCAGTAATGAAAATTCTCACGCTGTAAAAGTATTTATAGCACGGATCTGCAAATGACTTAGGCTACGTTTGGTCGTCCGGATTTCTAATCGGGATAGGACTGGATAGGATAGGATATGAAATCCTGGGATTTTTTTATATCCTGTCCATCGTTTGGTGAATCGCAGTATTAAAGTCGGATATGTTTTCATATCATATACATTTTTTTTTTATATAAACAACATATCATTATAAATGAACCTAAATGTTCATAAACGGAGATGGTGAAAATCTCTTGTAACACTATTCCTTAATTTATTTTATTTTATTTTTCCTCTTTTTTATATTATTTTTTATATTATTTCTTTTTTCCCCTTTCATCATTCTTTAATAAAATTTTATCAAATAGTAAACTGTACTAACATACCTAAAATACAAAAATACCTAAAATATATAATAAATATAAATATTTAATTTATATATTGAATGTTTATCATAAGATATAATTAAAGTTGAATATATAAATTAAAATAGGATTAATTAAAAATGAAATTTTATTTTTATTTTTAATTTCTTAAATTATAATTCAAATATTATCTATATTGAAGTATAATTTCAATTTTATTAATTTAATAAGTTTGTTATTTGAGAGAAATAACTTTCCTAGTATGGACATTAGAAATCCTATCCACCTTTATCCCACCTACCCCATGGGATAATTTTATCCTATCTATATCCCCCTTATATCCGACTTTATCATATCCTAAGCGAGTACCAAACGTAGGATAGGATAAATTATATCCTATCCCGAATTTTATCCTGACTGCCAAACGTAGCCTTAGTATGTTTTACGTATCGTTGATACTACAATTTTTTTTTTTATAGAAAAGATAAGAGCTTTATTTGCAAAGGAATATCAAGTACAAAAATGGTTGTATTTTTTACGAGGCATAATATCATAATTGTTTCTCTCGTTTTCTATTTTGTATTTGAACACTTCTTTAGCCCAATTACCGTTTGTTTAGTATATGATGCCTTTGAACTGGAGCTACTTCAACGAAATCCTCTTGTGAACTGCATCGACCTTTTGCCCAAAATGCACATTTATATAAGTTTGTGACACCATATTATGGATCATATGTCAAACAAAATAAGCATAACTTACTTGTCTTCACATAAATATTAAACCAGTGTGTCAGTCTAAGAGAGGGAGAGACCTCTGGGATTGAGCTAGATATTTAAATTCGCTTGAATTAAATTATAATTCTACTTTTTTGGTAAAGAAAGGATTATATTAAGAGAAAATGTCTGAAAATCTTGCATCTACATCAGTGGGAGACATGCCTCCAATACAACCTGTAAGCAAACTATTAGGAAAACACCATAAAAGTTGTAAATTTATTACATTTGTATCAGTTTGGTCATAAACCTTTTGATTTAGCTAATTTAGTTTGAAATCTTTTAACGATTAACCAATTTTGGCAAAAAATCGCTAACTAGATGCTAGCGGTATCGTGTGAGACGACCAGTGCTGGCATAATTTTTTAAATTTTTTAATAATTTTTTCTTTTTCCTTTTATCTACAAAGTCTGGCAACCTCACCGGCCACTACTTCACATTTCCATTGGACAAGCTTCAAAGCAACATAGTCTTGATCTCGCTTCCATCCTATTGCACCTGAGTGCATCAGCGCATCCTTCAGCCTCCCAAACAATTCTTCCAGTTTCACTTCTCGGAACTCCTTCATGCTCCTCCTGCAAACTTCAAGAACAGGATTTAATAAGTGACAACAGCCAGCAGACGACATATTTGGTCGGTTCTCCGCATCTTTTTGCACGCACGACACTCCAATGCGGATACAATTCGACGCTTGAAATTCGTCACACGTATATGGATCCAATGATTTGATTTTTCATGCATTTACCTAAATGTATATTTACTATTTATATTGTATTTTCATAGTTACAAATTAATTATAAGTAAATTTTATACTTTAACGCTATAATGGTAAATGAAAAATGACATACAAGACATTGGAATTATATTTCAATGTTATTTTTATTCTTAAGAAAACAATGGGAAATTATATCATCTTGTTCATAACGATCACCACATTTACATAAATTTAAAATTAGTTTACTGGATCATTATTCTTCCTCAAATATTAAACATCATTTGATTTTATTTATAAAATTTATAATTGTTGTCAACACAAAATACTAGTCTTCAAGTATTTTGCCAAATCTTACGATTCAATCAATTTTCTGTTCACCATTCATAAATTTCAGATTTCTATTCACAATTTTTTTTCTCAATTCAACAATAATGCTATTAAACAATTCCAGATGGATTTCCCGATAGAGCATGCCCACATTCGAGGCCTCCGATTGTTAAGGCAAACTCTTAGCATGTCCTGCCATCTCGACAGCTTGGCAGCCATGCATAAGACTCATCACAGTATATGCTTTCTTAGGGAGAGCATATATAACTTGAAATGAAACGCAATATGAGATTGGTGATAAGGAAGATGTATACAATTCATGTAATCACAGAAAATCCATCACCCCATATGAAAAAGATCAATCCTTATACAATATTTATATTACATGAAATTTTATGAAGTAACTGTCAACTATTCTAAAAATTTAAGATGCTCGATGAATGCGTGATTTAATATGTAAATATTCTATCACGTTAGATACATGAAAAATCGAATCTATCTATCAACCATTAACTTGTCCCCATGTTCTCTTCCTCCATATTCCTCTTTTCATTTTTTGCGATAACCTTGGGAGAAATCTGTTTCCCGTGCGTAGGCCAATTGCGGTGTCTAAACCACGTACTGCGATTTCACATGGACAAGCAACTTCCCGTGGGGCAATTCTCCCTTCAATGGAAGCGAGGATGAGCATGGTACCAAAGCAAACCCCTACCCACTTCAATTGCCTTAACCAACATAGAATGGCGGATATTTTGGTCCCCAGAACTTCATCCCACAGTAAGAGTTCATTACTGGAATAAAAGTGCGAGAGAACCTAAATTAGCCGTTTTCCTAGTGAGTAAGAATTATACACAGCTAGCTAGTTGGACCAACAAACAAATTGTTAAGCTTAGATAGTTTAGTGGATCAATCAGTAACCATGTGAGGATGTACTATTGTGGCCAATCCAGATCTAGACATAGTGCTCTTTCACCCTCCCACCGTCCCGATGCCTCGAGCAAGATTTAAGCACTTCTCTATTAAATTGCGGATCCGACGTCTGCCTGCAAGTTTGGACCACGTAGGACCTGATCGTTGAATGAAACTCAAAAGCGATTGGTGCGAAAGCAAGATATAAGCTACGATTCTTCCTTTCATGGGCATCGCAAAGGTTTTACATTGACGGAGCAACTTCGCTGCATAGATAGAGACTATCATGTGGCTAGGGCATGGAACACCAATTGATGAAAGACTGTACAAATACGCAAGTATATAGTTATGTTCCTGTGGATAGACTTGCCCAACCTACTATAGACACACATTCCCATGCTCGGAAGTATTATCAAAGACAGGTTTTATTTCTAGGATTCCTTTCCTCCAGATGCCAGACCATATGCAACCCCTAGGTTGTTAGTTAACTATTTGAGAAACTTGAAACATGCATATTTAGATTGTTAATGATTTTGATCGATGGAACAGTGGAAGGGAATTTCACATTTTCGAAGGTGGCCATAGATGTATCCGATAAAAGGTTAAAGTACCATAAACAACCGAAAATGTTAGATCGTCGTATATCAAACTTATCACTCTTTCCTTTTTGGGATGTTATGAATGTTTAATCTACTGTTTTTGGTCAAGAAACGATTCTTTTTGTGAAGAGTGATCTCTGATACAGAATCTGTCTAAGTTTACCTCGTCGGGAATATGCAGATGTCAACACACAAGAGATGCATGATTCTTGGCTTCGGTGTCAACATCCAAGCTTACATGGTCCAAAAAGATGGGCATAAAAAAGATCAAAAGAAGTTGTTCACCTAAGTAGGGATGAGAGTTAATTAGTGTGACTATGAGGAGAGACCAAAATTTGACTTAGGATAAGGTGTGAAGCACCAAATGTTGAAGGGCCCAAAAATAAAACATACCGGTCATTCTCCATATTGCTGTGGATACACTTGCACATTTGTCTTCAAATAGCTCTCATACTTAGAGATCGAATCAACGGAAGATTTTTGGGGATCGATTTACTCTAAAAACTTGACCACATTGATCCTTTGTTTAGTACTTACCTATCAAGAAAACTAAAATCTGGGCCATTTGATTTTTTAATCGTTAATAAGTGAGACTGAAGATCGTAATTTCACAATGTTGAACATGGTTATTAGATGTATTATATAAGTACTTAGAGTTCATAAATCTAACGGTTTACTATATACATATGAAAGTCAGACCAGCTCACGGCAGGGTTCCATCTTTTGCTTTTCGCTATGCTGTAATGAAAGAAAAATTAGTTATAGATCAAGGATCGGTATATCGGACATATATTCTTTCATTTTACTTTATCATAGTTGAATTGTATCATCTTTTTGCACTTGAGTTGTGACATCCTCGATTTTCAGTTCTGCTTTCAATTAAATAAATCGGGCCTTTCATCGACGCGCCTATATTGTTATTCTCAGAGCTGATCACTCTCGAGATAACTAGACTATCTGGGGAAGTCACTAAGGGATTTTAATACAATAGACTTGAGAATTCGATCAGGAAGCGACTACTCAACCGTGCTCATTTGCAGGGATCATTACGGCACAGTAAAGATCGATTAGAAATCAGAAATAGGTCAGTTCAACTGAGATGTGTGGCTAAATGTGGGTGATTCCACTAAATTACAAAATTCTCGTCGATCAGCACTAGACTGATTTTTCTATCATTTTGGTACCCTGTGTCCGTATTTAAATTCTTGAGATTTTCACGACAACCGAGAGTCACCAATGTGTCGAAGAGGTTCATTGTGGCTCGAAGAAAACCGACCACGGGTCATTTGCACTAAAATTTTTTGAAAGCTACTCGGTAGCCTAGGTCACGCTAAAATCGTGCCAGATTGAAATTAATCGAGAATTTGAATCCGATTTTAGAAATTGAAAGTTCTGTCATGTCACAAGTTATTTTAGGAACATCGACTTAGTCTCCGAAGATTTTTCTGCAAACCGAGGTTTTGGCGGAAAAAGTTGTTATAGGGCCGTTTTCGACCGAGAAATTCCGAGGACCGTTTTTGATCGCGAATTTTGGATTGCGAGTGGGTTCTAATGGTGAAGAAAAATGCCAATTTGATCGAGGGTATGATGGTTGAATTTATAGAGGCCGATTTGAGTTGATTCAAGTGGAATATTGGTCCAATTTGAGGGAAATACTTCTAAAATTCGTAGCTCTCCCTTGGACCCAACATTTGGACCACCCAAAGGCTTCTAGAAGGAGTTTTTGGTCGGGAAAATTGGCTGTGGAAGACAGCATGTCATGCCCTGATCCTCGGGCACGCGCCCATCCCTCACCTTGGTCGATTAAAAATTTGCGATATCCGAGGACGTATCGCCGACCCCTTCCATTTTCATATGCACATGCGGAAGCAATTAAAAATCCCCAGACAATAAAACATTGGGATAGAATAGTATGACTAAATTTCAAACTCTTAAAAACCTTCACTCTTATATACAAGGTGAACTACTAAGTTTAGTTCACATTAAGCTAGTTTAAAAACAAGGTCTACAAGTAGAAGTGGGGTTCTACAAGCTACGGGTCCCCGTCCTCCTCTTCATCATTCTCCACACTCCAACTGGAGCCTTCAGCAGACCGTACCGGACTTTCGAGATCTCCAAAATCCAAGTCTACTGCATCTAGGGACCTAAAATGGTTATTCACTAACCAATCGGACAACGTCTTAGCAAGTTCTACCCCTTAAGACCCGATTAGCAAACCAATACATCTTAGGGCTGCCTATGCACAACACGAGTTAGAGGACTTACCTTGGCCTCAGATTCCACCTGCATATTAGCACAGTTCAATAGGCACCCTAGCAATCACATCAAAGACCGATATCTCGATCAATCGACCTAGTCGATTACAAGTAAACAAGACCACTCACCGGTCATTTCCATTCAACTAATCAATTCACAACATCACATCAAGTAATGATCAATCGACCTAGTCGATTATATATCAATCAGACCACTCTTGGTCATTCAAATTAATACTGTCCATTCTCTAAAATAACCCATCGGGTTACCAAGTCAGTATTTTAAACGACTCAATCTTTGAAATGACATTATAAGTCACCGAGTATATTCATCATAACGTCAATTCTACAAAATAACATATTGTGTCACCGAGCCGTTATGGCATGCCGTCCATTCTCCAAAATGACCTATGTGGTCACCGAGCCGACATTGAATACCGTCCATTCTCCAAAATGACCTATACGGTCACCGAGCCGGTATTATATAAATGTCGTCCATTCTCCAAAATGACATATTGAGTCACCAAGCCGACATTGCATACCGTCCATTCTCCAAAATGACCTATATGGTCACCGAGCCGGTATGATACAACATTCAGATTTTACATCAATTCATCATTTTTATCATACCCGATAAAAATAGTCGTGTGTGGGTACATGATCGGCCTTTAGCCAAAGTACTATAATTTCCTTTCCACAAATCCCACCATTTTCTATAGTCCACCAAAATATTTTTGGCACTTTGTCAACCGATGCTCGGTTATTCTTCAATTGATTTTCCAAAATTATTCAATTTAGGAATAAATCCTAAAATCACTCATAAATCAATTTCTCACAAATTAAGGCTTGAATAAATAAACGGACTGCACCACGACAATCAGCATAAAATTTCGGTCACTGGCCATCCCGGTTGAATTTCCGAAAAAATAAATAATTAAATAATTAATTTCGAAAATTAAATAAATAAATACTAAAAATCCACTTTACGCTTGTAATGCCTAATTGAAACTCGGTAAGGGTCGAGAAAAATCTCGAGATGCATTCAATAAATAACCAAACCTTTCTACTTGCTAATGACTAAGTCTAACCACCTAACATGCATCATTAAGTCACTAATTTAATTGTCCCAAAATAATCTAACCACCTAAGTGCACTTAATTAAATCTAACCAACCCTTAGGCATAATTAGCAAACTAAGAAAGCATTAGTGAGCAAAACTCACTTGTGCAAAGTGAAGACCGAAACACTGCAACAGTGGACGAAATCCAAACTTTCGGCGGCGTCGGCTGATACTTGGGTCGGGCCCAATAGGCCTTGCAAGCCCACAGCAAAAAGCTGGGCTTGGCTTCACAACTAGGCTGGACTTTGAGGGCTTGTTGGATTGAAAATCTCGCTGGGCTGAAACTTGGGCTGAAATCCAATGGGCTAAAAATGAATTCGCGGGCCACAGCTTGGCTTTGAATGGGCTCACCTTCTGAGCTTGTGGGCTGATCTAGGCTTGATGGAGAGTTGGGCCGAAATTGCTGTGAAGATGGGCCTCCAAAAACTAACTGAAACTGAACTTGCGTGAGCTGGATGCTGGACTAAAATTCACTGGGTTGAACTGGGCTTGATTCCGGATTGAAGCTTGCGAGCTTCAAATGCGGCTTGGCTGCTAAGCTCCAAATGGCCATTGGACTTGGGTCAAACGTTGGGCTACCTTGCGGAGATGTTGGGATCACGGACGCTGGATTTGCGGCTTCGAATTTGACGGCTGGCATGAAGAATCGATGAGGTTGAGTTGGCGGAGAAACTCGATGGGATGGAGCTGCACGTCGGGATGGCAACAAGCTAGGTAGAAATCGAAGACGTTGGGGCCGGTGCTTCTTCAGTCAAGTTGACTGAACGTGAGGGAGAAGCAGACAAGCGGCGTGCGGCTTCGGTGGATGATGGCCGCGTGGAGCAGGGAAATCGTTGAAGATGATGGGCGTTCGATCAACGTGAAGGGGCTTCTTCAATTGGTCACGCAGAACATGGTCAGAGATAGAAGCAAATGAATTTTCGTGGTTGACCGAGGGAACAAAAGCTAGTGGAGAGGGGCAGCTTCAGGGGCCTTGATGCTGAGTCGTGGATGAAAGAAGCAGCTTGGGATTTTGGTGATTTTGTGAAGAAGAAAAATGAAAGAAGAAGAAGCCGAACAGCTGAGTCTTCGGTGAAGGATGAGCTCGTGCGAAGAGGGAAAAAGGGGTGAAGCGTGCACTAGAAGATTGGCCAAAAAGGAGGGCTTAAAGTCAAGAGAAAATATCTAAGAATAAATGCATGGTTCCCTCCTAAGCCTTCGTACTTATCCTCATGTCTCCCAATTACTTTCCATCCAGAAATTTCCACAATTAATCAAATTGAAGCCAAAATTTCCAGCTCCTAATTTAGCATCCGAATTTCATTGATTTGGGCTTCGATTCCTTACCAAAATTCCCAATTTAATGTCCAACTTCATCAAAGAAATTGCCCATACCATTTCTGCAATTCCCTAATGCCAAATAGTTTAGTTTGGAAGTCAAACTCTCCTCAATTCGGCCAATCCGAATTTCCGATAATTTCTGCGACGTCCGATTCGATTTTCCGTAAAAATCCCGAACTCGATGGAATTTCTCCAAAAGACAAGACGATGTCCTATAAATGAATCGTGACATGCTCGAACGTCCGATTCTCGAAACCGAATTCAATTTCGTGGTTAAAATCGACCCAACGCAATTTTAGTCCGATCCGACCTATTGAGTAGCTTTTAGGGATTTTACCGCGGTTATATCCCTTAACGGCTTCACCCAATAGATTGGTTAACTCATGAGTGATCAGCTCAGAGAAAAAGGACCATAGGCACGTCGACGAGATGCCCATTTCATATATTCGGAACGGGGTCGAAATTCAGGACGTCACAACTCTTCCCCTCTTATAAAAATTTCGTCCTCGAAATTTAAACCTTTCCCAATCCTAACTAAAGGTGGGGGTATCGTCGTCTCATCGAGTCTCACTTTCCCTGGTTGCTTCTTCAGTCCCGCGATGTTGTCCAACCACTTTAACCAAGGGTACTTTCTTGGTTCATAAAATCCAATCTTTCTGATGGCTCTGAGCGGTCTATAATCTGTTATGATCACGACACTGAAATCACTGACTGCTGAACTGACTCTGGGCCTGTGATCTTTCTTTCTCTGATCTCGTCTCAACAAACTGAAGTTCTGTACACTTTGCTCTATTCTGCCTCAAAAGAACTATCTGACTGTTCTGCTGAAACTAGGAACCTCGGTTCTAGATCTAATATAAGTTCGTCACTAGTACTCCATGCAGACGAGCTGTCTGACACACATACACTTCTGCATGCCCATTCCAATCAAGATCCTTCCATACGGTAATAAAGTGGGCCGACTTCATCAGTCATTATTCCTCTAACTTCTCGGTAAACTTATCACAACATTCCATCGCGATATACTTCCATTGCCACTCGAGACTCTCAAGTGATTGTAAATGTCCTCTCGGCTTGCATTACTAAACTTTCACTTACTAGCACATCTAATACTTGCAACCCGTTCGACGATAACTATCTTCATATCGGTCTACCAATCGAGCTGACGTTCCTTCTGGCCTACCTCGCACTGTATGGTCAAATACTGCAATATTACAATGAGTTTCCTAACAAGGTCTTTTCCTCAAGTTCCTTACTGTCTGACATCTATCATCATTTACGATACCTTGACATTCCATATTTCGAAATCTGAACGTCAACTTTTCCCTTACCGGTATCCTCTTGCAGGATTTTCTAAACATTCTGGTTTGTCAACTGAAGCGTCTGATTCTTGCTTGTACATCTGGTTCAATTTTGAGGGTGGTTGTAAAAATTCAAAAGGTAGCCTACCTCAAATTTGAAAACCGAATTTCGAACCATTTTCAAGTAAAGTTTATACTTTAGCCAGCCTGTACACAATTGAAGACTCTCGACTCAACGCATTAGTGACTTCTTTCTTTCCTCTGGGGTGATACCGGGTAGCACAATTCTAGTCCTGCTAAGGTTCTGATTTACGACACCGTCGAATGTTCAACTTGCGAAATCACAGTTGACGGAACGTGTGTGCAACAATCCTACTATGTTACTGTGGCATCCTAAAATTTCATGGCGACCTCTAGATACACTATGACCTATGGAAAGGTGATGGATGTGCCATCGGATTATGTTATGGCCTTTCAACCAAGGGATTTGAATAGATTAAGGCCAAGCATTTTAATGGACAATTATTAGATTGGAAATAATCCTATGTCCTTGAGTGATTAAAAATCTTGCTAAAGGATAATTCGATAAGAAAGATTTTTGTTCTTGGCCGTGCACTTTATAAGTTGGATTTTATGGATTGATGTTACAAAATATTATGGCCAACTAAACTTGCAATTAAGTATTTTTATAAGTGGGGAATTTAGGTTAGATTTTTTTAAACGGAGAGTCGGCCGAAATTCTTAGGCCAAGCCGGCCCAAAAACCCAGCCCACAAGCTCCCACTGTTCGGCCCAAGAAGCCTGGCACACGAAGCCCAAAAGGGGCTGCTGCTGCCGTCGACCAAAGGAGGGAGAGGCCCGGCCCAAAGGAGGCCCATTCGGTTGCATGGCAAAATGAACAAGTGGCCAAGGGGAGCAACCAAGTGTCATGCATGCAAGGTTAATGATTGCTAATGATGAAGGGGAAGAATTAGAGGAGAGGCGGATTGAATGAGGGGGGATTGTCGACCGAGAGAGAGAGAGAGAGAGAGAGAGAGAGAGAGAGAGAGTTGTCGTGCGAGAGAAGGAGAGAAAGAGAGGAAGAGAGAAAGCGGGCGTGCGAGAGAGAAAGAGGAGGAAGGAGAAAACCGTTGCTGCCGAGCGTCCGCCTAGTCCCGCCGTCGAGCCCGCCTTGCCCCGCCGTGTGTTTGCCGAGATTTTCTTTGGATTTGAGGCAAGTAGAGTCCATTAATCTACCCTTTGCTTACTGTGATATGTGTTGTGAGGGATGGTAGACTTCGGTTGTGGTAGAAGTGAAGTAATTTCGGAGCTTTGGGGAGAAGTATGTTAGCCTAGCATTCTGTTTTCTAGAAAGGCTGTCCGACCTTTGATGATTTCGTGAGCTGCATGTAATTTTCTAGCTGGAATATTGCTTTGACTTCTTGATGAAAGTTGTAGAGGACTTCTTGGAGAGAAACATATCAAAATTTCAGAAGAAATGAACAAGTATAGACTGGCGAAACTATTTTTCTTTGAAGAAGTTAGATCTGGAAATCGTGATGCTGACCTAGTGTGATTCTGTGAATTTTATAAAATTATCCGGTTGAAATTTGATCTCGTGTTCTTAATGAAAGTTGAATATGACATGTTAAGGAGTAATATAATAAAATTTTAGAGGAAATGGACGAGTTTAGTTTGGCGAAACAATTTTTATCCGAAACGGTTAGATCTAGAATTCGATGCCAAGGATTATGGACGGTTATGGTTATTATAGTTTTAATCTATCACGAATTTGATTTCGAGTTCTTCATGAAATATTTACTTATGGACTTTTCTATAACGTATCAAAATTTCAGAATTTTTGGAGCTGATTTAGGATTTTTACCGAATTTGTGAATGAAACTGTGTATGGCAATATTCCGAAATTATAAAGACTGTGATGCGTGGACTGTACCGAATTGTATGATGTTCTTTTGATATAGTGTTCTTCATGAAATACTTTCCTCTAGATCTTGTACATAACACGTCAAATTTTTAGAATTTATTAAGGCTATTTACTAACTTTTCAAGAATTATGACCAAAGGAGTGCATTCTGTTTTTATCCGAAAATTGCTGTATTTTCAAAAATAAATGAATTTGTTCTATGAGATATAATGTCTGGAGTGATTGATTTTGCTGCATATGTGGTGACAATTGGTATGTCATATAACATCAAAAGCCGGATTTGACCTTTGATATTATTGCATCAAATGCCATGTTGAAAATGAGACACATATGTGAATATAAATTATGATAATGATGATACCGTCGGAGGTGTGAGCCGACGATGCCTTGGGAATTTCGGGATGCTCGGAGTGTGGGTACCGGATGCCCGGAGTGTATGTGCCGGATGCCCCGGGAGTGTCGGGATGCCCGGAGGTGTGTGCCGGAAGCCCTAGAGGTGTGTGCCGGGGGAATTCCTCGTGATGCCAGTTGGGGTACGAGATGCTCGGAGGTGTGTGCCGGATGCTCGGAGGTGTGTGCCGGAGGCTTCTCGCAATGCCAGGTTGGGTGCGAGCGATAAATGAGGGATGCAAACACTGGTCCCTGGAAAGAAAAAAAAGTGATGAGATCCACTTGAAAGATAAAATTAGAAATTAAATCATGCGCATGGATGTGTGCATATAGCGTGGGATGAACCTCATGGAAATGCAAGCACGAAGTGCATGGTGGTATATGCACGTTGCATGGTGATATATGCATGGCTGCTTGATGATATATGTACAAGTGCATGGTGGTATATGCACGTTGCATAGTGATATATGCATGGCTGCTTGATGATATATGTACAAGTGCATGGTGGTATATGTACATTGCATGGTGATATATGCATGGCTGTATGGTGAGGTATGCTCGAATGCATGGGTGATATGTGCTTTATTCGTGATACCTTGATTGTTCTGTCTAACGCATTGTGTAGTTTAGTGGATCTTTACTGCTGAGTGGTTGTACTCACCCCTTTGGGGACTAACATTTCAAATTAGAAGATGCCTCTATCGCCTGTCACGCGTGGTACGTTTTATGGCACACCGTCTGATGTTGAGGTCGAGTGCTCGGAGCACCCCTGCGCTGGTGTACCTAGTATGGTGTTTATTCAAGTTCGTGTCTTGGTTATGTACAATGTGGGTCTTGCTGATTGCCCTGTTATTCAGGAGTTTTTGTCTGTTCATGTCTGACGTGATGGAGTGATGATAGGGATGCTGCCGCCGCCTCCGGCCGATGCACCAGGTTGGGTGTGATCGAGCGCATGGCTGGTGGAGGACGACACTTTTTGGTTAGCCGACACTAGATGATGGATGGGTGTATATGTGAAATGTAGGGTCGTGTTCTTTTGAGTTAACCGAGCATAGTTAAAAGCATTGGCCTTTTGTTGTACCGACCCGAGATGTCCATCATAGTTATGTAAATAAAAGTGACTCGGCTCTATCTTTTTATCTGATGCGTAGTTGGTGTGCATTGCATTATTATTGTTGGAGCATGGGATAGGGAGATTTGATTATGCTTCCGTTATATGAACTAAGCTGGGACCAAATCAAAAAAAAAAATCAAAAAAAATTTAACCCCCAGGATTGATGGACCCGCTTCAATGAAATGGTATCAGAGTGGTATGTTAATAAGATAAGTGAATGGTGCTTGTGATGACCCAAACGGATCGGGGGCCATCGAGGGGTGCCACAGTTACATCAATACATAATCCAGTCCTCTAAACGATGCGTCACTATAACTTTCGCATCCTTCAGAACCCTTAGGAATGGTCAACACACACTCGTCTGTCAAGAGTCGAGTAAATGACAACATTGATTTTAAGGTTCTTTCCACAAATTTTCTGAAGTGACTTGTCCAACTCATACGGCTTCTGATCTCTGATACTATTGTCGGTCTTGGTTCATTGATAATTGACTCAGTCATCATCGGATCCATGAAAATTCTTTCGCCGTTCCCCGTTGTTTTTTTTTTTCTCCTTAGCATTTCTCTATTACACAGAATATCATGGAAAGACGCGATCACAATCGATCTAGATATTCTTCGACCACTCAGTTTGCCAAATCCATGACAGTAGTTGGAGCGTTCGCCAAACTCAACGGCATTACATTATACTCACTAAAGCCATATAAAGTACAAAACACTGTCTTCGGTATAACCTCTTTTTTGGCTCTCAGCTGATGATAATCTGTCCTAAAGTCGACCTTTAAAACATCAACATTCTTTATAACTAGTCACACCATTCATTGATCTTCAGTAATGAACACTTATCAATGATTGTCGCCTAATTGAGTTGACGATGGTTGATGCATGATTGCAACGAATCATCTTTCTTTCTCTCTCCACAAAACTGATGTTCCCAAAAATGATGCACTCATATGTATGAATTCATCATTCCTCAATCTTCACATCCGCATCTTCGGTTCTATCAGTTCAGACAACAATAACTGGTAAGAAGCCTTCGAGAGTGGCTCTATTCTGGTGCTAGCTCGATTGCAATTTCTATCTCTTTCTCAGGCAATGGTCTGACAGTTCTTATGACAACACATCTAGAAATTCTTAGACTACTGAGATGTCTTCCATCTCCAATTCTCCAATCCGTCTTAACTATGACCATCACCAAGTAACCTCGGCAATCTCCATCTAACAAGTGGGTTGTCTTCAATTGACGAGATTAAAGAAATCGAAGATTCATTTCGACTCCCAATAAACTCAATACTTTCATGTGCTACTGGACTAAATTGAATTGCTCCATGACCATGATTCATTACTATAAGATGCTCCATGAGCCCACTCTACTCATGTAGCGTCAAAGTTACACCTTAGCAACTAGTCAAGCATGACTATTGCTAGTGATTCCCCTTTCTTTCACTTGTTTCAACAAGCTGAAGTTCCCCAAACTTCACCAAAACTCTGCTACGATACTCTGATAGAATTTTCCCCAAAACATTCTTCCTCTGACTAGTGCTGGGTCGGTTCCATTCCTATCTGAGGTAGTGGTGTCAGTGTTCCATTGGACTTTCACTGACAGTCCTTCACCCGACGACCGTGCTGATCACAATCACAGCACGTTCTAGCCATACTCGGACATTGGATTCATCCATGTTTCCTTCCACAATTTCGACACCCACCTAGTGAGTCTTTTACCTCCTGTCAAGTGCTAGGATGCACTATTTCTTGAACTAGAGACCTATCCCAAAAATTCCGCAGTGCATTCTACGATGCTCTTCTCTTGACCTGTCCCATCGACGGTGACAGCAGTAACCATTGTCGAGATTTCACCTACTTATGCGGACAACCCATAAATCACTGTCCGTGCTGGCGACACTTACCACAAATTCTTATCCTCAGAATACATGAGACTCATCCATACCATCTTCCATGGAACAACATGTTCCACTTGTCTGAATGCTGACTTGACTATTCCACCCTTCCTACTGGGTGGAATGAAATACTCTTCCCTCAACATCAGTCTTTTCCCTAACCGAATTCCAAGTATGCTTGCGTTGAATCTTGACTCAGATATCGAAATCTATTCCCTGATCATCCTTCCAGGTTGGACCTCGGCAAATGTAGCAACAACAACAACTTGATCCTGATCTTACTGGCTCATCCAGATCCCAAGGAACACTTGTATCAAAACGACCTTATCAACCTTAGGATCATTAGATGCTGCTACCCTAGTATCAACCTGCGGTGGCACTCTTACGCCCGAGCTGGCCAGAGTCGACACTCTGCCTTCCGAATCCAAATTGAATAAAATCGAGCGATTCACACACGACAAACAATTCTACCAAACTCTTAAAAACCTTCACTCTTATATACAAGGTGAACTACTTAGTTTTAATTCACATTAAGCTAGTTTAAAAACAAGGTCTACAAGCAGAAGTGGGGTTCTACAAGCTACGGGTCCCCGTCCTCCTCTTCATCATTCTCCACACTCCAACTGGAGCCTTCAGCAGACCGTACCGAAGTTTCGAGATCTCCAAAATCCAAGTCTACTGCATCTAGGGACTTGAAATGGTTATTCAATAACCAATGAGACAATGTCTCAGCAAGTTCTACCCCCTAAGACCCAATTAGTAAACTAATATACATTAGGCTGCCTATGCACAACACGAGTCAGAGGACTTACCTTGGCCTCAGATTCCACTTGCATATTAGCACAATTCAATAGGCACCCTAGCAATCACATCAAAGACCGATATCTCGATCAATCGACCTAGTCGATTACAAGTAAATAAGACCACTCACTGGTCATTTCCATTCAACCAATCAATTCACAACATCAGATCAAGCAATGATCAATCGACCTAGTCGATTACAAATCAATCATACCACTCTTGGTCATTCAAATTAATACTATCCATTCTCTAAAATAACCCATCGGGTTACCAAGCCAGTATTTTAAACGACTCAATCTCTGAAATGACATTATAAGTCACCGAGTATATTCATCATAACGTCCATTCTACAAAATAACATATTGTGTCACTGAGCCGTTATAGCATGTCGTCCATTCTCCAAAATGACCTATATGGTCACCGAGCCAACATTGAATACCGTCCATTCTCCAAAATGACCTATACGGTCACCGAACCGGTATTGTATAAATGTCGTCCATTCTCCAAAATGACATATTGAGTCACCGAGCCGACATTGCATACCGTCCATTCTCCAAAATGACCTATATGGTCACCGAGCCGGTATGATACAACATTCAGATTTTACATCAATTCATCATTTTTATCATACCCGATAAAAATAGCCAAAATACTATAATTTCCTTTCCACAAATCCCACCATTTTCTGTAGTCCACCAAAATGTTTTTGGCACTGTCAACCGATGCCCGGTTATTCTTCAATTGATTTTCCAAAATTATTCAAATTAGGAATAAATCCCAAAATTACTCATAAATCAATTTCTCACAAATTAAGGCTCGAATAAATAAACGGACAGCACCACGACAATCGGCATAAAATTCCGGTGACTGGCCATCCCGGTTGAATTTCCGAAAAAATAGATAATTAAATAATTAATTTCGAAAATTAAATAAGTAAATACTAAAAATCCACTTTAGGCTTGTAATGCCTAATTGAAACTCGATAAGGGTCGAGAAAAATCTCGAGATGCATTCAATAAATAACCAAACCTTTCTACTTGCTAATGACTAAGTCTAACCACCTAACATGCATCATTAGGTCACTAATTTAATTGTTCTAAACTAATCTAACCACCTAAGAGCACTTAATTAAATCTAACCAACCCTTAGGCATAATTAGCAAACTAAGAAAGCATTAGTGAGCAAAACTCACTTGTGCAAAGCGAAGATCGAAACACCGCGACGGCGGACGAAATCCAAACTTTCGGCGGCGTCGGCTGATACTCGGGTCGGGCCCAATAGGCCTTGCAAGCCCACAGCAAAAAGCTGGGCTTGGCTTCACAACTAGGCTGGACTTAAGGGCTTGTTGGATTGAAAATCTCGCTGGGCTGAAACTTGGGCTGAAATCCAATGGGCTGAAAATGAATTCGCGGGCCATAGCTTGGCTTTGAATGGGCTCAACTTTTGAGCTTGTGGGCTGATCTGGGCTTGATGGAGAGTTGGGCCGAAATTGCTGTGAAGATGGGCCTCCAAAAACTAACTGAAAGTGAACTTGCGTGAGCTAGATGCTGGGTCGAAGATGCTGGACTGAAATTCACTGGGCTGAACTGGGCTTGATTCTGGACTGAAGCTTGAGGGCTTTAAATGCGGCTTGGCTACTAAGCTCCAAATGGCCATTGGACTTGGGCCGAACGTTGGGCTGCCTTGCGGAGATGTTAGGATCACGGACGCTGGATTTGCGGCTTCGAATTTGACGGCTGGCATGAAGAATCGATGAGGTTGAGTTGGCGAAGAAACTCGATGGGATGGAGCTACACGTCGGGATGGCAACAAGCTAGGTAGAAATCGAAGAGGTTGGGGGCGGTGCTTCTTCGGTCAAGTTGACCGAACGTGAGGGAGAAGCAGACAAGCGGCGTGCGGCTTCGGTGGATGATGGCCGCGTGGAGCAGGGAAATCGTTGAAGATGATGGGCGTTCGATCAACGTGAAGGGGCTTCTTCAATTGGTCACGCACAGCATGGTCAGAGATAGAAGCAAATGAATTTTCGTGGTTGACCGAGTGAACAGAAGGTAGTGGAAAGGGGCAGCTTCAGGGGCATTGATGCTGAGTTGTGGATGAAAGAAGCAGCTTGGGATTTTGGTGATTTTGGGAAGAACAAAAATGAAAGAAGAAGAAGCCGAACAGCTGAGTCTTCGGTGAAGGATGAGCTCGTGCGAAAAGGGAAAAGGGGGTGAAGCGTGCACTAGAAGATTGGCCAAAAAGGAGGGCTTAAAGTCAAGAGAAAATATCTAAGAATAAATGCATGGTTCCCTCCTAAGCCTTCGTACTTATCCTCATGTCTCCCAATTACTTTCCATCCAGAAATTTCCACAATTAATCAAATTGAAGCCAAAATTTCCAGCTCCTAATTTAGCATCCGAATTTCATTGATTTGGGCTTCAATTCCTCACCAAAATTCCCAATTTAATGTCCAACTTCATCAAAGAAATTGCCCATACCATTTCTGCAAATCCCTAATGCCAAATAGTTTAGTTTGGAAGTCAAACTCTCCTCAATTCGGCCAATCCGAATTTCCGATAATTTCTGCGACTTCCGATTCGATTTTCCGTAAAAATCCCGAACTCGATGGAATTTCTTCAAAAGACAAGACGATGTCCTATAAATGAACCGTGACGTGCTCGAACGTCCGATTCCCGAAACCGAATTCAATTTCGTGGTTAAAATCGACCCAACGCAATTTTAGTCCGATCCGACCTATTGAGTAGCTTTTAGGGATTTTACCGCGGTTATATCCCTTAATGGCTTCACCCAATAGATTGGTTAACTCATGAGTGATCAGCTCAGAGAAAAAGGACCATAGGCGCGTCGACGAGATGCCCATTTCATATATTCGGAACGGGGTCGAAATTTAGGACGTCACAACTCTTCCCCTCTTATAAAAATTTCGTCCTCAAAATTTAAACCTTTACCAATCCTAACGAAAGGTGGGGGTATCGTCATCTCATCGAGTCTCACTTTCGCCGGTTGCTTCTTCAGTCCCGCAGTGTTGTCCGACCACTTTAACCAAGGGTACTTTCTTGGTTCACAAAATCCAATCTTTCTAATGGCTCTGAGCGGTCTATAATCTGTTATGATCACGACACTGAAATCACTGACTGCTGAACTGACTCTGGGCCTGTGATCTTTCTTTCTCGATCTCGTATCAACAAACGAAGTTCGTACACTCGCTCCGTTTCGCCTCAAAAGAACTATCTCGACTGTTCGCTGAAAGTAGGAACCTCGGTTCTAGATCTAATATAAGTTCGTCATCGGTACTCCATGCGGATGAGCTGCATCGACACACATACACTTCTGCATGCCCATTCCAATCAAGATCCTTCCATACGGTAATAAAGTGGGCCGACTTCATCAGTCTGTCGACCACTAACCCAACTGGAGTCATTATTCCTCTAACTTCTCGATAAACTTATCACAACATTCCATCACGATATACTTCCGTTGCCACTCGGGAATCTCAAGTGATTGTAAATGTCCTCTCGGCTTGCATTACTAATCTTTCACTTACTAGCACATCTGATACTTGCAACCCGTCCGACGATAACTATCTTCATATCGGTCTACCAATCAAGCTGACGTTTCTTCTGGCCTACAATATTACAGTGAGTTTCCTAACAAGGTCTTTTCCTCAAGTTCCTTACTGTCTGACATCTATCATCATTTATGATACCTTGACATTCCATATTTCAAAATCTGAACGTCAACTTTTCCCTTATTGGTATCCTCTTGCAGGATTTTCTAAACATTCTGGTTTGTCAACTGAAGCGTATGATTCTTGCTTGTACATCTGGTTCAGTTTTGAGGGTGGCTGTAAAAATTCAAAAGGTAGCCTACCTCAAATTTGAAAACCAAATTTCGAACCATTTTCAAGTAAAGTTTATACTTTAGCCACCCGTACAGTTGAAGACTCTCGACTCAACGCATTAGTGACTTCTTTCTTTCCTCAGGGGTGATACCAGGTAGCACAATTCTAGTCCTGCTAAGGTCATCATTTACGATACCTTGACATTCCATATTTCGAAATCTGAACGTCAACTTTTCCCTTACTAGTATCCTCTTGCAGGATTTTCTAAACATTCTAGTTTGTCAACTGAAGCGTATGATTCTTGCTTGTACATCTGGTTCAGTTTTGAGGGTGGCTATAAAAATTCAAAAGGTAGCCTACCTCAAATTTGAAAACCGAATTTCAAACCATTTTCAAGTAAAGTTTATACTTTAGCCAGCCTGTACACAATTGAAGACTCTCGACTCAACGCATTAGTGACTTCTTTCTTTCCTCTGGGGTGATACCATATAGCACAATTCTAGTCCTACTAAGGTTCTGATTTACGACATCGTCTCATGTTCAACTTGCGAAATCACAGTTGACGGAATGCGTGTGCAACAATCCTGCTATGTTGCATCAATACATAATTCGGTCCTCTAAACGACGCGTCACTATAACTTTCGCATCCTTCAGAACCCTTAGGAATGGTCAACACACACTCATCTGTCAAGAGTTGAGTCAATGACAACACTGATTTTAAGGCTCTTTCCACAAATTTTCTGAAGTGACTTGTCCAACTCATACGGCTTCTGATCTCTGATACTATTGTCGGTTTTGGTTCATTGATAATTGACTCGGTCTTGATCGGATCCATGAAAATTCTTTCACCATTCCCCGTTGTTTTTTTCTTCTCTCCTTAGCATTTCTCTATTACACAGAATATGATGGAAAGACGCGATCACAATCGATCTAGATATTCTTCAAACACTCAGTTTGCCAAATCCATGATAGTAGTTGGAGTGTTCGCCAGACTCAACGGCTTTACATTATACTCATCAAAGCCATATCAAGTACGAAACACTGTCTTCGGTATAACCTCTTTCTTGGCTCTCAGCTGATGATAATCTGTCCTAAAGTCAACCTATAAAACATCGACATACTTTATAACTAGTCACACTATTCATTGATCTTCAGTAATGAACACTTATCAATGATTGTCGCCTAATTGAGTTGACGATGGTTGATGCATGATTGCAACGAATCATCTTTCTTTCTCTCTCCACAAAACTGATGTTCCCAAAAATGATGCACTCATATGTATGAATTCATCATTCCTCAATTTTCACATCCACATCTTCGGTTCTATCAGTTCAGACAACAATAACTGGTAAGAAGCCTTCGAGAGTGGCTCTATTCTGGTGCTAGCTCGATCGCAATTTCTATCTCTTTCTCAGGCAATGATAGTTCTTATGACAAGCCATCTAGAAATTCTTAGACCACTTAGATGTCTTCCATCCCTAATTCTCCAATCCGTCTTAACTATGACCATCACCAAGTAACCTCGGCAATCTCCATCTAACAAGTGGGTTGTCTTCAATTGACGAGATTAAAGAAATCGAAGATTCATTTCGACTCCCAATAAACTCAATACTTTCATGTGCTATTGGACTAAATTGAATTGCTCCATGACCATGATTCATTACTATAAGATGCTCCATGAACCCACTCTACTCATGTAGCGTCTAAGTTACACCTTAGCAACTAGTCAAGCATGACTATTGCTAGTGATTCCCCTTTCTTTCACTTGTTTCAATAAGCTGAAGTTCCCCAAACTTCACCAAAACTCTGCTACGATACTGTGATAGAATTTTCCCCAAAACATTCTTCCTCTGACTAGTGCTAGGTCGGTTCCATTCCTGTGCTTTTTCCCATCCTAGTGGCGTCCTAACTGAGGTAGCGGTGTCAGTGTTCCATTGGACTTTCACTGATAGTCCTTCACCCGACGACCGTGCTAATCACAATCACAGCACGTTCTAGCCATACTCGAACATTGGATTCATCCATGTTTCCTTCCACAATTTCGACACCTACCTGGTGAGTCTTCTACCTCCTGTCATGTGCCAGGATGCACTATTTCTTGAACCAGAGATGTATCCCAAAAATTCCGCAGTGCATTCTATGATGCACTTCTCTTGACCTGTCCCATCGACGACGACAGCAATAACCGTTGTCGAGATTTCACCTACTTATGCAGACAACCCATAAATCACTGTCCTTGCTGGCGACACTTACCACAAATTCTTGTCCTCAGAATACACGAGACTCATCCATACCATCTTCCATGGAACAACATGTTCCACTTGTCTGAATGCTGACCTGACTATTCCACCCTTCCTACTGGGTGGAATGGAATACTCTTCCCTCAACATCAGTCTTTTCCCTGACCGAATTCCAAGTCTGCCTACGTTGAATCTTCACTTAGATATCGAAATCTATTCCCTTGATCATCCTTCCAGGTTGGACCTCGGCAAAGGTAGCAACAACAACAACTTGATCCTGATCTTACTGGCTCATCCAGATCCCAAGGAACACTCGCATCAAAACGACCTTATCGACCTTAGGATCATTGGACGCTGCTACCCTAGTACCAACCTGTGGTGGCACTCTTACGCTCGAGCTGGCCAGAGTCGACACTCTGCCTTTCGAATCCAAATTGAATAAAAGCGAGCGATTCACACACGACAAACAATTCTACCAATCAGCTATCAAAGACATGCACTAGTATGAATTTAAAGGTCATCCTACTACTATCCCAAAGGTCATCGCACCTTATCACTCCAATTCCTTAACTTCGCTCTGATACCACTTAAACAGGATGTCACGCCCCAATCCTCGGGCACACGCCCATGCCTCACCTTGGTCGATTAAAAATTTGCGATACCCCAGGACGTATTGCCGACCCCTTTCATTTTCATATGCACATGCGGAAGCAATTGAAAATTCCCAGACAATAAAACATTGGGATAGAATAGTATGACTAAATTTCAAGCTTTTAAAAACCTTCACTCTTATATACAAGGTGAACTACTAAGTTTAATTCACATTAAGCCAGTTTAGAAACAAGGTCTACAAGTAGAAGTGGGGTTCTACAAGCTACGGTTCCTCGTCCTCCTCTTCATCATTCTCCACACTCCAACCGGAGCCAGACCGTGCACGGACTTTCGAGATCTCCAAAATCCAAGTCTACTGAATCTAGGGACCTGAAATGGTTATTCAATAACCAATGAGACAACGTCTCAGCAAGTTCTACCCCCTGAGACCCAATTAGTAAACCTATATACCTTAGGGCTGCCTATACACAACACAAGTCAGAGGACTTACCTTGGTCTCAGATTCCACCTGCATATTAGCACAGTTTAATAGACACCCTAGCAATCACATTAAAGACCGATATCTCGATCAATCGACCTAGTCGATTACAAGTAAACAAGACCACTCACTGGTCATTTCCATTCAACCAATCAATTCACAACCTCAGATCAAGCAATGATCAATCGACCTAGTCGATTACATATCAATCAGACCACTCTTGGTCATTCAAATTAATATTGTCCATTCTCTAAAATAACCCATCGGGTTATCAAGCCAGTATTTTAAACGACTCAATCTCTGAAATGACATTAGAAGTCACCGAGTATATTCATCATAACGTCCATTCTACAAAATAACATATCGTGTCACCGAGCCGTTATGGCATGTCGTCCACTCTCCAAAATGACCTATATGGTCACCGAGCCGACATTGAATACTGTCCATTCTAAAAAATGACTTATACGGTCACCGAGCCAGTATTATATAAATGTCGTCCATTGTCCAAAATGACATATTGAGTCACTGAGCCGACATTGCATACCATCCATTCTCCAAAATGACCTATATGGTCACCAAGCCGGTATGATACTACATTCAAATTTTACATCAATTCATCATTTTTATCATACCCGATAAAAATAGCCGTATGTGGGTACATGATCGGCCTTTAGCCAAAGTACTATAATTTCCTTTCCACAAATCCCACCATTTTCTGTAGTCCACCAAAATATTTTTGGCACTGTCAACCGATGCCCGGTTATTCTTCAATTGATTTTCCAAAATTTTTCAATTTAGGAATAAATCCTAAAATCACTCATAAATCAATTTCTCACAAATTAAGGCTTGAATAAATAAACGGACTGCACCATGACAATCAACATAAAATTTCGGTCACCGGCCATCCCGGTTGAATTTTCGGAAACATAAATAATTAATTTCGAAAATTAAATAAATAAATACTAAAAATCCACTTTAGGCTTGTAATGCCTAATTGAAACTCGATAAGGGTCGAGAAAAATCCCGAGATGCATTCAATAAATAACCAAACCTTTCTACTTGCTAATGACTAAGTCTAACCACCTAACATGCATCATTAAGTCACTAATTTAATTGTTCTAAACTAATCTAACCACCTAAGTGCACTTAATTAAATCTAACCAACCCTTAGGCATAATTAGCAAACTAAGAAAGCATTAGTGAGCAAAACTCACTTGTGCAAAGGGAAGACTGAAAGACCGCAAGGGCGGACGAAATCCAAACTTTCGGTGGCGTCGGCTGATACTCGGGCCGGGCCCAATAGGCCTTGCAAGCCCACAGCAAAAAGCTGAGCTTGGCTTCACAACTAGGCTGGACTTGAGGGCTTGTTGGACCGAAAATCTCGCTGTGCTGAAACTTGGGCTGAAATCCAATGGGCTGGAAATGAATTCGCGGGGCACAGCTTGGCGTCGAATGGGCTCAACTTCTGAGCTTGTGGGCTGATCAGGGCTTGATGGAGAGTTGGGCCGAAATTGCTGTGAAGATGGGCCTCCAAAAACAAACTGAAACTGAACTTGCGTGAGCTGGATGCTGGGCCGAAGATGCTGTACTGAAATTCACTTGGCTGAACTGGGCTTGACTCCGGACTGAAGCTTGCAGGCTTCAAATGCGGCTTGGCTGCTAAGCTCCAAATGGCCATTGGACTTGGGCCGAACGTTGGGCTGCCTTGTGGAGATGTTGGGCTCACGGACGCTAGATTTGCGGCTTCGAATGGGACGGCTAGCATGAAGAATCGGTGAGGTTGAGTTGGCGGAGAGACTCGGTGGGATGGAGCTGCACGTCGGGATGGCAACAAGCTAGGTAGAAATCGAAGACGTTGGGGGAGGTGCTTCCTCGGTCAAGTTGACCGAACGTGAGGGAGAAGCAGACAAGCGGCATGCGGCTTCAGTGGATGATGGCCCCGTGGAGTAGGGAAATTGTTGAAGATGATGGGCATTCGATCAACGTGAAGGGGCTTCTTCAATTGGTCACGCACAGCATGGTCATAGATAGAAGCAAATGAATTTTCGTGGTTGACCGAGGGAGCAAAAGGTAGTGGAGAGGGGCAGCTTCAGGGGCGTTGATGCTGAGTCGTGGATGAAAGAAGCAGCTTGGGATTTCGGTGATTTTGTGAAGAAGAAAAATGAAAGAAGAAGAAGCCGAATAGCTGAGTCTTCGGTGAAGATGAGCTCGTGCGAAGAGGGAAAAAGGGGTGAAGCGTGCACTAGAAGATTGGCCAAAAAGGACGGCTTAAAGTCAAGAGAAAATATCTAAGAATAAATGCATGGTTCCCTCCTAAGCCTTCATACTTATTCTCATGTCTCCCAATTACTTTCCATCCAGAAATTTCCACAATTAATCAAATTGAAGCCAGAATTTCCAGCTCCTAATTTAGCATCCGAATTTCATTGATTTGGGCTTCAATTCCTTACCAAAATTCCCAATTTAATGTCCAACTTCATCAAAGAAATTGCCCATACCATTTCTGCAATTCCCTAATGCCAAATAGTTTAGTTTGGAAGTCAAACTCTCCTATTTCGGCCAATCCAAAAAGAATTTCCGATAATTTCGCGAAAGTTGACGTCCGATTCGATTTTTCGTAAAAATCCCGAACTCGATGGAATTTCTCCAAAAGACAAGACGATGTCCTATAAATGAACCGTGACATGCTCGAACGTCCGATTCCCGTAACCGAATTCAATTTCGTGGTTAAAATCGACCCAACGGAATTTTAGTCCGATCCGACCTATTGAGTAGCTTTTAGGGATTTTACCGCGGTTATATCCTTTAACGGCTTCACCCAATAGATTGGTTAACTCATGAGTGATCAGCTTAGAGAAAGGGGAAATCTTAAGAAAAAAAAAGACCTTTTTGATTCATTTTATCAATTATTTGATAATTATTAAAACCAGTCAAGACCATAGGCGCGTCGACGAGATGCCCATTTCATATATTCGGAACGGGGTCGAAATTCAGGATGTCACACAGCAAGCAAGGTGGGACTAGCCTAGGGGACAAAGAGATGTGAGAAGACCAAGTGGTCCCCCCTCCAAGGCAACCGGTTCCCCCTTCCTCTCTCCTCTGCACCGTCAACTCCCCCTCTCCTTCTCCTTGCTGTTCGAAACTCCAGCAAACCCAGAAACCGAGCAGCCCAATCCCTCTCTCGCCCGTTCGACCGCATAGAGCCGCCATCCGCCCATGCAGCCTCTCGCTCGCCCACACGCCGCCGCGACCGTCCTGCTGGTCCCGCGCCTTAAGCACTCGTTTCGATCCTGCTCGCGGCTATCTGGAGTCACTAGGCCGGCGTACGTCCCCGGAGCTACTGCCTACCTGCTGACAAGCCCATCCAAGCTGCTGCAGTCCCCGCTGTCCATCCTAGCCGTTTCCGCCGAGCCGAGCAGCCCCTTCAGCCGCCGAACAGAAACCAAAACCGTGGCTCTCCAAGCCGCTGTTTGGCTCGTTTTGGTGGCTTTCCCGACCCCATTTGGCTGTCCCACTTTAGAGTTTGTCGATCTCCTCCTCATCCCCATTGTTTTGATCTGAGCGGATCGTTAATCAAGTGAGTTTAACTCACTAATCCCTGTTTAGTAAGTTAGTGACGCTTAAGGGTTGATTAGTTTAAATTAAGTATGGATTAGGTGGATAGTAAGAATAGATTAGTGAATTAATTAATCGTTATTGCATGTTAGGTGGTTAGAGTAGTATGATTAGAGCCTAGATAAGCTGTAGTCTTTATCTAGAGTGGTTCGGAATTTTTCCAGGCCCGTCTCGGCTTTTAATTAAGCTTTTCTGGCCTAAGTGTGAATTATTGGTATTTAATAATTAATTTTCGTAATTATTTAATTATTATTTATTTTCCGAAAATTAGACTGGAATAGCCAATGACCGGAATTTTATGCTGATTGCAATGGTGTGATCTGTTTATTTAATTGACTACTAATTTGTGCTGATTGAGTGTGATTTGTAATTTTGGGGATTTATCCCAAAATTTATTACTTTTATTAATTAATTAGAAAATCACTGGGCGTCGGTTTACCGTGCCAAAAATATTTTGGTGGACTATATTAAATGGTGGGATTTATGAACAGGAAAATGTTGTACTTTGACTAAGGCCGACCGTGTACCCATACACGAGTATTTTTATCGGGCATGATAAAAATGGTGAAAATGTTAGATGGTCAGGACGGTATACTATATCCGCCTGAGGGCCATGATATATCAGCTTTAGGTGAGCAGTATACCTTAGCAGCTTCTGGTGAGCATTATTAGTATACTATATTAGCCTACGGGCTCCGATATACCAGCTTTGGGTGAGCAGTATACTCTATTATCAGCTTTGGGTGAGCTATACTATCTATCTTCATCTTAGGGTGAGTAGTCGTGATTATGATCGGACTTTATAGATAGTATTGATTGGGATGTCCTAGTAATGGTCTTGATGACATGGAATCGACTAAGTCGATTGATCGTTCATTCGATCTGGCTTGATGCCTTGATGTGCTGAAGTGATTTGATGAAATTGTGAATTATATTGACTTGCAGGAAGGAACCGAGGCAAGGGTTAGTCCTCTGACTCGTGTTTGTGCGTAGGTAGCCCTTGGGGCTTATTTTCTTCCTAGTCGGTTCTTAGGGGATGAACTCGCTGAGACGTTGTCTCACCCCGTTGTGGGATAACATTTCAGGTTTCTAGATGGCAGCTCCTCCCGAGCATTTTGGTTAGCGAAAGAAGGTGACAGAACAGAAGTGCTTCATCCTGCTTCATGGAGACCCAAGGGGATGGGTATATGAGTTGGTGAAATCCATAGTTTTGGTTGATGCGAGTCTCCCCAAAAAGGTGCCCCATCAATACAGATTATGGTATCGCCATGAGCAGAATGATTAGAGAGAAGGGCTCATATCGGAGTCTGAGGTTCCTTTTTATGTCCTAGAGTTCGCTTTTAGGAAAGGCACGGCAGATCCTGCAGGAGGTTCGGTAGTGGACGTAGAACTGGACATGTCAGAACCAGAGTCTCCGGTGTACTCAGCTGAAGGTTCCAACTAGGATGAGGATAAGGATGAAGAGGAGGACGAGGAGCCATAGTTTTGTGAAACCCCCCTATTTTGTAGACGTTATAAATAGATCGGCTAGTATTGTATATATGGCTAGGGATACTGTCGCCGCCTCTACTGCCATTGCGAATGCTGCTGTCGCTGCCACAACTGTCGTTGCACCTGTCGCAGCCCTTGCTGAGGTCTCAGCTGGGAACTTAGTTGTGGAAAGGGAGAGACTGATCCATAAGTTGGTATAACAATTTCTAAAGCTGAACCCGCCAAGGTTCACTGGTACCGGAGATCCGGAGACTGCACCTCTTTGGATTCAGGATCTTGACAAGGCTTTTGCACTTCTGTGGTGTAATGAGGAGGAGAAAGTTTTCCTGGCAGTATATCAGTAGCAAGGTAACGCGAATATCTGGTGGAGAGTCGCCAAAGATACAGTGTTTCCTGAAGGCATGGTCCTTGTGTGGAACGTTTTCCTTCGACCTTTCAATGATAAGTACTTTTCGGGTAGCGCCCGAGAATAGAAAATGCAAGAATTTCAATGCCTCCTCCAAGGAATGATGACGGTTGACCAGTACGAGGTCAAATTCGCGGAGCTTTCTCAATATGCTCCGAGATTGATAGAGGATTCAGAAGAAAAAGCTCGAAGGTTCAGGAATGGTCTTTGACTAGAGCTGAAACAATCGTTGGTGTCGTTTGACTTGAAGGACTATCGTGAAGTCTACAACCAAGCTCAACTATTAGAGAGAAGTTTGAACGAGCAAGCAGCCTCATCTGGATCAAGGTTTAATTCAAATCGAGATAGGAACCGGTATGGGAAGAGGCCCATGACCGGAGGAAGGTTCCATGTCCCGCCTAACAGGAATGGTGGAATTGGAAAATCAGGGCCAAGTCAGAATGGCTTGTGTTGCTTATGTGGAATATGACATGGTACAGCTCCGTGCCTTCGAAGACCTGGCGTTTGTTTTGAATGTGGTCAACAGGGTCACATGGCCAGAGATTGTCCTAGACGACTAATAGGACAACTGCAGTTATCGCCACCGCCACCGTTGGGACAGATCGGGGGTACGCACCACAGAACGCACCGTAAGGTGGACATATCAGACCCCTAGCTCGGGAATAGTATATGCCATCACCAGAGGTTAGGCTGAGGACGCGCCTGATGTGATTACAGGTATGGTTTCGTTGAACGACCATACTGCTTATGCTTTATTCGACCCAGGAGCAACTCATTCTTTTATTGCCGAACAAGATGTTAAGTTGATAGGATTAAGTCCTGAGTTGCTTGAGTCAGTGGTTAGCATATCTACACCATTAAAGGATAAGGCGTAGCTGCTTTCGGTTGTTCTGGTTGCAAGTTAATGATTGGTGAGTGAAGGGGAATATAAACTTGTTAGCCCTAGCCATGTATGACTTTGATTTGATAATTGGCATGGACTGGCTCACCAAGCAACGAGCTAAGATGGATTGCTATTGCAAAGCGATTCATTTTGACCCGTTAGAGGGCGAGAGCTTCGAGTTTGTCGAGAATCGAGGAAGACCCTTGATTAACATGATCTCGTCGCTTGAGGCAACCCATTTGTTAGACGGGGGTTATCAAGGTTACCTGGCGAATGTCATGGATACAACAGTTGAGGAGCTGAAGATCGAAGATATTTCAGTGGTGCAAGAATTTCCAGATGTTTTCCCGAAGGAATTGCCAGGATTACCGCCAGAGAGAGAAATCGAGTTCGTGATTGAGTTAGCACCCGGGACAGAACCAATCTCTAAGGCTCCTTACCTGATGGCGATGTCTGAATTGAAGGAACTGAAGGTGCAAATGTAGGAGTTGTTGGATAAGGGATTCATACGTCCCAGTGCATCACCTTGGGGAGCACCAATTCTATTCGTAAAGAAGAAACATGGTTCGTTGCACTTATGCATCGGTTATCGTTAACTCAATCAGGTGACGATCAAGAATAAGTATCAACTCCCAAGGATCGACGACCTGTTTGATCAGTTACAAGGAGCGTTGATATTTTCGAAGATCGACTTTAGGACAGGGTATCATCAGTTAAGGATCAAGAAGGAAGACATACTGAAGTCAGCGTTTCGTACTCAGTACGGTCATTATGAGTTTACTGTAATGCCGTTCGGTTTGACGAATGCTCCAGCTGCTTTTATGGATTTGATAAACCGAGTATTCAAGGAATACCTAGATCAATTTGTGATCATGTTCATTGATGATATTCTGGTGTATTCGAGGAGTGATGAAGAGCATGAGAGTCATTTGAGAGTAGTACTACAGGCTCTGAGAGTTCATCAGCTGTATGCTAAGTTTAGCAAATGCGAGTTTTGGTTGACTCGTGTTTCTTTCCTAGGTCACGTGATTTTAGGCGAAGGAATCTCCGTGGACCCATCCAAGATTGAAGCAATGATTAGCTAGCCAAGATCGACCACAGTGACAGAGATAAGAAGTTTTCTGGGATTGGCAGGTTATTACAGAAGGTTTGTGGAAGAATTTTCGGCTTTAGTGTCACCGTTGACTAGACTCCTGAAGAAAGAAGAAAAGTTTGTGTGGATAGACAAGTGCGAGCGTAGTTTCCAAGAACTTAAGCAGAAGCTGACTACCTCACCTGTGCTAACCATCCTATCTGGTCTTGGAAATTACGAGATCTATAGTGATGCATTGTTCAGAGGATTGGGTTGCATGTTGATGCAACATGGTAGAGTTGTTGCATACGCTTCTCATCAGTTGAGACCAGAAGCATGACTTAGAACTCACAACCATTATTTTTGCTTTGAAGATTTTGAGACATTATTTGTGTGGAGAAAGATTTTTGATCTTCACTGATCATCAAAGTCTCAAGTATCTATTCTCTCAGAAGGAGTTGAATATAAGACAGCGACGATGGATGGAACTGCTGAAAGACTACGACTGTGATATCCTATATCACCTCAAAAAGGCCAATAAGGTCGCCGACGCTTTAAGTCGAAAGTCTTCCATTGCTCATATGTTGGTTAAGGAGTGGAATTTAATTGAGAGAGCTCGATATTCGGTTTTCAAATTTGAGGTAGGCCACCTTTCGAATCTTATGGCCACCCTTAGAATTGAGCCTGATATCCAGATCAGAATTAAGTTACTTCAGTCGACAGACGCAGATATTTAGAAGATTCTGCAAGAGGATACTAATAAGAGAAAGGCTGACTTTCAAATTTCTGATGACAAAACATTAAGGTTCCGAGGACGATTGGTTGTACCTGACGATGTAGAGCTTAGAGAGGAGATCTTATCAGAAGCTCATCGTAGTAGTTACAACATTCATCTTGGCAATATGAAGATGTATCAGAATTTGTGTCAACACTATTGGTGGTCTGGTATGAAGGCGGACATCACCAAGCATGTCACCAAGTGTTTGACGAGTCAGTAAGTGAAGGCTCAGCATTGCAAGCCGGGAGGACTTCTGCAACCTCTCGAGATCCCACAGTGGAAATGGGAGCACATCACGATGGATTTCGTGATCGGTTTACCAAGGAGTCAGAGTGGTAATGATTCCATTTGGGTGGTGGTCGACAGACTGACAAAGTCGGCTCACTTCATTGCAGTACGAAAGGACCTTAGTTTGGATAGACACGCAGAGTTGTACATGCGTCAGGTAGTTCATCTACATGGAGTGCTAGTGACGATAACTTCAGATCGAGACCCGAGATTCACGGTTGCTTTCTAGAAAAGTTTGCAGAGTGCCACCTTTCGAATCTTATGGCCACCCTCAGAATTGAGCCCGATATCCAGATCATAATTAAGTTACTTCAGCCGACAGACCTAGATGTTCAGAAGATTCTGCAAGAGGATACTGATAAGAGAAAGTCTGACTTTCAGATTTCTGATAACAAAACATTAAGGTTCTGAGGACGATTGGTTGTACCTGACGATGCAGAGCTTAGAGAGGAGATCTTATCAAAAGCTCATCGTAGCAGTTACAGCATTCATCTTGGTAGTACGAAGATGTATTAGAATTTGTGTCAACACTATTGGTGGTCTGGTATGAACGCGAACATCACCAAGCATGTCGCCAAGTGTTTGACGTGTCAATAAGTGAAGGCTCGGCATTGCAAGCCGGGAGGACTTCTGCAACCTCTCGAGATCCCACAATGGAAATGGGAGCACATCACGATGGATTTCGTGATCGGTTTACCGAGGAGTCAGAGTGGTAATGATTCCATTTGGGTAGTGGTCGACAGACTGACAAAGTCGGCTCACTTCATTGCAGTACGAAAGGACCTTAGTTTGGATAGACACGTAGAGTTGTACGTGTGTTAGGTAGTTCGTCTACATGGAGTGCTAGTGACGATAACTTTAAACCGAGACCCGAGGTTCACGGCTGTTTTCTGGAAAAGTTTGCAAAGTGCTTTAGGTGCGAAGCTACAGTATAGTACAACATATCATCCTCAGATGGATGGTCAGTCTAAGAGGACGATTCAAACCCTTGAGGACATGCTGCGAGCTTGAATGTTAGATTTCAAGGGAAGTTGGGAAGAACAGCTCCATCTAGTCGAGTTTGCCTACAACAACAGTTTTCAGCAGAGCATTCAGATGGCTCCTTAAGAAGCGTTGTATGGAAAAGCCTACAGAACGCCAGTATGTTAGGATGAAGTCGAGGAAAGAAAGATCACAGGCCTAGAGTTGGTTCAATAATTAGTGGATGCTGTTACAGTTATCAGAGGCAGATTAAATACCGCTCAGAGCTGATAGAAGAGTTACACAGATAAGCACCGGAGACCATTGGAATTCCAAGTTGGTGATTATGTTTTTTCTAAAAGTGTCACCGATGAGGGGTACTTCGCGTTTTGGTAAGAAAGGAAAACTGAGTCCGAGGTACATAGGTCCCTTTGAGATTCTAGAGAGAATCGAGATCCTAGCGTATCGTCTTGCGTTAGCGCCGAGATTGGTGCAAGTGCACAGTGTCTTTCACATGTCGATGTTGAGGAAGTATGAGCCTGACCCGACCCACGTACTTAATTTCGAGGAATTGGACATGGACGATAGAGTGTCGTACGTTGAAAGCCCGGTTCAGATTGTGGATCGAAAGGAACAAGTTTTGCATACAAAGACCATTCTGTTGGTTAAAGTGGTCTGGCAACACCACGGCACTGAAGGAGCAACCTGGGAGAGTGAAGAGTCGATGAGACGTTTGTACCCCCACCTTTTTGTTTAAAGATTGTAATGGTTTAAATTTCAACGACGAAATTTTTATAAGAGGGAAAGAGTTGTGACATCCTGGATTTTCAATTCTGCTTTCAATTAAATAAAACGGGCCTTTCATCGACGCGCCTATAGTGCTATTCTCAGAGCTGATCACTCCTGAGATAACTAGACTATCTGGGGAAGTTACTAAGGGATTTTAATGCAATAGATTTGAGAATTTGACCAGGAATCGACTACTCGACCGTGTTCATTTGCAGAGATCATTACGACACAATAAAGATCGATTAGAAATCAGAAATATGTTCGTTCGACTGAGATGTGTGGCTAAACGTGGGTGATTCCATTAAATTACAAAATTCTCGTCGATCAGCACTAGACTGATTTTTTTATGATTTTGGTACCCTATGTCCGTATTTGAATTCTCGAGATTTTCACATGTCGATGTTGAGAAAGTATGAGCGTGACCCGACACACGTGCTGAATTTTGAAGGATTAGACGTGGACGATAGAGTGTCGTACGTGAAGAGATTGGTTCAGATTGTGGATAGGAAGGAACAGATTCTACACACCAAGACGATCCCACTAGTCAAAGTGGTCTGGCAACACCACGAGAGAGAAGGAGCAACCTGGGAAAGTGAAGACTCAAGGAGATGACAATACCCCCACCTTTTTGTTTAAGATTTGTAATGGTTTAAATTTTGAGGACGAAAGTTTTATAAGAGGGGAAGAGTTGTGACATCCTGATTTTCTGATTCCGTTTTCGATTGAATGAGTTGGGCCTTTCATCGACGCGCCTATAATCTTTTTCTCTGAGCTGATCATGTGACATCATGAAATTACAATTTGTTTTTCAATTAAATAAATTGGGCCTTTCACGACGCACATATAGTGCTATTCTCTGAGCTGATATAACTAGATTATCGAGGAAAGCCATTAAAGGATTTTAATGCAATAGACCTGAGAATTTGACCAGGAATCGACTACTCGACCGTGCTCATCTGCAAAGATCATTACGGCACAATTAAAAATCGATCAGAGATCAGAGATAGGTCGTTTCAATTAAGATAGGTGATCAAAGTGTGGGTAATTCCGCAAGATTGCAAAATTCTCGGCGATCGGCACTAGATCGATTTTTCTATTGTTTTGGTATCCTGTGTCCCTATTTGAAACCTCAAGATTTTAATGACAACTGAGGATCGTCAATGTGCCGAAGAAGTACATTGTGACTCAAAATAAATCGATAAGTCATGCTAAAATTTCTAAAAGCTACCCGGTACGCTAAGTCATGCTAAAATCGCACCAGATTGAAATTAACCGTTAATTTGAATCCGATTTCAAAAATTGAAAGTTATTTTATGTCACGAGTCATTTTAGGAATGTCTACAAATCCTCCGAAGATTTTTCTGCAAACCGAGATTTTTGGCGAAAAGTCAAAATAGGGCCGTTTTCGTCCGGAAAATTCAGGGGACCGTCTTTGATCGCGTTTTTGAGATGCAAGTTGGTTTTATTGGTGTGGAAAAATATCAATTGGGTCGAGGACTCGTTGGTGGATTTTATTGGACCGAATTTGGCTTTAATTGGAGAGACATTGGTCCAAATTGAGGGGAAAATGCTTCAATTTGTAGCCCCCATGGTCCTCAACCTTTGGACAATCTCAATGGCTTCCTAGGGAAGCTTTGTGGCTACAAGGTGTGCTGAGGAAGCCAGCAAACTGGTGGGGTCATTCCAAGGGGTGAGGATTGAGCAAATTAGGTCCCTCCATGGTAGTTGTCCCCTTTCTTCTCCATTGCTGAGGTCACATGAGAGCTTGAGAGACCAGAGAATTCGGCCAACATCTCCCTCTCCATCGTCGACACCTCCTGTTGCCCGTTGAACCACCAGAACGCCGCCGTCGCGCCCAGCTACGAGCCTGCCGCTCGTCTGCCGCTCGTCGCATGTCATCCCGCCGTTCCGCCTGCGTTCGAGCCTCCTGCTCCGTCCCCTGCCATCCCAAGGCTCCTCAGGCCATCGTCAGAGCCGTGCCACCGTCGTCCAGCTGCCGGAGTCCTTCGCCTAGGCCGAAAGCAGCTTCGCTGGTCCTTTCTTGCCGAACCAGCCGCTCGGTTCTACTCATCGACTAGCAGACCAGAACCGAAGACAACAAGAAGCCGTGGGCTTCGAGGCCCACTTCCAAGCCCTTCCCGACCCCGCTTGGTGCCGCCGCTTTGGAATTTGTTGTTTGCATTCACGTCCCCGTTGTAGTGAACTCAACGGCTCGCAAATCCAGTGAGTTTACTCACTAATCTCCGCTTACGGAGTTAATTATGCTTAAGGGTTGATTAATTTAGGTTAAGTATGGATTATGTGGTTAGTTAGAACGGATTAGCAACTTCGTTTATGCATGTTAGGTGGTTAGAGTAGCGTCATTAGAGACTAGATAAGCTGTAGTAGTTATCTAGATAGGTTCGGAAAATTTTCGGTCCCATTTCGGTATTTAATTAGGCTTATTCTGCCTAAGTTTGCATTAATGGCATTTATTGGTATTTATTTAATTAATTTTGGTAATTATTTAATTATTTATTATTTTCTAGAAATTACACCGGGATAGCCGGTGACAGGAATTTAATGCCGATCGCAATGGTATGGTTTGTTTATTTAATTGAGTGCTGGTTTGTGCAAATTAAGTGTGAATTGTCATTTTGGGGTATTTATCCCAAAATTTAATAATTTCAGTTTTTAATTAGAAAATTACTGGGCGTCGGTTCACAGCGCCAAAAATGTTTTTATCAACTATATAATTAGTGGGATTTCCTAAAATAAAGATATTATATTTTTGGCCGAGGCCTACCTTGTACCCACACATGATTATTTTACTAGGTACTATGAAAATAGTGAAATGGTGAGTTGGTGAGTATAATATCTCTAAATCAGCTTCGGTGAGCATATCAGCTTCGGTGAGTTATACTATATATCTATATCAGCTTCGGTGAGCTATACTATCTATTTTTATCAACTTAGGCGAGCATTCATATATATATCAGTTTAGGTGAGTAGTGATCATTTCAAGGAAACGACTTGATAGATAGTATTGGCTGATAGATAGTATTGGTTGATAGATAGTGGTGATTTGGGTTGAATGATTTGATTTGAGTTGAAATGATTGGTTGAATCGTACTGACTTGCAGGAAGGGACTGAAGCAAAGGTAAGTCCTCTATCTCGTGTGTGACTAGATAGCCTTTGGGCGTATTTCCTTCCTAATTGGGACTTAGGGGCTGAACTTGTTGAGACGTCGTCTCATCCTGTTGTGGGATAACATTTACAGGTCCTTAGATGGCTATACCTCCCGAGCATTTTGGCCAGCCGAAGAAGGTTACCGAACAGCACTCTTAGATTCCTCTCCCTAGGAGCAAAGGAGCCTAGGTCTACGAACACGTAAGATCCACCGTTTGGGTTGATGCGGGTTTACCCCATAAGGACCTAGGGAAGATCCCCTTCCAGAGTTTGAGATAGCTTTTGGTGAGGGTACGGCTGACCCTCCAGGTGGTTTAGTGGTGGATTCGAGTCTATCGGATCCAGGGTCCCCGGAGTATTCAGTTGAAGACTCGAATGCTTAGAGGATCTGTAGCACTCTACCCCCCTTTTTGTAGACCTTGTATATATCGGCTAACATTGTCTATGATTTAGTCTGATGTGTATATAAATGTGTTGTGGTTTAAGAAAAATAGTTTGTGGCTGTGCTCTTCTATCCCATTTTTCTATTGTCTGGGGATTTATTTATTTGCTTCCGCATGCGCATTAAAATGAATAAGTCGGCGACGCGCCCTGGGACGTCGCTATTTAATCGACTACCGAGGGATGGGCACGCACTCGGAGGATCGGGGCATGACATCCCCATTTAGTGGTATCAAAGCAGGTTAATTGTTGGAGTGATAAGGTGCGATAGTTGGGATAGTCAGCAGGAATGACCTTTATCTTATGTTGATGCATGTTAGTGAAAATTGGTTGGTAGATTGTTTGTGGAATTGTAAAGCAGGTGTCTGTACAAATCTGCATAATGAGTGATCAGGAGCAAGGGACTCCTAGAAAGCGTACCATAAAACCTGCGACTCGGGATAAGACGCCGACAAGAGTTGATACCTGAGGAGGTCGTGGTAGAGCGCCAGCTTAGGCTAGCGCTAGTGGAGTAGCACTGTCTCCTGTTCGTGCTGGGGTAGTAGCCCTTGGTGATCCCAGGATTGAAGGGATTATGCAGGTGCTAGAGGCAATAGGAAATCGGATGGAGCAGCAAGCTCAGAACCAAGCTGCTGCTGCCACTACTTCAGGTACCATTACAGTCACCACTACTATTTTTGCTACCGCTACAACCGCCGCTACTGCAGCCGCCACTAATGCCACTGCCGATGCTGCTGCTACTGCCGCTATTGCTGCTGCAGATGCCGCCGCACCTGCCGAGGTTCCACTAGGGAACGTAGTGATTGGGAGAGAGAGGCCGATGCATAAGCTAGTGGAATAGTTTCTGATGTTGAACCCGCCAAGGTTCACTAGCGCAAGAGATTCCGAGGCTGTAGCCCTCTGGATCCAGGACTTAGAGAAGGCTCTTGCACTGCTGAGGTGCATGGAGGAAGAGAAGGTCGTCCTCACAGTATATTAGTTGCAGGGCATTGCAAGCACGTGGTGGAGGACCACTAGGGGAATAGTGTTCCTACAAGGTGTAGTCCCGGTGTGGAACGCCTTTGTCGAAGTCTTCAACAGCAAATACTTTTCTGATAGTGCAAGAGAACTGAAGATGGCTGAATTCTAGCGCCTTCGCCAAGGTATGATGATTGTGGATCAGTATGAAGCGAGGTTCGCTAAATTATCACAGTATGCCCCCTGACTGGTCGAGAGTCCAGTAGACCGGGCTAGAAGGTTTAGAGATGGGCTCAGACTAGAAGTGAGAAGCCTGCTGATGTCATTAAATTTGAAGAATTACAATGACCTTTATGAACAAGCCCAGCTGATAGAGAGAGATCAGAACGAAAGAGTTGCCTCGTCTAGATCGAGGTTTATTTCAAACAAAGACAAAAATCGATTTGGTAAGAAGCCTATGACTGGAGGAAGATTCCAGGTTCCGCCCAATAGGAAGGGTGGAATTGGCAAGTCAATGCTAAGTGAGAATGGCATGTGTCGCTTCTGTGGAAGGCGACATGGTTCAACCCCATGCTCTCGTTGGATGGGTGCGTGTTTTGAGTGTGGCAATAAGGTCACATGGCTAGAGATTGTCCCAGAAGACTAAGGGGACAATAGCAGTTACCGTCGCCACCATCGATGGGTCAGATTAGGGGGTTAGCACCACAAATTGCACCACATGGTGGACAGAACAGACCCCCAACTCAAGGATGAGTGTACGCCATTACGAGAGGTCAGGCTGAGGACGCGCCTGATGTGATTACAGGTAGGGTTTCGTTGAATGACCATGCTGCTTATGCTTTGTTTGACCTTGGAGTAACTCATTCTTTTATTGTTGAGCAATATGTTAAGCTAATAGGATTAAATCCTGAGTTGTTGGAGTCAGTGGTTAGCATATCTACTCGTTAAAGGATAAGGTGTTGTCTGCATTGGGTTGTTTTGGTTGCAAGTTAGTGATTGGTGAGCGAGAGCGGAGGATAGATTTGTTAGTCCTAGCCATGTATGATTTCAATGTGATAATTGGCATGGACTGGCTTACTAAGCAACGAGTTAAGATGGACTGTTATCGTAAAGCGATTCAGTTTGACCCGTTAGATGGGGAAAGTTTCAAGTTTGTCGAGAGTCGAGGAGGACCCTTGATTACACTAATCTCGTCGTTTAAGGCAACCTGTTTGTTAAACGGGGGTTGCCAATGTTACTTGGCTACTGTCGTGGATACGACAATTGAGGAACTGAAGATAGAAGATATCTCGGTTGTCCAAGAATTTCCTAACATGTTTCCGAAGGAGTTGCCAGGCCTACCGCCAGAGAGAGAGATCGAGTTTGTGATTGAGTTAGCACCCGGGACAGAACCAATCTCTAAGGCTCCTTACCGGATGGTGTTGTCTGAGTTGAAAGAACTGAAGGTGCAGATGCAAAAATTGTTGGACAAGGGATTTATATGTCCCAGTGCATCACTTTAGGGAGCACCAGTTCTGTTTGTAAAGAAGAAAGATGGTTCGTTGTGTCTGTGCATCAATTATTGTCAACTCAATCAGGTGACGATCAAGAATAAGTATCCACTCCCGAGGATTGACGATTTGTTTGACTAGTTACAAGGAGCGTCCATATTTTCAAAAATCGACTTGAGGATAGGGTATCATCAACGGACGATCAGGAAGGAGGACATTCCAAAGTCAGCGTTTCGTACTCGGTATGACCATTATGAGTTTACTGCAATGCCGTTTGGTTTGACAAATGCCCCAGCTGCTTTTATGGATATGATGAACCAAGTGTTTAAAGAATATCTGGATCAGTTCGTGATCATGTTCATCGACAATATTTTGGTGTATTCGAGAAGTGCTGAGGAGCACGAGGGACATCTAAGAATGGTGCTCCAAACCTTAAGGAATCATGAGCTGTATGCCAAGTTTAGCAAGTGCGAGTTTTGGTTGACTCGTGTTGCATTCTTAGGTCATGTGATTTCAGATGAATGAATCTCCGTGGACCCAACCAAGATTGAAGTAGTGATCAACTGGCCAAGACCGACTACAGTGATAGAGATTAGAAGCTTTTTGGGTTTAGCAAGCTATTACAGAAGGTTCGTGGAAGGATTTTCAGCTTTGGTGTTGCCATTGACTCGCTTGTTGAAGAAGGAAGAGAAGTTCGTGTGGACAGATAAGTGTGAGTGTAGTTTCCAAGAGCTTAAGCAGAAGCTGACTACCGCTCCTGTGCTGACCATTCCATCTGGTCCTGGAGGATACGAGATCTATAGTGATGCGTCATTTAGAGGACTTGGTTGCATGCTGATGCAACATGGTAGGGTTGTTGCATACACGTCCCGTCAGTTGAGACCTCACGAGCTGAATTACCCGACATATGACTTAGAACTCACGGCAATCATTTTTGCTCTGAAGATTTGGAGACATTATTTGTGTGGGGAAAGATTCCAGATCTTCACTGACCATTAAAGTCTCAAGTATCTATTCTCTCAAAAAGAGTTGAATATGAGACAGCGTCGTTGGATGGAACTTCTGAAGGACTATGATTGTGATATTTTGTATCACCTTGGAAAGGCGAATAAGCTCGCCGATACTTTGAGTCGAAAGTCTTCAGTCGCATAGTTGATAGTCAAGGAATGGATGTTACTCGAGAGAGCTCGAGATTCGGCTTTCAAATTTAAGGTAGGCCACCCTCAGAATTGAGCCAGAAGTACAAATCATAATCAAGATGCTTTAGTGGACAGACCTAGAGATTCAGAATATCTTACAAGAAAATGCTGAAAAGAGGAAAGCTGACTTTCAGGTTGCTGAAGACGGAACACTGAGGTTCCGAGGGTGATTGTGTGTATCTGACGATGTGGCACTTAAGGAGGAGATCTCATCGAAAGCTCATCGTAACAGTTACAGCATTCATCCTGGTGGTACAAAAATGTATCAGAATTTGCATCAACACTATTAGTGGTTCGGTATGAAGGCGGACATTGCCAAGCATGTCGCCAATTGTCTAACGTGTCACCAAGTGAAGGCACGGCATTGTAAGCTGGGAGGACTCCTGCAACCTCTCGAGATTCCCGAGTGGAAATGGGAACACATCCCAATGGATTTTGTGACAGGTTTACCAAGAAGTCAGAGAGGTAATGATTCCATTTGGGTAGTGGTCGACAAACCGATGAAGTCGGCTCACTTCATCGCAGTACGAAAGGACCTTGATTTGGATAGGCACGCAGAGTTGTACATGCGTCAGATTGCTCGTTAGCATGGAGTGCCAGTAACGATTACTTCAGACTAAGACCCGAGATTCACAGCTGCTTTTTGGAAGAGTTTGCAGGCTGTCTTAGGAACGAAACTACAGTATGGTATGGCATATCATCCTCAAACGGATGGCCAGTCCAAGAGGACAATCCAAACCCTCGAAGACATGTTGCGAGCTTGCGTATTGGATTTTAAGGGAAGCTGGGAGGAACAGCTTCATCTTGTCGAGTTTGCCTACAACAACAGCTACTGGCAAAGCATTTAGATGGCTCCTTTTGAAGTGTTGTATGGCAGAGCGTGTAGGACGTCAGTGTGTTGGGATGAAGTCGGGGAAAGGAAGATCACAGGCCCAGAGTTGGTTCAACAGTTAGTGGATGCAGTTGCCGTCATCAGGGACAGGTTAAAGACCACTCAGAGCCGCCAGAAAAGCTATGCAGATATGTGTCGAAGGCCTTTGGAGTTTCAAGTTGGTGATCGCGTTTTTCTGAAGGTGCCACCAATGAGAGGTACTTCACGCTTTGGCAAGAAAGGAAAACTGAGTCCGAGGAACATAGGTGTCTTTGAGATTCTAGAGAGAATCGAGATCCTAGCGTAACGTTTTGCATTACTGCCGAGATTGGCACAAGTGCATGACGTCTTTCACGTGTCGATGTTGAGGAAGTATGAGCCTGACCCAACCCATGTGCTTAATTTTGAGGAATTGGACGTGGAAGACAGACTGTCGTACGTGAAAATCCCAGTTTAGATTGTGGAGCGGAAGGAACAGATTTTGTGCACCAAGACGATGCCACGGCACCGAAGGAGCAACCTGAGAAAATGAAGAGTCGATGAGACGAATGTACCCCCACCTTTTTGTTTAAAAGATTGCAATGGTTTAAATTTCGAGATTGAAATTTTTATAAGAGCGGAGGAGTTGTGTCATCCTGAAATTTCAATTCTATTTTCAATTAAATAAATCGGGCCTTTCATCGACGCGCCTATAATGCTATTCCTTGAGCAGATCACTCATGAGATAACTAGATTATCGGGGAAAGCTATTAAAGGATTTTAATACAATAGACTTGAGAATTCGATCAGGAATCGACTACTTGACCATGCTCATCTATAGAGATCATTATGGCACAGTTAAAAATAGATCAGAGATCAGAATAGGTCGTTTCAACTGAGATAGGTGATCAAAGTGTGGGTGATTCCACTAGATTGCAAAATTCTCGTCGATCGGCACTAGACCGATTTTTCTGTCGTTTTGGAACCTTGTGTCCGTATTTGAAACCTCGAGCTTTTCACAACAATCAAGGGTCACCAATGTGCCGAAGAAGTAAATTGTGACTCAAAATAAATCGATCACGGGTCAATTGCATGAAAATTTTTTAAAAGCTACCCGGTAGACTAGGTCACGCTAAAATGGCACCGGATTGAAATTAATCGCGAATTTGAATCCGATTTTTGAAATTGAAAGTTCTGCCATGTCACAAGTCAATTTAGGAACGTCTACTCATCCTTCAAAGATTTTTCTGCAAATCGAGATTTTTGGCGAAAAGTCAAAATAGGGCCGTTTTCGTCCGGAAAATTCAAGGGACTGTTTTTGATTGCGTTTTTGAGATGCAAGTTGGTTCTATTGGCATGAAAAATATCAATTGGGTCAAGGACACGTTGGTGGATTTTATAGGACTGAATTTTGCTTTAATTGGAGAGAGATTGGTCCAAATTGAGAGGAAAATGCTTCAAATTCGTAGCCCCCCTTGGTCCTCAACCTTTGGACCATCTCAATGGCTAGGGAAGCTTTGTGGCTGCAAGGTGTGCTGAGGAAGCCATCAAACCAGTGGGGTCATGCGAAGAGGACAAATGGGTGAGGATAGAGCAAATTGGGTCCCTCCATGGCAGCTGTCCCCTTTCTTCTCCATTTGAATCTACTTTCTCCATTGCTGAGGTTACATGAGAGCTTGAGAGACTAGAGAATTTAGCCAACAGCTCATTCTCCACCGTCGACGCCCCCTGCTGCCTGTCGGACCCCCAGAACATCGACATCGCGCCAAGCCGCGAGCCCGCCCGCTCGTCGCATGTCATCTTGCCGTTCTGCCTGCATTCGAGTCTCCTGCTTGCGTCCCCTACCATCCCGAGCCTCCTCAGGCCATCGTCGGAGCCGTGCCATCGCCATCCAACCGCCGGAGTCCCCCGCCTAGGCTGCAGCAGCTTCGCCAATCTTGTCTTGCCGAACTAGCCGCTTGGTTCTGCTCCTCGACCAGTAGACCAGAACCGAAGACAGTAGGAAGCCGTGGGCTTCGAGGCCCGCTTCCAAGCCCTTCCCAACCCCGCTTGGTGCCACCGCTTTGGAATTTGTTGTCCACCTTGGCGTCCCCGTCGTAGTGAACTCACCGGCTCACAACTCCAGTGAGTTTACTCACTAATCTCCACTTAGGGAGTTAATTATGCTTAATGATTGATTAATTTAGGTTAAGTATGGATAATGTGGTTAGTTAGAACGGATTAGCAATTTAATTATTCGTTTATGCATGTTAGGCGGTTAGAGTAGCTTAATTAGAGACTAGATAAGCCGTAGTAATTATCTAGATAGGTTCAAAAATTTTTTGGGCCCGTTTTGGTATTTAATTAGGCTTTTTCGGCCTAAGTTTGCATTTATGGCATTTATTGGTATTTAATTAATTAATTTTGGCAATTATTTAATTATTTATTATTTTCCGAAAATTACACCTGGATAGCCAGTGACCAGAATTTTATATTGATCGCATTGGTATGGTTAGTTTATTTAATTGAGTGCTAGTATGTGCAAATTGAGTGTGAATTGTAATTTTGGGGTATTTATTCCAAAATTTAATAATTTCAGTTTTTAATTAGAAAATTACCGGGCGTCGGTTCACAGCGCCAAATTTTGTTTTATCAACTATATAATTAATGGGATTTCATAAAATAAATATATTATATTTTTGGTTGAGGCCTACCGTGTACCCACACGATTATTTTATCGGGTACTATGAAAATAGTGAAATAGTGAGTTGGTGAGTATAATATCTCTTGATCAACTTCGATGAGCATATATAAGCTTCGGTGAGGTATACTATCTATCTATATCAGCTTCGGTGAGCTATACTATCTATCTTTATCAGCTTAGGCAAGCATTCATATATATCAGCTAAGGTGAGCAGTGATCGTTTCAAGGAAACGACTTGATAGATGGTATTAGCTGATAGATAGTGGTGATTTGGGTTGAATGATTTGATTTGAGTTGAAATGATTGGTTGAATTGTATTGAATTGCAGTAAGGGACTAAGACAAACGTAAGTCATCTATCTCGTGCGTGACTAGATAGCCTTTGGGCGTATTTCCTTATTAGTCGAGACTTAGGGGGTGAACTTGCTGAGACATTGTCTCACTCCGTTGTGGGATAACATTTACAGGTCCTTAAAGGGTTGTACCTCCCGAGCGTTTTGGCCAACCGAAGAAGTTTACCGAACATCACTCTCAGATTCCTCTCCCTAGGAGCCAAGGAGCCTGGGTTTACGAATTCATAAGATCCACTATTTGGGTTGATGCGGGTCTACCCCATAAGGTACCCCATCAATTCAGATCATGGTATCGATACGGGCGAGATGGACCTAGAGAAGGCCCTCTTCCAGGTTAGGAGATTCCTAGGTCGGTGCTAGAGATATCTTTTGGTGAGGGTACGACTGACCCTGCAGGTGGTTCAATGGTAGATCCTAGTCTGTCGGATCCAGGGTCCCCGGAGTATTTATTCTAAGACTCGAATGCTTAGAGGATCTGTAGCACTCTATCCCCCTTTTTGTAGACCTTGTATATATCAGCTAACATTGTATATGACGTATTTTGATTTGTATATAAGTGTGTTGTGGTTTGAGGAAAAAAATTTGTGGCTGTGCTCTTCTATCTCATCTTTTTATTGTCTGGGGATTTATTTATTTGTTTCCACATGCATATTAAAATGAATGGGTCGGCGACGTGTCCTGGGACGTTGCTATTTAATCGACCACCGAGGGATGGGCACGCGCTCGGAGGATCAGGGTGTGACAGATCACTCACGAGATAATTAATCTATCAGGTGAAGCCGTTAAGGAATTTAAATGCAATGGACTTGAGAATTCGACCAGAAATCGACTGCTCGACCGTGCTAATTTGCAAGGGTTAATGCAGCACTATCAAAATCGATCAGAGATCAAAGATAGGTCGGTTCGACTAAGGTATGTGATTAAAGTGTGGGTGATTTTACCTAATTGCAAAATTCTTGTCGAACGGCACTAAACTGATTTTTCTGCCATTTCTGTACCCTATGCCCGTATTTGAAACCTCGAGATTTTCATGATGTCCAAGGGTCGCCAATGAGTCGAAGATGTACAATGTGGCTCGAAAATAATCGATCATAGGTCAAATGTGTTGAAAATTCTTAAAAGCTACACGGTAGGTTAGGTCACGCTAAAATCGCGCTCGGTTGAAATTAACCGCGAAATTGAACCTAATTGAAAGTTTTGTCATCTCACGATTTATTTTAGGAACGCCGACTCATCTTCCGAAGATTTTTCTGCAAACCCGGGTTTTTGGCAAAAATTCAAAGTTGGGCTATTTTGGATTGGGAAAATTAAAGGACTATTTTTCAGTGCAGTTTTGGCCGTCAGGTTGGTTCAATTGATGAGGAAAAATCATAGGATGGATGTGGACACCTTGGCTGAATTTTTGGACACCATTAGGGATTAATTTGAAGGAGAATTGAGCTCAATTGAAGAGGGAATGTTCAAATTCATAGGCCAAGGGGGTGTGCAACATTTCAGCCCTCTCTTGGCTTGCTTAGGAAGCTTTGATGAAGGAAAATGGGTACAGGATAGGGTTGGACATGGTGGGGGCCTTGTGATGATGAAATGGGACATTTTTAGAAGATTTTTTGGTGTTTTGGGCACCCCTCAAGCCAGCAGACCCCTTCTTCTTCTCCATTGATGTTGTGTCCTCCATTGTTGTTGTTAGAGCTCAAAACCCGTCTGCAAAACCAGAGAGACCAGCCCCTCACGCAGTCGACCGCCCGTGCCGCCCGTTCGAGTAGCCGCCATCCACCCGAGCCATCGCCAGCCTCCCGCTCACGTGCCGTCTCCCGTGCCTACATCTGCGCGTCTAGACCATCCTAGCCATTGTTTAGAAGCTCCTGGCCACCATCGCAGGTCCGCCTGAGCTTCCTTGCCACCCGTCCAAGCCGTCATCGACCCGTGCAGCACTGCCTGGTCCTGCCTCGCTTGTTCCGCCGCAATTGGACCACTCGACCAGCCTTCTCGGCCCAAGAACAAAAGCCGAGTCTCAGCCCAAGCTGAGACTTACGGGTATTTTCCGGCCCTGTCCGAACCTCCGTTGGCGTCATCGTAGACCAGAGTGTCGCTCGCCGTTGCGTTGCCATCGCTGTGGACTCACCGGTTCGCTAATCCGATGGTTTACTCACTAAACCTTGCTTATGAGGTTAATGATGCTTAAGGGTTAATTAGATTAGCTTAAGTATGGTTTAGGTGGTTAGTTAGTTGTAATTAGTGATTTAGTTGGTTAAGTAGGATTGTTAGGTGGTTAGATTAGATTAATTAAGGGCTAGATAGGTTGTACTATTTATGTGGATAAGTGCATTATTTTTCAAGGCCCGTTTAAGTGGTTAAATTAGCGTTTTCGACCTAAGTATACATTTATTGGATTAATTTGCATTTATTTAATTATTTTTTCCATTTATTTAATTATTTAATATTTTTCGAAAATTATTCCGGAATAGCCGGTGACCGGAATTTTGTGCTGATTGCAGTGATGCACTTAGTTTATGCAATTGAATGATAATTTGTGCAAATTGAGTGGTGATTTTGATTTTGATTTATTATTTCAAAATTATGAAATTTTGGTATTTAATTAGAAAATATAGGATCTTGGGTTTTGACACCGGAAATGATTTTAAATACTATATCAAATAGTGGGATTTTAAAAGGAAGGATATCAATGTTTAAAGTTCGATCTGACCGTGTACCCACACACGATTCTTTTCACCGGTTGTTTTTAATACGAAGAAAATATGCCAAGTGCATTATCTTAATTGAGACATTTGAGTGCAATGCACGGTGTCCTTGGCCGGAATTGAGTGATCGTGTGATGGTTATGAGAAACCGTCCCTGATGTGCGTCGGGTGGACGTTGCCCCTATATGGGATGCCCCTGGACAACGGATGCCGGTCGCAGTAGAGGCCGGACCAATGCTCCTTCAAGATTGCCGTCTCGTGTAGACGTTGCCATGCTTAATTGGGTGAGACGATACTTGGTTATGCTAGAAGACTGCCGAATGTCGAGTAGGCCGTGATTGGGACGTATGATCGATTGTGATAGACGCACCGGATTATGGGACAAAATTGTGTGGCACGGAATGGGACGTGTCATAACGATTTGGCCTTATAATCAGGACCCCTATGATAGATTGAACTTGAGTGAGATGTTCCAGTTGATGTGTGCATTTATTATATGCATCTGTGATATGAATTGTACACACATGCAGGAGGGGCAGAGGCGAGGTGAGTCTTCTATGATGTGTGGTTAGACTAGCTGTAGGTGTATTTCCTTCCTAGTCGAGGTTTAGGGGGTGAACTCGCTGAGACATTGTCTCACCCCGTCGTGGGCTCAATCTTTTCAAGTCCTTAGATGACGGTGAGACCGGAACGTTTTGGGTGGCCGCGAGAGGCCAAGACTGAGTGCACTGTACTCCCTATCCATGGGAACCCCGACTGGACTCGTGAACTTGTGGTTACTACCATTTGGGTCAATGAGGGCCTACCTCAGTTGGTACCTCATCGATTCAAGGTGTGGTTCTGCCACGGGCCTAATGGTGTTTGGGAGGGCCCCGTGGATGGCTTTGACGGACTTGCTGTCGAGGATGAGTATTTAGTGGATCTTGACCGTGTGCAGGACACCGATATCATAGCTGAAATTGAGTCGAACTAGGGACCTGAGGGTGAGGAGCCCGCAGTAGAGGTAGCTGAGGCTCTGGAGATCGACACCCCTTATGGTGTTTTGATAGACCCGAATCCCAAGTAGATAGGGGTCTGGGATAGGGTAGCCTGGTAGCCTCTTTTTGGTGTAGACTTTTATGTATAAACTCGATGTATATATAATAGTGTTTTGTGAAATTTGTATCATGCTTCTCTATCCCATATCTATGTTGTTTGGGGATTGTTTTATTCGCTTCCGCATGTGTATTAAAATGAATGGTTTGTTGACGCGTCTTGGGACGTCGCAGCTTTATCGACCACCGAGGGATGTGCCCGCGCTCGAGGTTCGAGGCATGACAGCATCGACGCCCCAGGCAACGTTGAACGTCTCGAAAATCTTTTATCTTTAGTTAAGTATATGCGGAAGCGATGATAAACAATCCCCGCACAAACAAACATGGAAGCCAGGCAAGACATATGCAAGCCAAGCAAATAAGAGCAACATATATTCATATACATATTTACATATCAAAAACTGTTTTGATTACATGCCCATCCTAGTCCTGTGCTATTTATTTTCGTTTCCATAGATTGTCCATCAAAAGGTTAGGATAGCCTAGCTTCTCTACCCAGCTGCTCTAAAAAATGGGCCCCATGCTAGGTTCGTTCCCTTCTTGGACTCATAAGGTAGTAGTTTTCGTCCGATAAGTGATGTCCCATTCTAAGTCTACTATGTCTGTTATGGTGGTAGTCATATCGATAGAGAGGTTGGTTAGACGGGTGGCAAGATTGATTTATCCATCACACACCTGAAATTGTGAGAACAACGAAAGTGAGTCAATGACTCAGTAAATAAAAATCTCTAATTCTCTTATAAAAGGGCATCTTGCCGTCAATCGTCAAATACAAGATCACCACCCACTTATTGGTGGCAAATCAATAGCAAGGTTCGTGCCTTGCCCTACTTATGCATATGAAAGGCTCTCAACTATGTACTTTCAAGAATCAAAGATAGGGAGTTAGTGCATATGAACAAGCTTTCCAAAGATTCGTAGCTTATGGTCATTTCGGTCACAAAAATGGATGCGTGCATCTCATAAAACTCGTTCAAGCATTAAGTGACCTAATTCAAACGTATGCTCAAATTGATGTAAGGACTTAACAATACATATCAAACAAACCCAGCTTTTGCAAGCATCACACATCGATCATGGGTCAAACGTGCTAAAATCCCTAAAAGCTACCCGATAGGTTAGGTCGTACTAAAATCGCATTCAGTCAATTTTAACAATGAAATTGAATTCGTTTTCAGGAATCGGACGTTCAAGTGTGTCACGATTCATTTATAGAACGTCGTCTCATTTTTCGGAGAAATTTCATCAAGTCCGGAATTTTGCGAAAAAATAAATTTCGAACAAAAATAAATAAAATGGAAATTCGGATGGGCTGATTAAAGGAATTAATTGGCTGCCAAAATGGTTTAATTTTGAAGAAATGAGGGCTAATTTATGATTGGGTGGCCTCTTGACTAAATTGGATGAAGACTTTGGGGCATATCACTTGAGTGCATAGATATTTTATCAAGGTTTTCTATTGGCTCTAGCCTTGACCTTCCATTCTCTTCTCTCCCTCCAATTTCCCTCTCTCCATCTTGTGCGTGCACTTCCCCTCTACAGCCGACCATCCCATCTCTTCCATTCTGCTCCTTCCTTCATTCTTCTCTTCTAATTGTTGCTGCCGCATGCCTTGTTCATCACCACACCAGCTCAGCCACTCCGCCGAACTACCAGCACCATCTCACTTCACTAACCAGCCCACGGTCAGCAACGGCCGCAGCTCCGTGCACCACCACCCTCCTTAGCTGTGCTGTCCAGTCAGCCCCCGCGTCCAGCCCACATCGCTCGTCTGCCTAACCATCGAAGTACCAGCAACCGTCCATTCCAACTAGGCCCGTTGCTGCCACCAGCTCATCCAGTCATCCGCCAACTCCTCCGGCCACCAGTAGCAACCCTGGCCACCACCAATAGCCCTGACTAGCCTTCCACAAAACCGAACAGCCCCTAAGCCGTGAGCCCTCCTTGCCGTTTCCTCCGCTGTTTGAGCTCTGTTGGAGACACGGTTGTCTCGGTAGTCACGTCGACTTGAACCCGCCGCCGTCCTAATCTGGTGAGTTAACTCCCTAATCCTTGATTAGGTTGTTAATTGCGCTTAGGGGGTTAGATTAATATTAAGTAGGATCAGTAGTTAATCCTAGGTTAGTGTAACTAGCTTAGTGAGGTTGGTTAGTTTAGCTAGGTTAGCTTGGTTAGGTGGTTAGTTTAGTTAGGTTAGCCTACTTTAGTTAAGTTAACTTACTTGGGTTAGGTTAGTTAGCCATGGTTAGATTAATCAATCGTGGTTAGGTTAATTAAGCTGGATTTACTTAATTAATCGTAATTAGTGTAATTAGTGATGGATTAGCCGTTTCGTGAAATTTTACGCTCGTTCTCATGGATGAATTTATATGTGAATTTGATGGCTTAATGTGCTATGATGTGCAATTGAGTGCTTGATGATAGTTATTAATTTTTAGTATAAAACTCGATTTTATGGGCTTTCAAATAGGAAAATACCAGGTGTTAGTTCTTTACGCCAATTTTTATGCACCATATAAAATCGTGGAATTTTGAAATGGAGCATATTGGGTTTAGTGGTTCGATTTAAATATGTGATCACGCACGATTATTTTACCGAGATTTTTAATACGAAGAAAAGTGGCCAAGTTCATTATTTGAAAACGAGGTATTTGAATGCAAAGCACGGTGTTCTTGGCCAAGTATGTGCTCGTGTAGTCGCTATCGGAACTCGTCACCCGATGAGAGTTGGGGAGGCGATGCTTGATTAAGTTCGGATGCCCCATGTCATAAGATGCCGATCGCATGGAGGCTGGGCCGATGCTTCTTTATGGAATGCCATCTAGGCGTGTAGTGCTGGACGTTGCCGTGCCCGATAGAGCGGGACAATGCCCGGTTACGCCGGATGACCGCCGACTGCTGAGTTGGCCATGGCCGTTGGGTCGTAATAACTGGAACACGCCTGAATGGTTGTGATAGCTGTGCCTAATTATGGGACAAAATTGTGTGGCATGGTATGTGACGTGTAATAAGAGTTTTACCTTATAATCGAGACCTATGTGAATGAAATGATGTGTTCTGGTTATTAAATTATGCTTGTGATATTTATAATGCATATGTGATGCGCTAATGTGCATGGACACACCGAGGCAAGGTGAGTTTTGTATGGTGCGTGCTTAGGACCGCCCTCGAGGCGAATTTGAGTCCTAATTTGGGTTTAGGGTTTTGACTCGGTGAGATTTATCTCACCCCGTCGTGGTTAAATATTTTCAGGTCCTTAGATGGAGAGACGTCCCATACGTTTTGGGGCTCCGTGGCACATGGACTCGGAGTCTGAATTTTTCCCTATTTTTGGGAGCACCCAGACCCGTGAGTTAGTGGTGACCACGATTTGGGTCGATGAGGGCCTCCTTCTCTTGGTGCCTCATCGGTTCAAGGCGTGGTTGATCAATGAACGTAATGGGGCTTGGGAGGGTCCCCTACAGGGTTTTGACGGGCCTCCCGTCGGGATCGAGGATGGGGAGGTAGCTCACCCCATGGACATCAGGTATGACAAAACCCTAAAGGAGACCTTCCCGGACCCCATTAGGCTCATGACAAAACCACACCTTGAATCGATGAGGTACCCACTGTGGTAGGCTCTCATCGACCCAGATAGTGGTCACGATGCGCTCATGGAGCCAAGGACTCCCGGGGACTGGGACGTCGGTACTCTACTCACTAAACCCTCGTGACTATCCAAAACGAACTGGACAGGCCTCCATCTAGGTACCTAAAAAGTTAAGCCCACGACGGGTGAGACAATGTCTCAGCAAGTTCACGCCCTAAACCCCGATTAGGAAGGTAATACACCTAGAGGCAATCTAATCACACATCACTAAAGACTCACCTCGTCTCAGTTCCTTCCTGCACATCAATAGAGTTCATATAACCGATGCATATAATAAATGCACACATCAATTGGAACTTCTCACCCATATCTCAATCAATCATAGGGGTCTTGATTATAAGGCCAAATCGTTATGACATGTCCCATTCCGTGCCACACAATTTTGTCCCATATTCAGACGCGATTATCACAATCATTCACGTGTTCCAATTGATTACTGCCCCCATATGCACGGCCTACCCGACGCACATCGGTCTTCCGGCGGTAACCGGGCATCGTCTCATCCCTTGAGCACGGCAACGTCTACCTCTAGACGGCATTCCCGAAGGAGCTTCAGTCCAGCCTCTACCGCAATCCGGCATCCGTTGTTAGGGGCATTCCATATAAGAGCATCGTCCACCCGATGCACATCGGGGACGGGTTCTCATAACCATCACACGACGATTCAATCCCAGACAAGGACATTGTGCTTTGCACTCAGGGGCTTCAGGACACCAGATTGGCATCGAGCGATAGCACAGACACGGGGCTCGGGCGTGACGGCGAGCGGGACGGCGTGTGAGCGTGCAACTTCGACGGTGAAGGGCGATCGACGACAAGGCTAGATGGTTTGTCTAGGTTTCCTTTGGCCTTCAAACAACAACAATGGAGAACAAGGCAACAATGAAGAAGAAGAATAAGTGGCTGCAGCTGGAGGGGGAACAATTGCCTCAAAAGTCTTCACAAATATCTTGTTTCATCATCACAAAACCCCTAAAGTCCATAGCCATCATCCTCAGCCATTTACCCTCCAAGACTTCTCCAACAAGCTTCAAATGATGCCCAAAATGTTGCACCCCACCCATGGCTACGAATTTCATGCTTCCAACTTCAATTCCAATTCAATTTCTATCCAAATCAATCCAATTCAATAACCAAAATGCCAAGAATGAAGTCCACACCCAAATCTACAGTTTCCCTTGCCAAGTGATCCATCTTGAACACCAAAATTTCACACAAAAACGGCCCTCTGAATTTCCCGGTCCAAAATCGCCCAAACTTGAATTTTCACCAAAAATTCGGACTCACCGAAAATTCTTCGGAGGATGAGTCGACATTCCTAAAATAAATCATGACATGAGAGAACTTTTAATTTCTGAAATCGGGTTCAATTTTGTGGTTAATTTAAACCGGACGCGATTTTAGCATGACATAACCTACCGGGTAGCTTTTAGGAATTTCTAGCATTTGACTTGTGGTCGATTATTTTCGAGCCACATTGTACATCTTTGACACATTGGCGACTCTCAGTTATTGTGAAAATCTTGAGATTTCAAATATGGGCATAGGGTACAGAAACGACAGAAAAATCGATTTAGTGTTGTTTGACAGAAATTTTGCTATCAGGTGGAATCACCCACACTTTAATTACATGTCTCTGTCGAATCAACCTATCTCTGGTCTCTAATTGATTTTGACGATGCTGTATTGACCCTTGCAGATTAGCACGATCGAGCAGTCGATATCTGGTCGAATCCTCAAATCAGTCGCGTTTAGATTCCTTAATGGCTTCACCAGATAGATTAGTTATCTCGTGAGTGATCAGCTCAGAGAAAAAGACTATAGGCACGTTAATGAAAAGCCCATTTCATTTAATCGAAAACAGGCTGAAAATCAAGATGTCACATCGTTCTCTCTCAAATGTGCTACGGTGATGAATTATCCTCGTTAGCCGAGGAGCAATTCTCCTAGTTCCTTGTTTTTGCCATTAACACTTCTCAATGATCCCATTGGGTGTGCTAAAAAGATGTTCACCAAGTCTCTCACTGAAGGGACAAAGTTTCGACTTTAATATTTGAAATGGATTTTGTATCACTCCAGAAAGGAAGCAACTGATCTAAGTTACAAGCAAACATAAATGCAGGGAAAAAGGAGAAAAGTATAAGTATGATCGAAATTAAAAGCGCGATAAAAGAAAGATAGTAATTGAAAAGTAGATGATTGATTGTTGATTTGGCAAAAGGTCCTTTACATTGATGCCTCTTCGGCTATTTATAGTGGTAATCTATGGGTAACTGCTCTTTAGCAGTTACAATTTTGACATTGAAATTTTTTTTAAAGCTTCAACTCTTTATTGATAACTACTCTACCTTGCTGATATTTTTGCCGGTGCTGATTCTCGTAACTACTTCCTTTCTTATCTCGCTTGCCTCAGTAAGTTCTACTGTCTCACTATTCGAAATCTTCATTGTTGACTGTTGGCCTTCTGGCCCACTACCCATGAATTCTCATGTTCTAGGCCTGCTTTACTCTATTCTAGTTCCGAAGCCCAACAAGAAAATTTTGGGCACCAACAGAAGCACACACAAGAATATGAGAGGAAGTTGTGGATCTTTCAAATTTCTGTCCCCCGAACTTGACTGATTGACCAAGATCTATAAAAATTATAAGGTATTTTGATTAAGCTAATTATGAGTGAAAATAGTACTTTAGCCAACAAAAGGTAAGGTTAGTACAATAAGCCATTGAATGCTTAAGCATAATGCAACTCTTAGCTAGAAATAGTTTGACTGGTAAGCAATTTTAAGTTGCTCATGTAGATCCCCAACCGTTACACCTGAAGACATTCAGCATGAATAGTTGATTGCATTCAAGGACTATGCATAAATAAATGAACAAAGGTAATAATTATTAATGGAGAAGTAGAATTTCAACTTTAATAATGGGAATGCTTGAAATTGCAATTATAACCATTGGCATTAAAAGCGCAGTAAAGTCGGCAATGATCTTTGATTGTGCATCCTCAGATCGTCCCAGCTTAATCTCCGAAACTGCAGGAAACAAAGGTGATACAAAAGGGAGAAACCTAGGTTATTGCATTTGCCTTAATTAATTCATTGACAAGTCGAGTCATCAAATTCCCGGATCCAACTCAAAACAGCAAAGGAAAAAGAAAATGACCTGTCATCCGCACAACAAATAAGAATTTAAGAATGTAAATGCCTTATCGAGCAAATTGAAACATCTTCCCTAATTGTGATTTAAGATGGCGGGAATGAATGAATAGCAAACAAATAGAGAAGAAAAATGTAGTTTCATTCTCTTTTGGAGATGAACATTAAAGAGAATTGATGTTGAGGAAAATTGAGTTAATTGATTGTTCAAAATACCTCTTGTCAAACCTAATTTTGTATGCTGACAAAAAAAAAAAAAGCTAATTTTGTCTGCCTTCTTAGTATACTTGACATTACTTTAAATATTTTTGGGATCAAAGGGACTAGTTATATTCATTCCTTTTCTTATCATGATAACCCATGAGAAGTTTCCATATTGACAATTTCATGAATTGAGCAAGGCAGGTGAGTCACCTGAATCTTATAATTAAGCGAGGTCTTAGTAAACAAATGATACATACCTCATCCATCTTTGTTGAACCTCGGGCAGTAACTTACAGTGAGTTCACAAGATTTTGGCACACCCAATATGCTCTCCAGTGATTCACATCGATTGAAATCCAATCTTTTTAGATTCTGTAAATTAGACAGATCGGGTTCGTTTAAGCTTTTGATGGAATTACAATTCCAAATCCATAGTGTCCGCAATGATTTCAATTCTCCCAAACCCTGAATCTCAATTAGATGAGGGAATTGGCGCAGGTGCAAATGTTGGATCTCCTTTAGACAAGGCATAATGGGTAGAGTCTTAAGCAATGGACAGTCGAACATCATCAATTCATTAAAATTCCGTAGCTTTCCAAACCCATCGAAACGAATCTCGCCTAGCGAATATCTTTCAATAACCAGTCTTGACAAATTCTCCAAGTTGGAAAAAAGCGACCAATCTATTGGTGACTGGACATCGACTAAAGTCAACTGTTGAAGGCTGGATGGAAGCCCGATAAGAGATCGGGGGTTGGCATAACTTACGAAGAGTTCTTGTAGCTGAGAGAGGGAACTCAAATCAGTTGGAGGCAAGGTCATTTTTCCAACCCACAGGGTCAACTTTCTCAGAGCACTTGCTCTCAAAAGCCCTTCTATGTTGGGTTCTTGTACTGTTGTTCCGATTATATCTAGATGAACTAAATTGGTTAGGTTGGAGATGTCAGGGATTGTAGTCAACGAGTCCAATGAAAAGCTTAACGACCTTAGACTCTTAGGAAGCTCTGGCAACTGTTGAATTGACCTACAGTCCCATAAATTAAGTTTTTGGAGATTTGTAAGCCGATTGATGGTTGTTGGCAATCCACTAAAATAGCCACCTGATAAATCTAGAATTTTCAATGAGGATAGTGCCCCAATTTCACTTGGAATTTCCCCTTCCAAGTGTTCACATGAGGCACTCAACTCTTCAAGATTTTCCAACATTCCTATAGTTTTCGGAAGTTCACTTATGCGGCTATGATCTAGATTTAGTGCCTTCAACTTTTTGAGATTTCCAATGCAATCAGGTAAGCTCTTGATGCGTGAAAGACTCAAATCCAACTTGACCAATGATTGGAGCCTCCCAAACGAGTCTGGTAGCTTTTTTAAATAGCCATTTGGGATCATAAAAATTTCCAACCTTCTTAGGTTCTTAATGGAATAAGGTAATTCTCTCACACTTGTATGTCTGACATCCAACTCAAGTAGTGACTCCAATTGTCCAATAGAGTAAGGGAGTTTTTGCAATTCCCAGCATGACAAGATTAGATGCTTCACATTCACTAGATTACCAATCGAGTGAGGCAACACTGAAAGTTCTTGAGAAAATATTTCTAAGTAATCCAGATGTTGTAAAATGCCGATGGACTTGTCGATCTTTCCGAGTTGATTGCATCTAAGAATTAATCTCTCTAATTTGGAGATTGCGGAGAACTTTGGTGTCTTTCTAAGTAATGGACAATCCAGGAGTTTTAGGACTTTCAACTGTGTTGCTACCTATAAAGCAATTAAGTTGAAACTCAGAAAAGAAAAAGAGTAAATGTAATGCAAAAGTATGTCATGAGATCATACCATAATTTGATGCCATCCTTCCCAGTCTTTAGTAATGTTATTCCCAGAAAGCTCGAGAACTGCTAGGTTCTCCAACCCAAAGTTGGCAGCAAGGAATTTCGATGGGCAATTGCTCCAAGAGAGCCATCTTAACTCGGAGAAATGATCCTTAAAGTCTCCTTGGAAGTTTCCATGGTCCAATTGAAGGAACCTAAGATTGACCAACCTTGCAAATTCCTCATGTTTAAATCTATATGTTGCATCTGGTTCAGGTGTACCAAGATTAAGTGCCATTATGTTCTTAGTTCCCTGGAAAATAAAATTAGCAACCAACGAGTACATGTGTAAATTTGAGTTGACGTTAGATTTAAAAGGTAATGATACTCATGGATGGAAAGGAAAACATTTAGAGGTGAAAATTACCTTTTTTCTTTGCACTAAATGGAAGCCGTCCTTGGGTAACCATAGTCTACTCCCCCTTAGACGTATGTTGCAGCTTTCCGGGTGGACAATATCTCGCCCGAGGTCTCTAAGTTGGTCATGCATCCATAATTCATCGTAGTCTATGATCTTTATAAGAGACATACGTGTGAGGATATTAACTTCGATTTCAGTGGGATACCCAAAAACCGCATCCCAATATTTAATTGCAGTTGTTTTCTCTTGATTAATGAAGAAACATGCGATATCAAGAAATATTTGTTGCTGATTAGAGTCCAATGCTTCATAGCTTATCATCAACTTCTTCTTGACATCCTCGTTCATCACCTTCTTTAACTTAGATAGAACATTTTTCCATGTACTTTGGCATTTTCCACGGAGTGTGGAACCTACGACATCGAGAGCCAATGGAAGTCTTCCGAGTGCATTGATTACCTTTTCTGAAATATCCATGTAATTAGCTGGAGGCTTGGCACATCCCAAGGCACGTTCACAAAAAAGTTGAAGAGCATCATCCCAATTCATCTCCGGCATAGTGTATAATGAAAAATGTGTAGTATCTGAGATTGGGGCATTGTGATCTTCACCTTCCTTTACTAGGAATTCAATATTCCTTGTTGTTATGATGATTCTACTACCCCCACCATACCAGTTTGGCTCACCAACAAGTCTCATGATTTGGTCTCGGTTGTCAATGTCATCAAGAACGATGAGGACTTTCTTCCCATGGAACCTCGTCTTGATCAAGTGAGCCCCTTCATCAATGAAAGAGAGGTTTATACAACTGAGTTTGAGGACATCCGACAACAATTTTTTTTGTAGATTTATTATATCTTGAGTCCGGACATCTTTAAGAAAACAACAATGACCTAGAAACTGATGGGAGATTTGCCTAAAGACAGCCTCGGCCAATGTTGTCTTTCCAATACCACCCATACCATGAATCACGATGAATCTCACATCAAATGCTAGTACATCTAACCGCTCCATAATTTCATCCATCTGATCCTTAATTCCCACTAAATGATCAGGCATGTCTATCCGTCTTGTCCACAACAAATTAGAAACCTCCTTGATCGTGAGATTCTTAAGTTCATCTAGGCTGCCACATAATATGCAACCATCTCAGATTCAAAAACCAAGTATGGAAACTTTGCACGCATTTCATGGCACTGGAAGGTTATCATCAAGTTTAAAGTAATTCGCTTTTAAAGAAACAAATATATAAAAGGTGATCTTTCAAGCTGTGAGCTGTTTGAAAACCAAAAAACGAAGAAAACATATATATTCTTTTTTTTTGGTCCGCAGAAAAGATATTTATTCAAGAGGAGGTGGAGGGACCTTATTCACAATTGAAATCTATTGCTATCAAGGTTCTTTGGTCCAGTAAATGGTGAGAAAAGGTTATTTCGCGACCGAGGGTCTAGTTGAGCTTCGACTAAAAGTAGCTCTAGCATATTGTTACCGAATTAGTGCTACGCGCGGTTGTGTTTGAAGAGGTTGTGCACCTCCAATCCATTCCATTGCCTTACATCTTATGGAAAAATTACCAAATCAGTATTAAATATATTATATACCATTTTAGTCTTAAACTTTCTAATGTAAACCTTTACATAAAATTTCAATGTTGTATAATTTCAAGCAAAGATTTATGACTAAATTGACAAAATTGAAATGTTTAAAATCAAATTGACAATTGTACAATTTTGGATAGATTTGATAATTATCCTCCATTTCATTTTATACTTTTTACACCAGTTAGTTTCTTCTTGTCGCACATGATAACGAGACCTCCAGAAGTTTGGCTAAATTTCAAGTCCTTGGTAAACCAGTCTTGATCAACTCTTCAAGCATTTGGGATGACTTTGAAGGTTCACGTAAATATTAAAAAAAAAAAAAAAACCAAAAAGCTCACAAAGCAGTTACCTTTTAGAATTAGAGTTAGTAATTTGGTACAAGACTTGGTAATTTTGAAATGTGGAGTAAACAATATGGTAAGTTGCATAAAAATTGTAAATTGACAAACGATCTAATAAACTTAATATATAATTCACATTAAAGCCGGTATGCAAGAACTGGTCAGTTAAATAATGTAAAAAGATGTTAGCAAGATACGAGTTAAAGTTGGTAATTTGATATGAAAACTGACAACTATAAAACTGGGGGGGGCATGGAAAGATCTTTGTAGTGTTCGGTCTTGTCTATTCAGACCAATTAGAAAAACCATGACCTATAGCTTCCTCTTATGGGCACGTAAAACTATCATTATGAAGAAGCTCTGTTATTTTTGTGTAACTTAGGGATGTGACCATAATTAGCCGGTCATCTCAAGCAAAACAGTAGCAATGCATATGAATCCCGAAGGCCGAAAAGGTATCCACAAGGATCGGTTTCTTCCTCCCGGCCTTGAATTTTTGGATATCGCATAGACTTAGTCCATGCTATAGTTTCTTTTTATTCCCGCACATTTTTACGTCTCCCTAAAGCACATCAAACACTAACAACTTTTAACTAACTCCAACCATTAATGGCTCGGAACACATAAAGAAGCTCCTTATTGAGCCCTCTTATCTTTGGCCGATTCTTCTTCAGCTTTCATTAGCATAACAAAAGGAAGAAATTTACGAGAAAATATTGCAGGTATAGGGTCAGGGAAAATCGCACCAAAAGTCCTTAACTTTAGCAATAAGTTCACTACAAGTCCTAAAACTTGTCGCGAAAGTATAATTGAATCATAAAACTTGCAAAAAGTGCAATCAAGTCTTAAAACTTATCAAATTAGTTTAATTGAGTACTTCCGTTAACTCCGTTCAATAAAGCTAGCTGAAAATGCTGACATGTCTTATTTTATTATTTTCTTAAGACATGTGACAATGATGTGGCGCCCACCAAGGCCACATCAGGAATAAAATTTAAAAAAATACAAACAAAATTAGACTAATTTTTTTTTTAAAAAAATTAGACTAAAAAAAAAATCAAGTTGTGGCCAAGCCTCGCCCTTGGCCTTCTTGAAGCCTAGGGACCCTCGTCGGGGCATGCCTAGGCCTTCCCCGGGCCAAGGCCTCACCCAAGGCTAGCAAAGGCCTAGGCGACCTCCATCGACCCCTCGCGGTGGCTGTCACAGCGGCCACCACCAAGGGCTTGGCCAAGCCATGGAGTGATTTTTTTTTTTTTAATTTATAGCTTTTTATATTTTAATCTAATTTTGTTTGTAATTTTTTTTTTTTGATTTGGCACTTGGTGAGCACCATGTCATCAGCACTTGTCTAATAAATAATGAAATAAGACATGTCAACATTTTCCGTTAGCTAATTAGACGGAATTAACCAAAGGATTCAATTGAACCAATTCGATGAAGTTTAGGACTTGATTGCCCTTTTTACAAGTTTTAAAACTCAATTGCACTTTGTGATAAGTTTTAGGACTTTCAATGCACATATCCCTTAAATTTATATACAGAATGCAATTGAAGTTAAGAAACTTAATTTTTTTTTTTTTCACACTTATATGATCTTACTATTTTATCGAATCTTAGATCTTCATGGATATCTTAGTTTTTTGGCATTATAGATTAATTAATCAAGTTGATATATCTTAACACTAATTGTTATCAAAACTTAGTATTAAAAGTGAAAATTCAGTTTGTACAAGAAACCTCGCCCTTTGAGCAAAATTTCTAGCTCCCCCATCGCGTCAAATCCAACCATACATTACAGAAGGTTGGACAGCAGCAACCTGAATCTAATTATTTTTTAGGGGAAAAAAATCGAAGATGTCAATAAGAAAATAAAGTTATGGAGAAGCAAACAATACCCATGATCTTTTAGATTCCTTCCTCTAATTCTGGCAACCGCTCTCAAAGCCTTCTTCCACTTCTTTACTAAATCCTTCTTGGAGTCACTCTTGTGCTTTTGGAGGGCTTTCTGATATAAATTAGTCTTAAGCTTGACATCATCCACGTCCACATCATAGAAGATAGGGAGGATCACTTTCTCATCGTTATCTCTCGATAACTCCACTATGCGTGCCAGCTCGTGGAGACACCACTTACTTGAAGCATAGTTTTTGGAGAAAATTGGGATGTAAATTCTGGAGTCATTGATCGCTTGCAATAGGCTGCCTTCAATCTCTTCACCAAATCGAAGCTCTTCGTTGTCTTTGAAAGTGCAGATCCCCTCGCGGATCATGTCATTGTAGAGAGAATCAATGATGGTTAAGCGGGTGTCAGGCCCTCTGAAGTTGAGGAACACCTCATAGCCCCTCCATGATCCGTCATCACGGCTACTGCTTGTCGGAGCTGCCATTTCCGTTTCTTTTCCCTCCCTCGTTCTCTTCATTCCGTGAGGAGAATGGCTATTGATCTCTGAATTGAGTCCGCCCAGTGACTGGGGAAGTCTGAGTCTGATCCTTGTAACAACCTGACAAAAACCAACAAAGTGAGATCCCTCGCTTACTTACGCTACGTTCGCCTGTAAAAGAGACCATTTAGACTCGCACAAAATAGGAGGTTGAAGCAACAATTGATCTAAGACTTCGAAGAGGAAAAGGGTCGTCTCGAGGATGTTTATTTTAGCTGAAGTGCAACATGATTGAGAGAATATGGAAGCATACATATGGAAACAGATAGCTCATATGTAATTATGACCCGCATAAACACAAGTTATCCTGCGTAAGTCGCAATTCTATATAGTCAAGCTATCACCTGATAAAGAAATAGAGTGAGATCACTCACTTCCACTACGTCTGCCTGGAAATTACTTGCGGCCTTCCTTCACAAGTTAAAATATATATATATATATATATATATATATATATATATATTAAGCATTGAGACTCGCACCAAATGTAAGGCTAAGTTGAGGAGATAATTTATGAAAGTCTTCAAAAAGCAGGAGGTCGTCTTGGGAATATATTTTTTTACTGCATGTTGGTTAGCTGTTGAATGTATTGGACAACTTGCCATTACTTTGTCATTAGTGCTCCTTTTGTATGGAAGTCACCTGCGGCCTTGCACCTGCGGCCTCGCACCTGTGGCTCGCTTCATAAGTTGAAAAAATCAATTCAGATTCGCACCAAATAGGCGGCTAAGGAAATGGTCTGACCAACTGGATGACTGGAGTCCTCGAACGTGGTCACTGCATGACCTGAGACTCCATGTATGTGATAATTTTTGAATAATTATTGTCATTGCTAAAAAAAAAATGGCTTTCCGGTAAAACCAACTTCACTTTTCAAAAAATTTGCATCCATTCATTGAATGCCATGGATTCATTTTCTGAAGGTTGACTTGCGATATGAAATTTGATGATTGTATGTCATTGCATTATAAACGAAATATTACATTTTAATCAAGTATATCATGATTATGCATGTTGTCGCGGCCCAGCTGAGGTGAACCTTGAGAGAATTTAATTAATTGCTAGGCGGAGACATATAACCCTTTTGCAACTTGGCGATTACACTTCGTATGGCTCATCCAAATCCTATGGACCACAACTTGATTTCTCTTTCAATATATGATTGAATTTTGATCAGACCTGTCGCTAGTCTATTCTAGGCCGGTTGTGAGCTAAGTGAGGAAGAAGAGCTCATCCTACTTCGGCAAATCAAAGATTTTGGACGCAAGGACTTGGTTAAGTTAGTTTTGCCTAATGCCCATCACTAGTAGGTTTTTTTCTTTTAATAAAAAATTATTTCATTCAATATATTTTCAATTTTTATTTCTTTCCATGTAAATCTGTATTATCATGTATAAGTACTCTTACAATAAATTTAAACAATCAATGGTGAAGTCAAAGAAAAACAAAGAACATAAAAAAGCAACTCTGTAGGAGATATAATCGAAGATTCTCATTCTGACACCGATTCTAATTATTAGAGTGAATCCATTATTTTCTTGATGTACAGGAAAGATATAATTCTTTACATATTCTCTGTATATTTGCTGTACATTATTTCCTATTTTCTTTTCATCCTTTAGACTACAAATAGAACCAATGTAATTATACAAAGATATCAATAAACAGAGAAAACATTCTCCCACTTCTTTTCTCTTTCTGTCGTGGTATCAGAGCATCTTTCTTGGCCTAGGTTCCGCATTCATTGAATTGCCTTTGGTTTCTTTTCTGAGTTGTTGTTGCAAGTCCCCATTCTGCCAAATCAGTAAACCGATTAGGAATTCTCCTTTATTGATACCATAACAAAAGACAAAAATGTCAAGATCCCCATCTCACCTACTACATTATAGAATCAAACCCCAGCTTTATCAGAATAGATTAATCCAATTCAAGAAAGGGAAAATTCTCCTGCTCAACATCTCGATGGTGCGGGGAACTCAACTGGTTTTGCCCCCGTTCTAGCGTCGGCCTCCGGCCCAATATAGCGGCCCCTGATCCCTTGGTATCCTATCCAAGGACAATGGACCGCCGGGCCAAAATATGGATGGGCCTAGTCATACTCGAGAGAGACCGACCCAGAAGATAGGTCAGGTCGAACAAATTCGAGTCACAGACCCAAATATGCACCGGGTCAAGAGGGTTATGGACCCGGATTTGTGCTGGGTCCAAATCCCTACCTGAAAATTGGACCCGATTTTCTGCTGTATCCTTTCCCGATCGGTGGTGACAGCCGCCCTGAGCCTGGCAACCCACTTTATACGTTGCCGGTCGACGGGCCAGAACTCAGTCTCATCAGCCAGCCACTTACCGGACCGGAGAACTATAGCTCCTGGGCTCGGTACCTCCGCCGAGCCCTCGTCACGAAAGACGAAGAAGTTTTATCGATGGCACCTTACCTTTTCCGATGGACGAGCGGCAACAGTGGCACTGGTGACAGTGCAACCAGCTGGTCCGTACCTAGATTAGGAATTGCTTGACACCTGAAGTCGCGGCTGGCCTTCCTCCAACAGAAGATTCAAAGACAATCTGGGATAATATACGAGAGATGTATGGAAAGTTAGATCGGGCAAAATTGTTTACAATAACTCAAGCCTTGTTCGAATTGAAGTAGAATAACCTTTCGGTCACTGTGTGCTTCAATCGGTTGTCGGTGTTGTGGAACAAACTCGAAGCCGCTGAAGAAAAATTAGAAGGACCAAAAGCCTCCCTTCAACAATATCATGCAATGAAGGAAAGAGAGAAGGCCACGAGGTTCTTACTCATCCTTAGTGAATCGTATTCAGCATTCCGGTCACAAATCCTCACCATGGATACACAAAATTAGTGCGTAGTTGCGGCAGAGCACGGTCGAGTTGAAGAAGGAATGAGCCTTGTACCATACCCATCGAGCGTTGCTTCCAGGGGAGCGGTGACCGGCGTTGGCAGAGGAACTGGAGTTGCAGCATTTTCTGGAGGACTCGCGAAAGTGGGATTTGCGGCTGCTGTACAAAAAAAAATGTGGTCTACCTTAAAATGGACGGCTGGGATCAGCAAGGGAGATCTGACAGTAGGCATCAACAAGCAAGATCAAGCAGATTTGATGGTTGGGATTAGCACACCAATCGGACGGCTAGGAGAGAGGCGCGGCATCAGGTGGATCTCGACTGCCCATCCACTACTCTGAATCGGACGGTCCATATTTGGCCATGTCTGCACCTGCTTATAAAACATCCTACGGCCCAAGAAATGCCACGTCATCAGGAAAGGAAAAGGAATCCTTAACTTATCAGGTTTCCATGCAAAGGATGGATGGCGCATAGCAGACAATTACTCAAGAACAATATCAGAATATTGTGCAAATTTCGAATCAACTGAAAAACGGTGACAAGGGTGCTGGATTCTCAAGTACCTTTCTTTATGAGGAGAACTTACTTCCAGTTGATGCATGAATAATTGACTCAGGTGCTAGTGACCATATGATATGCAATGAGGATCTTTTTTCCCATATTTATAAAATATCTCAATCTCCTGTCTTGGTACGACTTCCAAATGGAAATATCACTCATGCCACTGAAATTGGCACGGTTCATCTTGGTCCTAATTTTATCCTTAAGAATGTCTTATACATTCTTGATTTTGAATTCAACCTTCTTTCTATCTCAAATGTCTGCGAGGATAATTTCTATCGTGCCATATTCAATTCCGACAATTGTTTCTTTCAGGACCATTCGACTGGCAAAGTGATGGGCTTGGGTAATATCATGCAACGGCTATATTTCTGGATTGATTCCCCAGGAGATTTACAATTACTAAATAAAAGCATTTCTTAAAATGCCATTAGTCGATATAAAAATCTTCTTTTTCATCAACGATTGTGACATAGTGCACGATTTCCTGACCTTAAATGTCCAATATGTCCTTTAGCTAAGCAATCTCGAGCATCTTTTCCAATAAGTACATCCCGAGCTAATATTGCTTTTTCTTTACTTCATATGGACATTTAGGGACCAAATCACACTCCTCATCGTGATGATTCCTGTTTCTTTCTCACAATTGTTGATGATCATACACGAACTACTTGGGTATTTCTTATGCAATCAAAGGGCCAAATATTCACTCACCTATCGAATTTCATTTCCTTAGTTTAGAATCCATTCGATAAATATGTGCAATAGTTTAGAATCCATTCGATAAATATGTGCAACGAATTCGTATAAATAATGGGCGTGAGTTTTTTACTTCCGAATGAATAAGATTTCTGTCTTTTCATGGGATACTCCATGAAAGTTCTTGCACTCGTACCCCACAACAAAATGGAATTGTTGAACGCAAACATAGATATCTTTTAGAAGTAGCTCGGGCATTGAAATACCAAGCACATATTCCTGAGGAATTTTGGGGTGATTGTGTGGTCACAGCAGCCTATTTGATTAACTGCATGCCAACTCAAATACTTGATGGTAAAACTCATTTTGAAATGCTTTACAACAGACTGCCGGAAAATGATCGTCTCAGAGTATTTGGTTGTCTGTGTTATGCAACAAATGTGGGCCTTCGGGACAAGATGGGTCCCCGTGCCACCCAATGTGTCTCCATAGGCTATCCTCCACTTTAAAAATGATACAGAGTTATGGAGTTCTCTACAGGACATTTCTTTATAAGCGGAGACGTAATATTTCATGAAGATGTCTTTCCATTCAAAGATATGATAACTTCATCAATGACGTCATCAGATAGTCCTCACCATCCTTTTCTAGATGAAGAAGCTTCATCTATGGCCCCACAATATTTTCTTGTTTCAAGTCCTCTGGTACCAGTCCCAGGAGAATTGCCGACTTCGAAAGCTGGATCTCCAATACCATCTCCTACATTATCTAAAGGTATTTCATCCACCCCCCAGTGGTAACATTAGAAATTGATCTGGAATCTTCTTTGATATCTAAACAAATGATGGCTGAGCAACCTCGACGTTCTCAGCGAGTCACTCGCCCAACCACATGGACCAAGGACTACATTTGTTTTGCCTTGACTTCCCCAGGCACACAATATCCTATTTCCTCATATGTTTCTTTCAATCGGTTATCACCATAACATATGTGTTGCATTAGCCGCATCTCAGAAGAACATGAACCATCCTCATTTCATGAAGCAGTACGTGACCCTTGATGGCAACGCGCAATGGAATCAAAACTTAATGCCCTATTGGAAAACCACACTTGGGACATTGTTCCTCTACCACCACACCGAAAGCCGATCAGATGTAAATGGGTGTACAAAATCAAGTTTAAGGCAAATGGCACTGTTGAACACTACAAGGCTCAGTTGGTTGCTAAAGGTTTCACCCAGAGAGAAGGTTTTGCTTATCATGAATAATTTTCTCCTGTTGCCAAAAGAAGTTACTGTTCGCTCCTTCTTATCTATTGCAGCCATTCGAAATTGGTCACTACACTAGATGGATGTTCACAATGCTTTTCTTCATGGTGATCTAGATGAATAAATCGATATGGAACTTCCACATGGATTACGTGAACAAGGGGAGTCTTGGGTATGTCGTCTAAATAAATCCCTCTATGGGCTAAAACAAGCATCTAGGCAATGGTACGCCAAATTTACTACTGCACTAACCAGTGCAGGTTTTCAACATCCTAAACATGGCTATGCATTGTTTACATGGAATAAAGGGAATTCATCAATTTATTTGCTGATATATGTTGATGATATATTAGTCATGGGAAATGATGACTCTCATGTTGTAAAATTCAAAGAATACCTACATTCCACCTTTCACATCAAGGATTTGGGTCCTCCCAAGTATTTCCTTGGGATTGAAATTGCTTGATCTAATCAAGGTATCAACCTCAATCAAAGAAAATTCATTTTAGAGATCATTTCAGAAGTAGGATTGTCAGGGTGCAGACCAACTGTCATACCAAGTGAACATAATGCCAAATTGACAACTCATGAGTACGATTTGGATTCTCCTTCGACTGTCGAGGATCCATTACTCAAGGATCTATCGAAATATCAACGACTTGTTGGAAAATTGATATATCTTACTATGACAAGACCTGCTATATGCTATGCAGTACAAATCCTTAGTCAGTTCATGCATAGTCCAAAACAGTCGCATATGAATGCAGCATTAAAGGTTGTAAAATATCTGAAGGAATGTCCAAGTCTAGGGATATTCTTATCTCGTGACTGCAAGATGAAGATGACAGCTTATTGCGATACAGATTATGCCACTTGCCCAATGACAAGAAGGTCCATTACTGGTTTCTGCATTAAGTTGGGAAGATCACTAATTTCTTGGAAAACAAAGAAGCAATCAATTGTGTCATTATCATCCGTCAAATCAGAGTATCGAGGAGGTACGGACACCTGGAGTGCCAAAACTTGGCATGGAGGGACACTTAAGTGCCAAAAGTTTGGAAAGTGACACTTAAGTGCCAAAATCGGAGCAAAATGGATCACTCGAGTGACAATCCAGCCAAAATGCAGACGTGGCATTTTCCGGCGACATGCTTAACTGACGTGGCAATTATTTTTAAAAAAAAAAAGCATATGTGGAGGAGGAAAACGACGTCGCCCCATCCACTCTACCTTGACCAAGCTAAACGACGTCGTTTTTCATTAGTACTAAACGACGTCGTTTATCTTATTCAGGGTTTAATCGGTCGTCGCTCGGTTCACACCAAATTTGACATCCTCTCCATCACCGTTCATAGCTCGTCGTTCGCAGGTCATCGCTCTTCATCGTAGTGCACCGTCATCGCTCACCGTCGTCCCTCGCCGTCGTCTCTTGCTGTTATCGCTCGCTCAGGTTTGTTCTCTTCTTCCTCTCCCTTATGGTGAGATTAGGGCTCCGACTCATTTATTAGGGTTTCAACTTGAAATTTAGGGGTCGGCTAGGAAATCTTGGGCTTGGATGGTATTGATGTGAGATTTAGGGCTCAGATGTGGTGCTAGAACCCTATTGGGGGTTCGGATTGATAGTTTAGGATTGGCCTCGAAATGTAGGGCTCGACGTAGGGCTTGGCAAAGGGAAAATTATGGCTCAGATGTGGTGCTAGGTATTGTGATATGTGATTTAGGGCTTGGATGTGGAATTGTGATGTGCGAAAGTAATTTGTAGGGGTTGGATGTGAAATGTGATGTACGATGGTGATTGTTAGGGTTCAGAGTAGTTGTTGTGGGGACTTCTGGGCATTTTTTTTTTAAATTGCAGTGTTGAAATTAGTGTCATGAGGACCCATGCTTATCTAGGGGACCTCTCCATATTTCAAGGGAATGCGACATAATCAAAGTAGCTGTCGGGTGGGGACCTCTATTTGTCCCGAGGGCATCTTTCCAATCAAAATAGCTGTCATCTGACCTGTGCATATTTTCCCTCTTTCTTATATTTTCTTTAATAAAAAGTGTAGGGACCTCCATATGCAATTGTCTATTGTCCTTTGTGAATGTGGTCCAAAAAGTTAAGTGTATTTTTTTCCTCTTTTGTTGTAGAAATGACTCATGATAAGGATTATGTTGTTGTCATTGTTTACTACGGTGGGGATTTTGCGGTTGGGGAGGATGAATGGGAATATGAGTGGGGGAATGAGGGTACTATCTTTGTAGATATAAAAAGGGCATCTTATATTGGATTTGTTAGGGATATAGTGACATATTTTCCTTGTAAAGTACAAAAGTTGTTGTATTGTGTTCCTGAGAAAGGCTTGAGAGATGGTTTGAGAACTTTAGAAGATGATAATGGTTTTAGGGATGTCCTATATCATTATCTTCATGGCGAAGAGGTGAAAGTATACGTTGAATGCAATAGTGATAGTGAGGACGAAGATGATGATAGAGATAGCACCCAAGTAGGAGAAGGAGGAGATGGTATTCAAGCTATTATTGAGGTTAGGGATGAAGGAGGGCATGATGGACAAGACGGGGAGGAGAGGGGCGCAGATGCTGTTCGCCAGAGTGATGGTGACATAGGTGATGTCACCATCACTGAATTAGATTGGGAAGTAGCTGAATCTAGTGATGGTGATGATGACGATGAAGGGTTGGCTGCTGAAAACTTCTTAATCTTAAGTGATGACAACGATGAGGAGCTTACACAGTCAAGGAAAAAACAAAGGGACTTTTTGTCAGATAGATTTGCAACTTTGCAGGAAGTTCATGAAGTTCCAAACAGACACGAAGGCCCTGCAGATGCTGCTGTTGTTAGTGGCCAAGAGACGGATTATGAAGAAAGCATCGAGACTGCTACTTCCCAAGACGAGCTTGAAGAAGATCAAGGAGCTTTGCGTAGAAGGAAAAGTAAGTTTCCTTCCTATGATCCATCCATTGCCTCTCCTACTTTGTCAGTACATATGAAATTCCAAGATGCGAAACAATTTAGGAAAGCCATACTGAAGAACTCTATTGCTGCACAAAGAAATATTGACTTCATTTGAAACACTAAGAACTTTGTTAGAGCTAGGTGTTCGCAGCAAAATTGTCCATGGAAGATTTACGGCGCGTTTGTTAAGAGGAGTGGGTCTTTCCAGATTAGAGTCTACTAAGAGGAACACACTTGTTCCATTAATTTTCAAAACAAAAAGGGTAACGAGTGCATGGTTGTCCAAGCACTTCTTCGATCTGATCAAGTTGATGCTCAAGATGAAAGTACTGACTTTAGGATGCTGGTGAAGGAGTGTGTAGGCATCAATGTATCTAGGAATCAATGCAAAAGAGCAAAGCAAAAGGTGATAAAGATACTTATTGGTCAGTATGGAAAGGAATATGGGCAGGTGTGGGAATATGCTTGGGAGTGTAGGCTGCAAAACCCTTCAAGTAAAGTGTATGTAGAGGTTGTGGAGAGGCCGCTTCCTGATAGTGGGATCAAGTTCGACAAGTTCTATGTGTGCATTGACGCATGCAGACGGGGATTTTTAGTTGGTTGTAGACGGATTATAGGATTGGATGTCTGTGTTTTGAAGGGCTTGTGCAAGGGAGAATTGTTGGCGGCGATTGGAAGAGATGTGAATAACCAAATGTTCTCACTAGCTTAGGCTGTTGTAAAGACTAAGAATAAGGACAATTGGTCCTAGTTCTTGAAAAATCTGATGGCTGACTTGGAGATAACAAACGGGGAAGGATGGGTGTTCATGAGCGATCAACAAAAGGTAATGCTTGCTTTTTGAAAAATTTAGTCAATAGTTGGCTTTGTAATATTAATATGTTATTTACTTACATTTCTTACTTTGAATTATTGTAGGGATTGGTTCCGGTAGTAGCCGAGTTGTTGCCCCATGCTGAACATCAAATGTGTGCAATGCACATATACGGGAATTGGGCAAAGACCTACAAAGGGGATAAGCTGCAGTTGTAATTTTGGCAATTAACAAAGAGTACGAACATGGCGGACTTTAGGATAGCCAAAGAAGGACTGCTTCAGTTGACAAAAGGAAGGTTGTGCAGCACTATTTCAAACAGAACCGAAGCATTAGTGCAGGGCATTCTTCAGTGAGGAATTCAAGTGCGATCACATCGACAACAACATATGTGAATCATTTAATGCGAAGCTAATAGATGCCAGATGCAAACCAATCATCTCAATGCTTGAAGATATACGAGTTATGGTCATGGCTCAGCTGCATAAATAAAGAGATGAGGCTGCAAAGTGGACTAGACAATGTAGTCCTAGGATTGCCAAGAAATTGGATGAGAACTTGGCTGCAAGTAGGCATTGTCATCCCATTTGGAATGGGGATGACAGATATGAGATAATGAAGGATTTCGATAAGTATGTTGTCTATCTAGATACGAGAAAGTGTTCATGTAGAGCATGGCAACTAAGTGGAATTCCTTGTGCACATGCCATATGTGCCATCCAATTGAAGGGCCATAATGTAGAGGATTACATTGATGATTGGTACAAAAAATCGAAATACCTTGCTTCGTATCAGTTCATGATGTAGCCAATTAGAAGTAGCAAGTTTTGGGAGCCGACAGATCATGAAGCACCTCAACCTTTGCCACTGAAGAAGAAAATGGGAAGGCCAAAATGAAGACGAAGAATGGCGGAGGGAGAGGTCTCGGGTCAGCAAAGAATGAGCAGGACATGTGCAAAGATGACATGCTCTTATTGTCGCGTAGCAAGGCACAACACTAAAGGTTGTCAATTGAGGAAACAACAAGAACAGTTGAGGCCAACTGAGGGGCTTAGTGAAGGGACAATTGGAGAAAGGCAAACAGAAGGGCTAAGTGAGTCGACTGTTTTTCAATCGACAACCAGAAGCCCAGTAAGTCATAAAATTTATGTTTATGTTGTTTTGTGGTTTATCATAAATATGTACATAATATCCTATTTGGCCTAGTATGTAATGTCTTTGCCAGTTATGAGAAGAACCCCAATAAGTCATGAAACTGAAGGGCCTATTCGAAGAAGGCAAGGTAGAAGAGGGTCAGCTGAAGGATTGGCCCAAGCAGCTAAACGGCCAATTCAGTCGGCTATTCTTCAGCAGAGAAAGAATTTTTTAGTAAAGTCAACAATTTGTATTCGGTTTTTCTTTCTTTACGTTATTATATAGCCCAATGTTATATTTATGATGTCTTTTGCCTCTTTCTCAAGTTTGAAGAATGCAAGTTGAAGCTCAATTGCCAACTCAAGGGACATCACAAGAGCTACCACAAGGGTCACCACAGGGGCCACCAGAAGAATCACTACAAGGGTCACCACAAGTACCACCAGAAGGGCCAACAGAAGGTGTCATTGAAGCTGAAGGGTTAAATAGAAGGACAACTACAAGAAGGCCACGTGAAAGGGCAGCTACACAAAGGCCATCTAGAAGATGCCTAACTAAAGAATTGGTCGAAGAAGCCTCGGCTGTAGCCGAAGGGCCAACAGAAGGGCCCAAGAAATCACAGGCAAGAAAAAGAGCCAACAAATCACAAGTTCTTGAAAGTGACGCCCCTATTCAAACAAGAGGGGCACTTGGGAAGAGGTTAAGACAATATGGCTATGGCCTTTATATAGATGAGCGTATTGGAACAGTCATTCTAAATGTAAGTTTTATTGGATGCATTTAATTTAATTTATGCTGCAAACTTTTGCTGACAATTTATTGTCTTTTTGTAGCCTAGGAGAAGTTCAGAGGTTCTTATCTCTCAAGGCCCAACTCAAGAATCAACGGCTGCACCAACAAAGAAGAAGAAGAAAACATCAGTTGCGCCAACAAGAAAGAAGAGCAAGAACCCAATTGTAGGTGCATCTAAATCAATTCAGCTTGGTACAGTTGCAACTGCACCTCCTTCTGAATCAATTCAGCCTGGGACATTTGCAGCTCCATCTGAGTTAGTGGATACTGAGAAGGTTGAAGAAGAAGTTGCACGTCCAGTTAGAAAGAGTGCAAGGATTATGAATCAAGTGAAAGGCCCATCAAAAGGAGCACGAACAGGGGGTGTTGTGCATATTGATTGATGAGATGGGACGTGATAGGATTTATGGAGCTTAGGAGTCAGTTTTGTAAACGTTTATAATAACTTGCTATGGATGGTTATCTTTTTTTTTTTTTTGCTTTAGTTTGTCATTAATTTTATGAGACTTAATTTCAATATCAATAAAATGATCTTGCTACTTGTCAAATTCTTTTGCTTTTTGTAAGATATGGATTCTGTTTTTACTTGCTGCTATTGGTATTGGGTTTGTGGTGGTAGCTGGAGTGCTGGTGTGGCTGGTGGTGGTGGATGGTGATGCTTGGTGGTAGTGGGTTTGTTGTTGGGGTTCGGTTGAGGGCTCGTGCTACATCTGGTTCAAGTGTGCAGTACGCACATCTTGCACCAGGTGGTGTTGGTGCAAGTCTCAGCTTGCACCAACACCTTCTGCAGTAGACCTAGCACCAGCACAGTGGCTGTTGGGTGGTGGCCGAGTGCTAATGTGGTGGCTAGGGTGCTGGTGTAGCTGGTGGTGGTAGCTGGTGATGCCTGGTGGTTGTAGGTTTGTGGTGGGGGATGGGGACTTATGCTGCACCTGGTGCAAGTGTGCAATGTGCACATCTTACACCAGGTGTATTGGTGCAAGCTAATGCAAGGCTCAGCTTGCACCAGTACCTTCTGCAGCAACACCACTAGCACGGTGGTGGCTGGAGTGCCTAGTGTGGCTAGTGGTGATGGCTGGTGGCGCAACGGGTGGTTGTGGCTAGCGCAATTTTTAGAGAAAACCACAAAAAATTGGCACTTAGTGTCCCACTTTTTAAAAAAAGTGGCACTTAAGTGTTTACTTTTAATTACGTGTGACACTTAAGTGATCACTTTAATAATAACTTGACACTTAAGTGATCCTTTTTTCATCGCGGCTAGCACTTAAGTGATTACCAAATACAACTTATGGCACTCGGGTAATCACTCATGTTTGTCTTGTGTATATGCCGGTTTGCAGCAAAACAAATAATGTGATGGTAATTTAACTTATGGCAACTCCATTCAATTCCAATATTAGCTGCTGGTTTATATATATATATATTCACAACATATGGACCCAATACACATCCATCATTATTGGTTTATATTCAAGAACAAGCAACAACACAGTACAAGCAGCATTTAATTCACTCATTCCATTTCCTTAACCTCCTTACAAACACAAGAAGTAACCCACAATACATATGACAGCACAAACAAAATGAATTGGGACTGCGGAACAACCTGCGGACATGTTTACTAAACCATTGTGTCAAAGACAACATACATACCTACTAAGCAAGCTAGGCATCCTCGACATATGTAGGCCACCAGCTTGAGGGGAGTGTTGGAGATATAATTGAAGATTCTCATTCTAACACCGATTCTAATTATGGAGTGAATCCTTGATTTTCTTGATGTATAGGAAAGATATAATTCTTTACATATTCTCTGTATATTTTCTGTACATTATTTCCTATTTTCTTCTCATCCTTTAGACTACAAATAGGACCAATGTAATTGTATAAAGATATCAATAAACAGAGAAAACATTCTCCCACTTCTTTTCTCTTTCTGTCAAACTCGACCAGTATCGGACAAAACAATACAACGACTCGTTATAAACCCCTAAGACAGGATCCTGTGAACTATTCATAGGGATAGACGTGCACTAGTCCAATAAATGAAAATTTCCTAATCTATATCATGAGAAATGAATTCTAAATACAATATGACGAAACTAGCAATAATAAAAGTTAGTCTCATCCTATAATGTACCGCGAAGAAGGCCTAAACTAATCAAAATGCTTATTTTCATACTCTTTTTATATATTGGTATGACAAGATTTTCTAAATATATATATGAAAAAATTAAACCAAACTTAATTGGTAGGATATAATAAACACGTAATCAGAAAGAGACGACATCTAAACTCTAAGCCGGAAGACGGTATGGGGGAAATGGATACCTATTTGACCTTTTACCGTTTTCAAATGTCTGCAGAAAAGACACGTGAATGCAAACTCATGTATATGAAAATGCAATGTGCTGGAATTTCATGAAAAGTGACTCGAAATGTGTAACTATATTTTATGTGATGCTAAAACGGACTAATTAACAAAGGGGGATCCCCGAGTACCGGTTCGGTGAAGAGCAAATCAACCGTGAGTGGGCTGGATGCGCACTGTTCAGACCGAAGAAGGTCTGGACAGTGGACATTTGACCCATCCCCGAGTTTAAAAACACACCCGAAGCAGGCCTCAACAATCCTAGAGCAATTACAAACCAAAGTGACCATCGAGGACCAACTTGGAGAGTCTCAAACAGACTAAAAGTGTTGTTGAGTATTATCAAACTCGAATGAAGTTAGAGTGTAACGATCCGGGCCCCACTGTGTAATATTGTCCACTTTGGACATTGAGTTATCACGGCTTTAAAACGCGTCACACAGATTAAAGGGACCCCAAGCCTTATAAACTAGCCTAGGAATCCCCCCTAAGCGATGTGGGACAATAAAGGGACCCCTTCCCTGGGCCGTCACACTCTCCCCCCTGAGAGCACAGCGCCCTTGCTGTGGCCCCACACGTGGTCGGGAGTTGACTCTGATACCATTTGTAATGACCCAGGCCTCACTGTGTAATATTGTCCGCTTTGGACACTGAGTCCTCAGTGCTTTAAAAAGTGTTACACAGATTAAAGAGACCTCAAGCCTTATAAACTAGCCTAGGAATCCCCCCTAAGCGATGTGGGACAAGAGAGGGACCCCATCCCTGGGCCGTCACATAGAGTCCGGACAGTAATATGATAATATTCACTAGTGTGCAAAAATAATAATCGAAAGTTGAGAGATAGAACAAATTGCACATAAGATTTATAGTAGTTTAGCTTAGAGTAAACCTACGTCTACTCTCCCACTTTGACAACCTACTAGCTGGATTTTACAAGTCTCTCAATGAGATGTTTTAGAAGGGAGTGATGATACTCAAGTTTGTGATATACAATCACTCTTTCAATGCCTATCAAAGATTATTATTTGTAGCTCACGAAAGACAAGTATATAAGATTGAATTTCTCTTGGACTTTGGAATTTTTTATTCTAACCTCTCTCTTCTCTTTGGTACCTTAGTCTTCTTTTATACTCCTTCACTTCCAATCTAATCATTATTCCAATCTAATCGTTGGATAGTTTTCAGAGAAATATTATCCAATCAACCTATTGGACAAAAAGGATTGAGTAGCCGTTAAGGGATAAGATTTTAATCTCCGTCGATTTGGTTGCCCATAAAAGCAAATGTTGGTTTCCATAAGTAGAGTTCTTCAATGAAGGAAAGTAGCTTGCCTTTGGAGTGATTATCGATCAATGATGATTTGCATAGAGATTTTGTTGCAAAACAATCTTTAAAATTGAAGATCAGTCAATCCGTTCTATTTTGGAAATCCAAGCCAAGTTAGTAGCTATGACAATATAAGAAGTGGGGTTTGTGTCTGAACATATTGTCATAAATAGATTTCATAACATGATGATATTCAGCTTTCTCTAAGAATCTGAAAACATTAGGTAATATGATGATATTTGTGTATAAGCTTATTACGTTGATGATACTTGCATATAAGCTCTGTTGATATCCTTACTCTTGCTCTAATGACTTTCGCATATAAGTTTTGCTAATATCCTCACTATTGCTCTGATGTTATTCATGCAATAATATTGATGATATCCACAAAGTAGTTGTCGTAAACTTCAAAGGCGATACACGGACAACAATAGATAGATCTGAATATGATCAAAATATATATAGATTTATTCTTGATGAGTAGTTCCTGAAATAAAATACTTTTATGCATTTGTCAATATCAATGTAACCTTTGTTGATATCCTTAACATTTCCCATTTCCGAAGTGAGGTGGGTACGCTTGTGGACCCCACATAGTTAGGCAATACTTATTGGCCTTTTGTGCGGGCATCTTTGAAACGGGGTCGTATACGGAGGACTCACCATCTAGGTGCACTTTCGCTTCTATCTCTTCGTTTCTTTTTTATTTTTAATTTGGTTTTATTTTGATAACTATTTCTCTATTCTTTTTGCTTTGGCTATATGAGCTCGCAAGGAAATGAGAAATGAGAGAGAATCTTTGTTCCTAGCTCGATCATGACGGCTGGGTGTCTCTTCGAACCCGAGAATGGCGCTAGTTGAGTATGTCATATAGACACCGAAGATTTGAGCAAAGTTGACCGAGAGTCAAACTTCATCAAAAGTTGAGTCGAAGGGTATAATTGGGTTGTACTTGTCTAAAGCTTTCCAAAGATACCCAATTTACCCAAATTGAACGGCTAGATCTTAAGATATCAAGTTTTTCTAAACTTTGATCGCCATGTGTTAGAAACTTTATGATCTCATCCAATCGATCAATTCCACATTAAAAATTAAATCATAAGCTTTCAAACACAGTAAGAATCACAAAGATCAGAATTTTATGGCAAAAATATCTTAACTTTTTGCTAAGTTCATGCACTTGACCCGGCTGCCCAAAATCCACAATCCGAAGTGAACAACATTTTAGCTTTCCGCGTGGGGAAGGGGGTGCTGGGTTCAATTCTACATTATACGGAAAAGCTATGCCCGCCCAAGTTCAATGAAATTTTGGTAAAAAATGCGTAAATTAATTTTCGAGGTTTTCCAAAAAAAAAAAAATTTGATGCTCCGTGGAAGAGGACAATTACTGGAATATGTACTACCTATTTCTACAACACATTTCTATTTTATTCGTTGTTTAATTCAATTACTTCGGCTAAGTTTAAATTAATTATTCTGCCTAAGCCTACATCTAGATATAATCATTTTTAGCCTTAAATGTTGACATTATCTATACATAGTACTGGAAAATAACACATAAAGTAGGGGATGACATGTATTTAATTTATGAGATCATTGGGTCACATGGCAACACAATGTCTCGTGTCTTGTCACGTCATAAATACAGAGCCATAGAGAAGTGTCTTGTAGCGAGTATAGAAACCAACTCTCTCTCAGCTTCAGCTTTAACTCCATAATGGATTGGGCAATTTTAGTTGGCTGACCTTCTGCAAAGTTTATGTACTTTAATTTAACTTAATGGTTCGCAAAATCAAAAGATATTGGTTAAAGTTTTCTATATTTTTTAATTTCAAGTCCATGGTAATGTTAATCTTTTACCCAATCTGAGTTTCGCTTTGCAAACTAAATGTACAAAAAGGATCCCTTTTGTTGAGCTGAGAGGGTCCTGAGAGAGAAACTTTAGTGGAAAGTGTGAAGAAAATGCAGTTCCTCCTACATAAGGAGATCAATAAAGTTGAGATTTTCGAAATATTTTAATCTTGAATGAGGGTATTTATGCTTTTTGATGATATCAACCTGATTTCGTTGGTACTTTCCAGATCTTGAAATTGCAAAACACGTTGTGCGTGTGAACACACAGGAACAAAGGAATCTATTTGATGTGGAATTTGGCCGTGTGCAAACGAATTGACTAGACAAACGTACTTAGGTGCTTTTGCTTTTGCTTTTGCTTTCACATGAGGGTTGGACAAAGACTTGAGGATGACTTGCGTATATTTTAAGCAAAGATTACTTATTTCATCTTTGTTTCTTAAGGAAGTTCACTCTGTCTCCTGACTCATATAGACTTCATTGGATTAGTCTTGCCAGTACTCGGATCCACATAAATCAGGTCCATCACAAAATCGCTAATCAAATAAATTATACATGGATCACCAAGAAATCAGTGGATGTGATCACATTGGGTCTACAGACCATGATCCATGCAACTATTTTCATTTTATGGTTAGTTGATCAATCGATACCAGTCATAATGCAAACTGTTGCAATTTGTAAAAGCTTGAAACGCTTTATTTCACACTTGAGATTCATTATTTTGTGATTTGACAGTTGGGGGCCCTCCTAGAATGCTTTTCGGAAAGATCGTAGAAACATCCACGTAAGGACCAAAGAGTTGTTCCTTTTTTTCTCTTTTCTTCTTTTTTTAGCATAATTTTCTTTCTTATTGGAGCCAAACCAAACTTTTGACTTAATCATGATTAAAATTGACTACTTTTCGCCAATGTCAGGAATTTAATATAGGCGATGACGTCTCTAATGGATCAATGGATTTGAACCTTTCTCTGGCTCCATTGAATGAAGTCTAGATTTATTCTCCATTTCTGCAGATTATTCACACACGCACGTACACATAAAATGTTATCATGTCCTGAACATGTTAATATGTCCTTTTTAAGATGGGCACCAACTTTGAAATCTAATATTATGTGATTGTATTGAAGCACTTGTCATGCGTGCAGACATCTAAAATATTTTATCAACGTTGACTATTAACTTCATAGAAATATTAGGCTTAATTTGGGAAACAAGAAGTGAGAGTAAAGAGGCTCGCGAATCAATTAGAATTGCATCTACGATCGACTAGTGGTGGTCCTACTTACGCTATGCTAACTTAGCTAGAAAAACCTATATTTATCACCTAATTTTCTGCATTTGTTGCAAATGTTTTCTATGTGTGATGTACTTCAGATTGGTAGTAAAGAGTAGCATAAATTCATCACATGGAACAACTTTTCAATGCAAGGATTCAGCCTCTACCTCTTGTTCTCCCGTTTTTCTTATTTTTCTCTTGTTCTCTCTAAATAGAGCAGGAGTTCCCATTGACAAGGTAGTATCTCATGCAAGGGTTAATTTTTACACACGACACAATTGCAATTGGGAGTGTAATTTTACATGCCATTTTTTAGTATCAACTTTCGAAGTATCAAAGTTGTGACTATTTGAGCTTTCCACAAAGTAGTGGTTACTACACTAATTAACTTAAAATAAACATCTCAATAGCTAGGCTTCTGGCAAATATCTAGCCCAAAGCATGGGAAATACTTGTACAGACCATGACTCTCGGATCATGTGCAATCATAGTCATTGAAATTCGCAATCATAATCACTGAAATTCGAGGGAGTTGAATAAACGCAAGTGACTCACAGCTGTGATTGACTCCACGTCACACCCAATGTGATTGAAGAATGTCTAGATAAAAAATCTAAGCCCGAAATACACGCATTTGTATATATATCAACATCACAGTGGCTCCTCCTGCACATATGGCCAGACAAAAAAGTCTCCTCCAAAATCAATGAACAAAGATCGTTGTCCAATCACTAATGATACTTGGAAACCACTACAGACAAGGAAAAGTAGTGCAACTTAAGCTTTGTTCATTTTATGGAAAATAACTTTCAGGAAAATATTTTTTGGATTTGTTGGCGTTCATTTCAATGGAAAATAAACTAGTCAAGAAAAACATTTTTTGCTGTTGAAAAAACACTTTCAAAAGTGAGGAAAATGTTTTTTACTTTTCAGAAAGTGCAAAACATTTTCCATAACTTCTTTCACCTACACTTTTTTTTTTTCTTTTTTATTATGTGATTGTATTGAAGCACTTGTCGTGCGTGCAGACATCTAAAATATTTTATCAATGTTGACTATTAACTTCATAGAAAGATTAGGCTTCTCATACAAGCAACTCAATTTGGGAAACAATAAGTGAGAGTAAAGAGGCTCGTGAATCAATTAGAATTGCTTCTACGATCAACTAGTGCTGGTCCTACTTACGCTATGCTAACTTAGCTAGAAAAACGTATATTTATCACCCAATTTTCTGCATTTGTTGCAAATGTTTTCTATGATGTACTTCAGATTGGTAGTAAAGAGTAGCATAAATTCATCACATGGAACAACTTTTCAATGCAAGGATTCAGCCTCTGCCTCTTGTTCTCCCATTTTTATTTTTTTTTTATCTTTCTCTTGTTCTCTCTGAATAGAGCAGGGGTTCCCATTGGAAAGATAGCATCTCATGCAAGGGTTAATTTTTACACACGACTCAATTGCAATTGGGAGTGTAATTTTACTTGTCATTTTTTAGTATCGACTTTCGAAGTATCAAAGTTGTGACCATTTAAGCTTTCTACAAAGTAGTGGCGTGGGTACTACACTAATTAACTTAAAATAAACATCTCCACAGCTAGGCTTCTCGCGAATATCTAGCCTAAAGCATGGGAATACTTGTACCTACCATGACCCTGGGATCACGTGCAATCATAGTCATTGAAATTCGCAATCATGATCATTGAAATTCAAGGGAGTTGAATAAACGCTGGTGGCTCACAGCTATGGTTGACTCCACGTCACACCGATTGTGATTGAACAATGTCTAGATAAAAAATTTAACCCCGAAATGCACGCATTTGTATACATATCAACATCACAGTGGCTCCTCCTGCACACATGGCCAGACAAAAAAGTCTCCTCCAAAATCAATGACAAAAGATCGTTGTCCAATCACTAATGATACTTGGAAACCACTAGAGACAAGGAAAACTAGTGCAACTTAGGCTTAGTTCATTTTATGGAAAATAACTTCCAGGAAAATATTTTTGAATTTTTTTGTCTTCATTTCATGGAAAATAAATAGTCATGAAAAACATTTTTTGCTGTTTAAAAAACCACTTTCAAAGTGAGGAAAATGTTTTACACCTTTCAGAAAGTGCAAAACATTTTCCATAACTTCTTTCACCAAACACATTTTTTTTCCTTTTTTTATTATGTGATTGTATTGAAGCACTTGTCGTGCGTGCAGACATCTAAAATATTTTATCAATGTTGACTATTAACTTCATAGAAATATTAGGCTTCTCATACAAGCAACTCAATTTGGGAAACAATAAGTGAGAGTAAAGGGGCTCACGAATCAATTAGAATTGCATCTACGATTGACTAGTGGTGGTCCTACTTACGCTATGCTAACTTAGCTAGAAAAACCTATATTTATCACCTAATTTTTTGCATTTGTTGCAAATGTTTTCCATGTGTGATGTACTTCAAATTGGTAGTAAAGAGTAGCATAAATTCATCACATGGAACAACTTTTCAAGGCAAGGATTCAGGCTTGGCCTTTTGTTCTCCCATTTTTCTTATCTTTCTCTAGTTCTCTCTTAATAGAGCAGGAGTTCCCATTGGCAAGATAGCATCTCATGCAAGGGTTAATTTTTACACACGACTCGATTGCAATTGGGAGTGTAATTTTACTTGTCATTTTTTAATATCAACTTTCGAAGTATCAAAGTTGTGACCATTTAAGCTTTCTACAAAGTAGTGGCGTGGGTACTACACTAATTAACTTAAAATAAACATCTCCACAGCTAGGCTTCTCGCGAATATCCAGCCTAAAGCATGGGAATACTTGTACCTACCATGATCCTGGGATCACGTGCAATCATAGTCATTGAAATTCGCAATCATGATCATTGAAATTCAAGGGAGTTGAATAAACGCTGGTGACTCACAGCTATGGTTGACTCCACGTCACACCGATTGTGATTGAACAATGTCTAGATAAAAATTTAACCCCGAAATGCACGCATTTGTATACATATCAACATCACAGTGGCTCCTCCTGCACATATGGCCAGACAAAAAAGTCTCCTCCAAAATCAATGAAAAAAGATCGTTGTCCAATCACTAATGATACTTGGAAACCACTAGAGACAAGGAAAAGTAGTGCAACTTAGGCTTAGTTCATTTTATTGAAAATAACTTCCAGGAAAATATTTTTTGAATTTTTTTGTCTTCATTTCATGGAAAATAAACTAGTCATGAAAAACATTTTTTGCTGTTTAAAAAACCACCTTCAAAAGTGAGGAAAATGTTTTATACCTTTCAGAAAGTGCAAAACATTTTCCATAACTTCTTTCACCAAACACATTTTTTTTTCTTCTTTTATTATGTGATTATATTGAAGCACTTGTCGTGCGTGCAGACATCTAAAAAATTTAATCAATGTTGACTATTAACTTCATAGAAATATTAGGCTTCTCATACAAGCAACTCAATTTGGGAAACAATAAGTGAGAGTAAAGGGGCTCACGAATCAATTAGAATTGCATCTACGATCGACTAGTGGTGGTCCTACTTACGCTATGCTAACTTAACTAGAAAAACCTATATTTATCACCTAATTTTCTACATTTGTTGCAAATGTTTTCTATGTGTGATGTACTTCAGATTGGTAGTAAAGAGTAGCATAAATTCATCACATGGAACAACTTTTCAAGGCAAGGATTCAGCCTCGGCCTCTTGTTCTCCCATTTTTCTTATCATTCTCTAGTTCTCTCTTAATAGAGCAGGAGTGCCCATTGGCAAGATAGCATCTCATGCAAGGGTTAATTTTTACACACGACTCGATTGCAATTGGGAGTGTAATTTTACTTGTCATTTTTTAGTATCAAAGTTGTGACCATTTAAGCTTTCTACAAAGTAGTGGTGTGGGTACTACACTAATTAACTTAAAATAAACATCTCCACAGCTAGGCTTCTTGCGAATATCTAGCCTAAAGCATGGGAATACTTGTACCTACCATGACCCTGGGATCACGTGCAATCATAGTCATTGAAATTCGCAATCATGATCATTGAAATTCAAGGGAGTTGAATAAATGCAGGTGACTCACAGCTATGGTTGACTCCACGTCACATCGATTGTGATTGAACAATGTTTAGATAAAAAATTTAACCCCGAAATGCACGCATTTGTATACATATCAACATCACAGTGGCTCCTCATGCACATATGGCTAGACAAAAAAGTCTCCTCCAAAATCAATGAAAAAAGATCGTTGTCCAATCACTAATGATACTTGGAAACCACTAGAGACAATGAAAGTAATGCAACTTAGGCTTTGTTCGTTTTATGGAAAATAACTTCCAAGAAAATATTTTTTGGATTTTTTTGTGTTCATTTCATGGAAAATAAACTAGTCAAGAAAAACATTTTTTGCTGTTGAAAAAAACACTTTCAAAAGTGAAGAAAATGTTTTTACTTTTCAAAAAGTGCAAAACATTTTCCATAACTTCTTTCACCAAACACATTTTCTTTTATTTTTATGTTTTTTTATGTTTTTTTAAATGATTTCTTAATTACTTTTTCTTTTTCTTTTTCTTTTTCTTTTTCTTCTTCCCTGGTTGGTCGCTGGCCAATGGCCAACTCGAGCCTCGCCACAAGTCAGTCAGGCTAGAGCTCATTAGATACTGGCTAGGCTTGAGCTCACCAGCTTATGGCAAGGCAGGTGAGGCTTTACCTCACCTAATCCAGCGAGCTCAAGCTTGCCCTCGCCAAATTTGGTAAAGCCCAAACTCGCCTAGCTTGCCGAATCTAAAAAGGCCCAAGCTCGGCCGACCCCCCTTAGGTGAGCTTGAGGTCACCAACCTTGGCGAAACTCAAGCTCGCTTAGATCGACCGAGCCTTGAGTTCATCAATCCACGTCTGGGTTAGTCGCCAGGCAGCTAGCCATCATCAAGGCATGTGACGGCAAAGGAAGGAGGAGGAAGAAGGAAGGAGGAGGAAGGAAAAGAAAAACAGAAAAACAGAAAAAAAAATCAAAATAATAAAAAAATCATTCAAAAATTCACAATTTTTTAAAAAATTAAAATTAAAATTAGTTTTTTGGTCAATTTAGAAAAATTAAAATTCGATTTTTTGGTAATTTTTCCCACAAGATCAAATCAAATACCGAATAGTGGAAATTTCCACTTCATTTTCAAGTCTTAGCCGAATACTAGAAAATATCGTCATTTTTTTAAAAAATATTTTTCATAAACGTCATAGTTTCCACAAAGCAAATGGAGCCTAATGAATGGACAATGCAATCAAGGTCAATGACCTAGTACTCATTGTTGTGACTTGTCTGTAGGGAGAAAAACAAAGTCCTTCAAAAGTGACTTGTCTACAGAAAAATCATTGTTGTGACTTGTCTCCTTTCTCTTGATTATTATACTATTCCACTGAGAACCGATCAATTAGGTTTTTCTAGCTTCGCTAGCATACCGTATTTTAATTCAAGCTATTTAATCCGAACACTGCATGTATCATGGGATCCCAATCTAAACGCTTTTCCCGGTGCCTTTTCTTTTAGACATATAGAATTATAATAACATAAGATGATGTAAAGTGGTTTGGCTCCAAAAACAGACTATTCTGAGCTTGATATCTTGATTTTCTTTTGGTCAAGCTCCAGCTAGAAATTGAATTCTCCATAACTTGAGAGGAGTTTCGAACGTCTAATATTTGATAGGAGTTGAGCTCGAGCTTCGCACTAACGGAATATTATACATCTGATCATTCGTAGGTTAGAGTGAAAAGCAATGGTACTGAAAAGAGTATCAATAGTCGTTAAAACCATAAATAAAAATTCATGTCATTCTAGAACTATGTAGGGGTTGAAAGACAAGCCCATGGAAAGAAACATGAACATGCTGGCGACTCTCGAATATTTGTGCTTAATTGTTTCTACGAGTAAAAAAACATCTCAGTAATAAAAAAAACGTCAACTCAGAATATACAAGAAGGATAATTATTGCGTGAAAACTCATCAAGGGGAAGTCCGCTGACATAATGCAACTCTAGCTCCACAACGCTATCTTCGTCTGAACTGAAGCACTTACACTGTCTTAGAACATCAACTTTTAATTTAACCCCACTTTGTCCTTCAAATCTCCACGAGCTCTTCCAAGAAAAAAGGCATGCTGCCTAATACCCTCAATAACAAATTGAAGGTAAAAGTGATTGTTCACCGGACAGACCAGACCAGTCATGTATGGAGTAACAGCCACTCATTACATGCATTTAGGGCTGGGCAATGGGCCATGTCAGCCGTGTGGTCCAGACCCGTTGTGAGCCTAGGCCAAATCAAGCTCATGGTCCCTCATTAGCCGATCCTGGCCTGACAAATTTTGATGGACCCGTTGAGGCCACACGGGCCCAACCTTAAGGAACTTTGGGGCTCCAAAAATAGTCATTGGACAGTCACAATCTAGTGACCCAATTTGTCACGCCCCGAACCCTGAGTACACGCACATCCCTCAGCGGTCGATTAAAAATGCGACGTCCCGGGACGCGTCACCGACCTATTCTTTGTATCTTTCAATTAAACACATGTGGAAGCAAACTAAATTAAACATTGTCACGCCCCGAACCCCAGGCATGTGCACATTCCTCGGCGGTCGATTAAAAATGCGACGTCCTAGGACGCGTCGCCAACCCATTCATTTTATCTTTCAATTAAGCACATGCGGAAGTGAATTAAATAAACACCCGGCCAATCAATCAAACACGGGAATAGTAAAAACACTCGACATTTTTCACAAACCATGCTTTATAAACATACCAAGTTAACCTAGGAGTTCATATTTACAAGTCTATCTCAAAAGAAAGTCCTACGCAACCTATGCCCCGGATCCCTCTGACTCGGGCTCCGGATCCTCCATGACACCATTTGGGATGTCGATGTCCATGGGGTGAGCTACCTATCCATCCTCCGTCCTGGCAGGCAGTCCGTTAAAACCCTGCAAGGGACCCTCCCCAGCCCCATTACACTCGTTGATGAACCACGCTTTGAAGCAATGAGGTACCAAGTGAAGGAGGTCCTCATCGACCCAAATCGTGGTCACAACTAGCTCACGAGTCTGGGTGGTCCTATGGATGGGGAAAAAGGTGGACTCATAGTCCATTTCCCACGGAACCCCGAACCGGACTGGATGGTACGCCATACTAAGGACCTGAAAAAGGGATAATCACGACAGGGTGAGATAAATCTTAGTGAGTCAAAACCCTAAACCCCAGTTAGGATGCAAATTCGCCTCGAAGGCAGTCCTAAACATGCACCATACGAAACTCACCTTGCCTCGGCACATTCCTGCAAATTAGTGCTTATGCATTATAAATATGACAATCACAATTAATAACCGGAACACATATTTTTCATCTTTCAAACAATCACAAGGGTCCTGATTATAAGGTAAAACCATTAAGACACATCCCATACCATGCCACACAATTTTTCCACATAATTAGGTGCAACTATCACAACCATTCATGCGTGTTCCAGTTATTACGACCCATCGGCCACGGCCAACTCAACAGTCAGCGGTCATCCGGCATAAGTGGGCATCGTCCCACTTCATCGGGCACGGCAACATCTAGCACTACTCGCCTATATGGCATTCTATAAAGGAGCATCGGCCCAGGCTCCACTGCGACCAGTATCCATTAACGTGGGGCATCCGAACTTAATCAGGCATCGCCTCCCCAACTCTCGTTGGGTGACGGGTTCCGATAATGACCATACGCGCACATACTTGGCCAAGAACACCTTGCTTTACGTTCAAATATCTCGTTTTCAAATAATGAAATTGGCCAATTTTCTTCGTATTAAAAATCCCCGGTAAAAATAATCGTGCGTGGTCACGCATTTCAATCAAACTATCAAACTGAGTACTCTCTCATTTTAAAACTCCATGGTTTTATATAGTACAAAAAAATTGGCGTAAAAAATCGACACCTACTATTATTCTAATTAAATACCAGATGGTGTTGTGGAGGATCCAAAACCCAAGTTGGAGGGGTCCAGGGTGTAGGTGGCCTGGTAGTTTCTTTTTGGATTAGACTTATGTATATAAACTTGTAGGGCTAAGTTGGTATGTGTATAAAGCGTCGTTTGAGAAAAATCACTGGCATGTTTTACTATCCTTGTGTTTGTTTGTTGGCCGGGTGTTTATTTAATTGGCTTTCGCATGTGCTTAATTGAAAGATAAAATGAATGGGTCGGCGACGCGTCTTCAGACGTCGCATTTTTAATTGACCGCCGAGGGATGTGCGTGTGCCTAGGGTTCGAGGCGTGATAGGGAGGGGTCGACCAAAGAGGGATAGAGGGAAAGAAATGAGAGAACCGTGAGAGAATGAAGAGAAATTAGAGAGTAAGATAATTGAGGAAAGAAAAAATATCAAGTCAAGCATTAAATGAGAGGTTGTCTTGTTGTCCTTAGTTCATGATGACGCCAGAAATTTAATTGGCAAGAAGAGATCTCCACCATACAAGTATTAAGCTAAATTTGTCACACAAATTAAATGATGCAATCCTCCTTGTCTTCTTCCAATGGGTGCCAATCACTCTTTGAATGGCCTTCAAAATTTTATCTCATCTCAATTGATTCTCAAGAAGCTAAATTAGTCTCATCTCTAGGACCACTAAAGTCTATATCCTCAAATTAGGGAATTTCTTCAATTAATTTGCTAACCGGCTCACTAGTATCTTTTAAATTAGATAAGAATGTCTTGATGACATATATAGTCGATACCCATAACTAGACCAAGGTTTGTGACTAACTTTCAATCAAAAATGGTTTAACGTGACCTACGTGAATTTGGGTGGTATTGACAAAGCTCGCGAGGCCAAACTTGAACTAAGTTTGCGCCTATTCAGGGTTTTACGCTTGACTTTTATTTGAGTTAGGTCGATCTATGAATGACCCTTGGTTGTCATGTAATCGTGTAGGATCGATCAACTTGCCCTGAACTCACATTCGTTCAAAATCAAATTAAGATCGTTCACGAATGGTACATTGACCGTGTGGCATCACCGCAACAATATATACTAGAGCTAAATCGACCTATACCCATCCATTAATCGACTCATGACAGCATGTGATCGCCCACAACAATCATTATGGTCGAATGGTTCTTTCATGGTCAAATGCTTCGGTCTATTGCAACCATGATCCTAAGTCGCCTTAGTCCTAATCAGCTAGTTAGCTCGTGAGCAATCCCAAGGATTGACTCATAGCCTATCCTCATTACTGGCGTACCGATCCTTAGTCCATTCCTCGCAATCTAGATAGGGGTTTGAATTAGGGAAGTCACACTCAGTAAAGGAATTTCCACTTCCATGAGTAAAACAGTTTCTATTCCATAAACCAATGAGAACGATGTTGCCCCAGTCGAAGTGGGAATAGAAGTTTGGTATGCCATCAGTGTGTATTGTAACTGATCATGCCAATCACGGTAATTCTTACAATTGTGGAGAGAATCTTCTTGATATTCTTGTTTGCCATTTTCACAGTTCCATTCATTTATGGGCGGTGAGAAGATGAATTCAAGTGACAAATATAGAACCCTTCGAGTAATCCATCCACTTCTTTGTTATTTAAGTTTTATCCATTGTTAGTGATGACTGTGTCAGGAACTCCATATTGAGCGATAATGTCATGACAGATAAATTCCGCCACACTTTTTGTAGTAATGTGGGCATATGACTTGGCTTCAATCCACATTGTGAAATAGTCGATAGCCACCAATATGAAACAATGTCCATCGGACTCTTTCGGATTAATTGGCTTGATGATGTTGATGGCTTATATTGAGAAAGGATATGCCTCGAACATCTGATGTAATTCATTAGGAGGAGCATTGATCTTATATCCATAAACTTGACACTGGTGAAAACAACGCATGTGTTGAATGCAGTTGGCTTCCATGGTTAACTAATAATAACCTAGCCATATGATCTTTCAAGCTAAGAGATGTCCACTCATGTGTGGACCACACTCTTCTTCATATATTTCCTTCATCAATTGATTGGCCTCTTTGGCGTCCATACACTTTAGCAAGACCGAATCGAAGGATCTTTTGTTCAAGATGCCCCCACTGAGGTTAATATTAGAATAATTAAGGACGGTTTATTGATGATCAACCTATCCAAATAACCTCCAAAAATTCTAGAAAATTGTATGTTGCAGTGATGCATGTAGCAACTTTCATGAAGCGCCGACTTAAAAATATCTATACAAATTTCTGTAAAAAAATCGGCAAACAACAATCATTGCTCAAACAAGTGTTCTGCAACATATTCTTACCAGATTTTCAAATCAGTACATTGACTTTCAAAGCAAGTTTGTGCTAGCAAACGACATCCATTTGGAGCCTATAATATGTCAAATCGAAGGTAATCGAACAACGATCAAATTTCTAGAACACATCAAATCCAGATTTCGAGGTCTAAGACCTCAAACTTGCCCTAAAAAAAGTCAGTTCCAGAGAAATATAAATTTCCAGAAATCACATTCAAGCACAATCATTAAACATCCATCATTCAACTTAGCACATTGAACCTATCATTCTAAGCATAAAGGATGATTAGAATTTGAATCCTAGCCCTGATCGTCTAACATGATCTCGCTTCATCGGATTCGAAGGTTCGAGAATTACCTTGCAACTGAAAGGGCTAGTGAATACACCTAGAGGGGGTTGAATAGGTGTGTATAAAAACTTTCGCAGGACTTGGTAAAAGTAATTTTTCCTTTTAGAAGATGATAAACATTAAACGTATATCAACTTTAGGCAAATAAACACCCAATAAGTAAAAGTAAGGAGTTCGGGGAAAAGAGAATATGAACACAGGGTTTATAGTGGTTCGGTTTAGATCAAGCTTACATCCACTCTCCTCACTGACAGCCTGTTGGCTGGTTCCACTAAGAATCAAAAGAGATGTTACAGCTTGTGATCTCGACTGTCACAATGACAAGTCTCTATCGAACTTTCGCACTGTCTCACTAAGAGTTTCTCTCTTTTGTATACAATGTTTAACTCGATGAATGAAAAAGCGAGAGACTAGAAAGCTTCAGACTTTGGAATTCTCTTTCAAGCACTATATCGAACAACTAAAGACTCAATCCTTAAATACTCCTTTATGCCTTCTCGACCGTTGGCACTTTCCAAAGGAATTCTTCCAATCTACCCGTTGAACAGAATCAATTAAGGTGATCTCGAGTCGTTGGATAATTTGTGATAAAAGCCCATCAATCTTGTTCACCCATACAAATCAAGATCTTGAGTTTCCATAAGTGGAACCTTCCAAGTTTGTTTGCCTTTTAAAGATCTTCGTATTGAGTAGTTTCCAATAAGAATAAACAATCGAGTATATGTGAAATCCAGCTATAAGGGCTTCCAATAACCATATGAATCAAAACCTTGAAGATAATCTTGCATCTGGATAATAATCATGCATTTGGATAAGTCTTCATACTTCAATCTAGAACTGTCAGTAAGGATAGACTTTGAGACTAAATTCTAGTGGTCTGTTGATCTTCAGACTTTGACAATAAAGTCTTGAGATCTTCCGATATAAATTTGGAAAGGTTTTGTCAACTTCAAAACAATAAACGAGTTTTCTCTAACAATCTCCCCCTTTTTGATGGTGACAAAACTTTCCTACAGATTTGGAAAACTTTTGACTTGCAAAACAGTACTTATGCAATACATAATATCTTATAAAGGTAAGTTGATTAGAATGTGGAAATTTTAATTCTGCAACCACAGAACACATGTTAATCCATAAGGATAAATAACAGTCCAGTCATAAGCAAGTTCAAAGTCAAACAGTATCCAAAGTCATATGTCAAAAGCAAACCAAAATCAAAAAGTCCACAGAAAGTAAAGTCAAATCAAAACTAATAAAACCAAAACCAATTTGCAAATCTGCACTCAAACTCTCCCCCTTTCTGTCATCAGCAAAAAAGTGGAGAAAAATGGTTGAAAAGAGTTGGATAAGATCAGTGCTGCTTGGGGATACGAACGAGCTAGAAATCCCCCATGGACTTGATAGTGTCTTCAAGCTTTTTCAAAGACTCCTTGAGTTAAAGTAAGTCCTCACCCTTTGCAATTTCCTACATTTGAAGCTTCAGGACTTGAATATATTCTTGGACAGAGTCTGATACTGTCTTGAAAATTGTCATCATGCTCTTCATCTCAAACTTGAAAGCATATTGTTATCCCTTTAATCCAAAAGAAGTTCCATCACTCTCTGAAAATCTACTGAGTGATCTGTAGTAGTACTGGGTCCAGCCGAATCAATTACAGGAGTTTGAAAATGAGGGGGAACATTAGTTGTTATATCACTATGACTAAGAGTGTATGCCTCAAAATATGATTCAGGGAATTGAGAGGCATAGATTTCTCCTGGGCCTGGTGGAGATCTGCTAACATCACTAGCAAAGATGGGTGAAGTACCTCGTTTCTCACCATCTCCCCCTGTCTTCGTGCCTTCAGGTGGAGAAATTTGTTCTTCTTCATGCTCTGCTTCAACACCAGAGTGATGTTGTTCTCCAGTCTTTCCACTCCTTGTTTTCTCCGAATCATCAGACAATGATGCAGCTAGTGTTGGTTCAAAAGAGTCATCGCGACTCCTTTCTTCTTCGCTTCTCCTTCTTTCTTTTTCTTCTCTTTCTCTGTCTCTTCTCTCTGTTTCCCTATAGCTCACAAAACTCTGTAGATTTCGCATGGCAAGAGCTGAGATAGTTAGATCATCATCATCTTTATCTTTGTCTTCCAAGATAAGAGATCTCATTTTCTTCATTGGTTCTATCATAGGCTCCTTGCCTTTCCTTTTCTTTGCGGCAGAGTCTTGCTTCGCCTTCACAGGGGACTTCTCCTTGAAACGCTCCAGCTCCTTGCTCAGTTCCTTTAGCCTCATCTTAGAAACCATTTTGAGACCAATAACCATTGGAGCAATGGTTCTAACACAAAGAGGAGCAGGAAGTTTGATCTTGAAATGCTTGAAGAATTGAGAGATAAGCGCAAAGTAAGGGAGTTGTCCCTTGTTTTTCACCACAGTCTTATACATGTGCATAAGAGTTGTGTGAGGCAGAGAGAACTTACGACCCGTGTTAATCACGTACATTAGCTTAGCTTCGGAGCGAGAAACATTCATCTTTGAGGTAGCCTTTGGCCTGATGCAATTAATCACCACCTTGTGAAAAAGAATATCGGAGGCATTCATTCTTGAATAAGAAATCTTGCATTCGACCATTAGGTTCAATGTCTTCAATAACCTCTTCTTGTTGTTGCTGTGGAGGAGGATTTTATGCTGCTTGTTGACGCTATTGAGAATGTTGTATTGGCTATTGCTATTGTTGTTGAGGAGAATCTTCTTCCCCGGTCAAATCGAAATGCGTAGGTCCCTCACACATGTGTTGTGGTCCCCGGATTGCAATTCTTGAAGACTTTCTTTAGTAAGACATCGTAGCAATCGAGGGGAATTTCTTGAACTCGTTCGTTGAAAAAGTGAAAACTTTTTGGGTCAAACTCAAGCAAAAATGAGAGAGAGTAAGATCACAGTATTCTAGGGTTTCAAGAAAAGCATAAATGGAGAAGAAGATTTTCGACAGTATATAAAGCAAGTGAACGAAACGTCATAAGGAAAAAGTAAAAATTGCCTTTTTTAAAAAAAATGATAAACTGCCTTTTTCAAAAATAATAACTGCATTTTTTTTAATCGTCAATAAGGATAATTTCCAAAAACGAAATAGGCAAAAACCAATTAAAAGGATAACATACCTTTTCAAAAAATTTATCCAACAATAACTTCACATTCAATTAGAAGAAATTCACTTACAGTCGTAACATCTGAGTTTGAACACCTTCAGACTTTACCCGGCAAAAGATATAATGTTCAGTCTTGCACGAATAGACTCAAATAAGCTTTTCTCTAGTGGCTTTGTAAATATGTCCGCCAGTTGATTCTTCGAGTCAATGAAATGAATCATAACTTCTCCATTCTGAACATGATCTCTAATAAAATGATGACATATTTCTATGTGCTTTGCCCTTGAATGAAGAATTGGATTATTTGTGAGATTGATAGGGCTTGTGTTGTCGCATTTGATTTCAGTGCATGATCCTTCAATTCCAAAGTCTCTTAGCTTTTGCCTCATCCATAAGATTTGAGAACAACTTCCCAGTGCTACATATTCCGCTTCAGCTGTTGAAAGAGCTACGGTACTCTATTTTCTTGAAAACCATGATACCAGCTTATTGCCAAGCAGTTGACATATACCAGAAGTACTTTTTCTATCCACTTTGCATCCTGCAAGATCTGCATCTGAATATCCAAGAAGAGTAAAGTCTCCTTCCTTGGGATACCACAGTCCTAACTTTGGAGTAGTTGCAATGTATTTGATGATTCGCTTTGCTGCACTGAGATGAGATTCTTTGAGATTTGATTGGAATCTAGCATAGATACAAACACTAAACAAAATGTCAGGTCTAGATGCAGTAAGGTAAAGAAGTGATCCAATAATACTCCTGTATAGCTTCTGGTCCACATTCTTTCCTGCTTCATCTTTATCAAGCTTTGAAGAACTTGACATAGGTATCTCTGTCTTTTTGCAATTTTCCAATCCAAACTTCTTGATGAGATTTTTCGCATACTTCTCTTGGTGAATGAAAATCCCTTCCTTTGACCGTTTTACTTGTAATCCCAGAAAGAAATTTAGCTCACCCATCATACTCATTTCGAATTCATCCTGCATGCATCTATAAAACTTATTGCATAGACTTTCATTAGGTGATCCAAAGATGATATCATCAACATAAATTTGAACGAGTAGAAAATCTTTACATTCTATTTTAATAAACAAGGTAGTATCTACTTTTCCTTTAACAAATCCATTTTGAGTTAAGAAATTACTTAACCTTTCATACTAGACTCAAGGTGCTTGCTTCAGTCCATATAATGCATTTTTCAGTCTGTAGACTGAGTTTGGCTTTCTTGGATCTTCAAAGCCAAGTGGTTATTCCACATAAACTTCTTCTTGGATAAATCCATTTAGGAATGCGCTTTTTACATCCATTTGGAATAACCTGAAACTTTTATAGCAAGTAAAAGCAAGTAGTAATCTAATTGTTTCTAACCTTGCTACTAGTGCATAGGTCTCGTCATAGTCTATCCCTTTTTCTTGTGTATATCCTTTAACCACGAGTCTTGTTTTATTCCTAATCACTTTTCCTTTCTCATCCACTTTGTTCCTGAAAACCCATTTAGTTCCTATAATAGACTTACCTTTTGGTTTGGACATTAGTTCCCAAACATTGTTGATGCTGAACTGTCTGATTTCTTCTTGCATCGCTTCAATCCAGCTTTCATCAGCCAAGGCTTCTTCTATACTTTTAGGCTTAACTTCAGAAATAAGTGCCAAAGCACTAGACTCTTCTTGCCTTTTGGATCTAGTATGAATTCCTTCATCAATATTGCCAATGATGAGTTCCTTGGGGTGACTAGACTTATGCTTCCAATTGCTGGTTGGTTTGTGAGTCTGCTCATCCTCTGCATCAGTTAAATCTTCTCGTTCTTCCTGTTGTTGAATTTCATAAGTCTGAACTTCTGCGAGAGAAGTAAAGCAGGTTCAGCCTCTTCAAGTTGCGTCTCTACCATTTGATTCTGTGTAGAGTCTTGAAACTTGATATTCATATATTCTTCCACAGACTGGGTCTTTTTGTTGAACACACTGTAAGCTTTGCTTGATGTTGAGTAGCCGAGAAAAATTCCTTCGTCTGACTTTTTTTCAAACTTACCAGTTTGATCATTTGCATTTTTTTAAAACAAAACATTTACAGCCAAATACATGAAAATAAGAAACATTTGGCTTCTTTCCTTCAAACACTTCACAAGGAGTTTTTTCTAGAATAGTTCTCAAAAATACTCTATTAATAATAACAAGCTGTAGAAACTGCTTCAACCCAAAATCGAGAGGATACACTACTCTCAATCAAGAGTGTTTTTGCCATTTCCTACAGAGATCTATTCTTTCTTTCCACAACCCCATTTTGCTCTAGAGTATATGGTGACGAGAAAACATGCTGTAAACCAAATTCATCACAAAATTTGCAAAGTCTTGATTTTCAAACATACCTCCATGGTCTGTCCGTATGCTTGTAATAGCATATCCTTTCTCATTCTGAATTTTCTTCGCGAATTTTGAAAAGTAAGAAAATGCTTCAGACTTACTTGCCAAGAAGAATACCCATGTAAAGTGAGAGTAATCATCCACGATTACTAAGCAATATTTCTTTCCACCAATACTTTAAGTTCTGGTTGGTCCAAAAAGGTCCATATGCAGAAGCTGCAAAACTCGATTAGTAAAAACTTGATTTATAGGTTTAAAAGAACTTCTAACATGTTTTCCCAAAACACATGGTGTGTATAATTCAGACTTTTGATCATTCAAGTTGGGCAGTCCATGAACAAGTTTCTTGGAGGAAATTTTGGCTATCTGCTTCATATTGACATGACAAAGTTTTCGATGCCAAAGATTTTCTTCATCTTGAATAGAAATTAGACACTGAGAGTTTTCTGGTTTTTTATCCAGTAGGTAGATGTTTCCATGTCTTCGTCCAGTAAAAGATTGAGACAAATCTTTACTAGTTCCTAAGCAAATGCCTTCTTGGAAGTTGATTTTGAATCCAGTATCGCATAGTTGACTTATGCTGAGTAGATTATAGTTCAAGTCTTCCACCAAGGAGATGTTGTTGATTGTGAGACTTCCAATCTTCATAGTTCCACATCCAACGATTCTTCCTTTACTATTTCCACCAAAAGAGACTTTTCCACCATTTATTTAAATAAGCTTTATAAAACAGTTTGAATCTCCTGTCATATGTCTCGAACAACCACTATCCAAATACCATTTGATCTTTTTCTTGATAATGACCTGCAATTATAAGAAGATTTCAAGTTTTCTTTGGTACCCACATTTTCTTGGGTCTAGGGGAGTTAGTACCAAAAACAGTCTTTACTCAATCTCTCTTAACAGGTCTCCAAACTTTAGGACAATCATTCTCAAAATGTTCTGAACTGTTACACTTTGAACATTTGAGAGCACTTCGGCCAACAGGTTTTACATAAAAAATTTTGAAAATGATTTTTGTAATAGGTTTTTTAGGTCTTTGTTTGATTCTTTCTTTTACCTTTGGAAAATCAATTAAAGGAATAGTTTCTAGTGTCATTCCTAAACTTGATTTGTTGAAATAAGGTTTTCGTATTCAAAGAATTTTATCTAGCTTCTCAATCCTTTTGAAAACTGTTTTGAGATATTTGAAATATCTTCTTTCAAAAAGATGTTTTCCTTCGAAAGAGAATCTGCATTTTCTTTCAAAACAACAAAATTTTTGTCTATATTTTCAAATTTTTCTTTCCAAGAAATTTCCTGTTGCTTCAGTTTGGAATTTTCCTTCTTTAGTTCGGAAATTCTTTTAAGAGATATCTTGAGATTGAGACAAAGTTCATCAATATATTTTGAGACTTTAGAAGGAATTTTAAATTACTAACCTCAATTTCCTTGTCTAAATCTGATTCTGAATCAATTTCAGAGTCTGAGTATGATTCTGAATTTGCCGATAAACAGATGTTGGCATATTCTTCATCACTCTCTTCACATTCAGTGTCGCTCCATGTCTCTGCTTTGAGAGCCTTTTTGAATTTCTCTGTATTTCCCTTCTTTTTCTTTAAAAGAGGACAGTTGGGTCTGATGTGTCCTTTTTTCTTGCATTCGAAGCAAATCACATCTTTGTTGGTCTCATTGTCTTCAGTTGATTTATTATGAAATCTTTGAGTACTCTACTTCCTCCAGTTGAACTTTTTTCCTTTTCTGTTTAACTTTCTGAACTTCCTAATCATGAGTACTAGCTCTTCATTGTCCAGTTTATCTTCTAAATCTGTATCATCAGAATCATCATTAGATTTTAAAAGAATTGACTTCTTACCTTTGGGATCTTCTTCCTCATTGATTTGTTCCACTTCATAAAATTGAAGTGTGCCCACTAGTTCATCCACTGAGAGAGGCATGATCCTTTGGGTTTCTCTTATTGAAGTCTTTATCTGATTCCAGTCTTTGGAGAGTCCTCACAGCAATTTATTTAACTTTCATTTGTCTAGAAATTGGTTGTCCATGATATGCAAGACCGTTTACAATCTCTGTGAAACGACTGAACATATCATTGCTGGATTCTCCTGGTTTCATTTTGAAGGCTTCGTACAGTTCGAGTAGAATATTGATGTTTGTTTCTTTAACGTGCAACTTGTCCCATACTTCTTTTGTTGTTTCACAGGATGAAATTATATTATATTCAGTATGAGATAAAGCACAATATAAGGAATAAATGGCTTTAGCATCAAGAGCTTGTCTCTTGGTTATTTTTGCTTGTGTCATTTTGCCAGCATCCTCAATTTCCTTTCCTCTTTCTGAAGTCGATGTGACTTTAGGAATAATCCCTTTTTCGACCACATCCCATTCTAGGGAATCTTTTGATCTTAGGAATGTTTTTACCTTGTTTTTCTATACGTTGTATTCATTGCCATCAAAGTAAGGAGGTCTAGTGTTGCTTGTGCCTTCAACTAGTCCTGGAGCCAAAATACTAGCCATAGATCTTTAGCTTAAGAAGTAAAAACACTTCAATAGAATAAGCACACAAGCTCTTATACCAATTGAAAGTGCTAGTGAATACACCTAGAGGGGGGTGAATAGGTGTGTATAAAAACTTTCGTAGGACTTGGTAAAAGTAATTTTTCCTTTTAGAAGATGATAAACATTAAACATATTTCAACTTTGAGCAAATAAACACCCAATAAATAAAAGTAAGGAGTTTAGGGAAAAGTGAATATGAACACAGGGTTTTTAGTGGTTCGGTTTAGATCAAGCCTACGTCCACTCTCCTCGCTGACAGCCTATTGGCTGGATTCCACTAAGAATCAAAAGAGATGTTACAGCTTGTGATCTCGACTGTCACAGTGACAAGTCTCTATCGAACTTTCGCACTATCTCACTAAGAGTTTCTCTCTTTTGTATACAATGTTTAACTCGATAAATGAAAAAGCGAGAGACTAGAAAGCTTCAGACTTTGGAATCCTCTTTCAAACACTATATCAAACAACTAAAAAGTCAATCCTTAAATACTCCTTTATGCCTTCTCGACCGTTGGCACTTTCCAAAGGAATTCTTCAAATCTAACCGTTGGACATAATCAACTAAGGTGATCTCAAGTCGTTGGATGATTTGTGATGAAAGTCCGTCAATCCTGTTCGCCCATACAAATCAGGATCTTGAGTTTCCATAAGTGGAACCTTCCAAGTTTGTTCGCCTTTCAAAGATCTTCATATCGGAGTAGTTTCCAATAAGAATAAACAATCAAGTATATGTGAAATCCAGCTATAAGGTCTTCCAATAACCATACGAATCGAAACCTTGAAGATAATCTTGCATCTGGATAATAATCCTGCATTTGGATAAGTCTTCATATTTCAGTCTGGAACTATCAGTGAGGATAGACTTTGAGACTAAAATCTAGTGTTTTGTCGGTTTTCAGACTTTGACAGTAAAGTCTTGAGATCTTCCGATATAAATTTGGAAAGGTTTTGTCAACTTCAAAATAATAAAGGAGTTTTCTCTAACAGCGACTCTTCAACTTGAAGCTCAATCGAGGAAGCTCCAGGCAATCACCAGTCACCACAAGATTGGGAGGAGGCCAACAAGAGACACCACGAGCTCACGGACGAAGGAGGATGCCGTCAAACTATTGGATCAGCAATCAAAATCATGCTGGAGGATCAACTATTTACATGCTAGTGTTGAAGCCTAGGGATAGAAGACATCGGACTAGTGTTGTCTAGTGAGGGGAACCGTTGGTGATTCATGTGACCACTGAGGGGTCTCCAGGATGGTGATCAGTGCACTGGTGGGCCACTGGAAAGAGGCGACAAAAGGCGGTGAACAATAGTGGAGGAGGTCGGCACCGCGAGAGAGAAAGAGAGAGAGAGAGAGTAGATCTGATGTTTTTTAGCCCCCCTTTGGTTCTATTGTGTGCAATTCAGTCCTAGGACCTAATTGAAAGAAATCTTAACTCGAGTATTGCAAAAAACACTAATTCTCACAATTACCCACCTTGAATGCAAATTGATCAAAATCGAATCTAATTGAAGTCATAGGACACTAATTAGTTCAATTACCCATGCTCATTATGGCCTATTACATCCAAATTGACATTGAAAAGATAGCACAACTTTCATGCTAAACTTGAATCGATGACCAATTATGAAATTGGGCCTCGATTCTTAAAATTAAACCTTAGTCTCAAATAGATTAACTTGAATTTTGTTAGTTGGAGTTCATTAGTTTAGTTTTCTTAGGTTCAACTAAGCTAAATCCCTCAAATTTAAAAGTTCCAGAGTAAATCTCTCAAAATTAACCCCAAATTCATACTTATCTCAAGAAAATGAGTGAAATGGCAATGTCCTTATGCCAATTTCAAAACATAGGATGTTGGATATTTCTTGTAGTGGTTTTCTACCATCAATTTGTAACTGTTTTTATCCACCATTAATCTAAAACATTTAATAATGGCCATATAATGGCATTTTAACGTTTTTATAATGCTTAATTTATTTTATAATGGCTATACAATGGCCATTTTCTTTAATAATTACCAATTTATTTATAACTGTTTCTTAACAGCTTTCTTTTTCTTTACCTATAAATTGTTACTTCAAATGTAATTGGAAGGTGATATTGATATATTAAAATCAGAATAGCCTTTCTCTTTTCCTATCCCGTTATGTATTTTTTTTCTTTCATTGCTGGGTTATATACAAGTTTCGTACTCGGAGGGATAGAATTATCCTTAAAGATAGTGCTAGAAATGAGCAGTTCCTAGTGCAATACAATTTCAAGGTGGAGCCAGAAATCGGACCAGTTCCCAATTTTGGAGATTGAGGACCAGACCATTTGGTTCTCGATCCCAAGACCACATCCGGTTTCGGTCCAGTCTAATGGAACCGGCCACTTTATTTTTCCCACTAAAGAGCGGTAGTGAACAATGAGAAATAATGAAAAAAAAACAATGAGAAATAATGATAAATCTTAAGAGATTGATAGAAGCAACAATAAATGAAGAGTTATTGTGTCATAACTTGTGGTACTAGTAGACAAGAAAGTGTTTAATTTACATTTTATTAGTTTTTTTAAGAAATAATTACAAAAAGGGTATATGTAGTTGGTATGCTCCAATTCCTCCTTGGAATTGGGAACCGGATCGCCTAAACACTGGTTTCATTTTTAGGAATCGGGAACCGGACCAACACTGTGACATCCTGATTTTCCACTTCTGTTTTCAATTGAATGAGTCGGGCTTTTCATCGATGCGCCTATGGCCTTTTTCTCTGAATTGGCCACTCACGAGTTAACTAATCTATCAGGTGAAGCCGTTAAGGAATTTTAACGCTACAGACTCGAGAATTCAACCAGAAACCGACTACTCGATCGTGCTAATCTGCAAGGGTCAATACGGCATTGTCAAAATCAATCAGAGCTCAAAGATAGGTCGATTCGACTGAGATATGTGAGCAGTTTGTGGGTGATTCCACCTGATTGCAAAATTCTCATCGAATGACACTAGACTGATTATTCTGTCTTTTCTATACCCTGTGTCCGTATTTGAAACCTCGAGATTTTCACGACAACCGAGAGTCCCCACTGATTTGAAGATGTATATTGTGGCTTGAAAATAATCAACCACAGGTCAAATGCGCAAAAAATTCTTAAAAGCTACCTTGTAGATTAGGACGCACTAAAATCGCGCCAGGTTGAAATTAACCGTGAAATTGAACCCAATTTCAGAAATTGGAAGTTCTGTCATGTCACAAGTCATTTTAGGAACATCGACTCATCCTCATAAGATTTTTCTACAAACCGAGATTTTCGGCAAAAAATCAAGGTATGGTTGTTTTGGATCGGGAAATTCGTAGGCCCACTTTTGGTCGCATTTTTGGGATACAAGTTGGTTCACTTGACAATGAAAAATGTGGATTGAAGTGAGGACACCATGACTGAATTCTTGGGGCATTAATTGGATTGAATTGAAAGAGGATTGAATGGAATTGAAGACTTTGAAGGCCAAATGCACAAAATTCGTATGCCATGGGGGGAGGAACATTTTGGACTACTTCAATGGCTTCTTGAGGAAGATTGAGGAGAGAGAAGTGGCTGGAGACAAGGGCTGAGCTGGTGGGGGCAAGACAAGGGAGATTTGGACAAGTGTTGAAGGCTTAGGAACCTTTGGGGTCCCCTCTCTTCAATTGAAGCTTCTTCTTCCTCTAGCCCCACCTTTCTCCATTGATGAGGTGTAGAGAGAGCTTAAGAAACTAGAGAAAACAGAGCAGCAGCCCCCTTAGCCGGTCGCACACCCGCCGAAGCCACCGGACCCTCTCTTTCCCCTGTTTTCCTTCCTTCCAATTTCTGTTCCAGCTTACTTTTCTCCAAAAACCCGAGTTAAAAGTTGCCTTCCTATGCGAATCAGCTCCCGTGCCACCCACCACCGTGCTTAGCACATCCAAACCGTACGGACGAGCCCGGCTGCTCACCGAACGAAGCTGCTGGCCGGAAGTCACCGCTCACCGGACCACCAAGACTCCGCCTGGCTTGCACTGTTTCGTGATTTCAACCGTTTTCTCCCCATTTCGACCCTTTCTCCACCCATACCAATCACCAGCAAGTCCTCCTTGACCCTCGGGTGCCATCGATTGCCGACCACCCGCTCGCTGGAGCTCCGATTAACCCGCCTTCTCGCCGTTCAGCCCTTGGTTCTCTACGGTTCAGCCAAGAATAGAAGCAGAAGCTAGCAAGGGTCTTCAAGCTTCGTGGCCCTTTTCCAAGCCCTTCTCGGCCTTAGTTGGAAGTTTGTCGTCCGCCTCTGCATTGCCGTCGCCGTGGACTCACCGGAACGCTAAATCGGTGAGTTTACTCCCTAAACCTTGCTTAAGAGGTTAATGATGCTTAAGGGTTATTTAAATTAGGCTAAGCATGTTTAGGTGGTTAGATTAGTCTAATTAGAGTTTAATTACTTTATGAAATTTGATTAGTTTAGTGGTTAATTAATTAAGGCTAATTGGTAATTAGACTAGTGTATGCTTAATTAGGCACTTAATTAATTACTTGCATTATTTAATTATTTAATTATTTCGAATTTATTATATTATTTTATATTTAATTATTTTATGTTATTTAACTAATTTCGGAATATTTTTAATTATTTATTATTTTCCGGAAATTAGACCGAGATAGTCGGTGACCGGAATTTCGTAATGATTTCTTTGGTGTGTTCAGAATATACAATTGATTGATGGATTGTGCAAATTGAGTGCTGATTGTGAAAATTATGGTATTTATTCAAAAAATCCTGGGTGTCGGATTTTGACACCGAAAAATGGATTTTAAATATTATATCAAATAGTGGGGTTTGAAAAGGAAATGTATCAATTTTTCTGGTTCGAATTGACCGTGTACCCACACACAACTATTTTCCGAATGTTTTTAATATGAAGAAAATAGGCCAGGATCACTATTTTAATCGAGGCATTTTAGTGCAATGCACATTGTCTTGGGCCGAGATTGAATGGTCATGTGTTGGTTAAAAGAACCCGTCCTGAGCTATGAGCTGGACGTTACCCTATATGGGATACCCATTCAATGGGTTTCCGGTCGCAGTAGATTCTGGATCTATGCTCATTCAGGAAAGCCGTCTTTGAGAGAATCGAGGCATTTTAGTGCAATGCACATTGTCTTGGGCCGAGATTGAATGGTCGTGTGTTGGTTAAAGAACCCGTCCTGAGCTATGAGCTGGACGTTACCCTATATGGGATACCCACTCAATGGGTTTCGGGTCGCAGTAGATTCTGGACCTATGCTCCTTCGGGAAAGCCTTCTTTGAGAGATGTAACCATGCTAAATGGGGAAGAGACAATGCCTAGCTATGCCAGTAGACCGCCGAACTTCAAGTAGGCCATACCCTAGAGGGGTGAAATTAACAATTGGAACATATGATTGTTTGAGTTAGATGCTCCTGATTATGAGACAAAACTATGTGACATGGTATGAGATGTGCCATAACAGTTTGGCCCTATAATCGGGACCCTTGTGATTTATTGAGCTGAGTGAGGCGTTTCAATTGTTGTGTGCATTAATTATATGCATTTGTGATATGAACTATGCTGACGTGCAAGAAGGAACCGAGGCGAGGTAAGTCCTTTGTGTTGTGTTGCTAGGCCACCCTTAGATGTATTTCCTTCCCAATAGGGGTTTATGGGGTGAACTTGTCACGCCCCGATCCTCGATCACGCACCCATCACTCACTGGTCGATTAAATAGCGACGTCCTAGAACGCATTGCCGACCCATTCATTTTAATACGCATGTGAAAGCAGATAAATAATTCCTAGACAATAAAAAAATGGGATAGGAAAGTAGGACCATAAATTTTGAACCTGAAAAGCAATGACACTTATATACATTGCAAACTAGTGCATATATATATATATATATATAATGCGAACTACCAAGTCAGATTCTACTCAAACAAGTTCAGAAAACAATGTCTGCAGATAGGGGTGGGGGTTTCCAATCTACTCCGGGTCGTCCTCCTCGACGATCTCTCCTTCTTCCACGCTCCAGCTGGAGCCCACAGCTGAGTACTTCGAAGAATCAAGATCATCAAGCTTGGGATCCTTCGCATCCACCACCGAACCAATTTTAGGGTCTGTAGTACCCTTTCCAAATGCGACCTCCATCACATACAGAGGGATATCAGATTCCGGTAATGGGCCATCCCTTCGTCCATCACTGTAATAGCGATACCATGACCTGCATTGATGGGGCACCTTTTTGGGTAAACCCACATCAATCCAAACAATGGACTTTGCCAATACATATTCCAATCCATCAGGGTGCCCGGTGATCGAAATGTGATAAGTTTGTCTGTGAACATCTTTGGTTCGCCAAAATGCTCGGGGGAAGCAGGAGGTGCTGCCATTTATGGACCTGAAATGTTGTCCCACAATGGGGTGAGACTACGTCTCAGCAAGTTCAACCCCCGAAGACCCGATTAGGAAGCAAATACGCCCTAAGGGCTGCCTACCCACAATCACGAGTTAGATGACTTACCTTGGCATCAATTCCTTCTTGTAAGTCGATATCTCAAAACTTAACCAATCATTTCAATTCACCAAATCAGATCGAACTATTGATCAATCAACCCAGTCAATTATATGTCATCACGACCTTCTCTCGGTCGACCAAATCAATACTATCTAATAAGTCCGCTCATATCAGGATTGCTCCCTCTAAGCTGATATTAGATAATATAGCTCGCGCTAAGCTGATAAATAGTATACTTCTCTCACTCTAAGCTGACATATCGCTCGCAGGCTGATATAGTATACTAACCATACTCACCCTAAGCTGATCGTAACATTGGTCACTCTAAACTGATAAAGTGTACTGCTCGCGCTAAGCTGATATATCAGAGCCCATAGGTTGATATAATACACTATCCTAATCACTTCACAAAATTATCGTTCTTCCTCATACCCGATAAAATATCGTATGTGGGTACACTGTCATCCTTAGCCAAAATACAATAATTTACTTTCCATAAATCCCACCATTTTATATAGTCCATCAAAATATTTTTGGTGCTGTCAACCGACGCCCGGTGATTTTCCAATTAATTACTAAAATTAATTAAAATTTAGGAATAATTTCCTAAAATCACAATCACGTCAATTCAACATAATTTAGAGCTCAATTAAATAAACATATTACACCACAACAATCAGCATAAAATTCCGGTCATCGGCTATCCACGTCTAATTTTCGGAAAATAAATAATAAATTAAATAATTACGGAAAATAATAATTAAACTTAGGCCTGTAACGCCTAATTGGAAGCCGAGATGAACCCGAAAAATTTCCGAATCACTCTAGATAAATATTAGAGCTTGTCTAGACCCTAATTACACTAACTAGCCACCTAACATGCATCAGTAATTAATTAAATTCACTAATCAAATCTAACTAACCACTTAATCCATACTTAACCTAAACTAATCAACCCTTAAGCATTATTAGCCTACTAAGGGAGGATTAGTGAGTTAAACTCACTTGTTTAACGAACCGCTCGGTTGGTTACGACGGGGGCGCGTCGAGGCTCAACTATCTCCAAAGCGGGCTTGGCAAACCGGGTCCAGAACACCCTAAAACGAGCCTAAACCTCTGCTACAAACCCACACTTTCAGCTAATGTTTGGTGTCTGCAACGACTGATTGGAGGCTTGGTTGAGGCGGGAATGGACCGAGATGGGCTGAGATGGGCTGAACTAGTCCAGGCGATGGCAATAGGAGCCACGGTGGCTGCTTATGGCGGCTCAGGAGGCTTGCTGGGCGGCAAAACAGGCGAGATAGCAAGGTTGGACAGCGGAACAGGTGGCTGGAGTGTCGGGGTCGCGCGGTGAGGAGCGGCGGCGCGCGCGCAAGGCAGGGGCGGCAAATGGCAACGGCGTGCGGTTCGGCGGGTTGGCTGGCTTTAGCGGCTTCTCCTGGCTTGCTGGGGGCGTCATACAGCACAAATGGAGAGGAAATAGAGACTGCCGACCAGCTGAGGGAGAGAGGAAGGAGATGAGGGGACTAAGGGAGCCTACTTGGTCTCTTTTTCTCTCAATTTGTCCCCTAAGACCATTGTCCACCACCAGCTGTGTTCCAAGGTCTCAATTTAACCACCAAGGCCTCTTCTAGAACACTTGAAATGGTTCATAAGTCATAAGTGGTGGGTGGCTACGAATTTCACAAGTTTTCCCTCAATTGGACTTTAATTGCTCTTTAAATCAACACTAGTCAACCTCTATAAATTCAATTGTCGAGTCAATAATCAAATTGGTATGTTTCCTCAACAATATATTCCGCGTGCATCCCAATTCCACAATCAAAAGTGGTCTTCTGAATTTTCTGGACAAAAACGGCCCTATGACGACTTTTTCCCAAAAAGTCTCGGTTTGCAGAAAAATCTTCGGAGACTGAGTCGACGTTCCTAAAATGATTTGTGACATGACTGAAGTTTCAATTTCTGAAATCAGATTCAAATTCACGTTTAATTTTAATTCAGCGCGATTTTAGCGTGACCTAAGGCTATCGGGTAGCTTTCAGACATTTTTAGTGCAAATGACCCGTGGTCAATTTCTTTGAGCCACAATGAGCCCACTCGACACATTGGCGACTCTCGATTGTCGTGAAAATCTCGAGGATTCAAATACGGACACAATGTACAAAAACGATAGAAAAATTAGTCTAGTGTCGATCAACGAGAATTTTCCAATTTAGTGGAGTCACCCACGATTAGCCACACATCTCAGTTGAATAGACATATCTTTGATCCCTGATCGATTTTTAACTGTGCCGTAATGACCTCTAAAGATGAGCACGGTTGAGTAGCCGATTCCTAGTCAAATTCTCAAGTTTATTGCATTAAAATTCCTTAATGGCTTTCTTAAATTGTCTAGTTATCTCGAGAGTGATCAACTCTGAGAACATCCCTATAAGCATGTCGATGAAATGCCCGATCAATTTAATTGAAAGTAGCACGATGTCACAACTCTTCTCCTCTTATAAAAATTTTGTTCTTGAAATTTCAACCATTACAATACTTAAGCAAAAAGGTGGGGGTACAAACGTCTCATCGACTCTTCAGTCTCCCATGTTGCTCCTTTAGTACCATGGTGTTGCCAGACCACTTTGACCAACGAAATGGTCTTTGTACGCAGAACTTGCTCTTTTCTGTCCACGATCTGAATCGGGCTTTCAACGTATGACACTCGGTCATCCACATCCAATTCTTCCAAATTAAGCACGTGGGTCGGGTCAAGCTCGTACTTCCTCAACATCGACACGTGAAAATCGTGCACTTGTGCCAGTCTCAGTGGCAACGCAAGACGATATGCTAAGGTCCCGATTCTCTCTAGAATTTCAAATGGACCTATGTACCTCGGACTCAATTTTCCTTTCATTCCAAAATGTGAAGTTCCCCTCATTGGTGACACTTTTAGAAAAATATGATCACCAACTTGGAATTTCAATGGTCTCCGGCTCTTATCTGCGTAACTTTTCTGTCTACTCTTAGCGGTTAATTTGCCTCTGATCATTGCAACGGCATCCACTGACTGCTGAACCAACTCTGAGCCTGTAATCTTTCTTTCCCCAACTTCATCCCAACACACTGGTGTCTTACACACTCTGCCATACAACGCTTCAAAAGGAGCCATTTGAATGCTTTGCTGGTAACTATTGTTGTAGGCAAATTCCACTAAATCAAGTTGTTCTTCCTAACTTCCCTTGAAATCTAGCACACAAGCTCGCAACATGTTCATGGGGGTTTGAATTGTCCTCTTAGACTAACCATCTGTCTAAGGATGATATGCCGTACTATACTGCAGCTTGGTACTTAAAGCACTCTATAAGCTCTTCCAAAAGGTGGCGGTAAATCTCGAGTCTCGATCTGAAGTTATCGTAACCGGCATTCCATGCAGATGGACTACCTATCGCACATACAGATATGCGTGACTATCCAAACTGAGATCCTTCCGAACTGCAATGAAGTGAGTCAACTTTGTCAGTCTATTGACTACTACCCAAATCAAATAATTACCTCTTTGACTCCTCGGTAGGCCGATCACGAAATCCATCGTGATATACTCCAATTTCCACTCTGGGATCTCGAGAGGTTGCAGAAGTCCTCCCGGCTTGCAATGCTGAGCTTTGACCTGCTGACACGTCAAACACTTGGCAACATGCTTGGCGATGTCCACCTTCATATTTGGCCACCAGTAGTGTTGACGCAGATTCTGATACATCTTGGTACTACCAGGATGAATGCTGTAACTGCTACGATGCACTTCTGATAGAATATCCTCTCTAAGCTCCACATCGTCAGGTACAACCAAACGTCCTCAGAACCTTAGTGTTCATTCATCAGAAATTTGAAAGTCAGCTTTCCTTTTCTCGGTGTCTTCTTGCAAAATTTTCTGAACATTTGGGTCTGTCGGCTGGAGTAACTTGATCCTGATCTGGACATCTGATTCAATTCTAAGGGTGGCCATAAGACTCGAAAGGTGGCCTACCTCAAACTTGAATACCGAATCTCGAGCTCTCTCGATTAGGTTCCACTCCTTAATCAGTATATGAGCAACTGAAGACTTTCGACTCAAAGCATCGGCGACCTTATTCACCTTTCCCAAGTGATAGAGGATATCACAGTCGTAGTCCTTTAGCGATTCCATCCATCGGTGGTGTCTCATGTTCAACTCCTTCTGAGAGAACAGGTACTTAAGGCTTTGATGGTCCATGAAGATCTGGAACCTTTCTCCGCACAAATAGTGTCTCCAAATCTTTAGGGTGAAAATAATTGCGCGAGCTCTAAGTCATGTGTTAGATAGTTCTGTTCATGAGGCCTCAACTGATAGGAGGCGTATGCAACAACCCGGCCATGTTGCATCAGCACACAACCCAATCCTCTGAATGACGCATCATTATAGATCTCGAATCCACCAAGACCAAATGGAATGGTCAGCATAGGTGCGGTAGTCAGCTTTTGCTTCAGCTCTTGGAAACTATGCTCGCACTTGTCTGTCCACACAAATTTTTCTTCTTTCTTCAGGAGTCTTGTCAATGGCAACGCTAATGATGAGAACCCTTCCATGAACCTTCTGTAATAACCTGCCAAACCCAGAAAACTTCTAATTTCTGTCACGGTAGTCGGTCTTGGCCAATTGATCACTACTTCAATCTTGCTCGGGTCCATAGAGATTCCTTCACCTGAAATCACGTGGCCTAAGAAAGCAACACGAGTTAACCAAAACTCACACTTGCTGAACTTGGCGTAAAACTGATGAACTCTCAGAGTCTGCAACACCAATCTCAGATGACTCTCATGCTCTTCACCACTTCTCGAATACACCATAATATCATCAATGAACACAATCACAAACCGATCTAGGTATTCATTGAACACTTGGTTCATCAAATCCATGAAGGCAGCTGGAGCATTCGTCAACCCAAATGGCATCACAGTGAACTCGTAATGACCATACCGAGTACGAAATGCTAACTTTGGAATGTCCTCCTTCCTGATTCTCAGCTGATGATATCCTGTTCTCAAGTCGATTTTTGAAAATATTGACGATCTTTGCAATTGATCAAAGAAGTCATTGATCCTCAGGAGGGGATACTTGTTCTTAACCGTTACCTGATTGAGTTGTCGATAGTCGATGCACAAGCGCAACGAACCATCTTTCTTCTTTACAAACAGAACCGGTGCTCCCCAAAGTGATGCATTGGGACGAATAAAGCCCTTATCCAATAACTCCTGCATCTGAACCTTCAGTTCCTTCAACTAAGATAACGCCATCCAGTAAGGAGCCTTAGAGATTGGCTCTGTCCCGGGTGTTAACTCGATCACAAACTCGATCTCCCTCTCTGGCGGTAGACCTCACAATTCCTTCGAAAAACATCTGGAAATTCCTGTACCACAGCAATGTCTTCCATCTTCAACTCCTCAACTCTCGTATCCACGACAGTTGCCAGGTAACCTTGGCAACCCTCGTCTAACAAATGAGTTGCCTCTGGAGACGAGATCAAGCTAATCGAGGGTCCTCCTCGACTCTTGACAAACTCGAAACTCTCACCCTTTAACGGGTCAAACTGAACCGCCTTGCGTTAGCAGTCCATCTTAACTCGTTGCTTGGTGAGCCAGTCCATGCCAATTATTAAATCAAAGTCATACATAGCTAGAACTAACAAGTCTATTTTCCCCACTTACTCACCAATCACTAACTTGTAACCAGATCAACCCAAAGCAGCTATCACCTTATCCTTCAATGGTGTAGATATGCTAACTGTCAACTCCAATAATATAGGACTTACTCCTATCAACTTAACATACTGCTCGGCAATAAAGAAATGAGTTGCTCTTGGGTCGAATAAAGCATAAGCAGGATGGTCGTTCCGCAAAACCATACCCGTGACCACATCAGGCGCAGCCTCTATATGACCTTGTGTAATGGCATACACCGTGCCTTAAACTAGGGGTCTGAGCTGTCCCCCTTGCGACGCATTCTGAGGTGCATACCCTTTGATCTAACCTATAGGTGGCGGCGGCGGCGGTGGCAACTGTGGTTGTCCTCTTGGTCGCCTCGGACAATCTCTAGCCATGTGGCCTTGCTGGTCACATTCAAAACAGGCGCTTGTCCTTCGAGGGTAATAGCTCGCACCATGTTGTCTTCCATACAGACGACACACGACACTCTGGCTCGGCTCTGACTTTCCAATTCCACCCTTCCTATTGGGCGGAACTTGGAATCTCCCTCCAGTCATGGGCCTCTTCCCATGGTGGATCTCTTCTCGGTGTGAACTAAACCTCAATCCAGACGAGGTGACTTGCTCGTTCAAACTTCTTTCAAGCAGCTGTGCTCGACGGTAAATTTCTCAATAATCAATTAGATCAAACGGCACCATCGGCTGTTTCAACTCTTGTCGAAGGCCATTCTTGAACCTTCGAGCCTTCTCTTCAGGATCTTCAACCAACCTCGGAGCATACTGAGAAAGCTCCGCGAATTTGACCCTATACTAGTCAACAGTCATCGTTCCTTGGCGAAGACGCTGGAACTCATCCATTTTTTATTCTTTGGCGCTCCTCGACAAATATTATTCATTGAACGCCCTGAGGAATGCATCCCACAACGGGACCACTTCTCCACCAGGTAATGGCATTACCCTGCAACTGATAGACTGCCATGGTCACTTTCTCTACCTTAGTGCACATTAAGAGTGTAAAGGCCTTTTCCAAATCAGGAATCTAAAGAGATGCGGCCTCTGGGTCTCCACTACCCGTGAACCTTGGTGGGTCCAACTTCAAGAACTGCTCCATTAGCTTGTGTATCAGCCTCTCTCTCCACACCACTACATTCTTAGGCTGAGCTTCGATAGGTGCGGCAATAGGTGCGGCAGCGGGTGTGGCCTCAGCGGTGGCGGCAATGGTAGCAGTAGCAGTGGGGCAGCAACGGCGGCTTGATTCTATGCTTACTGCCCTATCACATCTCTCATGGCCTCAAGCGCCTGCATGATCCCTTCGATCCTGGGATCACCAGGGGCTGCTACCCCAGCATCAACTAGAGGTGGTGCCACTCCACTCGCGCTAGCCTGAGCTGGCACTCGACCTCGGCCTCCTCGGGTACCAACCCTGGTCAGGGTCTTACCCCGAGTTACGGCCCTAACTGATAGGGCTAGTACGAGTACCTAGAGGGGGGTGAATAGGTGATTAAAGAAGTTTTTGCGAATCTTAACAAGATAGTTTAGCTTCTAAGAATAATAAACTGAAAGCGTGAAGACAATAAATTGTCGTATAGAGCTGCGATGTAAAGTAAAGAGTTTAGGGATAGAGAATCAAGACATTAGGTTTATAGTGGTTCAGCTTAGACTAAGCCTACGTCCACTCTCCCGCACTGACAGCCCACCGGCTAGATTCCACTAAGAACCAAAAGAGATTTTACAATCTCATGTCCTTGATTCCACAATGTAGAGACTCTACTACACTTCCTCAATGTCTTACAATTATCTAATCTCTCTTTTGAGTACAAATTGGGCTCAACAAATGAAATCGCAAAGAATAAAGAGCTTCAGACTTTGGATTTTTTCTATCAAGCACTCTCGAACAACTTGAGCATCTTCCTTAAATACTCCTCCATGCCTTCATAACCGTTGGCACCTTCCAAAGGAGTTCTTCCAATCATCCCATTGGACATAATCAATTAGGAAGATCTCGAGTTATTTGAGGAATGTGATGATAGCCCACCAATCCTGCTCGCCCATACAATCAGGATCTAGGTTTCCATAAGTAGAACCTTCCAAGTATACTTCGCTAATCAATCGGATCTAAGTTACTCGAAATAATCTCAATACGAATAATAGATCTTGATGTGCTATCTCCAGCCGTGTGATCTTCCTCAACTGCATGAATCAAACCCTTAAAGATATACTCATCTTATTTAACGAATAATACTTTTCTTCGTCGGTCTGGAAACTATCAATGAGGGCAGACTTTAAATCTTGAGTTTGGAGGTCTTCAGACTTTGACGATAGAGTCTACAAGTCTTTAAACTAGACTGATGGAAACGTTTTGTCAACTTCAAAAGAAATAGGGAGGTTTTCTCCAACACTAACGGTCCTCTTGCTAAGAGTCCTTTGCTCCTAATCACTCATGGCTCAATCCTCTCTATTGAAACCTACTTCCAATTCACACCGAATTAGAAATAGAGTGATCCAAACAATAAGCAATTCTACCAATCGGCTATCACAGACATGCACTTGTATGAATTTAAAGGCCATTCCTACCACATCCCATAAACTATTGCACCTTATCACTCCAATCCTTAACCATTGCTCTAATACCACTAAATGGGGATGTCACGCCCCGATCCTCGAGCGGGCACTTATCCCTCACTGGTCGATTAAATAGCAACATCCCAGGACACATCACTGACCCATTCATTTTAATACACATGCGGAAGCAGATAATTAATCCCCAGACAATAAAACAATGGGATAGGAAAGTAGGATCATAAATTTTGAACCTAAAAAACAATGACACTTATATACATTGCAAACCGGTGCATATACATACAATGTGAACTTCCAAGTCAGATTCTACTCAAACAAGTTCAGAAAACAAAGTCTACAGATAGGGGTGGGGGTTACCAATCTACTCCGGGTCGTCCTCCTAGACGATCTCTCCTTCTTCCATGCTCCAACTAGAGCCCACGGCTGAGTACTCCGGAGAATCAGGATCATCAAGCTTGGGATATTTCGCATCCACCACCGAACCATCCTTAGAGTCTACAGTACCCTTTCCAAATGCGACCTCCATGACATACAGAGGGATATCAGATTTTGGTACTGGGCCATCCCTTCATCCATCATTATAATAGCAATACCATGCCCTATATTGATGGGGCACCTTTTTGGGTAAACCCGCATCAACCCAGACAATGGACTTCACTAATACATATTCCAATCCTTCAAGGTGCTCGGTGATTGGAATGTGATAAGTCTATTCTGTGAACTTCTTTGGTTCGCCAAAATGCTCGGGAGGAGAAGGAGGTGCTGCCATCTAGAGACCTAAAATGTTGTCCCACAACAGGATGAGACTACGTCTCAGCAAGTCTAACCTCTTAAGACCCGACTAGGAAGCAAATACGCCCTGAGGGCTGCCTAACCACAATCACGAGTCAGAGAACTTACCTTGGCCTAAGTTCCTTTATGCAAGTCAGTATCTCAAAACTCCACCAATCATTTCAATTCACCAAATCAGATCGAACTATCGATCAATCGACCCAGTTGATTACATGTCATCACGACCTTCTCTCGGTCGGCCAAATCAATACTATCTAATAAGTCCGCTCATGTCAGGATTGCTCCCTCTAAGCTGATATTAGATAATATAGCTCGCGCTAAGCTGATAAATAGTATAGTGCTCTCACTCTAAGCTGACATATCGCCCACAGGCTGATATAGTATACTAACCATGCTCACCCTAAGCTAATCGTAACATTGCTCACTTTAAGCTGATAATGTGTGTTGCTCGCGTTAAGCTTATATATCAGAGCCTGTAGGCTGATATAGTTCACTATCCTGATCACTTCACAAAATCATCATTCTTCCTCATACCCGATAAAATATCGTTTGTGGGTACACGGTCGATCTCGGCCAAAATACAATAATTTCCTTTCCATAAATCCCACCATTTTATATAGTCCACCAAAATATTTTTGGCGCTGTCAACCGACACCCGGTGATTTTCCAATTAATTACTGAAATTAATTAAAATTTAGGAATAATTTCCTAAAATCACAATCACGTCAATTCAACACAATTTAGAGTTCAATTAAATAAACAGATTACACCACAATAATCAGCATAAAATTCCGATCACCGGATATCCCCGTCTAATTTTCGAAAAATAAATAATTACGGAAAATAATAACTAAATGCTAATAATTAAAACTTAGGCCCTTATTGCCTAATTGGAAGCCGAGACAGACTCGAAAAATTTCCAAATCACTCTAGATAAATACTAAAGCTTGTATAGGCCCTAATTGCACTAACTATCCACCTAACATGCATCGGTAATTAATTAAATTCACTAATCAAATCTAACTAACTACCTAATACATACTTAACCTAAACTAATCAACCCTCAAGTGCCATTAACCTACTAAGTGAGGATTAGTGAGTTAAATTCACTTGTTTAACAAATCGCTTTGTTCATTAGGACGAAGGCGCGACGAGGCTCAACTATCTCCAAAGCGGGCTTGCAAACGGGGTCCAGAACACCTCCAAAATGGGCCTAAACCTCTGCAGGAAACCCACACTTTCATATGTTGTTTGGTGGCTGTAACGATTGATTGGAGGCTCGGTTGACGCGGGAATGGATCGAGATGGGCTGAGATGGGCTGAAACAGTCCAGGCGATTATAGTAGGACCTCTGGTGGCTACTCACGGCGGCTCAGGAGGCTTGCTAGGTGGCGGAATAGGCGAGATAGCAAGGTTGGATGGCGGAACAGGTGGCTGGAGCGTCAGGGTCGTGCAGTGAGGCGTGGCGGCGCGCGTGCGAGGTGGGGCGGCAAACAGCGACAGCGTGCGGTCCGGTGGGCTGGCTAGCTTCGGTGGCTTCTCCTAGCTTGCTAGGGCGTCGAATAGCACAAATAGAGAGAAAATGGAGGCTGCCGACCGGCTGAGGGAGAGAGGAAGGAGATGAGGGGACCGAGGGGGCCTACTTGGTCTCTTTTTCTCTCAATTTGTCCCCTAAGACCATTCTCCACCACTAGCTATGTTCCAAGGTCTCAATTCAGCCACCAAGGCCTCTACTAGAACACTTGACATGGTCCATAAGTCATAGGTGGTGAGGGGCTACGAATTTCACAAGTTTCCCTCAATTGGACTTCAAATGCTCTTTAAATCAACACCAGTCGGCCTCTATAAATTCAATTTTCGAGTCACTAATCAAATTGGTATTTTTCCTCACCAATATATTCCACTCGCATCCCAATTACACAATCAAAAGCAGTTCTTTGAATTTTCTTGACAAAAACGGCCCTATGACGACTTTTTGCCAAAAAGTCTTGGTTTGCAAAAAAATCTTCGAAGACTAAGTCGACGTTCCTCAAATGATTTGTGACATGATAGAACTTTCAATTTCTGAAATCGGATTCAAATTCACGGTTAATTTCAATTCGGCGCGATTTTAGCATGACCTAGGCTACCGAGTAGCTTTCAGACATTTTTAGTGCAAATGACCCGTGGTTGATTTTTTTCGAGTCACAATGAATCCACTCGACACATTGGCGACTCTCGGTTGTCGTGAAAATCTCGAGGATTCAAATACGGACCCAGGGTACCAAAACGATAGAAAAATTAGTTTAGTGCCGATCGACAAGAATTTTCCAATTTAGTTAGAGTCACCCATGATTAACCACACATCTCAGTTGAGCCGACCTATCTCTGATCCCTAATCAATTTTTAACTGTGCCGTAATGACCTCTAAAGATGAGCACGATCGAGTAGCCGATTCCTGGTCAAATTCTCAAGTCTATTACATTAAAATTCCTTAATGGCTTTTCTAGATAGTCTAGTTATCTCGAGAGTGATCAGTTATGAGAATAGCCCTATAGGCGCACCGATGAAATGCCCGATCAATTTAATTGAAAGCAGAAGTGAAAAATCTAGGATGTCACAGAACTTGCTGAGACATTGTCTCACCCCGTCGTGGGCTAAATTTTCAAGTCCTTAGGTGGAGGACCGAAGCCCCAAGTCTTTGGAGGTGGAGTCTGAAGGATCAGCGTTTGTGTCCGACGAGTAGGTCGTAGGACAACTTCCTTTTGAGAGTCGATCATTTGTAGACTTTTGATTAGACTGTTTTGTACCTAAACCCAGTTGTTTATAAAAGTTGGCTGTCGTTAAATGTTGCATGCTTTCCTATCCCATGCTGTTTGTTGTCATGGGTATTTGTCTCGCTTCCGCATGTGCATAAATATGAATTGGTCGGCGATGCGTTCTGGGAACGTCGCATTTGCATCGACCACAGAGGGATGCTCACGTGCTCGAGGTTCAAGGCATGACAAACACTCCAAAGAACTGGACCCAACCGGCCGGTCTGGTCCGGTTCAGTCCAGTTCAATCCAAGCTGTTCTCGGTTTGTGCGGTCCGTTTTGCACACATACCCCTATCAGACAATTGACTTTATTTTCTAATCTTTTTCAATATATTTCCAACCATTATTATTATTTTCATTGTATCTAAAAAATTTTCCAACATAGGACACACGTTTAGAGGAAATTTGAAAAGGACATCAAGAGCTTTACACATAAACGAAGACAACAGACTTTCGAAGACCAAGAACATCTCTGAGCTTCCATAACATGATGAGCTGTGAAGTCTTATCAGATCAATCTTTTGAAGCTCGTCGTCTTCGTCAACATGCATCGGAGTTTAATTGGAGCTTCTCTTTTTTTTTTTTTTTCTAACAAAAACACCTTAGGAGCAAATCACATTGTATGATCGGATAATTTGTGGGTGTAACGACCCGGGCCCCACTGTGTACTATTGTCCGCTTTGGACATTGAGTCCTCACAGCTTTAAAACGCGTTATGCAGGGGCAAGGGGCCATCCCTCGGGCCTTCCCTCTCCCAAGTCATAATATTGTGCGCTTTGGAGGCACAGCCCACCGGCTCGTCCTCCCTCACGGCTTTGTTTTCAGCGCAGCGGAAGCGTACGTGAAACGCGTTATACAGATTAAAGGGACCCAAGTCTTATAAACTAGCCCAGGACTCCCCCCTAAGCGATGTGGGACGGGAGACATGCCCTTAGCCTTGCCCGCGTACTGCCAAGGTGATCTCAGTCCATCTCTCCATACTGCCCCGGGTCTGGGTCATCACATTCTCCCCCCTTAAGGCACAACGCCCTCGCAGTGGTCCCACATGCGGTCGGGAGTCGGGTCTAAAACCATTTGTAACGACCCGAGCCCCACTATATAATATTGTCTACTTTGGACACTGAGTCCTCACAGCTTTAAAACGTGTTATGCAGGGGCAGAGGGCCATCCCTCGGGCCTTCCCTCTCCCAAGCCATAATATTGTCCGCTTTGGAGGCACGGCCCACCGGCCCGTCGTCCCTCACAGCTTTGTTTTCAGCGCAGCGGAAGTGTACGTGAAACGCGTTATACAGATTAAAGGGACCCAAGCCTTATAAACTAGCCCAGGACTCCCTCCCTAAGCAATGTGGGACGGGACATGCCCTTAGCCTTGCCCGCGTACTGTCAAGGCGATCTCAGTCCATCCCTCCGTACTACCCCGGGTCTGGGTCGTCACAGTGGGAGACTTATAATTTTGTGTCCTTAAATGATCTCAAGAGAATGCATAAGTGTGGTGGTTTAAACTTAGGTCTTGAACGAGGAGGATGAACACGCTTATGATTTGAGGTATTTGGGGTTCAATTCTTAAGTCAGACTTATAACCATCCCGAGTCTTGTGGTCAAGTCTCCCAAAAAAACCCCTTTTTTTGTTAGGTTGAAGCAAAAGCCAGAAACTTTCATTCTCATCCCTTCTAGGAAAAAGAAGCCTATTGGGCAGTTTCTCTTTGTTGCAAAACTTGAAAATTGGACTGGATCATCACATTGCTGACTCCGGCATGAGGGAAAGCTGCTGCAAAACGCGTTCTTGATCTAATAAAACAAATGCAGGACCATAGCAACACCGACTTAATTGATATTAAAGAAATTTGTTTACCTCCCTCAAACCCCCCCCCCGGCCCTAAAAACCCAAAAAAAAAAAAAAAGTTGTGGCTTATTATCTATCTCCTCTTGAGTTGAAATTCCATGGCTTTCTTTGAATTACTCTTATTGTACTCGGCGTTCTTTACAAATTAAAAGAACAAAATGATCATCGATGCGCCAAGGAGAGTTCCATTGGCTTCCTGGATTCCATGCCTGATCCTCTTCATCCCATTCATCCCAGGCATTCCTTTCAGTGCACGGTCATACCTTAACACGTGGTGCTTAGGGAGTGGCAACTATATTGCTTATAGCAAGTTCCAGGACAACGTCAACCACCTGCTCTATAGGCAGCTTTACAGTGGATCCATTTACAGTTTCTTCATTTTACTTATTATAAAATATGTTTCGAATTTGAGCCAAAACAAAAGTATGAATTTTGAAAATAAATAAAACAGAAATAAGGATAAGCAAAGTGATTGGCCGTGAAAGTAAGCGCTTACATTCCACGTTCCACCAATCTCCCACAAGATTCACGAACCATCCATCGCACTCTTGTGGCCACGATCCCTTTGTGTCGATATTTCGCAGGGCATTCCAACAACCAAACTCTGAATTCTGGCGGCTCATCGCGCGTGCCTCGTAGATATTCCGTCTCGACCACCCGTCAAGAAAATCCTGCCCCAGTTCCCTCCTCCCTCCAGACCTCCCGAAACAGATGGGGGTCGCGGGGACGTCTCTCTTTAGAGGGACAGGAAGAGATGTTTCGCCTTTTTTCCACTCGACACTTGGACTTCGCTCTGCATGGTGGGTAGTGCTGTTTTTGTCGGCTGGGTTAATAATCCGATTCTAGATTTGCTTCTTGCACCGTTGTGATCTGAAGAGGAGGGGAGATCGAAGACCGAAACAGGTGGCGGCCTAGGCAGCGACGGGGAAAAGAGTTTGCGGAGTTGGTTGCGGTCTGGGGAGGAGGATTTGCTTTCGACACTGCTCGATGCGATCCATAATGCATGTGTTTCGTGACTCGTGTGCCATGCACATCCTTAAGATCGGTCGAGATTGAATTTTGAGCTGGATCGAAAGTGAAAAAAGAGAGCACTTTGTAAGCCTTGTTAATCCATTCGTGTTGTAAATGTCAAAATCAAAATATTGTAGAGATTAAACCAAGACCGCGGTCCGTGGTCAAAGAAGTTGAGCATAGTTTAATTTGTGGAAACAGTTGATGAGCTGATTAATAATGGGAATGACGTGAGAACTAGGAAAGCTGAGGAAGAAATCTCTTCAGTATAGGAATGGACATGCGCGTCTTGATGATTGCCAGAGCTGTTCATAAGTGCTTTCAAAGTTCAAATCGAAGGACAACTGGACAGGCTCTTGGTTACTTGACCCAAAAAACGAAAGTGAGGTGTGATTTTTCTTGTTTTTGGCTTTATGCTAAAAACATGTTTTAGGTCGACCATTGCGTGTGTAATTCCCCTAACAAATGCATTCTACGTTTCCGCGGTGAATTCAATCGCTATCTCATCTTAAATCCCATCACTATGCTTGATTCCTTTCATTATCACCAAGGTACCTCAAAAATTTTCAAAATTACACATTCTAATATATACCGACAACCAACTAAATCCAAGGTACTTAAGGAAATCAGGTTCTTCTTCAACTCCAATCAATGTCCTCACAATATCATCATGCATTTTGATTATAACATCGCCAACACCAACAACATTGCATTAATTGTTGTTCTCCAACTACACTTTACTATTATACATGTACTGATAAGTAGGAAATTAATTTTTATTTAGTGTAGCATGAAACGAATAACCATAATCCATAATCCATTCATCAAATGACAAATAATCAGTGATAGACCAAACAAAATCAACATTATCCGAATTACTAGGCTACATCGGCAACATCATTTGCAGACTCAACTCTAATTCTCTTACTCTTCTCATTCTTCAACATAAAGCAATCCCTTCTAAGATGCTCTCTCTTGCCACAATTCCAATAGATAGCACCACCAGTCCTAGAGTGATTACAACTCTACATGTTTATATTACTCATATTAACATGTGTACTAGTTCTTCTTCTATTTTCACCTACTAAAGAAGCATAAATTCACTAGATTCTCTTCCACAAATGTCCTTACTTAGAATTAAATCTCGAACCCCATCAAACGTGAAACTTATTAACCTAGATGAATTACTAATGGTAGTAATAGTACTATTCTAACTATCAAGCAATGAGGATAAAATCAAAGCATGCACCTCATCATCAAAGTTAATCACAACTGAACTTAATTGACTAACAACCACATTGAATCCATTGATATAATTAGCAACTAACGCACCTTTGTTCATCTTTAATTAAAGAGGCATCACATCAAATAGACCTTATTGATCATAGAGGGTTTCTTGTACATATTCGATCAGGGCTTTCATTAAACCCGCATTGATCTTCTCTTTCACGGTGATAAACATGACATGATGAGCCAACGTTAGTCGAATAACACCCAAAACTCATCTATCCAACAATTCCCAATCAACTTGTGTAATCATCAATATCTTCTCCCTAAATAGGGGTAAGTGTAGTTTCCTTTCATATCAATAATCCTCAACCTACATCTTCTAGAAACCAAAATCATTTCCATCAAATTTGTCGACTCTCGCATTTCCTTCTTCTGTCATTATCGATTCACTTCAACTCAACCTAACCTAGCTCTCATACCAATTGTTGCGTAAACAAGCGATTAATCAATAAAATAGATAGATTAAGGAAGTAGCTTTGATATTATTATTGCAAAAACAAGTGATTAAACAAAAAAATATACACAACAAGAAAACAAATCGGACACCAAATTTATGTGATTTACATTTACGAGGAAAGCAATACGAATTTCACAGTAGATCAAGTGACATAACAAAAATTACAACCACACTCGAATCACTCAAATACTCTTGGTGTTTCCTAACCCTCAGTTACACCCTAATAACTCACACTATATTTAGCCTCACAATTCCTCACAAAATAATCTCATACTCTCACAAAGATATTAACAAATCTTTAATTATCTTCAACATTAAATATATTGGTGACGGAGAAAATTCCACCCCAACCACCCAGTCAGAACAGCACTTTAACTTTTTCTGTCTTTCTATAGACATAAATGGAACGAAGACCACGCTGGGACCCTTGGCGTCTAACGAGGGGAGATACTTTTATACAAAACATGTAAAATATCTTGGTCAAAGTGAGACAAATATTTCTTTATTTGACTCCTCACGCATAGACTCCGACACCAAGTCAAAATAGGAATTTAAGCGTAAAATATCTTCCAGTTCCTTCCCTGACTTAATATCCTCAAACAAATATTGCATGCTCCTTTTATTTCTATTTTATTTATTTCCAAAATTTAAATTTTCACTTTGAACTAAAACTCGAGACATAATCTAACACAACCGTTGATGGTGAATAAGGAGGAGGGTCTCGGCCAGATTTTCGTGATCATATCCAGCAAGGCAGAGCTTGAAGAAGAAAGGCATGCACCTCCGTCAAGTTCGTCACCATCGATGGGATCTTCATCCTTGAAGTCGTTTAGGCACATAGTGTGGTTGAGCGATGCATCAATCTTGTGCCCTTTCACGATGAAGTAGACGATAGTCGGGACGATCTCGATGACGGCGGGATCAAGACTATGAGGGACAGCTAGTCAGCAGAGCGAGCGAACAGCGCGGTTCGCAGGGCCGTGGAGTCAGGGGCATGGTTCTTTACGTAGGACATTGGTGGAGAAGGCAATGAGGAGGAGCTTATATCTTTGTCCTCATTAACCTCTGTTTTCTTCTCTTCCTCAGCAGCCAAGTTCCTAAAATGCTTGAAACCTTGTGAACTGAACGTCTTCGTGAACCTCTCCACCATAATTCAATCGCTCACCATGACCAGATTCTCAGGATTCGTTTCGGTTTCCGATGAGGTCAACGACATTGGGCCCCAAATAGGCATGGTGTGCTAAGAAGTAGGACCCACAAGGGATGACATGGCCCATACACTTTTATAATATTAGAAAATGGTAATGGACAGCGTGTCGCCCCATGGTGAAATCTTAAAAACTAAATAGCCATTTGCACATTTTAAGAAACAAAAATTAAGATGAAGTCGTTTGTACCCCAGTTTTGGCCCCAGTCAAAACTTTTGACTTAGAAGGCTATCCAAGCGAAAAAAGGCATTTTATGAATGGGAAAATGTCGTGGATGGTTCTCAAACTTTGGTGGATTGTGTAGTATTTTTTTTTTTGTCTTTTGACTTATTCAATGAAGTCTGTAAACTATTAGTAAATATTCAATTTAGTTCATAAACTAGACAACAATGCCCAATGCTATCATTCCATTAATTTAAATTAACATGATCTGTTGATGTGGCTTTCATCCCGTTTAATTTGAACAATGGACAATAAAAAAAAATTACATGTGGATTATTTAAGTAAGATATTAATCATGTGAACGTACTAATTTTTTTTTTTTCCTTTCTAAAATTGATGGATAAAACGATGGACATTTTGCTTCATTATTTTTAAAATTCAAACTCATCATATAATAATCAACACCATCAAAATAATGTTTGATTTGTTATTTGAGCAAACAGAATGACTACATTAAACTAATATCAATAGTTCTAAGACTACATTAAATAAATTAAAAACTTTGGAATGACATTGCACTTAAGGCCAAAATTCAGGAGTCACTTGTCATTTTTCCTTTATGAAATAGATATATTACCTAATAGTGACAATGCGTTACAATTGATAAATCACTATTGACCATGTGATATGAAATTCACATTACTTGACACCAAGTGTACATGCATCTCACTTTTAATTGATCTGTTGCATCATGTGTCACTGTCATGTGATGCATTCGCCCATATAAAATACATTCATGTTCAAGTGATAATGAATAGAATTCTATCCTCATAGAAAATCCCAAAAAGGACCCTCACCTTTCATGTTTTGTCCCTTTTTTTTTTTGCACTTTGCATCATCTAAATCTAAATATATTCATTATCAATGCTACTCTTCGGAAAGAGATTTCCATTTTTGTCTCTCAATTAAAATAGCTCTGAACCAAATAATGATAATTAATTCAAATAATCTTAAGTGAATCTATTGGCTATTTTGATCATTAGCCACTTCCAATTAAAACCACTATGAAACACTACTCTCTGCTATCGGAATGTTGTTACTGATTCTCATATGAGAAAAATAATATGTCCGCATTTACAATTTACACAAAAAAAATGAGAAAACTATTCAAAAATTCTTACACCTATTGCACTTTGTCAATTCAATCCTAAATATTTTCACCTTTTGTTAGTTGATTTCCTCCGACTAATTTTGATTAAAAATCGCTAACTTGAAAACCAATGTTCTTATATGTCATGACGGCGCTAACATGGATATTTTTTAATAATATTTTAATAAATCTTTTATTATATATATTTATTTATTTATCCTTTCCTTTCCTTTCTTTGGACTCAAGCTAGTGAGGGCATTACAGCCTTGTCCAAAAGGGGTGAGGGCATCGTGGCCCTCACCTAGGGCCAGGGCCAACAAGGGTCACGATGCCCTCACCTTGCCCGGATCTAGCAAGGGCAACATGGCCGTTGCCAAACCCTCAACCCTTGCCCAATGGCCTATAAGGACCGCAATGCCCTCTCCAGCCTAAATCCAAAAAAAGGGTAAAGAAAATAAAATAAAAATAAAAAATTATAAAAATTCAATAAAATGTTAAAATATCATTAAAAAAATGTTTATATCAGCGCCATCCGTATCACATAAAACATTTGGCATCAACGCCATCCATTTTCAGCCAAAATTAGCCAAATTGATTCATTCGGTAAAATGTAAAATTGTTTAGGACTCAAATAACATATTAAAATGTTTAGGATTGAATTAGTAAGAACGCAATAGGTTTAGAACTTTTTGAATAATTTTGTCCACAAAAATTAATAATTAATGACCTATTTTCATCTGATATAATCAAGTAGATAGAAAATAAAGCGTAATGCCAAGCAATGGTATCAAGAAACGCGTGCGGATGACACAGCAACGGTAGGCCTTTTTTTTTTTTTTTTTTTTTTTTTTTTTTTGTCGAAAGCAACCGTACTTGACCACTGGGTCTGCTCGTTGGCGCCCAAGGGAAAAACATTAGCTGGCCAAGCTCGCCCAGTGGAGGAACCTTACTTTTTCATTTTTAAAATTTCTAGCTAGGAAAAAAATGAAAATGAAAACATATGAAAAATAATTATAGGGTTTTGTGTTGTATTATTTTATTATTTTATCTGTGATTTTTATACTATTTTTCTCCTATATTGAAATTTTGTGCTTAATTTGTCCCACTAGTAGTTATTAATTCTAGACATCATAGTAAAATCACTAATAAAAGAAAAAAAAATACCAAAAACATACATTAGCATTCACGAACGACCACATATATACCTCTACTTTTGAAGAAAAACAAAAACATACTTGAATATTACTTTTGGAAACAACCCTTTACATCAATTATCCATATGTTTCTATTTGATTTGTAAAATGCCCATTCCAAATCCTAATTTCTCACACCCATCCAAATTAGCCAAAACAAAGTAAGAACTAAACCCATTAAACCCTAAGCAGTTTACTAAAATGAATTTTGTAAGGAGGGATTATTTGCTCTTTTCTTTTCTTAGAGATTATGAGGAGGCACAAATGGAATAGGCTGAGCCTTGTAAAATTTTTAATAAATATCAAGGCCCTTGCTCTGACCTAACCCCCCTTCCCCCGGTTGACCAGACCTGTCCAAGCTCGCTCAGTAGTCTTAAAAAATTCAGCCCAGCCCACTCGTGAATTAGGTTTACTAGCGCCACATAGGGGAAAGTTATTACTTCAGACCAATCATATCGGGTCAAAATAGTGGATAACTTTGTTCTCTTTTAGAAATCTATCAAACCAATAAGGAAGATCATCATTTGCCAACATATATTATGGAGAATATAATATTGTCTTCCAAGACACACTTATATAAGAAAGTACAAAAGAGGAATAATACTCATGTAATATTCCCAATGAATCTGTGTAAAAATTACAAACTTCGATGAATATATTGCGTCTACCTTTCAAAGTTCAATTACTTTCTATAACACCTCTCACAAGACCACGTAAACAGGGTTGCTCATTCAACACATAGAAAAACACATTTAGAAAAAAATTCGAAAAGACATCTAGAGCTGTCCGCATGTAAAAGGAGTCTTAGATTTTGAAGAGCAAAAATCAACATCTCTGACCATGAAATTAGTGCCGTGTCTTCGTCAACAAACAATGGAGTTTCATTGGAGCATCCTATTTGTTTTTTTCTACGAAAGATACGTGTACCCTTATTCCTTCGAGGCAAGTCTCATCAGGTATGATGGTCCTCCCGTCTCACACATTGAGAAATTTCTATGCTTCTAGATGACCCCGAGAGAATGCTCAGTCGTGGTGTTTCGAACCTCTGCCTTGAACGAGGAGGAGAAACACGCCTAGGATGATTAATAACCATTGCCGAGTCTTTGTTCGGCCTTTTGGGTTTGTATCCTAGGTTGATTTGTGCCCATTGAAGGGTCCAAATCTACGGTTGATTTATTTAGAGAATGATTACATGACAGTCTTTAATATACTGTAATAATAACAGTCTATTCTGGATTAAAAAAATCAAATCACAAAAAATTATAAATTTTTGTGAACCCACTTCTTTAAGAACTTGTGACTCATTATAAATTATTATTCTCACGTTACCCCAATGATTGTTTTGCTAGTAAAGTCCATTTATTTATATTTGGTGCCGGTCTTTATTGGGTCTTTTTGGGTTCCACCAGATATTTTCGTTGGTAAGGCAAGCCAGGAAAGGTCTCCCTCATTTCTTTTGGAGAAAAGTAAGCCAATCGAGTGATCGTCCCTGTTGACAATGGAACGTGGAAATCGGACTAGTTCGTCTTTACCAACCCCGGAGTCGGAGAGCAGCTGCAAAACTTGGTTCTTGATCAATTTCTTTAGCTCGCCCTCCAGAAGTTGCTTATTATCTTACTCTTGAGTTGAAAGAAAGTCCATGGCCGTCCTTGAATTACTCTTACTGTGCTTGCGTGCTTTCCAAGTTCAAGAAAAAGATATTCTCAATGCACCAAGAATTATTTCCTTCGCTTTCTGGATTTCATGCCTGATCCTCCTCATCCCAGGCACTCCTGTCGCTGCACAGACATATGTTCACGAGCGGTGCGCAGATAGGGGCGACTACGCTCCTTATAGCAATTTTGGGGACAACCTCAGAATCCTCTTCTCCAGGGGGGACTACTCTTCTTCCAACAAAGGACCCATTGACGGTTTCTACAACTCGACGGAAGGTGAAGATCCGGACAAAGTTTATGGTCTCTTCCTCTGCAGGTAAATCACGTGCCAAAGATACCAAAAATTTCTACTTTTGAGTAATACGTTCCAAATCAATCATTATAATCTTTGGAATCGGCTCACTTGGAACTAGAATTTATAATGGACCTGATATATTGGTCTTAATTGAAATCCTCTACAAAGTACGGTGATCCAATGCCAACCGTAAAATTGCTATCTAGATTTAAGTGACTACTAATGCAACTTTACTTTTCCTCTTTAGATGAGGATGTTGCGGCCAATCTCTGTCAGTCCTGCATCGGTTTGGCTACCAGCACCATCATAGAAAGATGTCCAGGACAGAAAGAGGCGATCATATGGTTTGACGAGTGCCTCGTGCGCTACTCTAACAGATTGTTCTTCTCTATCATGGAGACAACACCAGTTAAACCCATTGTGAACCCTCTGGACGTTTCAGTTGACTTCAACAGGATGGTGGAGCAAACTTTTGATAATGAGGACTTTGCGGCGCAAGTGACAGATTTGGCTAGGAATGTCACAGACTTGGCAATTTCCTCCGAAATCTTATACGCGACCATAAACGTTAATGTCTCAAGTTCAGTGACCCTGCATGAGCTTGCACAGTGCACCCCCGACATCGCAAACTCAGCCTGTCAGAGTTGCTTGCTTTTGGCTATCAAAGAGCTCTCTACCGTCCTTAATTATAAAAGGGGAGGTGCGAGAATTTTTCAGCCAAGTTGTAATGTACGGTACCAAATGAATTTTGGTGGGGAACCTAGAAAACAAGCACCAGCACCTTCTACAACAAACAAAACCAGCACTGAGTCCGGCAGTGAAGGTACGAGTTATCTAATTCTAAAAATGGGCACATAATTTGTCATAGTAAGCCTATAATGGTATCATTCCGTTGCTCCTAATTCTCAATATAAGCTATTTTATGTATCATATCGCACTTGATTTGCTTTTACTGTACTTGTGTTCTTTCCAAATTCAAGAAAAAAGACTATTGATGCACAAAGAAATATTTCCTTCGTTTTCTGGCTTTCATGCCTGATCCTCTTCATCCCAGGCTCTCCTGCCGATGCACTGACATATGTTCAGGAGCGGTGTGCAGATAGGGGCGACTATGCTCCTTATAGCCAGTTTCAGGACAACCTCAGCATCCTCATCTCCAGGGGGGACTACGCTTCTTCCAACAAAGGACCCATTGACGGTTTCTACAACTCGACGGAAGGTGAAGATCCAGACAAAGTTTATGGTCTCTTCCTCTGCAGGTAAATCACAAGCGAAAGATACCAAAAATTTTAGCTTTTGAGCAATACCTTCCAAATCAATCATTATAATCTTTGGAATCGGCTCACCTGGAAATAGAATTTATAATGGACCTGATATCTTGGTCTTAATTAAAATCCTCTATAAAGTACGGTGATCCAATGCCAACCGAAAAATTACCACCCAGATTTAAGTGAGTACTAAGGCAACTTCCCTATTACTCTTCAGAAGGGATATTCCTGCCAATTTCTGTCAGTCTTGCTTCCGTGAAGCTAGCAAAACACTCATAGAAAGATGTCCAGGACAGAAAGAGGCGACCATATGGTATGACGAGTGTCTCGTGCGCTACTCCAACAGTTCCTTCTTCTCTATCATGGAGACAGAACCGACTATTTTCGTTGCCAACCCTATGGATAGTTCAGTTACCTTCAACAGGATTGTGGAGCAAACTTTTGATAATAAGGACTTTGCGGCAAAAGTGACAGATTTGTTTGTGAGAAATGTCACGGACAATGCGATCTCCTCGGAAAGCTTATATGCGACCATAAACGTTAGTGTCTCAAGTTCAGTGACCCTGCTTGAGCGTGCACAGTGCACCCCTGACATCTCAAAGTCAGCTTGTGAGAGTTGCTTGCTTTCTGCTATCAAAGAATTTCCTACCGTTCTAAATTATAAAAGGGGAGGTGCGAGAATTCTTCAGCCAAGTTGTAATGCACGGTATGAAATGAATTTTGATGGGGAACCTGGAGGACAAGCACCAGCACCTTCTACAACAAAAAAACCCAGCACTGAGTCCGGCAGTGAAGGTACGAGTTATCCAAATCTCAAAATGGGCACACAATTTGTCATGTTAAGCGTATAATGGTATCATTCCGTTGCTTCTAATTTTCAATATATGCTGTTTTATGTATGATATTGCACTTGACTTTCTTTTACGATCTAAACTATGATCATACTCTCTTGCTTTCAACAAGTTCTCGGTACTATTTACACTTGGTGTGAAAATAAATAAATAACTAAAAGACCGCGGATTTGTTGTATGTTTAGATGCAAGGAATTTCCCTTTCTTGACAGGGGTCAAACAAAATCCATGGATCGCAATAGTTAGCTCAGTAATTGGATCCGGGTTACTAATAATCATCATGGGTTCGTGTATATTTTTAAGGAGGACAAAGAGATGGAAGAAAGGTATGAGTGAATTCATCTTGCTTGCCACTGAAATGACCATCTTCTAACCTTTACCTAACGAGAGTAAGCTCTTGGACTCTCAGAGAAGGAAAACAGCCAAGAGGTTCAGTTACTTCATCTAAGACGAGAAATCGGAGAAGAGTTTTCAAAGGAAAGAACTCGAGGAGAAAAGCTGGTGGCTTCTCAAGAATTATCTCTGATACGATTAGACATTATACGTGCGGCCACACAAAACTTCTCCAATGAATGTAAAATTGGGGAAGGTGGGTTTGGCCCCGTGTACAAGGTAAGCATTTAAGTGACTCAACACCTGTTTATGGGAAAATTGGGAAAACTGGCAGTTATTATCCGAACATGAACTGGTTCGAATTTGTTAATCATTAATAATTCTCATATAGGGATTTCACTACTTACGTTACCCTGTTTCAGGGCACATTGGCAGATAGAAAAGAAATTGCAGTTAAAAGGCTTTCAAGAACCTCAGGCCAAGGACTTATCGAATTTAAGAACGAAGTGATCTTGATTGCTAGACTACAACACAGGAATCTTGTTCGATTATTGGGATGCTGCTTGGAAGAACACGAAAAAATCTTGATATATGAATACATGCCCAACAAAAGCCTGGATGTCTTCCTTTTTGGTTGGAGCTTTAGCCGATGCAATGATTTTTTTAGCTAGTTAATTTTAGTTTTATAGAGTTAAGGTTCATCCGAGTCTCTCATTGTTGACAGATTCAACTATGGGGCAATCTTTAGACTGGAAGATGCGCATGAACATCACCTTTGGAATAGCTCGGGGACTTCTATATCTACATGAGGATTCTCGCCTAAGAATTATCCATAGGGATCTGAAAGCTAGTAATATTTTACTAGATGGTGAGATGACTCCAAAGATATCTGATTTTGGAATGGCAAGGATCTTTGGTGTAAATCAAGATGAGGCCAACACGAATAGGGTTGTTGGAACATAGTAAGTTCTTTAATATCTTTCTACATCTGTCACATGTTTGAATGATTCACTAGGCCAATAAAGAACTCTGGTGATTAGCTCAACAGCACCAAAATGAGCATATTCATATTACAGAAGTTTAAATATAGAAAATAACCTTTCATTGTTTCTTACTTCCAAGAAATTTCACTTCATTACATAATTTTGGTCAGTGGATACATGGCACCGGAATATGCGATGCAAGGGCTATTTTCTGTTAAATCAGATGTCTTCAGTTTTGGAGTTCTCTTGCTAGAGATGATCAGCGGGCGAAAGAACAATGGTTTTCATCTCCAAGAGCACAGTGAAAGCCTTCTCACCCATGTATGTTCCTAGTCACCACACTTTTTAAATATGAAATCCGAGAATTTTGTGCAATTGTCCTTGCTTACTTCCCTTTCAAAATGACAGGCATGGAAGTTGTGGTCCGATGGTCGAGGGTTGGAACTTACCGATCCATCATTCAAAGAGTCACGTGATGGAGTTCAAGTGCTAAAATGCATACACATCGGTCTATTGTGCGTCCAAGAAGACCCAACAGATCGACCAACCATGTCGCTTGTGGTTCATATGCTAGGAGCCGATACTATCCCACTTACCCGACCATCGCTGCCTGCATTCTCAGTTGGGAGAGACGTGAGAACACTCAATCCAATCGGTCTAATTCACAAAACTTCCACTGTTAATGAAGTAACCCTTTCCGATGTTTCTCCTAGGTGACTAAGTATCATCAGCTCGTCTTCAATTGATTTCTCTTTTATAAAATGGAAATGGTTCGCAATTTAGTAAAATAGAATGATAATTATAGTGTGATCTCTTTAGCATTGTGAATGTCATCTCTTAATGACGATCCAACCTGTCATCATTCCGTGTATAATACTAAATACAATTGAATTAATCACACTTGGTTCTTTTTGAATTACAATCCTCAATTGATAAAAGGGTAAAAAGCTTGATCATTAGTCATCATTTCTATTCTAGTTCACCACTTATGTTCTATCAGAATGGTTTGTATACTTACTTGAAGAATGTATGAATATCCAATTCTATAAGTATTCCATCGATATATATATATATACACACACACACACACACAAATTCTATAGTCTACATGGAGTATATTAGCCAAAATCTAATGATGAAGAATGTTAGAGTATTTAGATATTAAACAATGCGTAAGCCAGAGTTCCCACATTGAAATCTTTTTAGGTCTCTATTTGCCTCTTCAATTAGATATTTCTACACTTTAGTCTTAGACCAATGTTTAGCTTACGCGTGAGGGTAGCGTTAGAGTATTTAAATATTGAACCATGCCTTCAATAAATAAGCTTAAGATTTTAGAAAAATTGACCATGGTCACAAAAAATTTACAAAGAGTGCTACCAAGTTAGGGCAGAATTACTAGTAACCTATTTGATGTATAAGTACTAAATATTTCGATCCTATCTTCTGTTGTAATTCTCTCTTGAGTTCATGTCACCTTTAATTATATTGGGATCCATGAACAATTTTTTCTGTAGTGGAATTGGAGAATTAAACGATATTTGATCTTTCGGAGTCGAACACCATATGATAAAGGAGAAATATTTGAAGTAATTTGATGAAAACGATCAGAATTTTTATTCGTCCTTCCTACTTTCTACTCCTCGGGGTGGGGTTAGCATGTCTTGTTAGAGTGTGATTTGGGAAATTACTAAATCAATCTTTAACTTATTATATGCAATTCAATTTTAAATTTTTAAATTTTATCAATTTAGTTTTAAATATTTTGATAATTCAAACATAATTCCTCTAACTGATTTTCATAGAAAATCAGTGATGTGATGGTTCAATTATCATTGACAATCCTACGTGGTATGGCCAATAATTTAAGGCAGACAAAAACGACGTTTGGTTTCTTATGAATTTTCTGATTATTTTCGTTCCTCCTATTAAACACGTAGACTGCCACGTTGTGAGCTAATATCGACGATATGGATTTTTTTTTTTTTTTGTGGCCAGTGATTAGAACAAAAGGAAAAACCAGAACAATCACCAACACGCACAGAGAACATGCGAATGGGGAAGATTGCGGTGGTGACGGCGGTGGCGCCTAGCCACCACCGCCGTGGGTCATGCGTTCCTCACCGGGAAAGCGCAGATCTTTGCGGTCGTGGCCTCCATCGTCTTTAAATGTAGGTGAAGACAAAATATACACACGGGAAAGCGCAGATCTTGAGCAACTCAAAAGTTTTTATTTTGCGAAAGAACACCTTGATTTTGTTCGACATCGTGATCTTGCACATGCCTCAAATGGCCGTCTCTCATTAGCCACCGGGCCTAGCTTGTACGCTGGCCCTTCGTCGACAATCCTTCCTTGCCCTCCACGGGCGCATTCATGCCTCTGACGGCGTCTTCAGCTTCCTCATGCTCGCCGATGCCCTGCTCCCTTCCCAGTAGATAGATCGAATCAGAAAATTGTACTTCCCCATGTCTGTCTTCTGAGAAAGTGAATTTTTTGTGCCTTTTGCTCAAGATTCTCGAGGTATCGCTCGTCGAATCATACGGTAGAGAGAAGAGTTGACTTTGTGTGTTTTTGATTCAAGTTAGTTGATGCAGTCTACTTGTTTGATAGAATATCCCGTAGACAAAATTACTCGTTCTGGGCAAAGTTATAGCAACCTGATATTTACATCAACGCGATATTCATTAGACAATGCGATCTTTTCCCAGACTTATTGCAAATCTACAACGTGGCAGGGCTCGGCGTGGGTGTCTCTATGAAAGATGTTTATGCCTTGAAGCTAGGGTCACGGAATCTATAACAACGAGAGTGTTTGCCAGGCTAAAGTACCTGTATAAGGAGCGGCTCCTACTAGGATTATAGGTTGGTGAAGGTGGCATAAATGAACCTAATTACGTACTAAATAAGAATAATGGGACAGCATTCCTGAGATGTGTATTTGAAATTGGAATTAATTTGTAAGATGTGCCTTTTGGCGTAAAGGCAACATTCCTTACATTAGAACTCTAATATTAAGCATGCCTCGGGTAAGAGTGCTATCAGAATGGGTGACCTACTAGAAAAGTGTCCACCTATACATTAAATGACAAAATCATGAGGCTCAATCTGCAATGGGGATGAGTCAAAACGGATAATTCATCAAGTGACTTAATTTTGGAGTGTTACAAAAACTAGCCTCATGGCCGAGACTATTGATGTGATAATGCTCTCTACTTTCCTCTCAATAGTGGTGGAGGTGGTGGCAGTCAACGAAAAGAGCCCTTGGTTGCCAAGAACCACCGTCGCTCATATGTGCTTTGACAAAGTAAGCCCTAAACTTTTCCCAAAGTTTAAGTAAATCCATTTTGTGTTCTAGCAATAGTGGCTGCTAATGGACGAGCGCTAGAGAAGTTTTGGCCTAGTGATCAAGAGGTTAAAGATGATAAACAATAAGAGGAGATCTCAGCGCAGAAAAGAATGAAAGAAAATAAATGAAAAGAGAAGAAAAATAAGAAAAGACAAAAACAATGTCATTTTGTCCACTTAACTCACCGATCCTACCACATAAGACAATAATAATAATTAGACTGCTACGTCAGTGATTTCTAACAAAAATCAACTGAAAAAACTACATTTTGTAAAATTATCAAAAGGTTTAGAATTAAAAATTGCAAGGTTTATGACTGATATGGTAATTTCCCATTGTAATTTATTAGTTTTATATGGTACAAATTAGAAGAATGTTTCTAGCAAGTAATAATCATGTAGATAATCTATGTAGGTTGAACAATCCTTAACATTTTTTCCAACTAAAGTTCAGGCTTTGGGATGGATGATATTTAATACTTTCTATTGATTAAATGAAGGGAGCTAGAAAGAAATCCTAATAAAGGAAGAAGTAAGTGTATCGGAAGTCTTAAATTTTGTCATGAAAGTATAATTAAATCCTAAATTTACAAAAAGAGCCAAATAGTAATCTTTCAATTAAGTATGTCTAATTTGGATAATGAAAAATGCCGACATGTTTTATTTATTTATTTATTATTTTCTCTATCTACATGTCGACAATATGGCTAAAACAACTTTAGTCTTTTGGTTTATTGGGACTAAGAATACAACCTAGAGAAGAGTGAATAGGTTAGAAAAAAAAACTATGAAAAACATTTGTGGAAGATAATAAGTTCAACTTCAAACATTGGTAGAAACAAATTATAGAAATCAAATGTGTGAGCTATTGTTTAACATATAGATGATATTGAGCATGTAATGCAAATAGTGAAGAAATAGAAGATTCACAAGCAAATATATATAGTAGTTTGATGTCCACTCTCTAGACTAAGAGTCACAAGTCTGGCTAGATTGCATAAATAATATGTTCAACAAGTTACAAATGGCAAATGCTAATCTCATTACATAATAGATCACACTATTAGGACTACCCATAAAATACTTTTCCTAAACATTTGCAGGCCAATCGAAAATAGGTCTGCAGCTAATGTTCTAACGCTATTGCTTTGACATTTCCGATATATACTTGTTCTTGTTCCTTGAGAGACTTCCTGATCGTTTGCTGCGCATTTTCATCCTACAACAACAATAATCTTTTTCATCAACGAACATTCTCACATGGTCGCTGTTCAAACATGACCAATGACATGATATATCCAGCATTAACAAAGACATTGCCATAGCTAATCTTTAGGTCCTTCCAAGCATATTGGCGATCTTGACTCTACAAAGATGTTCATGGTCCTTCCAAGCTTTACAAAACATCCTTGTTCTAGGCTTGTTCACCATCACCTGGTCCATCCAACTATTCACCTTATTTGAAGATCCTTTCAACTCATAGACATATTTAATTGCCTAAAATCTTGCTCACCTCATATATTGGCTGAACACTCCTCATATAAGTTAATATGGTGCTATTTATGACAATATTTGCATTTCAGCTTGTGCATATATCACTTGATACTTACTCAACCAATACACACATTAGTAGCCTTTAATTGTCTTTGTCATCTTCAAAACAATATATAGACTTTCTCAACTTTAGCTACATCATAGCATGTAGGAGAGAGAGAATATCAAAAAGACGTCATCATTTTTCTTTGGTCAAGTTGAACGAAGTTAATAGAAGGACTCAATTGTGCCCATTTTAATAAGTTTTAGGACTTGAGCAACATGAGCAACATACAGACCTCCGGTCAGTTTCCTCTCTTATATTTCTTATTTTTAACTTTCATATCATTATCTGGTGCTTCAGATCTACCAAGATCCTGGTCAAATGACAGAGACATAAGTACCTGAAAAGGCATTTCGATAGTTATAACACAGAGAGAGAGAGAGGGGGGGAGGGGAGAAAATATTGGCTGAGTTTTACCCTCCACGTAGGCCAAATGTAAGACCACTCAGGAGTCGACACGTGGCTCCACATAAGCGACGGCGTCGGAGGTTCAAAATTTGCGCGCGCCGCTCCTGAGGCCCACCACTCTGACGCTCTCTCTCCTCTGCTCTCCTCTGCGACCGGTCGACTCGTCCTCTCTCTCCTTCTCCCTCCTCATTCTCCGTTCCGTTGCGGGGAGAACAAAAAACGAACCTTGTGCTTCCATTTGCTCTTCCATTCCTCTGCTCTCTCTCCTCGTTCTCGCCGATGCTCCTCCGCATGACGCCGACGCCCCTCCACCTCCGCCTCCACGGGTTGCCGCGACGCCGACGCCGACGCCCTTTCCAGTGAACCGCGACGCCGACGCCCCTCTGTCGGTTGCCTCCATTGCCCCCGACTCCGACGCCAACGCCGACGCAGCCTCCGCCTCCGAACCGCAGTCGGACGCCGACGCCCCTCCGCCGGTTGCCTCCGTCGCCCCGACTCCGACGCCCCCTCAAGCTGGTTGCCTCCGTCACCCTCGACTCCGACGCCCCCTCAAGCCGATTGCCTCCGTCGCCCCGACTCCAACGCCGACGCCCCTCCGCCTTCGCCTCCGCCCCCAGGCCCCTCCCCTTCCTCTCCCCGTCGCCAACTCCGTCGCGTCTCGCTGTTCCAGGTGAGCGCCGCTTCCAATTCCTTTCTCCGCTCGCTCGCGACCGACCGACCGGCCTGAAAGTGAATGTGCTTTCCCGGGAGATTCGAACTCTCTATCGAGTGAACGTACCTCGAGGTGTCTGCGGAGGTTTGTGCTGCTCGGTGCGCAATGTTTGAAAGAGCGGCGGCGGCTTTAGGTTCAGACTATGCCGCCATATGCATTTTGTTTTTTGAAAATTTATTGTGGACTTAGGAATGATTGTGAAATTTGAATCCGTGACGGCAACTGTAATGTATGATGGCTTGTACTGACTTGATTGGGCTTGAATGGCGGTTTCGATATTAGGCCTATGTTAGCATCGGGCAGTGACTGAAATCGTACATGAGCTTGTCTATCGTAGTTGCTGCCAAAATGTTCACGTGAGATTGTGAGGAACCTATCTGTTGTTCACGCTTGCTTGATGTTTAAGGCATGTAATTGATGGTTTCGCATCAACGAGATGCCGATGAGAAGTGTCTGTAACTGAGTGTTAAGTCATCTGTCCCTTTGCCTTCGGTCTTTTATTTAGTGCTGATTAAACAAGATGAACTTGGAGAAGATGAAGGATGTTCAGGGAATCAGTCAGCTGTTTCTGATGTGCACATGCATGTGCGGACGTGAGTGTTTCCATGTGTTTTGGGCAAGCAGTCAGCAGCTTCTTGCTTTTTGATGGTTTTGGGCAAATATTCTGGAGAGAGAAGTGGTTTTTGATAAGGTGCGGCAGTACATACTGTTACTTTAGTATTGTTTCAGATATGGAGCTTTAACTTAATCCTGGAAAGTTGCTCGAATGGAATATTTGATATTCCTCAATGCTTAGAATATGCCACTGCTTATCTTTGACTCTACTTGAGTGGGGACCTGAATGATGAGTCCAGGTGGGCTTCAGGAGTTTAGATAAAAAGTGGTATTGGCATTCAAAATGAAAATGGCACTTTTAGGATCGTAGTCTTGCACTCGTGTAGCTACTTCTTCAGAGACTCTCCTTGTCCCCAATGCAAACCTAACCAACCAATTCTTTTGGCCAATGATAAGCTTTCCTGGCAATTGCCTCCGGTGCTGAAATTTATTGCAAATATGGTAGTGAAGTGCCCCTTATTAATACCCCATGTCTTAGGTAAACAAACAGAAACATATAGATCTGTGGTGATTATGTTCATAGCATCTTCGATCCCATTTTAGGCATACTTGGTGCTTCTGGCTAATATTTTGTGATCTGAAGCTAGCTTTTCTCTTTGTTTGTGCGGGTTGAGTGTTTCCCCTTCCGATACTTGTACAGTTATCCTCCTTTCTTATGGTGCTGTTTTTCTCATCCATGATAACAGTAGTGTGAAGAATCTCTGCGTTAAAGACCAGCAACATAACTTATTTCTTCGTTTTTTTATGCTTTTATCAAAGTGCCAGAGGTCCTTGTCGCGTTGGACATTAATGACTCAGCCTTAATTATGTTGAATGTCCAGCAGTTGAAAAGATCACCTGTTTTTCCTGCTCCTTGGAGATGGCATTTTGTTAAAAATTGCCCTGCTTTTTTATATAAGATCTGTCAGTAAAGTCAAATATATATTTATACTTACACACAGTATACAAGAGAAACTACAGAAAGAACTAAAATGAGGAAGAGGAAAGAACCTAAATATCAAATGTATAACATGTTGGACTGAATGTCCTTTAAACTACATTAGTACTTATGGATGCTTATGGGAATTTTTAATAAGACCAATTCTGATGGATAATCCTTTGTATTTCCAAGGGCAATAGGTGTATGTTGTCCTTGAAAGATGTTGGAGTTCCACTGAAAACGCAAAGATCAGCTTTTTGCCATCAGATTCTGAAGTATGTCTGGTTACTTTCTGAAAAAGATTTACACACTACATTTAAAGAGCCTTTGATTGATTCGGTTGCAATTGGCTTTCTAATTTCTTTTGTCATAACTCTATTTTTGGTGAATCTTAGTTGATTTTCATCTTTCAATGTACTGCTGCTGAGGATATGTATTTGTTATGTCTCTCTTTCTTTCCCCTCCCTATTGCTTTATGCTCATATTTTCTCAGTTCCTTGAGTGCTTGGTCAGTTTCTTTTTTGTCACTATATTTGCTTCCCAATATATCTCACTCGTTGATGGAGTTTGAGCACACTATTAAGGTGAAGTTACTCACCTTTTTATATTTGGGAAAGCTACTTGATTTTGTCGAGAAAAGTTGCAACCAAATGCACAAGGAAACTATGGCTCGTATGGCTGTCTGGAGAGGTTGAAGTTGTTCTTAGTTGAATGGATGACCTCTCTCCCCTTGAGCCTCCCCCCCCGCGGGGAAAAAAAGAAGAAGAAAGCTAAATAATGCTGTTTCACATTGTGGTCTGAAGTGGGACAAAAAATGTTCATAGAACTCTCGCATAGCTGGCTTCAATTTGATTGCATATTTTGCACAGGGGACCAGATTCGGGCCAAGTTCTTATCTCTCCAAGCATTTTGTTCCAATCTTAATGTTCTGGCATTATGATAATATCAACTTCTGTTTAGTGTTGCATATTCCGTCCTTTTTCTTTAGGTAAGGAAAATTTGGTGCTCTTGTTATTGATTTGTGTCATTTTGAATGCAGAATTTAACTGGGGGAACACTACTTTCTAGGAACAAAGATTATATTGTGTTTTACAGGGGCAATGACTTCTTGCCTCCTGTGGTGGTAGAAGCACTGAAAGAGAGAGAAAAACTAACAGATGTGCAGGCAAATGAGGAAGACCAAGCACGTCAGAGGGCCTCAGCTGCAATTGAATCAAAATTAAAAGCTTCTAAAAGCCCACTTGTTGCTGGCACTCTTACTGAAACTCTGGCTGCCACCTCTCGGTGGGGGAATGAAATAAGTAGCAAAGATGTTGAGCAAATGCGTAGAGATGAATCAATCAATAAGCACGCTGCACTCTTGAAATATCTTGAGAAGAAACTTGCTCTTGTAAGTTATGAGATTGAACAAACTTATGCTATAAAATTCTGCTATATTTCCTTAATTATTTATCACATTTTCCATTTATTTTTTCCTCTTCTTTCCAGGCTAAAGGGAAGGTCAAAAGGGCTAAGAAAGCTCTAGCAAAAGTGCAGGAGAATCTTAGACCAGCAGACCTTCCAGTTGATCTGGAAACCATAAGTGATGAGGAGAGATCTTTACTACGTAAGATTGGTCTGAGTATGAAGCCCTTCCTGCTTATCGGTAAGAATAGCAGACCTTCCACTTGATGCTTGAATTTGGATGATTTCTGTCCGAATTCAGCAATTATATCTCTGCCATCAAAGAACTATACTCGTGTCTCGTCCGTGCCCAATGAGAAATCTGAATACTAAGAAGCATGCGGTAGATCTAATGATTTTCATAGGTGTTCAAGAGCGTATGAGAATTACTAAATCAAATTTTTATTCTTTCTGTGGGTAGGTCAAACTCTTTCGGCTGCAGGGCATTCATGTTTTTGCAGGGCTTGTGATTGTTATACCCTTGACAATAGTCTATCGAGCTTCTCTGTGAGTAGTAGATAGTGGATGCCCAGGTTGGACTTTTATCTTGCATATGCAATTTAGATGAGTGAGTTTGCAAGATCAAGGAGTACCCGGAAGCCTGCGAAAAGGAGGGCAAAATTTTTGGTGGCGACAAAGTTAGTTCGTAGGTGTTCCCTGGCTTCGGCGTAGATAAATTTGAAGTAATCTTTTTGATACATGTTGATCTGATATCATTTTCTTGACTTTCGGTTATGTAATGTTTCTGAAGCGTCGTCACCTCTGGCCTCCATTGGCATTAGCCGGCACATGCTGGCAAGTTGTTATGTATCTTTGGTGGCTGAATGACTCCATATGCTCAGTTAGACCTAGCATTGAGTATATTTTATATTTTTGCCATCTTTCTTCTAACGCATTTGTAGTTCTTGAAAATTGACTTGCAGGAGAAGTCATCTACGATGGAATTAAAGCCTCACAATATAAAATTCAAGATAAGACTCGATAAAGGGACATCATTGCCAGCCCCCGAGTTTGGAAAAGGTAAAACTGTGGAGGTCAGCAGTGATGAAAAAGGTTATGAGGGTTCTTGGTTCTCCGCAATTGTCATCGACTATATAGGAAATGACAAGTATCTGGTCGAATACCTAACCTTGAAAACAGATGACAAAACTGAACCTTTGAGGGAAGAAGCATATTCACGGTATATCAGGCCCTACCCTCCTCATCTTCCAGCCAGGCGTTTCAAGCAGCTTGACAAAGTTGATGCTTGGTACAATGACGGATGGTGGGTCGGTGTAATTTCCAAAGTTCTAAAAGGCTCTCAGTATGTTGTCTACTTCAGCACATCCAGTGAAGAACTAATTTTCAATGAGTCTAATCTGAGGCTTCACCAGGACTGGAGTGACGGCAAGTGGGTCATTGCTTCCCGGGTAGGAACTACGGTTGCTTCTAATTTTGTGATGAATTGTTTTGGTGTTCTGTCATTCAAGTTCATGCTTTTGTTTCATTCCTGGCCGAACGTCCCCCACGCCTTGTTGTGATTTTGATTGGTTGCATGGAGAATGCTATACATAAGGAGTTCTTGATGGTGTCAAATTTGTGATTTCGCAAGTTTAGAGGAACACTTAATCAGTCAAACCATATTTCAATTACTTTGATGCAAATTGGTGCCAGTCAATGACGTCTGATGAACTAGAGAGTATTTCACATGGCAGTTGTACTATGTTTTCCCAATCTGAGTTTGTAACTCTTTGAATTCAAAGACCAGATTCCTTTATTTAATTGTAACACTTAATCGGTTGCTTAAAAAGATTGACTTGTCATTTCGTCCCCACTCGGTCATGCTAATGACGCCGAACCGCCGGCCCATAAGAGATTTAGGTCAGTTCATCAGAACGTCCAATACGAGTCTTCATCATTACAAACATTAGACGCGTGGGATGTCTTTGGGAAACATCACAACATTTAAGCACAGAAATTACGCATTCCATGTAAAGAACAATGATCAGGAGATACGCGCAATCAAAATTGATCGAACATTATAAAAACGAGAAAAACTAGTTGCATCACAACTTCAAACATCCCTCCGACAAATTCTGTAGTCGAAGAACGTTTCTTATTTATCGAACATCTCGTAGCATACATGGAACATAAGTAAAAACTAAAGTAAACATAGCCATCAACTAGTATTTCGAGTGCCTCGTGACCAAAACCATCTGAAAAATGAACCTCCTCGAGAATCGAGGACGACGCACCGATTATACGTACTTTGTACAGAGGTAGACGCCAAAGCCGACTTTAAGCTGCCAGTATAATGTGCCGAAAGATACTTGTACCAAAGCGCTCTGCATCATCGGCTCATGATACTTGAACAAACTTGTCTAAAGCGGATGTATCCAAAGCTGCAAACTCCTTAACAGCCCCAAGCACGGCAAGTCCCAAGTTTTACAGCGTCATCGTGAGTTGGTGCCTACAGCAGGTAAATTTTGAATTGAATTCTTAATCCAATAAAATCATTTTTATGGTAACTTGTGTAAGAGATTCCTCTACCTCAATGTTAAGAGGAAGAACAGGATCATGAAGCGAGAGCCTCGAAGGAACCATCCTCCAAACCCAGACACCGGACTGTTTAAGCAAAGCAATCGACTAGAGATCAGCATCACATGCAAAATGCAAAGCTCACCCAGTGTCTTGCGCTATACGGGGAGAAAAGAAGAGAGGAATTAACTAGATAGCATGATGGACCTGCATTTACTTTATAGTAAAATACTCCTCCGAGGTCACTAGTTCAGATATTATTTTGGTAAGCATACAGCATTTTGCTCAACTCATTGTGGACTATAATTTTGACTCCTCTAGTAGATACAAATCAAGAACCAACATGGACTCCATTGCGACGTTTAACTCTCCTTCTTGCTCCCATCCCCAGGAGCATTCAGAACGTATGTACTTTAGTTGAGAATTAGAGCATTAACTTGTCTCCTCAGCATATGAACACGATAATACACAATATAAATAGCTGCTGAAATGATGAGGTCCAATCTATTAAGAATAACTTCATCGATTCAAAACTTACTCCTTCATAATTTACTGGAGCTTTCTGAAGCTTTGGGTCTAAATCAATAGAGTTCTCCAAGTGCTTCAACACTGCCTCTCCATAGTCTCGGAAAGATCTGTAACCTCTACACTATCAGGATCTTAGAGAAGGAAAAAGAAAACGACATTGCTAGAAACCAAGAAACCACGTACCCTCCCTTTAAGTCCGGATGACTCTGGTTGATCTTCAACCTCAATTCTACAGCAACAGCTGCTTCTTCTAGACCCTCTACCAAATCTGTCAAGACTCTGCTGCCGCTACCTGCTCCTGAAGCTCGAGCTGAAGCAAGTTTGTTGAGAACTTTGACCTATAACAAAATGCTTAATAATTATGACTCAAAGCTTTAAGCTCATGCATTGCAGTTGGGGGCATTTAGAATTCATCTCTGCAATGTCAACGCTCGTCTATTTCAAAACTTTTAATAGCAATTTCCATCTCAAATTGTACTTTATACAATTAAATCACAGAGATCATGCAATTCGAAATAACATTAGAATTAAGGATACCACTTCAAAAAAAGTTTTAGAACAAAATGCTGCCATAGAAAAGAGTGATCAACTTTCTGGCGACTCAATGACTCTAACAATCATCTCATTCAACTAACCAAATCATCTCGTTCAACTAACCAAAAGAACTATACATAGAAATTTTAATTAGCAAATGGTAGCAACCAAAGAACTAAAAAGTGAGCATCTATGATCAGCAAATTTTACAAACAAAAGAAGACCAGGAATCATCAAAAAGCACAATTGTAAAAGCTTAATACCTTAATTGTCCCATCTGCAGAGCCAGTGCAGAATCATTGATTGCTAGGATCAAATTAGATAGATCTCACCCATCCCAAATGCCCACTTATGACCATGCACATACAAAAAGGAGAAAACAAAACACATAACAATCCAAGTAAGCAAGCAAATAACTGCAGATACGATAACATGGACAAGACACAGCTGTATGATAAATTCAAATGTATAATTATCACATGACACCATAACTATTACTGAAACAAAACAAGAACTTTCTTCTAGCTGCCAGAAAAATTAGGCCACAATTCTCACCCTGTAGTTCTTCCATGGAGGATGCCACACAGGTGGCCACCAGCTTGGAATTCTTTCCATAATGGCTGAGGTAGACAAATTCCTAAAAACAGAGTGAGAGCATGAGGCCAAAGCAGATTAAGTAACTTAGAGCAGAACTTAAGATGACTCAGTGATCCTTGAATGCATGAGTCGAATTATGAGAATCCATGAAACAGCTTTTCAGAAACCATTAAGAAATGTTCTGATGTTACTTCAGTGGACTGTGCAAATAGATGCATGTCAACGTATTAAAAAAGTAACAGTAATATAAAAGTCCTATTTTGACCAAAAATATAGGATACGTAGGTATTTGCCCTAGTTTGTCGATGCCTCTGAATAATTACAAAGCATAAGCAACTGATGCATTTAACAGACACTACACCGGCTATGGGTCCAACGATAGGTGATGCAGAACAACTAGTCTAGATGCAGATTAGTTTCAGAGCACGATTACAATGACCAGCAACTCATGAAGAGTAAATTTCTTTAGGCTCGACAGATAGTAATTCATAGAATCAAACAATTTAAAAATCAAAAACTTGCTAAATTACACAAATGTGATCTCTTAACTACCAAAAGGAAGAATTGCGAACACATGTAGACCTTAACCTCTTCTATTCAAGGTTTTGTGTGTTTAAACCAAAAAATATAAATATAAAAAATGTTCTTTTAGATTTAAGGTCTTTCCTATTGAAGAGAAGTCAAATTATGCGACCGATCGCCTTAAAGGGAAAAAAGAAGAAGCAAAAAAAGACACTCCAACAGACACTAAAATAGAATGCAATACAACATATTTACCTGTCGATGATCCAGAAGCAGAGACAATAGCAGTGCCTTTTCCATGTAGACCAACATCGTTTCTAAGGAAGATGAATGAACATGAGCAACATTATGTCGAACGTTCTATAGAAAAAGCTTTACAAACAAATTTAAATAAAATCCACAAAGAAAACTACAAAATTAAAAGAGCTGCAACACATTAAAAAAAAAAAAAAACCTGGAAATCAATAATACCACATACAGTGGCCAAAAATCTGAATGTTTTCTTTTTTGATAAGCAATTTAAAAAGCATAAAATGTGTGAGATATCTCAGTGAAGGTATGGAGGTAACTTGATTCTCTTGACCAAGGAATGGTCGTTTGAAAGAGAAGAAGGGTACTAACAATCCTTGAAGTCGTAATGATGGACGAACAGTTAAAGCATTTTGAGACTTTTCCATTGGTGGAATTTTAGAACCTTCTGGACCTGCAAAGAGAAAGGAGTTTATATCCTTGGGATGAACGACATCCTTTAAAAGTACACCAAGAGAAGAGCCGCCATTTGCATACTCCACCTCGTAGTCACATTGCTCTGGGTGGTCACATATGTAGTCGCCTGAATGCGGGGACGCGCAAATTGGGTCCCTGCAGATTACTAGGTCCTTGTTGGGTCGATAAAGCAGATGTGGCGTCTGCAATAAGAAAATGATGAGAAGTTATTAGCACTTATCACCTTGCGTAACATCATGAGACCATTCGAAACAAACATCTGAGCAAAGTTTTAGGATTATCAACAAAATTTCATAGATTTGAGAAACAAATCATATGACATCTGAAAACTAATAAAATCTACCTGGCTGCATCGTACACAAGGGGCATCACATTGGAGCGATGTGAGGTCACTACCAGTGTCAGGATCAAGAAAGTAAGGCTTTGGTGGCTGCCCAATGAAGACAGTTGTGTTATATGACCTGAAATAGGCAGTTCACTTGATCATCAGTCTTGGCAAATACACAAGCTTTTATAATATTCAGATCTGATTATCGCATGAAGAGAGGAGCATTATGCTTCAAAAGATTGAACAGTCAATTAGCAAAGTGTGACAGAAAAGGGACACAAAATGAATGACAAGCAAAGTGAGAATGAAGTTAACAATTGAGAAACACCCAGCGATCAAGAAAGAGAAGAAAAGCACTGCATTGTTATGACATATAGAATAAAAATGTATGGAAACTGATAAAACACAACTTCCCCTCGAGAAAGAGATGCTTTAATGTGATGAAAACCATATAGAATCTTCCAAGCAATTTTCCCCTGGCATGAAATATTTAATCTGATGATCAACATACTGAAACTTCGGGAATTCCTAAGTGGGGTGATAATAGTATCTATGGTTACCACTTAGGGAGACATAAGTCACTATGACATTGGATTGGATGAATCTTCAGGTCATCAAACAACAATCCAACATAGTAACTAGCCAAACTGTAGGAACTTTTTGAACTTTTGGAGGAAAAAAGACCTTTTCATATCACCAAAGACAGTTAAATGTGAGAGATGACCCATACTTTCTAAACGTGAACGGCACAGCAGAGAGTCACCCAGGCATTCAAGAATTCATTGAAGGAGCAAAAATGCAAGTGCATCACCTCTCTCTCTCTCTTTCTCTCTCTCTCTTTCTCTCTCTCTCTCTCTCTCTCTCTCTGACTAATAAATGAAACGCCGGACTGGGCGAAGACGGGTCAAGAAGGGTACCCAGTTGGGAAAACATTGCCATGGAGTGGAAATACAACGGATGACCCGACCCGATTGAGAACCAGCGACGACGACGCCGACCCAAAAGTCAAAGGCGCCTTTTGCCTCTGCTCAGATCACCTCTAAAAGAAGAAGAAGAGGAGTAGGAGCACGACGATACACACCAGCTCGACACAATTATCAGCAACGTGACCAAACCCGCTTTCTCTTTCCCTATTCTTCCCGCCTCTCTCTCCCTCTCTCGTATTACAACCGATGAATAAGCAAGAAGGAAATGTTCTTGGCGAAACTCAAACCCGTCCCCTGTTCTTGTCCGATTATTCGGACACGGCAGCGAAAGACCAAGTCGAGGGCAATTATAGGGCCGGTTTCTTGCATGATGGAGCAAATGATTGGCGAGGATTTATGCTGATGTCTCGTAGTAATTGAGGAACCATTTTCTCCAGGGAAATCCAGGCTCCTACCTTAACTCGATAATCAATGGTAAACAGCTTTCGTTGGTTGTCAAACTTGGACTCGCAAATGAACAATCAGCCACCAAGCGACATGCCTCTACAACTTTGTAAACTCCCGATCTTGAGTTGCATTTTCTGTTTCTTCGACCAATGTCATAACAATGCATGTAAAGCCTCCAAATTGCACTTTCACAATGCATAATTGACCAAAATTCTATCTTGTTCCGATTAAAATTATTGGTCAATGTAGCTTTCTCGGTCGATTGAGCCAATGATTTCATTTTGTGATAAGCACTTAGCAAATAGGGAAAAAAATAGTCGATTGTATTTATCACTTTGTTTTGGATCGACAAAATTGAATGCAAAGTGACAGCATGAGTTCACGGCAAAGCGCTCCTTCGAAACAGAAAAGACAAAACATCCGCACCATTTGAACATATAGCGATTAACTAATCCAACATTGTCAGAAAAACCAAAAAACTCTCCCATTAAAAAATTTAGAAGTGCCTATAACCGCAGTCTTCTGACTTGAATGTCTCAACAATATGGAAAGGAACTCATCAGCGCGAAGATCCATATATAAACATCAAACGCGAGACGTTACTGTAGCGCATCAAACGAACAATGATTAGATAATAAGTAAAATACAACTATCAAAAGCAGCATGAGACCAATAATGCACTCCAAGTGTAAACGGATCAGTCTATAGACACAAACTATCACATCTCATAGTAAGAACACATGTCGAAGAGATAAAATGCACATCTCGGATTCGCAATCCACTCTATGAGACTAACCTTCGTGCCGAAAGGACCGACAGGATAGTTGGTCGCGTTCTTCGGCAGGTCGTCGATGTCCCTTGCGGAGGCGGAGGTGGAGGCGTCCGCGTCGGAGTCGGGGGCGACGGAGGCAAACTGTAGAGGAGGAGGTGGAGGGGTGTCGGCGTCGGGGCGGAGGCGGAGGAAGAGGCGGAGGCGTCGGAGTCGGGGCGACGGAGGCAACCGGCGGAGGGGCGTCGGCGTCGAGTCGGATTCGGGGCGGAGGCGGAGGCTGCGTCGGCGTCGGCGTCGGCGTCGGCGTCGGAGTCGGGGGCGATGGAGGCAACCGGCGGAGGGGCGTCGGCGTTGCGGTTCGGAAAGGGCGTTGGCGTCGGCGGAGGTGGAAAGGGCGTCGGCATCACGGGCAACCTTTGTGGAGGCGGAGGTGGAGGTGGAGCGGCGTCGGCGTCATGCGGAGGAGCGTCGGCAGCGTCGGCGTCGGGGTGGGGAGATGGAAGCAACCGGCGGAGGAGAGAGAGCAGAGGAGGGAGGGGGAAGAGCGTATGGAAGTACCTGCGATTTTTGTTCTCCCCCCAATGAACGGAGAACGGGGGAGAGAGAGGACGAGACACGGTTGCAGAGGAGAGCAGTTCGAGCAGAGGAGAGAGAGCGTCAAAGTGGTGGGCCCCGGTCTACAGATGAGAGAGCAGAGGATGGCGCCGCGCCAATTTTGAATCTCTGACCGCCGAGCCACGTGGAGCCACGTGTCGATTTCTGAGTGGTCTTACCCTTCGCCTACGTGGAGGGTAAAACCCAGCCAATATTTTCTCAGGGGGAGGGAAGGGGTGAACCAAATAAAGTAATTAAAACGCAAAAGTTCAAAATAGTGACCTATTAAACATGCGTGAATGTTTGACCAAAAAAAGAACATACTTGAATAGAGTCAGGATGCATCCGACCATTATGAGCTTTCACATAATTTGCAATCAATCGAACAGCCGCTCCAGTCACTTCACCACTGTGTTTACCCTCATTTGTAAAGAGTGAATTAATACTATCACAACAAAGTTTCCCGATGATATCCATTCACATTATTTATTCAAGAGAAGAGTAGGGAGGAAAAGGGAAAAAAAATACATGCCGAGAAATGCTCCAGATATATGACTAAAAACTAAAAGTAGAATTGTCTATCACGTGTCATTGTAGCACTTGACTCTTTAAGGACCTGCACTTAATACGTTTTGATTTAATTGTCTAAAAGCCACAGGGTACATGGTGCTTGAATATATCTCCAGAAGAAGTGGCTCGCTTCTGTAACTTCCATGGAACTTGACTCTTCTGCTTGCAAACACAGGTTGACTTTGCCATAAATATTTAACCCAAACTGGTCGGTAAGCAGGATTAAGACAAAAGAAGTTTATTCAACCCGGTCGGAGAAAGCGTGAGGTTATCCTTTTATCCCCACATTTTCCTTAAGGCAAACAAATAAAGCAAATCAAACCCGTCGTTCGTATCCGTCTTAGAGAGAGAGAGAGAGAGAGAGAGAGAGGAGAGAAGATGCTTACTAGTAATGAAGGCCTATCCCGATAGATCACTCATTTAATTTTTGGCAGGTATTCGGGGTGCATGTGAAAAATGTGTCCAGACTCGATTTCCTAAATGGTCATTACGACATAAAATGCTTGATTCGGTTGTCCTTACCAGGTATCTTTGGATAAAAAGACAGACGTAAGAAGGTCAAGGGAAATAAATTGTTCATAAAAGGAGGGAGGAGAGTCAATTAGTGTGACTCCGAGGATACAGTAGAATGTGACTTGGAATAAGGTGTGAAGCACTGAAAGTTGAAGGGTGTATAGATATGCGAAATACTGGTCATTCGCATCTTTTTTGAGGATACGCTCGCATATTCTACTCTATTCAATTCTCATACTCAACAATAGACTTAATGGTAGGTTTTATTGGGACTGGTTTACTCTAAAAACTTGACTATGGATACCCTTGGTTTACTACAAAGCTACTTAAGAAAACTAACATCTAGGCCGTTAGATTTTGTTTTTTATTATCATTTGATAAAGAACATAGACATTAACTTCGCAATATTGAACATGGTTACTAAATGTATCCAGTAAATACTAAAAGCACATAAACCTAACGGTTTACTATTTACGGATGAAATTATAGACTAGTTTATAGTGTGGTTACATCTCTTGCTTTTGTTGTGTTTTATTGAACTTTACTCACTTTTCTAATAACAAGGTTTAAAGATCGAGAATTGTTATGTCAGAGTTACATCTCTTTTCTTGTTTTTTTTTTCTTTTTATCATGGTAGAATTATCAGATCTTGTCGCACCTAAATAAATCAAAAGAAATGAGTTTGACTATTGTGTTATTCATACCAAACCAAGTTAAATACTGGTCAATCTCATTATTGTTGTTGATACACTTGCATATTTTGCCTCTAGTCTATCCTCATACTTAGAGATAGAAATAATAGTAGGTTTTGTTAGATTGATTTACTTTACAAACTTGACCATGTATACCCTTGCTTAAGTACTTATCCACTCAAGAAAACTAAAATCTAGGCCGTTATCTATATATATATATATATATATATATATATATATATTATCATTTTGATATATAAAACGCACACGGTTATCTCACAATGCTGAACATGGCTATAATATGTGTATGATCAATAGTTAAAGTACATAAACCAATAAATGTACTAAATACGGATGACAGTCATAGAATGGCATACGGTAGGGTTGCATATGTGCTTTTCATTGTGTTTTAATGAACTTTACTTACTTTTCTAGGAAAAAATATTTATAGATTGAAAATTTATTATATCAGACTTACATATCTCTCTCTCTCTCTCTCTCTCTCTCTCTCTCTCTCTCTCTCTCTCTCTCTCTCTCTCTCTTATTGTAACAGAATTATCATATCTTATTGCACCTAAGTAAATTCAAATAAATGAGTTTGAATACGTCAATGTTCATGCAAACCAAATTAATGTTACTTATCTCTCTCTCTCTCTCTCTCTCTCTCTCTTTTATTGTAGCAGAATTATCATATCTTATTGCACCTAAGTAAATTCAAATAAATGAGTTTGAATATGTCAATGTTCATGCAAACCAAATTAATGTTACTTATATCGTCAAAATTCAAGGATCTAACGGTGGAATGATATGAGTTTCTCATAAGAACAATAATTTTATATTCTCTCTATGTGTATCGTGAATTTGCTTTCATTGATAAAATCGAAATATAAGTTACTTTGCATTTGCATATGTATTCTTTTAGCCTTTTCAACAATGCCTCACCAACATGTCCATTGAGACTTTGACATTATAATAGGAAAAATTCTACTTTTCTTTTGTATAATTTTACGTTTTCTCAAATCAAATGCCTACATATTTAATTTATCTTATCAAGTCTTTAGTTTAACTGTCAATAGTAATGATAGGATTTAGAGATAACGCTTGAGCGAAAAACTGGAGTCACTACTAGATTTGGGTTGGCTAAAAAGCAAGTGGTGCATGAAAGATTGCACAACCAGAGATTTTCTAAAATTAAGGGTTTGATTATCACACTAATAGAGGTATTTCTAACTTGATTAACTTGAATGAATTACTTATCTAACTGATTAAATGGCTTGAACCCTATTAAAATTCCATGCGATGTTTTGATGTTTATTATGGTCTAACATGTGACCTAACCAACCAAAAAGAAGTAAGTGAAGTAAAGGAATGGAAACAAACACATCAAATGGGGGTAATGAAAGGGCAAGCAAGAAATAAGGTGCAAAATGGAACCAGATACAATGCCCGGCAAGCCTCTTTAAGATAGCAATCCCATGAGCTTAGTGCAAATCGAATTCAATTTTTCTAAAGAGACTAATCTAACTAAAACTAAACTAAAGAAAATTATGAATTTTCCTAAATCATGCGTATACTATGTAGATGAAACCAAACCAATTCTAATGCTAAAACCTAACAACCTAATTAAGGCCTATTTTTATAAATATTTTCCATTTTTTTATTTTCGGATTTATTTATTTATTTTTAAAATTTTTAATTTTTAATTTTTTAAAGAAACTATTTCTATATTCTGGAAAATAAGGGACTCGGGCAGTGGGCCCTTCACCCCGGTCCGAGCGTATGGTCAGGCTCGGGTTCACAAGAAAATGGGCAATGGAAACAAGGCAAACTGCATCGTCAAGCCCCTCGTTTAGTCGAAAAGACCTTCAGAGGCCATCTTGAAACACAGCTAAGCTAGGCCCATATTATTATATCGTAGCCACATCAAGCCCATTCTCCGCTATAATCAAACTGAAGTCCCCCACCGAGTCTATTATTGTCGCCGCCGTTAACCCTCGCTTCCACCGCCACTAACCATCACTTCCGACCACCACCGTCAGCCGCTCAATGCTTAACAAATATGAACCAAGCAGCACAAATACGAACAGGTTGAGAGCGAACCAAGCAGTAGTACCAATATGCACACACAGGAGAAGAAACCGGTTTCTGCGGATGGTTCAAGTGAGGATTTTTGCTTTTCCTCTCGTGCTCTCTCTCCATGAACGGCTGTGCCTCCTTCTCCGTGAACCCCCTGAACGTAAGAACCTTGCCCCCCTTTCGTTGGGTCAGCACTTGAAATGGAAAAAAAAAAAAAAAGGATATAAGTTTTATTATTTCTTTAGGATTTTGTGTGATCATGCCAAAGTGACGCAATCTTGATATGTGTGAATTAAAGTAAGTCTAATCCTAAAGTGACAAGTATCATGATCTAAATGGTTCATGGCACCGTAAGTCAAAATTTCTTTATCGAATCTGAGATTTTTAAATTTCACTGGCCCTAAATCAAATATCTAAAAAATGATTAGAATTCTAATTATTCAGTCAAACGTCACATTTATAAAACTTTGAATGTACGCCTATGCTATTGAAGTGTCAACCGGCGTTCTTGATCCAGGGCGTTCTATCCACCATCAGCACTACCACCGAACTCCGCCGCAAACGCCCCACACGAGGAGCATTTTAAGGTGTCGCCTTTCGCCTTTGGAACGATGGGTGTGCAGATTTAAAGAGAGTCTTGGAGAGAGTTGAGTTTGTAGTGCGTAGCCTTTTTGGGTTTTGTGGGTAATTTATTGTACTAATGGGCTTAATTGCTAATTGAGAGCAAGGCATCGTCTAATATCCCGTTACCCATGGAAGGGGCCAATTCCATAAAAAAGCACAAACTTTAGGTGTTGTCCCAAATCTGGCCCGAACTTTATTTTGTCTAAAAAAAAAAGCACGAACTTTAGGTGTTGTCCCAAATCTGGCATGAACTTTATTTTATCTAAAAAAAAAAAGCATAAACTTTCACTTGTGTCCCAAATCTGACCCTCCGTTAACCCTCATTCCATAGTCATCGACGTGGCATTTCCACGTCAGCAATAATATCCAACATAGCAAAACGATGCTGCATTCGAGTGTTTGGAGGAAGTGTTAAATTTAAGTCTACCCTCTAATGAGGTGAATTTTATAGATAATTCTCATGGGAAAAATAATTCAGCAACTTCAGTTCCAGGGGACGAGGCACATAGCTAGGGCCATTAAAGCAATTAACAATTGGCAAGCCGTTTGCAATGTCAGAAGCTGGGTTGGAAGCAGAAGATTACATTACCTTAAAGCGAGATATTAAGAGTCCAGGACCAAATTTATCTAATGCATGAAGAGTGTTAGAGTATTTAGATATTAAACAATGCCTAAGCCAAAGTTCCCGCATTCAAATCTTTTCAGGTCTCTATTTGCCTCTTCAATTAGATATCTCTACAATTTAATCTTAGAGCAATATTTAGCTTACGCATGAGGGTAGCATTAGAGTATGTAAATATTGAACCATGCCTTCATTGAATAAGCTTAAGATTTTAGAAAAGTTGACCATGGTCACAAAAAATTTACAAAGAGTGCTACCAAGTTAGGGCAGACTTACTAGTAACCTATTTGATGTATAAGTACGTAATATTTTGATCCTATCTTCTGTTGTCATTCTCTCTTGAGTTCATGTCACTTTTAATTATATTGGGATCCTTGAACAATTTTTCTGTAGTGGAATTGGAGAATTAAACAATATTTGATCTTTAGAGTCGAACACTATATGATAAAGGAGAAATATTTGAAGTAATTTGAAGATTCGATCAGAATTTTTATTCATCCCTCCTACATTCTACACCTCAAGGTGGGGTTAGCGTGTCCTGTTAGGGTGTGATTTGGGAAATTACCAAATCAATCTTTAACTTATTGTATGCAATTTAATTTTAATTTTAAATTTTATTTATTTAGTCTTAAACATTTTGATAATTTTCAAATCTTTAACTTATTGTATGTAATTTAATTTTAAAATTTTCAATTTTATCAATTTAATCTTAAACATTTTGATAATTTTCAAACATAATTCTTTTAACTTACGTGGCGGTTCAATTATTACCAACCATTCTACACGACATGGCCGACAATTTAAGGTGGGCAAAGAGGGCGTTTGGTTTCTTATTATTTTTGTAAATCAAATTTATTTTGAAGGGCAACATGTTCAAGGAAATTTTGTCGTGACGGATATGTTCAAGGCTTTCGGGATAAAAGCATATGCCTCGAAAGGGGAAATGAGAATTTTCTCACAATTGGTAATAGGATGGTGAATGAGCTAAGGCTTCAACGGTAACAGTGTAAGACTGATTTTCAAAACTAAAAATGAAGCTGTCATGATTTGGAAAATGAAGATTGAAGTAGAACCTATACACTTCAGAGGAATAGACTTCTCCTTGCAAAGCGCAAAAGATGGTCAGAGAAAGTCATTTAAAAAGTTTAGAGATGAAAATGCCATGTCTATCTATATATGAAAAATTGACAGTATGATTGGCAATGTGCTCACGACTTCTAACCAATCATATCGGGTTAAAAGAGTAGATAAGTTACTCTATACATTCTCTTTTAGATATCCATAAAATCAATGTGGAAGAGAAATGTTTCTACTATCATTGCTCAAATATGTACAACTGAAAATATTAGATCATTGTGTATCAAACGTGTTGTATATTTCTATGAGTTTTGAAATATTGAAAACTATTAATTTTGTAACGAGTTTTTACTTACATCAATTTGTTATGGTTTTTGTCTGCAATTAATATAAAATTGTTTTGTAACGTTTGATAATTATCATATAATAGCAATGTAATGGCACGGTTTACAACAATTCGATATTAATGTGGAAAAATAAAGCTATTATTTTTCCATAGACCCTCCAATATTTTACAATGGATATATAACGGTTTCTTAACTGCTCTCTCTTTTCTTTGAATAATAAATAAAACTTAAAACCATGATCTTTTAAGATACATTGAATCCTCTATCTTTCCTTTTCTTTTTGTTTTTTTTTTTTGTCGAAAAAATTGTGTTCATGACTCACAAGTATACATAAAAAATATATAGACTTTCGTGGTAAAGCTAATCAATATAGAGCAAAGGCAGAACACTACGAAACAAAGCCAAACCCAAAAAACAAGGAGGATCAACAAAGCACCGAAGGGTTAAGCACATACTTGTTGCAAAAGAACGGATATGTCAAGTAAAATAATTGACGGCCAATCACTAGATGTGGTATCATTGTCAGTGATAAGCACACGCTAGAAATTTCTTTTTCAATAACTACGGCATTGTCAATTGACGGTATCTGCTTAGGTTTGGCTTCCTCTACACCATCGCTATACGGAGACATTCCTTTTCTTTTTATTGGGTGGGATACATTGTTCCTATTCCTTCTATTATTCAATGTGGAGTGTTATATCCTGGGAGGACGCTAGAGCCTTACACACTAAGTTTTGTACTTCAAGGGACAAAATTATCCTTAAGAACAGTGCTTGCACGTCTCAGACGATTAATCTTATTTTCTCATATTTTCTAGCATATTTCTAACATTTCTTATTTTTCATATTATTTGATCTTTTATTAACAAAACTTATGAATCCTTCCTTTTGCATAGTAAAAGTAATTGGAATTATAATTGATCGGAAAGATTTCCAAAAACAATCACACTCATACATCATATCCAGTTTTATATGATTTCATAAGAGGATAAATACATATACAATGTATGAACAAGCAGAGAAAAGATGTAGAGAAATAAATGTGTCATTGTAGGAAAGTAAATACTAAAAGCACATAAACCTAACGGTTTACTATTTACGGATGAAATTATAGACTGGTTTATAGTGTGGTTACATCTCTTGCTTTTTGTTGTGTTTTATTGAACTTTACTCACTTTTCTAATAACAAGGTTTAAAGATCGAGAATTGTTATGTCAGAGTTACATCTCTTTTCTTGTTTTTTTTTTTTCTTTTTATCATGGTAGAATTATCAGATCTTGTCGCACCTGAATAAATCAAAAGAAATGAGTTTGACTATTGTGTTATTCATACTAAACCAAGTTAAATACTGGTCAATCTCATTTTTGTTGTTGATACACTTGCATATTTTGCCTCTAGTCTATCCTCATACTTAGAGATAGAAGTAATAGTAGGTTTTGTTAGATTGATTTACTTTACAAACTTGACCATGTACACCCTTGCTTAAGTACTTATCAACTCAAGAAAACTAAAATCTAGGCCGTTATATATATTTTTTATCATTTTGATATATAAATTGCACACGGTTATCTCACAATGCTGAACATGGTTATAATATGTGTATGATTAGTAGTTAAAGTACATAAACCTAACAATGTACTAAATATAGATGACAGTCATAGAATGGCTTACAGTAGGGTTGCATATTTGCCTTTCATTGTGTTTTAATGAACTTTACTTACTTTTCTGGGAAAAAATATTCATTGATTGAGAATTATTATATCGGACTTACATATCTTTCTCTTTTTTTTTTTAATTGTAACAGAATTATCATATCTTATTGCACCTGAGTTAATTCAAATAAATGAGTTTGACTACATTGGTGTTCATGCAAACCAAATTAATGCTGTAGAGAAGAGTTATTGTTGAGACAGAGATTTTTCCTCGGAGAGGAGGCCCAACAGGGGGCAGTGGCTATTACACTTATATCGTCAAAATTCAAGGATCTGACAGTGGAATGATATGAGTTTCTCATAAGAACAATAATTTTATATTCTCTCTATGTATATCATGAATTTGCTTCCATTGATAAAATTGAGATATGAGTTACTCTGCATTTGCTTACGTATTCTTTTAGCCTTTTCAACGATGCCTCACCAACATGTCCATTGAGACTTTGACATTATAATAGGAAAAGTTCTACTTTTCTTTTGTATAATTTTATGTTTTCTCAAATCAAATGCCTATATATTTAATTTACCTTATCAAGTCTTTAGTTTAACTGTCAATAGTAATGATAGGACTAGCTTAACTGCGTCTAGTCATTTCTTTTTTGTTGTTATCCATTCGGATTTCATTCCATTAAATTGGTTCCATTTTTCTAACTAATACTTTCACATGCTTAGTATCGATACCTAAATTTTGACTATCTAATTAAAATATTACATAAAAAATTAAGGATTGAGCCCGACCCCTAAACAAAAATATCATTTACATTACCCACATTTGCATTACATTTAGGATTCATATTGCATTTCTTTGCATTTTAGGACTAACGCTTGTTGTAGGGAGCTCAATAAGCGACATGGTGGAGAAGTAACATGGAGAGACATGCTTGAAATGAGATATTCCAACATTCTTGGAATCCCAAACATTAGAGATAGGCTCGAGACTTGAATTTCCAAAGTTCTTGGATCTCAAATCCCTAACCGGAAAGGTATGGTGGACTTGGAATGAAATTTCCAATGCTATGGGAGCTCGAAAGTAGCTTGATTAGCTCGGGAGCATGTCTTCCAAGAATGTGATAATCTCATGGTCCCAAACGGTAACTCAAGCAATAATTCCAAGATTGTGAGAATAAGATAGGATTTGACGTGATAGATAAGATGTTATGACAAGCACATATTTGGACGTCCTCTTGGCACCCATCCATAGCCACACTAGCCCCTCTTACAAGGAATTCTCAAGATATATTTCTCACGGACTCATTCTCGTACACGGGCATATCACACATCCTACACTTATATGAACTCTATCCATTGGCGTTGTTGTGACCCGTGTTGAGAAAGGTTTAGAGATAATGCTTGAGCGAAAAACATGAGTCACTACTAGATTTGGGTTGGCTAGAAAGCAAGTGGTGCATGAAAGATTGCACAACCAGAGATTTTTAAAATTGGGGATTTGATTATGACACTAATAGAGGTACCTCTAACTTGATTAACTTGAATGAATTACTTATCTAAGTAATGGCTTGAACCCTATTAAAATTCCAGGTGATGTTTTGATGTTTATTATGATATAACGTGTGACCTAACCAACCCAAAAGAAGTGAAATAAAGGAATGGTGACAAATACATCAAATGGGGTGATGAAAGGGCAAGTAAGAAATAAGGTGCCGAATGGAACCAGATAAAATGTCGGGCAAGCCTCTTTAAGACAGCAACCCCATGAGCTTAGTGCAAATTGAATTCAATTTTTCTAAATAGACTAATCTAACTAAAACTGAACTAAAGAAAATTATGAATTTTCCTACATCATGTGTATACTATGTAGATGGAACCAAACCAATTCTAATGCCAAAACCTAACAACCTAATTAAGGCCTATTTTTATAACTATTTTCTTTTTTTTTTTTAAATTTTCGAATTTATTTATTTATTTATTTTAAAATTTTAATTTTTAAATTTTTGAAAGAAACTATTTCTATATTCTGGAAAATAAGGGACTCGGGCAGTGGGCCCTTCACCCCGGTCCGAGCGTATGGTCAGGCTCGGGTTCACAAGAAAATGGGCAATGGAAACAAGGCAAACTGCATCGTCAAGCCCCTCGTTTAGTCGAAAAGACCTTCAGAGGCCATCTTGAAACACAGCTAAGCTAGGCCCATATTATTATATTGCAGCCACATCAAGCCCATTCTCCACTATGATCAAACTAAAGTCCACCCACAGAATCTATTATTGCCGCCGCCGTTAACCCTCGCTTCCACCGCCACTAACCCTCACTTCCGACCACCGCCGTCAGCCACTTAACGCTTAACAAATATGAACCAAACAGCACCAATACGAACAGGTTGTGAACGAACCAAGCAGTGGTAGCAGATGGTTCGAAGGAGAATTTTTTGCTTTTTTTCTCGCGCTCTCTCTTTATGAACAGCCGTGCCAGCCTTCTCTGTGAACCCCCTGAACGTAAGAGCCTTTCCCGCCTTTTGTTGTGCCAGCACTTGCCCTTCTAGAAATGGGAAAAAAAGGATATAAGTTTTATTCTTTTTTAAGGTTTTGTGTGATCACGCCAAAGTGACGTGATCTTAAGGAGTGTGAGTCTAAGTCAGTCTAATTCTATAGCAGCAAGTATCATGCCCTAAATAGTTCACCAGCTCCCTAAGTTGAAATTTCTTTATTGAATCCGAGATTTCTAAATTTCACTGGCCCTAAATCAAATGTATAAAAAAATTAGAAACTAACAAAATTCTAATTTTCGGTCAAACGTCAAATTTATAAAACTTTGAATATACGCCTATGCTACTCACGTGTCAACCGACCTCCTTGATCCAGGGCGTCCTATCCACCATCAGCGCCACCACCGAACTCCTCCGCAAACGCCCCACACGAGGAGCATTTTAAGGTGTCGCCTTTCGCCTTTGGAACGATGGATGTTGCAGAATAAAGAGAGTCTTGGAGAGAGTTGAGTTTGTAGTGTGTAGCTTTTTTGGGTTTTGTGGGTAATTTATTGTACTAATGGGCTTAATTGCTAATTGAGAACAACGTATCCTGCAATATCCCGTTGCCCATGGAAGAGCACGCCATTGATCGTTTCTCATATGTTCGAGCTGCTTCTTCACATCTTTACACCAAATTTTTGTGAATCTTTTCTTTTTCTTTTTTTTGAATGGTACTTTTGGTTCCGCCACTGACTGTGCCATGCACATGCATGTCACCTGTTGGCAGGACGCTCGCTATTTTCACCGCATTATGGACACTGCAGGATAGCTGAGACTGTCTCCAACTCACACCTGAACCTATCTTCCATCAGATTAAGATTAGGACAAATTGTGCATGAATCTCAAACTGAGTGGTGCTATCGAAGGCCATCGTCTCCTGTAAAGAGGGTCGTGGTCACTATTAACATGCCAGTGGGACAACTCGTTAGTTCTGTCCATTGCCAATTTTTGTTGTTGTTTGAATTGAGATTCTATTCAAGGTGAGTTACATAATTTGATTTGAATTTTAGATTATCTAATTCTTTTAGATTATGTGATCATTAGAAGGTTAAAATATTTATTTTCTTTTTCAAATAATCTTGCGTTATTCATTGCATTTTTAATTGGTATCGAATCTTTGAGCCTAAAGATTGGATCTTCAATTGGATATTTCCTTTATTTTATTGCATTGGGCTTAAATTGGCTAATCGGATTTTCAAGCCAAAAGATTGGACCCCTCCTCCCCAATTAAATCTTTCCGGTTTTTGTGCCCGTCATGAGGTAATATTCAATAATCTAAGTTCGTCCTTAGTAGTATTAATAAAACCTTTCGTTTTGCGTGTCATTAGATTAGAGTGCATTACATGCATATAAAAAATTAAAATCTCTTCATGTTAGTTTATGATTGCATTCGTACAAGTTTTGGAATTTAGAATGTCATATATTATGTGCATGTCACATGTTGCCCATCATTTAGAGTTTCACGTCCTTTAGGGCAATGTTTTAATATTTGCATCATGTAGTGCATTATTGGTGTTGCATTTTTGTAAGATATCATAACAAATACAAAAATGAATTAGCATTGCTTAGTTAAATCGCCATCTATTAACAAATAAAGGGCATAAGGCCATGTTTAGTGTCAGGGTTTAATTCTTTATTTTTATGGGAAAAAAAGATAAAAAAAATAGTCTTTCACATAGTTTAAATAATAAAGTTAATCTATGATCCATTCTATTTCATGTCATTGCATATAGGTCACATTTAATTTAATTAACATAGTAAACATGACATGGCATCATAGTTCATCAATGCATGCTTAGATTAGAAATCACATAGTCATAGCATTTAAATTAGTCATGTTATTTTAAACTGGAAAAACAAAAAGAATTAATTGTCAAGGCATCTAAGGTCTTGGTCCAAGTTATAAGTCTTCATACTCATCATCACTTTCATGAATAAAAAATGCATTTCCTTGAATGTTTTTTCCCCAAGTCTAAGTTTGAAGAACCCCTATCTCAATTGGTGACAAATAGAGATCCATTTTTGCTTGCCCATGCGTTCAAGGTTCTTTAATCTTTTTGGCAATTTATTTACTAATTTGATTATTGAATGTTTTATTATTGACTACACAATCGCATGATCATCCCTCATATGTTAGTAGCTAGGATTAAAACTGACAAAGATTGCAAGCAAAAATATTTTTGAAATAAAGAGAAATGGTACCAAAAAGCATTGGATTAATTTAGCCTAACCAAGTCTCTAAATCCATTTATCTTTGGTTCATAGTATTAAAATGAACTCCCACATTTTTCTTAGAGTGTCTTATTGATCCATAACCGATTAGTAGTGGCTCCAAAAAGTAAGGCTAATTGCATGTTTAAATTGAGTACGAACTTGCGCTTGATAGGACTTGGGAGTCTATGATGAGCATCATGCTAAGTAATCCACTAGCTTTTTCTAGTAGTTCACATCGAGAAAGGTCGTGACACTTAACTAGATAGAAATACTGAAAAGCACGTCTCTCGTATGATTGGACGAGCTAAGTTGAATTAAAATCAATTGAGTTTTAAGCAGCCTATCCCCTTTTCCGGGGACTTTCTGGGCTATTGGGAAATGCACCGATCCCCTTGCAAGCAAGTGTGGAATGAAGACAGAAAAAAATGAAAGAATCCCAGAAACGTTGTTGCTTCATATTTAGAGGTTTAAAGCTGACTAGTTCTCAATTGATGTGTTACAAATGGGAAAGAGAGCGTGGAACTGAAATAACAAAAGTTCAGAAAAGTAAGGGTTGAATTCTCCCCTTCACGGTGGCTGAATTCTCTTCAAGTTTGATCAAATAATATATTATTACATTCCATTATTGAAAATTGATTCTATAGGTGCTGGGAACTAATCCTCATACCTCTTGCTTTAAGGATGTTTTATTTTACCTTCAGACTCTCAGCGTACAATACTCTAATGATGATTGTAAACCTTGCAATTGAAGCAGTTCTGACTCATGCTGATTTTCTGAATAGAGGTTATTGTTCAGTGGTTCCTTTCTGGATAGTTAAGTACACTCATTGCTTATTAGGCCCAGTTTCCTCTCTCCTGTTCTTGGTGGCTTTAGTTTAAAACGCTGCCCGCAGGATACATTAAGCTCTCTACCCTTCTGCATGTAAGCGGGTTTGATGAAAAAAGGTGTCGCGATTCTTAATGCAGTCGATGCTTGCTTTCAGCCCTCGTGGGCATTTTAAATACAACCGAAGTTTAGACGGGACTAACCTCAAATCAACATTTAATGGATGCTAAAACATTTAATGTTGTAGGTATCATAGGCATCAAAATCGAATTGGCATGTAGAAGCTTAATTTTGCCATAAACCACAAAAGGATTGAGAAAAGATTCTAAAAGAACTTATTATGTTTCAAGGATTTTTGACAAAAAAAATATTGTGAAATTTGGAACAAATCTCACGAAGACATCTAATCCCAACTCAGCATGCAAGACCTTCTAAAAAATCCAAAAACAGGAATGCAGCAAAGAATCACAACAGCGAGTATCAAACAGGGCAATTCAGATCAGAGCAATTGGATTATGACCCATGGACAATTGACTCTAGAAAACCTATAGCATGTTAAACACTCAATAAGAAACAACTTTGATGAAGGAGGTTTTCTAAGATAACCTACATATGAATTTCTAAAAATTGACGAACAGAGACCAATGTATGAAAGTCAGAACAGGGCAGCAGGGTGTTCATGCATGTTAAAAATGATTCACTCTAGCAAACGATGTTCAATAATTGTTAAAATTTTACACAATGTAGACATGCGTGTCATGAACGATTTCCATGAAGGACAGATCCTCAGAATCCTTATAGAAAAATTCATGCAAAAAGGACAAAGACTCGGGCTCCTAAAGGCAGAACATGCAATCCAAGTTCCATACATGGCAGATTTTACAGCAAATTTTGCAAAAATTGAAAGAGGGTCAAATGATGTGCAAATGCAACAAGATTGGTGTCTTATCAAGATTGGGGTGTGCTTTATGACTAACTAAGAGATGACAAGTTTGATTAAGGTCAATTGCATGCTCAAATTAAAGCAATCGTGCGGACGGACGAATCAGGTCAATGCAAGCATGACATGACAGAAGGGGGCTAAGATCTTAATCCATCTAAATGATGTTCAATATTTTTGAAAATTTTACTCATGATGGATGAGAGTATGACGAACATTTTCTGTGGGGAATCGTTTCAAGAATCTCATCCTATAATTTTCTAGAGATTCGAGAACGGATGCAACTCAACCGATCACATGCAGGGACAGACATGATGACGAATGTTCATGAGCTGATCGACCCTATCAAAAGAGCTTGTTATTTTCTCAAAATATTATATGTTTGTAGCCTAGATATGCTGAGCAAGTTTCACGAGGGATGCATCTTCAAATTCTAAGTGCATGATTTTATAAAATTCGCGGAACCGGCAAAGGTCCCTCCAAAAATTCTGGAAAAATTGTATGTTGTGGAGATGCATGTTTTTAGCAATTTTCATGAAGCACTGACTTAAAAATCTCAACACAAAATTCTGTAAAAAATCGGCAAACAGCAATCATCGCTCAAACAAGTGTTCTACAAGATATTCTTACCAGATTTCGGGATCAGTAGCCTGACTTTCGAAGCAAATTTGAGCTAGTAAAAAACGTCCATTTGGAGCATATAATATATCAAATCGAAGCTAACGGAATATAGATCAAACGTCCAGAACACGTCGAATCCGGATTTCGAGGTATAAGACCTCAAACTCGCCCTAACAGAAAGTCAGTTCCAGAGACATACGAATTTCCAGAAATCACATTCAAGCGCAATCAATCCGTTAATCATCCATCATTCAACTCAGCATATTGAACCTATCATTCCAAGCATATAGAGCACTTAGGATTTGAATCCTAGTGTAACACCCTCAATTTCGAACCCTTTACACGATAAACGAGAAGTCCAAACTTGGTTTCACTGGTTATGCCCAGTTGCGTTTGGCTTCGTCTGATCACGGCTTAGGCACAAATTTCGGGGCAAATAAAGTAGTCAATCGCTAAACTCGATTAATTCCTGTCCAATGAGATGACCTTTTAATTTAGATATTTTTCAAGTTGCATTTAATTCTTTTGTCTTGTAATAATTTAAGTAGCATGAACTAAGCATAGACATTTGGCCTTGGATTAGTCAAACATTCCTAGAAAATGAGTGTGAACAAATGTAAAAAGTTTTAAATGAGAATAATGAGTGTGGAGGCTTATGTGTCCCAAGTAGTTAATAAAGGAATGGTGACTCATGACCCAAGGGAATGATGACAAGTAATCTTGTAGGGTGCCACCTCTCCTCCTTAGATTTGCCACCTCAGGGCTCCATAGGTTTTGACTATGATTTTCAATCCTTTCTCGAAACTTCTTGGACCTTTGCTGCTTTCTAATTTTCTAGAGTTTCTTGTAGCTTGAATCTTGCAAAACTTCCTCCATTAAATTTGTTCAAACATCTTAATCTATAACATACTTACATTTTAGATTTTTCTGAGGTGAAATGGTTAGAACAAAGGCCTAATCAATTACTATCTAGACCTGCCCAGTATAGTAAAAACAATAACCAGGTTGCTTTCTCGATTTTTTTATAAGATTTTTTGTTTCGAATTTGGATATACTTCATTCATGAAAGTTTTAATGGACATCCATATCCACAACATATCAAAATTTCAAAGAGTTTTGGGATGATTTGGATTTTGAAATGGGTTTTCTTCCTGACCGTTGAATTTGCTAAATGGGTGAATTTTTGGGTTGTGTTTAATGATTTGTTGCTCTTTCCACAAAATGAACTTGGCTTGAATTCCTCATGAAAAATTTATGTAAAGTCTTCTCTATAACATATTAAAATTTTATAATTTTTCAAGCCCGTTTGATAAGGTAATGGCACTGATTTCAAAAGTGGCTTAAAACAGTTTTTACCTTAGAATGGAAGAATCGTACGCCCAACTTGGAGGGGAAGGAGGCTACAAGCCCAAGTTGAGAAGTAAGCCAATCTAGAGTCCTCTTGACTTGAAGATAAGAATGCATTGAATACATTTGGAAGCTAGCTAATTAATGAGATTAATGACTCACCATACCAAGTGGCAAAAATGGACTTGCTTCTTAAAGTCATTGATGTTCTTTGGAATTTTAGCACCTTGAGAAGAGGGAATGAGTCACATGCTCATGTAGTTAACTTGGAGAACAAGTTGTCCAGAGTCCAAGTTTCTTGATGACAAGTCTAAGCCATTTATGACTTTGGAAGCTAGTCATTAATGAAAGAAGGTGACTCAACATCTTAGGTGTCTCTATAAACTTAGGTCATCATGACCCTAATATGAGCTTTGAAAGGCAAGTTAGCAAATTCATAAGTGCTAGATGACTCATTAGTACAAATGGACTAATGAGAAGAATGCCCTTTGTCCTTAATCATTTTACTAGAACATTAGGGTGCCGCATCTCCCATTTTAGCTAGGACATATGAGGAAAGATGATTGGGCCACTTGTTAGGGTTATTCAGTGAGGAGAGGTCTATAAATAGGACATCCATCCTCATTTCCACCAACCACCATCTATGGCCCACCTCTCCCTCTCCATATCCCTCTCTCTCTGCCACACTCCCTTGCTGCCACCCTCAAGTTTCGTTTCTCTTGAATATCTTCCTTTAGATGGATATCATCTGCTTTTGCTTTAACATCCAATGCCATAGCAATTCTTCTTGGGGCTTTTGCTATAAACTGATGAATCTCTCTTCATCTTGGTTATTCTTATTCGATTATGATGATTCCTAGTTATTGGGGCGAAATGATGCTAGATCAGTTTTTTATCTTGAGTTGAACATGTGGTACCTTCTGAAGCCTTTCTCTCTCCCTTGTATTGTGTAGGGATTTACACTTGAAGATGCAACTGGATTAGCAATAAAAGGCGATGTTGTTCATCAAGTTTATGCTACCTCTCTTCCAACTTCCCATCTGAGTTTTCTCCTCAAAGAGTTTTGGAAATGTCTGAGAAATGGAAAGTTCGTCCTCTTAGGCTTTTGTTGGGTTTCTTTCTGCAACCAACCACTTCGCAGAACGCATAGCAATCAGAAAGACCTGGATGCAATCAGCGGCAATAAAGTCTTCAGATGTGGTAGCTCGTTTTTTTTTTTGTTGCACTGGTAAGGTTGCTGGCTTGCTGACTATAACTGTTGTTTATCAAGCGTCAAATTTTAAGTTGAGTATGTCTAAAAGAGAATCAGATGCGCTCTCAGAATTTTACATTCTATTGGGTGGGTTGTTTGTGTGACATGTGATTCCTTGCTAATTTGAGTTTTTGTAGTTGTTATTGTTTGTTAGTAATCAAAGTTATAAACTTTACTGAAGGAGTTATTCAGGGAATACTTCTTAAAGTAGGAATAATATATGGCCAGAGACTTTCTGGATTGAAAACTACACTGACATTATGGGAACTTAGAAAAATGACGTTGGCATCTGCTGTGCTGTCTTTTCTCTTGGTACTCAGACCCTCCTCGTAGAATGTCTTAGACAAAAAGGTAGAGTATACTGACAAGATCCTAAATAAGCCTTTATGTTCAAATAAGTTGGGTTTGATGATGTGGTTCAGTTTTATGATACTTCAGGCATGAAAGCAATCTATATGGATTCTGAATGGCCCAAGTTGCTTGTATCAGCAGCAATCCGCATGACAACATGTTCGTGTTTCCACTATGTCAACAGAGTGAATGTTGACTGATCTCTGTCTGTTTAGATGTTAATTAGGCATTTTCTATATGCTTTGGGTCCAATAACTTAAGGGAGTGAAAGTCGACATTTCATAAAGTGCAGGAGGGGCGTCACAGTCTCCGTCATAATTTCAAATGCGTGGGTTGGCACTGAAATGTATTTAAAATTGAGGGTGTATTGGAGTAATTTACTTAATAGTAGTAAAAACTAAAACGATACTGGAAAACAGGAAAAGAATAATTTACATTTTGGGATAACCATTTACGATTTTTTTAGTAGTTGTCATGTCATAATCTGATGAAATCTGTTGCTGACAATGTTCACCATGGAAAACCTCATGCAAAACTTATCTTCCAGGTGAGAAACTAATGCAATTGTGGCTTTTGAACCAGAAAAAAGGGATGGAAGGAATCAGATAGCCTAAGTTAAAAGATTCACTAATTAATATGGGTAGGAGTGTTGGCTGAGTGTGATTCCTTGTGTTGTAAGCAGTTGGTCATCGGCTAATAATTGACCGGATCTATTGGAAAATTGAAGTTTAAGAGTTCTTTAATCTCCAAACAAATGCCCTTCCGAATGTGAAGTACTATGACAAATGTTTGTACGTGGGCAGATAATTTTAACATCAAATTTCGTCTGCAAAATAGTACAGGTTTATGTAAACTTGTAAAGTATATTATCCACTTTTCTGCTCATATTGTAAGAATCTTTGGACAATTGCCAACTTGAGGTCTAATTTTTATTTATTTTTTTTAGAATCCAAGGAAGGAGGTAAATGCAATGCTGAAAAAGGTGGCTGCCTACTTTGGTGATATAGTTATTTTGCCATTTATGGATTGTTATGAGCTCGTGGTCCTGAAAAACATTGCGATATGTGATTTTGGGGTAAGATTTTGTTTAGTTACTGTAAATGTACATGAAATCATCTGCCCACTTTGAACATTGTATAGTAGAACTCTACTTTTAACTAGCTCATCATCCATCCTGAATGCAGATTCAGAATGTAACAGCAGCATTTACAATGAAATGTGATGATGATACATTCGCAAGGGTGGGTGCCGTCTCAAATGAAATCGACAGCATTTCTTCCTAAAAGTATCTTTATATGGGCAATCTCAATCCCTTGCATCGTCCACTACTAATTATTGAATGCAATACCAGTTTGTTGTTTTGTTTGCTACTTGGAATTAGATGATTATTGCTGGATTGCTAGACATTTTCTGGTAGCAAAGGTATTTAGCAGCTCGATAGTCAGTCATCGGCTCTTTCTTGTCGTTAGATGAGATAACCAACAAAGTTCACTAGATGTTATCGCCTCGAAGCTTGAATAGAAGACATTTGACACATACACAAATGCGTGCACATATAATTTCTGCATACCCTGTTGATGATTAAGTTTAGTTTCATGATAATGGACCTTTTGCTAACCATCTTGCTGAGCAATTCGAAGAGTACATGGAATACATAGTAGATTGTCTGCATTTTTTGCATGACATGATAATTCTCTCAAAGGGATGATTATTGTCCAACATGACAGGAATGGTCAGAAGAAATATACCCTCCATATGCCAACGGACCAGGATATGTCATTCTCGAGTGATATTGCTAAGTTCATCAACATAGAAACCGAAGCGTCAGCGTGAGTTTATCCAACGCCTGTGTGGTTTTCGTAAGAATATATATCCTCCGAGCTTCTCATTAGTGGCTGAACTGTTATATTTTTTGTTTGTGGGTAGCTCTTCAAGATGTAGGACGTGAGCATGGGGATATGGGTGGAGCAATTCAACAGTTCTGTGCCGGTACAGTACTCACACAGCTGGAAATTTTGCCAATATGGTTGCATGGAAGACTACTACACTGCACATTACCAGTCTCGTAGGCAGATGATCTGCTTGTGGGACAAATTGGCGAGGGATCAAGCCCAATGCTGCAACTTTAGATGACGGAGTAACAGACGAATCTCGTCTTTAAGGTTTAGCCGTACGTAGTCCTCTTTGGCTTCTTGTAATTAAGCTTGCTGCTGGTTAATTCTGTTAATCATGAAATAGGTCAGGCTGGCAATCCCAGTAGAGAATGAGATGAAGAAATTTTGACTGGGATATATTGTACCATTGCACCGGCTGTTAAATCGAGCTGAGTAATCTTGGTTAGGTCATCTTGAAGGGAGTCCATTTTGCACAACTGGGCAAATGTCTTCATTTAGGATGGAGTAGGCTATAGAGCGAAGCATCAACCAATAGGCTGAAATGGAAAAGATGGGTTCCGGTCCATGCCTTAGAGTTTCGATCTCGGTTCTGTTCGACATCATAGTCTGCAGGCTGAATTTGCTTGAACTGGACCAAATAATGTCATCTCTGTTTTTTCAATATTGATGACCAAATTGTTACTCCGATCCAAAAAACTGGCGAGTTCAATGGATGAAATTTGCACTTTTACAAATCGGGCATCCTATAGTCCCTCACTCCTTTGGGTAAGTCTTGCATAGATCTGAGTCCATAACCCAAATGCATTGCGGGCATCGGTCTTATGGAATTCACGTAATGAAGGCCAGTAGGGGTCCAACTGAATCCGGATTCAAAAAGGTATTTACTTGCTGCCCCAGCCGAACCACCACTTTCTCATTGCTGTAGTCCGCTCAAACTTCTTTTGTCTTCTGTGACAGCTTGATTTGGGCCGTACAACCTGCAAGCCTTTGTATCGGTCATGTATTGGGTGTGTTGAACGTGCCTATAAATATCATCAAGTGAATTGAAAATTCTAAAATTTATCACAGATATGCAATTAGATCCTAAATTTTTATAAAAAATACAATCAGATTCTAAAACTTATCACGAAAATATAATTGAGTATTAAAATTTTTAAAAAATGCAATCAAATCCTAATCTTGTTAGGTTTGTGCAATCAAATCTTTCATTTAATTCCGTCCAACTTGATAAACGGAAAATGTAAACAAGTTTTAGGACTTGATTGGATCAACTTGATAAATTTTAGGACTTGATTGTACTATTGTGAAAAATTTTAGGATTTAATTATATTTTTAAAAGTTTTATGGATCAATTGCACTTTAGTGGTATGTTTTAGGACTTCGAGTATACTTATCCCAAATCATTATCATTGAAAAACAATTGAGTGCTGCCGGTGGTGAGTTCATGGACACGTTATTCTAAACGTAGGTGTGCAATGAGCAGCATAGATGGGTTAAAATTTCTCGATTCGAATTTTCTCAGCAATTAGGAAGAAATTGCTACATAATCCTAGTCGGAGACTTTGAAGAACCAAATGAGACTGTGTATGAAGTTCATTATAACTTTGTATTTTAAGTGATTTAATATACATGTGATTGTTTGAATTCGGTACATACTATGTGGTTTTGGCTACAACCATAGCGCCACATGGCTTGCTCATGTACGGATTTTATCCAGCAATTTAATTTTTAAGGTTTTTTAAGCAAAATCAATTCTTCGTCTCTAAGTCTTATGCATGTTTTGAAAATAAATCACTAATCAATATTGTAATGATTGTTTAAAAATATTAAATGTTTGAAAATAAGTGTCTTTATATATAAATATACTCTATTTCGAAATACTTATACAATATATGAATAGATATAATGGCTTATTTTGGAGTTTTGAAAGAATTAAAAATGCAGGGTTATCTGTTTCATATTTGATGAATAAATATAATTAAGAGATCAACACAAAATATCCTTTATCAAAATATGAAATTACAAAAAAAAAAAAAAATAATAATAAAATTACTCATAAAGGGTTCTATAACAAATTGCTTGTATTTCAACATGTGCGGTAAACACAATTATCACGAATAAAAGTTTGGATACTCATTATGACGAAATATTTGGTCGTACTTCTTAAGTGCATGATATTAACAAATTCATAAAGAAAACATGATAGCCCATATTTACATTTAAATGACAAACACTCGTCGAATCTTTCATGTTCTCAGATGAGATAACCAACGAAGTTCAGTACACATGCACACATGCACACACGCATGCACATATAATTTCTGCATACCCTATTGATGATTAAGTTCACTTTCATTATAATCGATCTTCTGCTATGCTTCTTGCCGAACAATTTGAAGAGTACATTGAATGTGCCTAGTAGTAGATCGTCTGCATTCTTTGCAGGACACGATAATTCTCTCAAAGTGATGAGTATTGTCCAACATTACAAGGAACGGTCAGAAGAAATATACCCTCCACATGCCATCGGACCTGGATATGTCATTTCGAGTGATATTGCTAAGTTTATCGTTTCTCAACATGAAATCCAAAGCCCCGTGGTGAGTTCATCCAACGCCTGTGTGGTTTTCATAAGAATATGTATCCTCCAAGCTTTTCTTATTAATGGCTGAACTGTCATATGTTTTGCCTGTGGGTAGCTCTTCATGATGGAGGATGTGAGCGTGGGGATCTGGGCGGAGCAATTCGACAGTTCTGTGTCGGTACAGTACTCACACGGCTGGAAATTTGCCAATATGGTTGCTTGGAAGACTATTACATTGCACATTACCAGTATCCTAGGCAGATGATCTGCTTGTGTGAAAATTGGCGAGGGGTCAAGCCCAATGCTGCAACTTTAGATGACGAGTAACAGACGAATGTCATCTTAAAGGTTTAGCCGTACGTAATCCTCTTCGGCTTCTTGTAATTAAGCTTGCAGCTGGTTAGTTCCATTATATAATGAAATAGGTCGGGCTGGCAGTCCTAGGAGAGAACGTGATAAAGAAATTTTGACTGGGATATATTGTACCAACGCACTGTCTGTTTGATCATCTAAGAAAACTTCCCAATATGTTTAGAAGATTAACAAAACCTTCCACAAGTGTTTCGTGATTCTGATGATAGAATTTCTGAGTGATATTCTTGGAGCAAATTGGTTCAGATTTTGTTTTGAATATCGTTACACTTAGACTTGTTCATCTTATCAAAATGTTGTAGTTGTCTTTGTCAAAGTAAGTGATATTAATAATTGATAAAATGAGAAAAACCTAATATTATCTTCTCTTCTGACTCTTACTTCCCGTGACACAATTCACCTCCTAAGTTGATTTTTTTCTTCCCTTCCAACATGCTCTGACACGTGAGTCCAGAATATGGATTACTTGCTTTTTGGTCCTCCATATTTTATGGATTATTGTAATGGAATTGAATTTGTCGAATTAAAACAATGAATGATATTAATAAATGATTGATTAATGTTTTTATTGTAAATTTATTTTAAGCTATTTATTTATTTATTTATTTGTAAATTTGAATCAAATTAATTTGATTGAAATAATTATAAAAATGATAATTTATCATGTATATATGAAAATATACATTTAATATATAACATATCACAATGTGTCGAAATTCTCTATTTAACGTGTCCGCGCGTCCTGTTGTGTTGTGTCGTGTGTTGATGTCTGTGCTACTTAGATTGTCATCACGATCACAGCTACACTATATTGACTTTCTTTCCACAAAGCAAATCCACATACAACGAAACGAGTTGAAACAATCGGACACATCCAAAATGGCTTAAATATGAAAGTTTAATGAACTTCATATACTCATTCTCATTTGGCACTGTTTCTGGCTAGAGTTCTATAGCAGTTTCTTCCTAATTGTTGACAGAATTCCCATAAAAAATTTTAACCCAACTGTGCCTATGCCCATTCCACACCTGTATCGGCAACATCGGGACCAAGAACCCGCCAGCGACAAAGCTCACGTGTTTTTATATGATAATGATATTTATAGGCCCACTTAACATACAAAAGAGTCAAAAAGATCGACGTAGATCCGTGAAAAGGAGATGGCCGAAACATGACCTCCAAAAAGGCTGGCCGGTTGTACATCCTAATAAAGTAGTTTCTTCCTAATTGTTGACAAAATTCCGATCGAAAAATTTAACCTAACTATGCCAATGCCCATTCCACACTTGTGTTAGCAACATCGAGACCAAGAACCTGCCAATGACAAAGCTCTCGTGTTTACGTGTTTTTATATGATAATGATATTTATAGGCCCACTTAACATACAAAAGAGTCAATAAATCGACGTGATTCGTGAAAAGATGATGGCCACAGAGGCTTGGGGGTTGTACCGTCCTAATAAAGTAGTTTCTGCCAATGACAAAGCTCACGTGTTTTTTTTTCGGGGGTTGCCCTTGTTTGGCTGGCTGACTGCCTTTTCTTTGAGTGGCTGGTATGCTTTTGACTGCTGTTGGTTGGTTGGTTGTATTTTTGTGCTGCTGCTTGGCTTGTTGTGCTGTGTTTGGCTACTTTCTTTTATATTTCGGCACCTTTCCACTCATAATGCCTCCTCGTCATTTTGAGTGTAAGTTTTGGTGCCGTGATTGCATTGTATAGTTTGGTTAAAGCACAATATTATTCTTAATTTCACCAAAAAAAAAAAATTTAACCCGTGTCAATGCCTATTCCACACCTATGTTGGCAACATCGGGACCAAGAACCTGCTAACAACAAAGCTCACGTGTTTTTATATGATAATGATATTTATAGGCCCACTTAACATACGAAAGAGTCAATAGACCAACGTGATTCCGTGGACAGATCGACGTGATTCGTTAAACATCGGTGTTGGCAACATCGGGGCCAAGAACCTGCCAATGACAAAGCTCACGTGTTTTTATATTACAATGATATTATTAGGCACATTCAACATACGAACGAGTCGACAGATCGACGTGATTCGTGAAAAGACAATGGCCAAACCATGACTGTCACCAAGGCTGGCGGGTTGTACCGTCCAAATAAAGCTGGCACAAAAGACAAACTAGTTGAGTGGCCTAAAGTAATGGGAAAAAGGAGATTCAGCTGGCGGCCAATGGAGGAGTGGCTCAGGATCTGTAACGCCCTGGGTCTTCACTGTACGCATATTGTCCGCTTTAGACACTAAGTTCTCACGGTTTTGTTCTTCTCTGGACAGCCCATACTACCCCAAGAAAACGCATATGTACAGTTAGAGGGCACATTGCCTTATAAAGTAGCCCAGAACTCCCTCCCTAGGAGATGTGGGACAGGGACCCCTTCCTTGCGCACGTCCGGGGACCGAGGCGCGGACGCACCGCCAACCCTCCTCCCCGCGCACCGCCGCTCGGGTCGTCACAGGATCTGTCTAGAGCATGATTCAACATGGATTGGCCGTCATTATGCGAATTCCATATGATCGATGCAGACAATGGATTTAGGCCATGGACTCGGATCCAGGTAAGCCTTATCCGGAGGAGTGTGGGACTGGATAGGATGCCCGACTTGTAAAGGTGCAAATTTCATCCATCGAAATCGCTGGATTTTTGGAGGAATAACAATTTGGTTATCAAAATTGAGCTTAGAGAGGTGACATTATTTGGTCCAGTTCAAGCAAATTCAGCCTGCAGACTATGATGTCAAACGGAACCGAAATCGAGCAACGACCTGAAGACAGTTGCCCGGTAGTGCAAAATGGATTCCATTCAAGATGACCGAACCAAAATTACTCAGCTTGATCATGATGCGGCTAGAACTATCACATAGAGAAGAGTAAATAGGTAATTATATACAATTAAAGCGGAATTTAAAAATGACCAAGTTCAATAACACGAAAAGATCTTGTCACTGCAAAGTTTTTCATCAGAAGTTATTCCTTCGTGTATGGAAATGTATCTTTAAGGAATACCTCGAAGCCTGTAGACCTAATACAGAACTCCATACAACCATAATCTTTGACAGACCATGATTGTTTGTTCGTCCAAGTGGAGATATGAGTAAAACTCTAGCTGAGGGGTAACCACATACAAACCCCAAGTAATTCCAAAAAGTCTCTTCTAGACTCTCCCCTGCAAAATCTCTGCATTCCCTTAGGAATATCGAGAGCACCAAAGGATTTACGCCAGTATAATCAAGCAATACCACCAGAGGTGTGGCTAGTAGGATCTACCAATACTTCTTGGGAGCAGCCTACTAATTAAAAATATCTGATACTAAGTGATATAGCGATTGATCAATACTATGGTATAGATATGTAAGCTGATATGGAATCTGCCAACCTCAAAAGATACTCTATCCTCGTCAAAGGATCCAATTGGAAGGACCATTATCACAAGATCCATATGATCACAGTGAGTTTCAGCTTGCACTCACTCTAGATCTCGACAAGTGTAACGACCCGGGCTCCACTGTGTAATATTGTCCGCTTTGAACACTGAGTCATCTCGGCTTTAAAACGCGTTACACAGATTAAAGGGACCCCAAGCCTTATAAACTAGCCCCAGGACTGCCCCCTAAGCGATGTGAGACTAGAGAGGACCCCTTCCCCTTCCCTGGGCTGTCACACTCTCCACCCCTTAAGAGCACAGCGTCCTCGCTATGGCCCCCACCGTCCTGGGACTAGTTTGTAAGGCTTGGGGTCTCTTTAATCTGTGTGACGCGTTTTAAAGCCGTGAGGACTCAGTGTCCAAAGCGGACAATATTACACAGTGGGGCCCGGGTCGTTACAATAAGAGTAGTCCATTACTCCAACTAAGGATTCTACCCTAGCTAGATGTTCCATTGAGTTTGATAGATGTTCTATCAAGTTTGGCTAATGTCACATTCACTTCCCATCAGTTTCTTCATAGAGAGAAGAAACCCTAAGAGATTATTGAAAATGTATCTTTGGAAATTAGTATGAAGATAGTTCGGACAGCTCAGACTAAGACAACTTTGAAAAACCAGTTTGTTAATACGACCAGTGTAGACTGTCGGCTAAAAGATAGAATTTGAATAAATGATGTTACTGTAACATCAGTGTAGCGTTACTAAAGCAATAAATGATATTATTGTAGCACTATTATAGTAGTTCCTTTAGCACTGTAAAATATTGTAGCAAATGAAAAAAATTGTCGGTCATGAATGGAAAAGTTGAAATTGTTAGCTACTAGTAGAAAAGTCTTGAGTCACGAGTGTCCTAGAATTTTGTTTGTATTTTTCTTTTCCAAAAAATGCCTATAAAAAGGCATCCTTCTTTTAATATTAAAGCAGACCAAACCCTCCCTAAAAAAGTGTTGTGGTTTACAATTAATCCTTAAAACATATTCTTATCTGTCTAGTATGATTTTTTAGTAACCGCGGATGTTTTTATTAATTTTGGTAGTATGCTTTGCACTTGTTATAATGTGGAACCTATGTATCAGAACTCTACTATCATAAAATTTTCTATGATATGAACCAAAATTCGAAATGGAATTTGGTTGCTAAGAGACAATCTTGATCCTAAGGCCAAAAGAGCTGTGCATGTGGTATAGCATATATGCCACAAAGTCTATTTTCATTTTCCTTGGTTCATATCATAATATAACATTACATGAAAATGGGTCAAAACTAATTAAATAGATCTATTTGGATTGAAGCATTTTCGACCCGACTCAAACCCAACCTACCCATTCGACGAGTCTATTTAAGACCGCCCATCTATATAGATCAAGCCGTGTATGCAAGAAGTGATCATCACAAACTTAGCTGAAAAAAAAAGCATTGGCAACAACCCCACTTCATTTCGCTCCCATCTCCAAGATACAATTGCAACTACATTATGGAAAGCCTTCAATGCGATTGCCAGCACCTGCTCGAAAACGTCGTTGGCAATAAGATTGCGATGAACCCTCTCGATGCTGGAGAGTTCAGGCGTCAAGGACACATGGTCGTTGACTTCCTAGCCAAGTACTACGAGAACATTGAAAAATATCCGGTTCTTAGCCAAGTCGAGCCTGGGTATCTTTCGAAACGCCTCCCGAGTTCTGCCCCGCTGGATGAAGAACCCATGGAGGCCATACTCGACGATGTGCGCCAGCACATATTCCCGGGCTTGACTCATTGGCAGAGTCCCAATTTCTTCGCCTACTACCAGACCAACACTAGTACGGCAGCGATCCTTGGTGAGATGCTTTGCGCGGGGTTCAACGTGGCAGGATTTAAGTGGTCTCATCCCCCGCTGCGACTGAGCTTGAAAGCCTAGTCATGGATTGGCTCGGGAAAATGCTGGACTTGCCATGGCCATTCCTCCTTTTCGGGAATGGCGGGGGAGTCATTGAAGGGAATACCACCGAAGCCATCATTTGCACTCTCACCGCTGCGAGAGATAGGGTCCTGAGGAAGTTGGGACATAATTCCATTGCGAAGCTCGTTGTCTACGGGTCAGACCAAACGAATTGCTCATTCCAGAAAGCTGCCCGGGTTGTGGGAATAGACCCGCGGAACTTCCGGGCCTTAAAGACGACGAGGTCAACCTTGTTCGGCTTGTCCCCGGACTCGCTAGAGAAGGCAATCCGTCTGGACATCAATGCCGGGCTAATTCCGTTGTACTTATGCGCCACGGTCGGGACAACTTCATTCGCAGCGGTTGACCCGCTGGCGCCTCTATGTAAAGTCGCAAGCGAGTTCAGCATGTGGGTCCATGTCGATGCGGCGTACGCGGGAGCCTCGTGTATATGCCCGGAGTACAGGAAATTCATCAATGGGGTGGAGTTTGCAGATTCATTCAGCTTCAATGCACACAAGTGGTTCCTGACCCCTCTCGATTGCTGCTGCCTCTGGGTAAAAGACCCAAATGCCCTAGTGAAGTCCCTATCAACAGATCCCGAGTACCTCAAGAATGAGGCAACTGAGTCAAAGCAAGTTATTGACTACGCAGATTGGCAACTTTCTCTCAGCAGGAGGTTCAGGGCATTGAAGCTGTGGCTTGTACTCAGGAGTCATGGCGTGCAGAACTTGAGGAGTCACATAAGGAACCATTGCCGATTGGCAAAGCTGTTTGAGGAGCTCGTGGAGAAAGATCCCCAATTTGAAGTTGTTTTCCCCAGAAACTTTGCGTTGGTTTGTTTCAGGATTCGTCCCTCAGTGGTCGCCGGCACGTCTAATGGCCATGCGGTCAAAAACGAATATGGCGAAGCATGGAAATTAAACGAGGTGAACAGGCTCGCACAATTGCTTCACGCTATTAATGCTTCCGGTCGGGTCTTCATGAGTCATACAACAGTCGGAGGAGTTTATGTGTTACGGTTTGCCGTCGGGGCGACGCTGGTGACTGAGAAGCACGTGATCATGGCTTGGAAGGTGGTGCAAGAACATGCAAATTCCCTATTAAGCATGCCGGCCAGTGAGCAACATTCCGCATAACTGGTCTACTGCAAAATTGCGCTGCATGGGCTGCATATTCCCTTTAGGCAGCACTTTTCCAAGGGTTGCTTATGCTGCCGTTGCCGAAATACAGGGCAATACTATGTCTGCGTTCGGCAATTCTCATTTTAATAAGCAACACTTGTAACTGAGTGAGGCATAGTACCTTCAATTGCCTACGCCTTTTCAATTTAAGACAATAATTTAAAGATTGTTGCCAAACATATAAAAAAAAAATCCATTAAACGTTGCCTAAACTGTAGACAATAATTTAAAGATTTGAATCATTTGTCAAACAATTCCATCCATTTTCTCTTCTATTCTTTTACTTCCAGAGTCACTTGCCAAAAGTCAATGTAGAAAGAACGCTCCCCCCCAAACAAAAAAAAAAAAAAATTGTTGCCCAATGTCATAGTCAATTACCACTTTAAAACTTGTGTTGCTGTAGAATTTCCAAAATCAACACATACCATAATTGTCACAACCCCAACTCTATCCCTAGGGTCTTGAGCAACGGGGCTTATTTTTGCGATGTCCTAAGTGCATCGCTGTCCCATTTCTTTTTAATCTTAAATTTAAGCACATATGGAAGCATGTACAACAACTTTCTCTCAGACAACATGACAATCAAGCAGTCAAGAAAACACTACACAAAGCACACTGCAACTATATTACATCAGTATATTTACAAGCCCTTCTCTATGGGCCTATTTCCTTCCATTTTACATCACTCAAAAAGACATAGGCCAGGGAATCCCTAACTCCTCTAGCGAGGCTACAACTCGAAAGGAGGAGACTTTCATACCTACAATTCTGAAAAACAACTTGGTGAATTATAAACTCAATAAGTAAACGCACTAATTTCCGGGTAGGAGAATGTGTCGTCTTTCAACAAACGCATAACTTATCCCAAAACATTTGTTGATGGCAAATCAATGACAAAACAAAAGCTTTGTTTTGATTAGAACATGAGAAATCCCCATTCAATAATATGCAAACTTAAACCAAAATTCATCCCACAACATGAGGAACTCACGCCTCACTCAATAATATGCAAGCATAAACCAAGATCCATTATAGCATACTTCAATGTATGCTTACCTTCAACTTATCAATAAACACATCAATATATCATACTTATGCATGTATTGGCATGCATAAAAGATTCATTTAACTTTGTCCTAGCTCGATCAGGCCCTCTCGACTAGACCGAGGCTTCCAGCTTCATGCTAGGCTTCTTGGCTCGATCAGGGTATCTCGATTCGACCGAGGCTTCTTGTGACATCCCGAATTTCCAATTCTATTTTCAATAAATTGATACGGGCATTTCATCTGCACGCATATAGTTCTTTTCCCTGAACTGATCACTCATGGGATAACTAATCTATCAGGTGAAGCCGTTAAGAAATTCTAATGCATTGGACTCGAGAATTTGACCAGGAAACGACCTTTCGACCGAGTTAATCTGCAAGGGTCATTACGGCACGATTAAAAATCGATTAGAGACCAGGAGATAGGTCGACTCGACGCAGAGGCATGTGATCGAGTGTGGGTGATTCCACCGGATCGCACAATTCTTGTCGATCGACTTGGACCGCTTTTACGTCGTTTGGGTACCCACTTGTGTCCGTGTTTGAAACCTTGAGATTATCCCGACAACCGAGAGTCGCCAATGTGTCAAAGATGTACATTGTGGCTTGAATTGATCAACCACGGGTCAAATGCACAAAATTTCTAAAAGCTACCAGGTAGATCGGGACGCGCTAGTATCGTGCCGAGTGAAATTAATCGTGAAATTGAGATCGAATTCGAAATTAGAAGTCCGGTGTGTCACAAATCATTTTAGGAACATTGGCTCATCTTCGGAAGATTTTTCATGCAAACCGAGTTTTTCAGCAAAATAATCAGAGAATGGCTAATTTGGCTCGAGAAATTAGTAGGCCCGCCTTTGATCGTGCTTTTGGGACTTAAGTTGGTTCTATGGGCAAGTGAAGATGTGAATTGAAGTGTGGTGACGTTGGATTAATTTTATGGACTTGATTTGATTCAATGGTGGAGGAGAATCGAGTGGAATTGAAGAAGTTGTTGTACAAGATTTTAGGCGGCAGAAAATGAAATTGGGCCCATTGGAGGATTGTTGTGGAAGCTTGGTGTGAGTGGAAGATGACCTCATGTGAGGTCATGGTGGGCCATGATTGAGGGATTAAAGAAAAAGAAAAGAAAATGAGAGAAATGGTCCCATCTCTCTCTCTCCTTCCTCTCTCTCCTCCTTCTCTCTCTCCCGTAGCCTCTCTCCTCCATCTGGGTTGTGCGTGAAGATGAAAAAGAAATGCAGAGAAGAAGCTGGAGCAGCCATGGTCGTCCACTCCCGCTCGCACGCCGTCGTCGCCGCCGCCGCCGCGCGTCTGCCCCGCGCCGCCCGCGTGCCTCGCCGTCTCGCTCTCCGCCGCGGCCAGCGCTCGCCCGCACTTGGCCGACGCCCAGCTGCGTCTCAGCCTCGGTCCGTGCGTTCCAAGAGCCGCCGGAGCTCGTCTCCACCGCCGTGAGCCGCCGTGCACCCCCGCCTCAGCCCGCCGGGACTCCCTCAGCCCATCTCGACCCTTGCTCGCCCCAACCGACCCCGGATCCGCCTCCTTCGGCCCCAAAACAGCAGCTGCAGAAATGGGTATGGCAGCTCAGTCTTGGCCCGTTTTGGCCGTCTTCCCGAGCCCGGATGTTCGGTCCGCCTTGAGGAAAGTCGATCCTCGCGTCGACCCCGTCGTTTTGGTCCGCTCGGCTCGCTAATCGGGTGAGTTTAGCTCACTAAACCTCGCTTAGAGGGTTAATTATGCGTAGGGAGGTTTAGTTTATATTAAGTGTTATTAGGTGGTTAGTTTAATTTATTTAAGTATAGATTATATTAAAGTGCTTGATTAACTTAAAGTGTGTTTAATTTAAGGATAAATAAATGTTTATATTAAGATAAGCGTTGATGTGACTTAAAGGAATTTGTTTTTTGATTTATTTAAGTATTCCGAAATTATTAAATAAATTAATAATATATATTTATTCGAAATTATTAAAATATTATTATTTAATTATTTTCGGAATAAATTTAATTATTTATTAAATTCTGAAAATTTTGTCGGGACCCTAAATTCTCAGAATTTCGCGCTGATCTCGCTCTTTGTGTCTTCAGATTTTTAATTTGATGAATGGATATTGCAAATTGAGTGTCGATTGTGAAAAATATGGATTTTACTCAAAAAATCCCACGTGTCGGGTTTGGCATCGAAATTGGATTTTTAAGGATTACTATTATAATTGGAGCATTTGGGAGAAATGCGGAGTGTCCGGGGGTTAGTATTAAATTTTCGTGTCTTTGGTTGAAAGACTCGGGTCGCGGTAGTGGCTAGACTAACCTGGATCTGTTTTTCTTTTAGAATCGCCGTCAACGTAGTGACGAGGCTCGGGTCGCAGTAGTGGCTAGACCAACTGGATCTGTTTTCTTTTAGAATCGCCGTCAACGTAGTGACGAGGCTCGGGTCGTAGTAGAGGCTAGGCCAACTGGACCTATGCTCCTTCGGGAATGCCGTCGACGTAGTGACGAAGCCGCGCTCCAAGGGGGAGGCGATGCACGGCATTAATGTTAGAAGATAGCCGGCGAGCTGAGTAGGCTATGCCCTTGTGTGTGATGAATAATAATTGGAATGCGTGCTAAGTGTGACTGTGTTTTATATGAAAGTGATGGCATTCCAATTGTTTGAATTCTTATTACTACCTGAGTTTGTATGATACAAATTGTGCTAATCTGCAGGAAGGAATTAAGACGAGGTAAGTCTTCTGCGTGATGTGGCTAGGCCACCCGGGGCGTATTTTCTTTCTAATAGGGGTTTAGGGGGTTGAACTTACTGAGACTTTGTCTCATCCCGGTTTGGGGATTACAATTTCAGGTCCCTGGTGGATGGAGCGGCTAGATAGCTTTGGTTGACCTTGAGGAGTTGCGGAGGTGAAGTCATGAGGATTGGAGAACGTGTCGACTTGTAGGTCGTAGGACAGTTCATTTTTAAGAGCCGGTCTTTTGTAGACTTTTGGCCGTAGGCCTTCGTTTGTAACTCTCTGTTGGTTCATGTAAGTGATTGGTCGTGAATTTGCTTCCTGCTTTTCTGTCCCGTATTTCATTGTCAGCGGTTTTATAATACGTTCCGCTTGCGCAATAATTAAATGAATAGGGTTGGCGACACTACCTGGGAATGTCGCAATTGCATGACCATGACGGGATGTTGGCGCGCTCGAGGTTCGGGGCGTGACACTTCTCGAGGCTAGCTTCTCGAGGCTTCTGGGCTTAAACCCAAGCATCCTATTGACTTGGGAGCATCTCGTTCTCATTAACAAGGCATCCCGTTGGCATGGAAACATCCCATTGATGTAGGGGCATCGTCACCACCTCAAGTGACGACTGTTCTTATCTTTCATTAGGTGATCACACGTGATGCCTTAGAAAAGCCAGTTTTTCATCTTTCATCTTAGCTAATGCATACAAGGCCCGAGGGCCTGCTTATTCAAGAGAGTGTACCATGACCCTCAATATCATAATTTATATCATGTTAGGCATGATTCTTGGTTCGTGGCTTGAACCGCACACCTAGGCCAATCCCGATACTAAGCATGACATGGAATCGGCACACTTCAATGCCGTATCAAGACCTCGTGGGCTTGAGCAATCCCAGTACTAAACAAGACTTGAAACTAGCACGCCTCAATGCTGATCCAATACCTTCCGGCCTTAGGCGATCCCTGCACAAAACAAGACTTGGAATTGGCATGCCTTAACGTTGATCCATGGCCTCGCAAACTTAAGCCATCACAAGTTGACATCAATTTCAAGCCGAGCGAACCTTGAGCTCGTCCCAGGGCATGAACACAGTCAAGCATGCAAACATGAGCAAAACATACAAAATAACATTACAACATACACACGGCTTACACTAGTGAGCACACCACTAGACTCGATGACGTAGGCAATTACCCTAGCCAAAAGTTAGGAATTCTACTTACTACTCAAGCCTCATGACTTAAGCCGTTACGATTGAATGCCAACTTAGAATCAAACATGGCTTGGAATCGATACGTCTGAATATCGATCGGAGACCAAGTAAGGTCTAGTCCATCGTGTCTTAATGCACGTGCAAGATCAACAAGATCCCTTTTCGTAGTTCAAAACATACTTTGGCTCACGGGCACAAGCATCATCATAAAATAAATCGGCAACATAAGAACGATCGGAAACGTTACCAAACAAGTTCAAGTAAGAACAATCCAATCAACTTCAATCAAGGATTCGTCACACACTTGGAATAGCATAACACAATACCCTAGCCAAATATTAGTAAGTCCACTTACACTCTCTAGACCGGCGGCCTCACAGCTGCTCAAACGGCGATGGTGATCGTTGGCAAGAATGGCGACAAACCCGTTTCGAAATCCAAATCTTCATAGAACACTTTGAATTTTGAATGTGTTGTAGACATGGATGTCCTTTACAACTTTTAGGAAGGAAACATGTTTAGATTGCAAAAGAAAAATTCTATAAAAAATATCAAGGAGATAACTCAGCCACCATTTTTACTACACTGGACAGGTTTGACATGATAAATGAATAGGCTCTCGTACCAACCATTTTAATTCAAAAAAAAAATCTAAAATTAGAGGATGTTGTAGATTAAGATGTTTTGAACAACTTTTATGAATGAAGTTGTCAAATTTGAGCCATCAAAAGCTCTATAAAATCGGAAAATAGTGAGGTCTAGCCGTTTCGAGAAATTGGAAATCAAAGTCAAAACCTAGGAAACCAAAGATGGCAAGTCTATAGAGGAAAGATGGCGCCTTGGTCTTGATTCAAGAAACATTAAGGGTTGGATAACCTTATCCTCCAAGTCTCCAGATACGAGGATTGATTGACCCTAATCTAATAGGGACACATAAGTCGAAGTCATCCTCTCCATCAATGGCTTGTAATGATGACTATAACACCTAAACTTATGAGTCATCACCTTCATCAATTACTAGTTTCCAAAGCTTAGACTATTGCCCTCCAAGGCTCATCTTAGGGTAATAATAACCTTTTTCTTAATAGGGATACCTAAGATCATGAGTCACTCTCCTCATTAAATAACTAACTTCCAAAAACAATTAATGCACCTATGGGAAAGTAACTAAATTGAAAGCCGTCTCATTGGGTTGGAATTATGCGAGTCTAACCACGACCAACTACCTTATTTGGTCCGAGGTTCATGCCTAAGTCATGATCGAACAAAGCTAGACACAACCAAGCCTAATTAACAGAATGATTTTCAAAATTCCCTTTTATCGTGTAAAAAAGGCTCTCAGATAGGTTCAAGGTCCAGTCCTTAAACCAATCAACTGGTCCTATAGCCAGTCCCGAGGCCAGTCTAGAGTCCTATGCTACAATTTATGGCCAATTCGAAACCGATCAATGTTGAGTTTATTCAATTCACGATTGATTCTCGGTTGTCACATAATCGTGTGGGATTAATTGATCCGCCTCGACTCACGGTCGCATTGAAGCGATTTATGGTCATCCACAACCGGTACAATGACCGTGCGGAGTCACGTACGACCAATACATGACCGTGCAAAATCGATTTATAACCATCCACTGATCAATCCATGACAATGCATGATCGTCCCACAATCGATCCTTGTGATCGAATAATCTACTCATGGTCGACCACTCTATCCAAGCATAACCAATCCCTTAGCCACCTAATTCCAGAACGGGTTAAATGGCCCATAATCGGCCCTCAGGTTGACTTATGGCCTATTCCCAACATCGGTGTACCGATCCTTGGCCTACCAATCGGGACCAAAATAAGAATCGAAATCAAGAATGTTACAACTCTCACCCCTAAAAAAAAATTTCCTTAAAATTTAAATGCGCACCTAGTCATCCAAAAAGATATGGATACCGGCACTTCATAATTTCTTCACTTTCCCATGTCGCCTCATCTATTTCATGGAACCGTCATAGGACCTTAACTAAGTGAATGGTCTTATTTCGTAAAACTTGTTCTTTCCTATCCATGATCTGCATCGGCTCCTCAATATAAGACACTATGTCGTCTATTTCAATCTCTTCGGAGTTCAACACATGTGCTAGATTGGGCTCATACTTTCTCGACATCGATATTTGAAACACATTATGCACTTGAGTAAGTCTCAATGGTAAAGCCAGCCGATAGGTCAAATTCCCTATTCTTTCAAGAATTTCAAAATGTTCTACGTACCTTGGGCTTAGATTTCCTTTCTTCCCAAGTCGCAACACACTTCTCATCGGTGACACCTTAAGGAAAACGTGATCAGCTACTTGAATTTCAAAAAGATTCCTTCGTCTTTCTGCTACGCACTCTGATTACTATTCTTCCTACTATGATGTCAAAATGGTACATAGCCAACGCAACTAGAGCTATTGTTTCCTCTTGTGGTCACCCAGTCCTAAGTACTCGTGTGACTCACCTATGGAACAAATATAGGAATGCAAAGAGAACTTTTCTTTATCAAGGGTCAATAGTCAAGAACTATCATCAAACAATCATTCACCTGCACGGATTGTTTTCCTAGCTAACTATCCCAAATCCTAGTGCACCTTATCATTTTAGGTAATAACGTTGCTCTAATACAAAAGGTTGTCACGACCACGACTCCATCCTTAGGGTCTCAAGCGGCGGGGTTATTTTTGCAATGTCGTAAGTGCATCATCGCCCCATTTCTTTTTAATCTTCAATTTAAGCACATGCGAAGGATTAACCCCTCCCCCGTTATATCTTTTTGTGCAGGCTAAAAAATCAGAATAGCCCTGAAGAAGTGCGCTTGTAATGAATCGTTCTAATTTATATAAATGAAGCATATAAAATGTATAGTTTATGTATGTTTTCTTTACTATTCGTTTTACATTGCCGATTGGGTGATGGAGTTGCATGCTTCCACATGTGCTTAATGGAAAGATAAAAATCAATGGGATGGTGATTCCTCCTAAGACGTCGCAAATTAATCTTGACGAAGTGGTCATTGCATTCCCGCGATGAGGGAAGGTCCGGGGCATGACAACTTCTGGCCTATTTATAGGTATCAGAGCAGGATTAATACCTGGATTGTTAAGGTGCATGGGAAATTGGGATGGATAGCTAGGAAAACATTGCATGCTTGTGATTATTGATTGCTTTCTTAGCTAGCGTTCTCGAGATCTAATCTTTTGTTAGAACTTGCTTTGGAAGTTTTCCCTAGAACTCCTATAATTGCAAAATGAGTGCTCAGAGAGGAATAACTACTCAGGGCCAGTGAACCTCAAAAGGAAAGGCGAAAGAGAATGCCCAATTAGATGGAATTTTGCAAGCACTGGAGACCATAGTGTCACGCCCCGATCCTCCGAGCGCGTGCCCATCCCGGCTTGGTCGATTAAATAGCGACGTCCTAGGATGCATCGCCAACCCATTCATTTTAATATACATGCGAAAGTAGATAAATAATCCCCAGACAACAATACAATAGGATAGGAACGCGGGGCCATAATTTTTTAAAACCAACAGCACACTATATATATATATATATATATATATATATATATATATTTGTATATATAACAACCCAAGTCATAATATACAATACTAGCCGATATATTTACAAGTCTACCAAAACAAGGGGTTGTCACAAAACTACGGATTCTCGTCCTCCTCTTCATCCTCATCCTCATTCCAATTGGAGCTTTCAGTAGAATATACCGGGGACCCTGGATCTGATAGGTCCGGGTCTACATCCACCATTGAACCCCCTGGAGGATCTGTCGTGCCTTTCCCAAAGGCAACCTCTAGGACATAAAAAGGGATCTTAGACTCCAGTATGGACCCTTCTCTTTGTCCATTTCGCTCCTGGCGATACCATGCTCTGTATTGATGGGGCACTTTTTTGGGTAGACCCGCATTGACCCAGACCACGGATTCACCAACTCATATACCCATCCCCTAGGGTCTCCATGAAGAGAGATGAAATAGTTCTGCTCTGTCACCTTATTAGGCTGACCAAAATGCTCGGGAGAAGCTGCCATCTAAAGACCTGAAATATTATCCCACAACGGGGTGAGACGACGTCTCAGCGAGTTCACTCTCCTAAGACCCGACTAGGAAGAAAATACACCTTAAAGGCTGCCTAAAAACAAGCACAAGTCAGAAGACTTACATTTGCCTTAGTTTCCTTCCTGCAAATCAATACAATTCAAATAACCATCCAATCATTCTAACCAGTCAGATCGAGTCATCGATCAATCGACTCAGTCAATTACATGTCATCAAGACTATTACTTGGCCATCTCAATCAATACTATCTATAAAGTCCGATCATAATCAGGACTGCTCACCTTAAGTTTAAGATAGATAGTATAGCTCACATAAAGCTAATAATAGAGTATACTGCTCACCCAAAACTGACATATCGAAGCCCATAGGCTGATATAGTATACTGATAATGCTCACCAAAAGCTGCTAAGATATATTGCTCACCCAAAGCTGATATATCATGGCCCTCAGGCTGATATAGTATACCAGTATACTGCTCACCCAAAGCTGATATATCAAGCCCGCAGGCGGATATAGTATATCATCCTGACCATCTAACATTTTCACCATTTTTATCATACTCGATAAAAATACTCGTGTGTGGGTACGCGGTCGGCCTTAGCCAAAATACAACATTTTCCTTTTCATAAATCTCACCATTTAATATAGTCCACCAAAATATTTTTGACACTATAAACCAATGCCCAAAGTGATTTTCTAATTAATTAATGAAAATAATAAATTTTGAGATAAATCCCCAAAATTACAAATCACACTCTATCAACATAATTTAGCAGTCAATTGAATAAACATATCACACCATTGCAATCAGCATAAAATTCCGATCACCGGCTATTCTGGTCTAATTTTCGAAAAATAAATAATTAATTAAATAATTATGGAAACTAATTATTAAATACTAAAAATTGCAACTTAGGCCGGAAAAGCCTAATTAAAAGCCGAGATGGGCCCAGAAAATTTCTGAACCACTCTAGACAAATACTAGAGCTTATCTAGGCTCTAGTTACACTACTCTAACCACCTAACATGCAATAATGATAACTATCCACCTAATCCATACTTAGTCTAAACTAACCAACCCTTAAACGTCATTAACTTACTAAACATGGATTAATGAGTTAAACTCACTTGATTAACGATCCGCTCGGATCAAAACGACGGCGAGGCGAAGAGGAACGACAAACTCTAAAGCGGCAGGCCTTTCGAGGTCCGAAGGGCACCAAAACGAGCTAAACAATGCTAGAAATACCCACACTGTTCGGTTTTGGTTGAGGCCGAGAAAGGTGGAACCAGTGCCCGGTTGAGATGAAAACGGGCAGGCGAAGGCTGCAGCAGTCCCGGCGAGGCTTCACGGCGGCAAGCGGGTGACCAAGCAGCTCCGGCGACGGCGGGGGAGGTGCAAACGGCTCGGGGAGACTCCCGGGGCCACGACCAAGACGGAACGACGGTCGAGACAAATGAGATGGTCGTGTGGGCGGCTTGGTGCGCAACGGGCGAACGACGATGAGCGGTGGCGTGCGGTGGTTCCGGCGAGTTCTTGGCTAGCTGGTTCGGTATTTCGGGCTTTTGGAGGCTTCACACGGCTAGAATGGGAAGGGGGTCAACAATTGAAGGAGAAGAAGGGGGAGGGGACCAACTTTTGCTTGAGGGGACCACCTTTGGTCTTCTTCTATCTCTTTGTCTCTCTTGCTTTGGTCCCACCACCAATTCCAAACCAAAAACTCCTTCTAAAAACCTTGAGTTGGTCCAAAAGTTGGGTCCAAGGGGGAGCTACGAATTTTGGAGGCAATTGGCTCAATTTCCATTCAATTCCTCCTCGAATCAACTCAATTCGGCTTCTATAAATCCCATTATCGAGTTCATGATCAAATTGGTATTTTTCCTCGCCAAGAGAACCTACTTGCATCCCAATTTCGTGATAAAAAACAGTCCTCTGATTTTTCCGGTCGAAAATAGCCCTATATCGACTTTTTTCGCCAAAACCTCGGTTTGTAGAAAAATCTTTGGAGACTAATTCGATGTTCCTAAAATGACTCGTGACATGACAGGACTTTCAATTTTTGAAATCAGATTCAAATTTGCGGTTAATTTCAATTCGGCGTGATTTTAGCGTAACCTAGGCTACCAGGTAGCTTTCAGAAATTTTTAGTGCAAATGACCCGTGGTTGATTTTCCTCGAACCACAATGACCTCTTCGACACGTTGGCGACTCTCGTTGGTCGTGAAAATCTCGAGGTTTCAAATACGGACACAGGATACCAAAACGATAGAAAAATCAATCTAGTGCCGGTCGACGAAAATTTTATAATTTAGTGGAATCACCCACGTTTAGCCACACATCTCTGTTGAACCGACCTTTCTCTGATCTCTAATTGACTTTTAACTATGCCGTAATGATCTCTCTAGATGAGCACGATCGAGTAATCGGTTCCTGGTCGAATTCCCAAGTCTATTGCATTAAAATCCCTTAGCGACTTCCCCAGATAGTCTAGTTATCTCAGGAGTGATTAGCTCTGAGAATAGCACTATAGGCGCGTCGATGAAATGCCTGATTTATTTAATGGAAAACATAATTGAAAATTCATGCTATCACAATAGAGAATATAATGGATCAGTAGGTTCAAAATCAGGCCACTTGTGCCCCTATTAATGTCCTAGTAGCTGGAAATGGGTTTGGCAACGGGAATGGTGAACCATCGATGCATGGACTAGTTGAACAATTCTTGAAATTGACACCCTTAAAGTTTTCTAGGCCAGGTGATCCCGAAATGGCCACTATAAGGATTGATGAACTAGATAAATTTTTTGCACTACTAAGGTGCTCGAATGAGGACAGGGTTACATTGGCAGTGTACGAACTATAAGGTAATGTTAGTCAATGGTGGAAGGCCACTAAAGAAAGGTACTTCCTAAAGGCACCATTCCAACCTGGGATGCTGCATCGAGACATTCAATAGAAAGTATTTATCTCAATGTGCCCACGATCAAAAGATGGCGAAATTTCCGCAACTCCACCAGAATCAAATGATGGTTGACCAGTACAAGACAAAGTTTACAGAATTGTCAAAGTCTGCTCCCAGATTGATTGAGAACCCAGTGGATAGGGCAAAAAGATTTCATGATGTTTTGAAGCCTAACATCCAAAGCTAGTTGGTGCCGTTGAACCTTAAGGATTATAACGAGCTATACGAGCGAGCCTAGCTAATAGAAAGGGATTCGCTAGAACGAGCAACTGCAACAAGACCGCAGTATCTATCTTCTCGTAACAACCAATGCATGGGCAAGAAGCCAATGGCAGGAGGTAAATGTTTCTTTCCTCCCAATAAGAAGAACAACGGTGGGAAGCCGATGTATGCCTCAAGTGATATATGTCGCATTTATGGAAGACGGCATGAGAATGCATCGTGGCTAGCTTAGACAGGAGCTTGCTATGGGTGTAGCCAGCAAGGCCATCATATAAGAAACTATCCCCAGTGTCAACCAGGGATGGAAATGTAGCAACAGCAAACGAGGCCACAATTTGGAGCTACACCACAAAACAGCACCAACCAAACCCTAGCCCAAGGTAGAGTTTATGTCCTTACCCAAGAAGAAGCTGAGAACTCCCAGGCTGTAATCACATGCATAGTCTCCTTACAAGAACATGCTGCTTACATATTATTTGATGCAAGAGCCACACATTCGTTTGTCATTGAACGGTTTGCAAAGTTAGTTGTTAGAATCTAAATCGCTAGAAATGAATCTTAGTGTCTCTACCCCATTGAGAGACGAGGTGCTGTCCACCATAGGGTGTCAAGGGTGTAAAATCAATATAAGTGATCATAAGGGAATCATAGACTTAGTCATGTTGGCCATGTATGACTTTGATGTCATCATAGGGATGGATTGGCTCACTAGGCAACGAGCAGTGTTAAATTGCCATAGTAAAGTGATTCAATTTAGATCATCCAACCATCCTAGTACAAGTTCATAGGAAACAGAGGAGAACCCTCCATACCCTTAGTCTCAACACTTGAGGTAGCTCAACTTCTGGAGGAAGATTGCCAAGGTCATTTAGCGACCATGATGAACATGTTAGTTGAGGAACTAAGGATGGAAGACATCACCATAATACGAGATTTTCCCGATGTATTTCCAAAGGAATTACCAAAGCTACCCCCATAATGAGAAATAGAGTTTTTTATTGAGTTAGCTCCTAAAACGAAGTTGATTTCCAAAACCTCTTATCGAATGGCGTTATTAGAATTAAAGAAATTGAAGGCACGGCTGTAAGAGTTGCTTGATAAAGGGTTTATCTACCCTAGTCCGTCCTCATGGGGTGCACCAGTATTGTTTGTGAAGAAGAAGGACGAATTGTTGCATATTTGCATCGATTACAGGCAACTCAAAAAGCTTCTATCAAGAATAAGTACCGTTGCCAAAAATTGATTATTTGTTTGACCAACTCCGAGAAGTTTCAGTGTTCTCCAAGATAGATTCGAGAGAGGGTTATCAACAATTAAGGATCAAGAAAGAGGACATCCCAAAGACGACGTTCCGAACCATGTACGACCACTATAAGTTTCCAGTGATGCCATTTGGACTGACTAATACCCCAGCTGCTTTTGTGAGTTTAATGAACCGAGTGTTCGGGACGTACTTGGATAGTTTTGTCATAGTGTTCATTGACAATATATTGGCATACTCAAAGGATCCAGGTGAGCATGCAACACTTGAGCATGAGATATCTCATAGATTCTTGATAGGACAGATGTTTAAGTAAAGAATGAATTCCTTCATGTTCATAGTTAAGGAAAAGCAAAGATTTTGTTATTGATTTGCCATCGACGTGTTTAGGTTGAGTAATGGTAAGGTCTTGATGCCAGGCATCCATCTATACGGGGTTTAGGTTATTTATTTATTTAGTTTTCTAACTCATTTGTTGTTGTTTAATCTTTTCAGGCCAATAGGTATGAGTCTTCTGCCATCTTGTTTTGGTCTCCCTGTATATATGTGGAGGTTTGGTGTTGGACGTGAGGACACTACAACCGACATCCTCTTCTAGCGCCATACCACAATGGTGTAGGTGGACGAGGGCGTGGAGTACCTAATTCCCCATCTATATGTGGCCTATTTCGCCTAGGTTGACGAGGACTTCTATGGTCCTCGTTGTGGGTTCGACAATCTACCCAGTGATGCTAACAAGGTTAGTGTTGCCCCCTCTTGATACACTATGGACGACCTCGAGTCCAACCCCGACTACGACCCAAAGTTCAAGCCCTAGCCCTAAGGACACCAACTTTTGATGGGCACCACTTTTGGTAACTGCCCTTGTAGAAAGAGTTAAGACTAACCCCTCCCTCCTTATATCTTTTTGTGCGGGGAATGGCCCTAAAGAAGTGGGCTTGTCAATAAATCATTCCAATTTATATATGAAGTATATAAAATGTATAATTCATGTGTGTTTTCCTTACTATCCATTTGACGTTGTTGATTAGGTGATGGAGTTGCACACTTTGCATGTGTTTAATGGAAAGATAAAAATCAATGGGACGGCAACGCCTCCTAGGATGTTGTAAATTAATCCTGATGAAGCGGTTATTGTGTTTCCACGACAAGAGAATGTGACCAGGGCGATAGTATTGGATGTAAATGCCAACAATGCGAGTAGGAACTGACCATGTTATGTCATGTGCGAACCGCTATTCTTTATCGATTCATTATCGCCGGTAAGGAAACATACTATGCCGTTGAAGAATAAGTCCGAATATGAGATTTGCCTTTAGAGAGTAGTTTTAGCTGTAGTAGGGTTAGGGAAATTTTTTAGCTTTCGAGATCTATCTAATCACCATCTAAATGTCAAAATCTACTCGTTTCATAATGCTGAACGGGTGTTAATCACAGAACCGTAACCATATGATTATCGTTAATCCTTAATTTAGAAGAGGCTTTCGATCTGTAGAGGAGATGTTGAAACTTGCCAGTCTTTCTTCCAATTGCTGAATTACTGCCATCAATTATAGAATTGCATCATATGCTAAATCGGACTAGTCTCCTTCGGACGATACATTTCCTGCCTCACATGCAATTATAAGTCCCATCAATCAGAAAATTCGTCTTAATATCTACGTAGATGGTCATCGTCATTTCCAAATTCTCAAGGTACCCAACGTAGAAAAATGACATCTGAGATTTTATTCGACATAAAATGTTAAGTTTTTATGGTACTAGTAATTGGGTCGATCCGACGACATGGGTTGCCCCTGCCGGACAAAAGAGGGGGAGGCACACAACGCCACATCTTTCATAGTCCCATCATTCTCTCACCGATATGCTAATTCTGTCCAGCTCTTAAAATCCCAAATGGTGAATTCGGTTAGGGGATTTCAATTGAAAAACCAATAAGAGAATAAATATTAAGAGGAGAAAAAGATGGAAAACGGACGTAGTAGGTAAAAAAAAAAAAAAAAAAAGATGAATCGTTACCAAAATTACCACCTAGGCAGTGGGCAGAGACCGATTTTCTATAGATTCAGGATACATTTTTTCCACCTCTTTTTTGCTTCTTTTGCTTCTTGTATTCATCGTATAAACTGAGTGCCCTCATTGTACGATCTAACTCGTTCCTCAATCTCTCATTCTCTTTGATGTCGTGCAGGAGCATATAATGTTCTGATAGCTTCTTTTTCACCTCGCCTTCATCGAGTGAACCTGCTTCCTCCAGAAGTCGGTCCACACTGGATGCAGCCGCTCCTTCACTCGCACGTTTCCTCTTGTTGCTCGATTTCATAGCATTGCTCTTCAGGCTGAAGGATTCCCGTTCAAGTGACAAGTCCAGGAACGCTTGTTGAGGGGACAGCATGGAGAAATAAGCTTGGGTAGGAGCAATGCTCAAGTTAGCAGCAATGCCCGAAGCCATAGTTGAAATTGTTGGATGGTAATGTTTTGTTAGAAGGTTGAGTTCCCAAAGCACGGAAGCTAGCGCACCACTTTGATTAGGGTCCAAGGCATATGGTTGATATTTCTGCAAAACAGTAATTGCTATGAGAGAGATTGATCATAGTTTACTCGGCAACACAAAAGGGTACATGAAACCAAGTGATCTGATATGACAGAATCATGCGAGAAATTGATCCTTTATTAAGCAGAGCTTAAATGAAGGTAAAGCTTATAAGAGTGCACTCTAGTCATGCAGATGGCAAAACATCGCTACACCTGGGAGCATGTAAGATAAGCTCGCCCAATGCTTGTCAGAAAGACCACCACCATAGCTTCTCAATAGACATTTACAATGACAACTAGAAAAATGGATCTAGAAAGCAACAATCCTACTGAGCAGACATCTTGTACAAGAACATTTAGTAAAGTTCCAGATTTCTTTTCATTTTCTGCAGACTACGGTCAAAAGGCAAAGCAAAAATCATAAAACTAAACTAAGAAATGGTAGGAAAGGCTCCAAACGTAGCTACAACTGTAGTAAGGCTGCAAGCTACAACTTTCTCCAAGGCCCTGCTTGGAGCTAAATGGGGAAATTTAAATTTACTCTGGCACAAGACATAGGGAAAAAAACTGAAGTCAATCATAATGAGGAGATGTTTCCTGATTTCCAGACTACACTTCACATGCATAAGTACGTTCATCTCCATTTTAAATCTAACATATCATGCATCAATTAAGGGATCTGCATGGAACCAGTAAATTGCTTACCGCAACAGAACCTGATACTGAGCCACCTCCAGGATCATTTTCCAACAAAACCCGACATTTAATATTCTTTTGGAGGAGATGCTTTAAAGTGACCAAGGCTGCGAGTAAGGGCAAACAAGTAACCAATTAGAATGATAATCTTAGTATCAAGGAAAGAAATAATTGGCATGGGATACCAAGAGGGTACCAGCCATGGACTCTGCAGACTCAAAGCATAACGAGAATGTGGCTAAACGCTTTATGAATGCTGCAGCCTTCTGCATGTCATGTTGCCTATCATTGCACAGCATCATCTTTAGAGCTTCAGCTAGCACCTCACCCCGATCTCTGCTTGAGACATCAGATATCAATGAGTAACCATACAAAGGGAGAAAGACACTATTGCCAATCTGGTTTGTTCATTATAACAAAGTCACTAATGCTTGCATGACTTTCTCTGCCATTGCCAAACATCTAGGACTGCGGTTATAAAGAAAATCATGTGAACGAAAGTGCATGAGCAGATGAGTCCAGAAAACCAGCTTGACAGCAAGGATATGATCTCTGCTTCAGACATCAGATATTAATTACATTTAAAAGTGTTGTGGTCATGAGAAATAGATCACTATTTCATCTCCGAACAAAGTCATCTGCATTTAGAGCTATGGTTTATAATAAAATCAGGTAACTGAAAGTGCATGAGCACATGACCTCAAAAAACAAACTTGACAGCAAGGTACTGAGCACCCAACATAGAAGTACTAACCTTCCAGGCCTGTATTCAAGTATGAGGTTGTATAGCTGAACAAAAAAATCTTGCAAATCAACGTTCAAAGCATCAAGATTGTTCCTCATTACTTTAAAAGCAATGATGCAACAGCGAAGTCTTTCCGAGACGGTCACACATTTTCCTGAACTGTCCGATTTTCCACCAGAACATGCAAGCTTTTTAAGGTAATTCATGAGATCTCCAATATAATCCAAGTCAATCAGGTGAGAAAATTTTCCTAGACCATCCAAACATGGTCCAAGGAGTGGGTGAGCCTCAGTCACATAAGTTGTACCAGTATCTCCATTAGGTCTGTAAAACAAACAGAAAGAATGAAGTGATCACAGTATCCCGTTAGATACCATTCACAAAGACAATTTCTAACTCAACTTTATGCACATATTTTAGGTTGATTATAGAGAAAGATTAAATCAACACAGCAAATGGACAGCATCATTTATAATTAAGAACCACAGCTTAAATTTGTCGTATGAATTTTTTCATGTCAATCTGAAGACCTGACCAATATTGAAACCCCAGTTTCAGTGTCTGATAAAACATTTGCTTTGACACGGTACTACGCACCAAGACCAATATGCCCTACCATGTTCGAATATTTCACTATAGTGTCAAAACCATACAAAATGACACATGAAATCACCTGGGCACAATTGACTGCATAGCATGCTTCAGAATACGAAAATATATCTCAAATACGGCAGAAAGTGTCTCTGACTGCATCCTTCGGCGCTTCATAATATCTGTATCGAAGCTAGCTGCTTTATAATCAGCAGCAACCTGTTTACACCACCAAGCACCTCAATTTTATGATATGAAATTAGAAAATCAGAGAAAGTAGGCAGTTGTTGCATAAGAATCCCTACCTCTTCCCTCATTTTCGACATCATTTCTTGCCTAGATTTCTTTCTATCATTTGGTTGTGGATGGCTTGATTCCTCTGGTCGGTTTCCTTTCTTATAATGCTTCTTTTTAACTTTTTTATCCTTATCTGGTGCTTCAGATCTATGAAGGTCCTCATCAAATGACAGAGACATAAGTACCTGAAAAAGCATTTTGATAGTTATAACACACAGAGAGAGAGGGGGGGGGGTGAATTAAACAAAAAAACAACAAAGTAATTGACACGCAAAAGTTCAAAATAGTGACCTATTAAACATACGTGGATATTTGACCAAAAAGAGAACATACTTGAATCGAGTCAGGATGCATCTGACAATTATGAGCTTTCACATAATTTGCAATCAATCGAACAGCTGCTCCAGTCACTTCACCACTGTGTTTACCCTCATTTGTAAAGAGTGACTTAATAGTGTCACAACAAAGTTTCCTGATGATATACATTCACATCTTTTATTCAAGAGAAGAGTAGAGAGGAAAAGGGAAAAATATACATGTGAAGAAATGCTCAGGGAATATGACCAGAAAACTAGAAGTAGAATTGTCTATCACGTGTCATTGTAGCACTTGACTCTTTAAGGAGTAGCTCCTTTTCTTGTAGTCCCAACTCCATACCAAAAAGTAAAAAGGTACAATAAATAGAATGTCATCTACTATTTTTCAGACTTAAACATAAAAAAGATCATACTACAATGACTTCATACAAGGGCACATGCACAAATGCTCACAGATTTACATAACCACAAACATAAGCCATTGCATCTCTAAATGAATGCTAAGCGATGCTTCATCTATTTCCCTTTTATTTGGGCAGGGAACCTAAACCAAAAGCAAGCAACAACTTATATTCATAGATAAAACAACATTGGTGATCTTATGAGTTCATCTGTCACAGAAGCACCCAAGCCATTCACAAAATGAGAATAGAATTCTGCACCCAATGACCACATTAACAAAAGACTATTCTTCGAAGTTCTCAATTATTCAACCATTCTCCTCATCTAGTCAACCAAAGGTCTTATTTTTATTGCAAACTCTTGACATAAGAAGAATAATGAGAAGTGAAAAATATATGGCTAAACCTTATGACTTCATCCGAGGAACTTATGTTTCTGACAACAACTTCAACCAAGCTCTCGCGATAATTGAAATGAGGAACAGCATCTAGCAAAGTACAGATGCAGCGAACCACCGCATGTTGATACAAGGAGACTTTTTCTAAAACCATCAACTTCTGCAGGTAGGCCTGTTAAATAAATTTTGAAATAACTCAGAGTATATAACATTGGATTGAAACAAATTCTGAATCAACATTAAACTAACTAAAGCAGGAATGTGTAAACCAAGATTTGTAGTGTTTTTTGTCCCATTTCTGGTGAATGCACTTCATTCAACAATCACAAGAAAATCAAGTAAAACCTTGTATGCAGACAGAAGTGTCGATTCATAATACCGCATCTTCTTGACATCCTTTGAAACTTTCATCTCCAGCTCCTTCTCAGTAGGAAGTCTAATGCGGTAGCTATAATATCACAACAAAGGAAAACATCACAACAGTGCCTAGGGAACACATGGAGAGTAGATGTAACTGTAAAGATCACATCAAAATAAACTCAGCAACATACCCAGGAATGATGTCTTTGAACACAGCCAACAAAGATAGAAGCCCAAGCTTAACGATAGCATGATTGTGATCATTGCACATCTGCAGCATTTCTTTTAACAGTTTAATATTAGACTCAGGGTCAGCAAGCAGAGTAATTCCCAGTTCCGCAAGTTTACACTTCTTGGTTTCAAATGACTCTTCTGCAGTGATGTCCTCTTTCAACTCAGCCTAAAGAAAACATGACATTGCATAAAGATGAGAAGAAATGTATTGATGTTAAAGTACTATATGATAACCGTACGATGATACTAGCAAACTTGTGATAAACATCCAGGCATAATATCAAGTCCAAATCTTCATTGCATCTAAACCAATGACTCAGTATAAGCAAGCTAAAGTGATCCCACAAGATATATGCACAAGTTTTACGCAACAGGAAGCAAAGCACTGAAAAGAGAGGTATAGGCACCTCCGAACTGATGCTACACAACTTAAAGTATAATGAGATCTCCAGGGCATGCTGAATCTCACGAACAACCAAAGCATAAACAGAAAAAAAGAAAAGGCGAAAAAAGAGTATATCTTTATCCTTCCATCAATTTTAGCAGTGTTGAATTTCCAGCCCCTTACAAAGTATAGCCACTCAATTAGATGAAAAGATAGTTCGAGAAAACAAGAAGCAAAGACCAAAAGATGCACAGGGAGAGATGAAGTGATGCGATACCAAAACAGCTGTTTGGGGGTTGTCTTTGACTTCATCTGGAGGCAGCTCTTTTGCCTGCTTCTTAGCTTCTCTCTTGCTCTTTTTAAGTTTAGCTCGCCTTTCAGCTTTAGTGAGCTTCACCAGACCCTTATCTGTCTCTTGGGCGTGTTCTTCTCCTTCACCTCCATCATCAGATGGTTTGGATGCTTTCAACACTGCATTTTCCAAAAGACAAAACGGCACAAAAGTCAGCACAGGTCCATAACGAGCCGAAAGTGTATTCACATTTCTTTAAGCAAGAAGGGTGCAAATACAAGTGCGATAGTAGAGTTGGCCGTCCAAGGTCTTGACGGGCAGAGCATCCACACGACCCACTTGAATCCCGGGTTGCTCCTCCTCCTCCTCGTCTTTCTGCAAAGCCTTCTTCTTCAGCCTCTTCTCGTAGAGTGCTTCCAGGGCATCTTCTTTAACGTCAGCCACCCGCGTCACATGCCTGGCGCAGCCCACAAACACAAAGACCATCATCAGCGTAACCGAAATATGCACCTACCCACCTACTGTTTCTACGAACTTTTTCACGGGGAATCCCCAAATGGGCTCATCGGGTACCCTCTTCCCTCCTCAATCGGATCAAGAACGACAAAAAGAAAGAAACAAGAAAAGTAGGGAGAGGGAGGTGGTCACTGACTTGGTGATGGAATGGGTGTCCAACCGGGACACGAAGCCGGCGTAGTCGAGGTTCTCGTTCACGAACTGCAAGTCCTCGTCGGAGACCTCGATTGCCTCCTCCGACACCTCCGGCGGGAGGTCCGGCGGCAGTATCACCTTCTTCTGCTTCCCCATCTCCGAGCAAAGACCCACCAAGAAACCCGACGGCGAATACCGCGGGCGTAGGGTTTAAGGATGGTCTGGTCTCGACCCAGGAAGCCTTAAACCCTCTCCGTTCTTCTTCGGGGATTCGCCTCCTTGCAAGACGGAAGAAGAAGATGAAGAACGCCGCCCGGTTTGATGGACCGAAAATTGCGACGTTCGAACGTTTGGGCCTTGAATCTAGCCATTGTCAGAGCGATGACAGTGACAGATTGGAGTACTGAGTATGGGCTTTTCGGCCCAAACCTTTTACAAATTTTATTGTCACTTGCATGTAATTCTAACGCAACTTTAGGTTTGTTTCTAAATTTCAGGATAAAACTAAAAAAATTGAGTTATAGACTAATGTTGGAAAGTATTATCTATAAAGTGAGAAATCTTTTGTAGAACTCTACGAAGTCAAAAATAAATAAATATAACATCAATCTTATTTGAATTGTGTCTCGCCCCTATACTCAAACACCACTTGATTAAGATTGCTTCACTGAAAATTTCTCGTTGCCGGAAAATATTATTCAGAAAATTTGATTCCGGATAAAATTAATCATATGCAGCGTTTGTTCACACTGGAAATTAGTCAAAATAATTGGTATTTTTGGTATTTTATAATAATTTAATTTGCTAAAGGCAACATGTAATGACTAATGAAAGGGTAAATTTATTATAGATGTACCAGTTTGGGATTTTTTATAATTAAAAATTAATTTAAGATAAATTTAGTACAAACATGCTAGTATGAGGTTTTTTATGGTATTAGTCAAAAAAATATTGCAGGATTTATTGACCGGCAATGAGTGCAACAATTGCGGTCTGCAAAGGCTAAGATTGATAGAGGTAGAGGAGGTCGATAGGCTCGTCCATTGAAGTGGGGGTGTCTAGTAGGGGTGATCGGGTCCAGAGTGGGTAGGGTCCGGACCTAGACCCTATACCTGGCCCTGTTATAATAAGTTCCCCTTTTTGGACCATGTACCCGACCCTGTTAGCATTAGATCATGTATCCGGACCACCCTGTTTTTCTGATCCGGTTTCAGGGTCAACTTCCACTGAACCTGTTTTGTTACCATCCGATATCAAGACTTCTAATTTTACATTAATTCTCGAGAAAACAACATAATCATTGGAAAATACACTTGAAAGAAGTCCAACGGCTGCCTCCTACTCAATCACCTCCAATATATGGTTCCAGGGTAATTTCACAGCAAGAATCCTTACAATAAAGCAGTAGTAATGATGAGAGAATATTCTAAAACCCTACTAATAACAGTTGTGATTCCTTAAGACAACACATCCAATGATCCATAGACTTGAAGATTTTACCGCGTTGTTCTGAAAGAACTGTTATGAATGCCTCATTAATGGGTGAGAAGCAAAGGGCATGACTCATCCTTCTAGACTCCTATAAGAGGGTCAAGTACTTTTGTGGCTCTAAATTCTTCGACTTAAAATATCCAATCATCAGCTTAAATAGTTTATGGCTAAATGAAGAGTAACCTTGGAAATGCATAAAGAAACGCCACTTCGAAAAAAAAAAAAGGAAGAAGAAGAAAACGAAGAAGAAGAAGCAAACAATAATGAAAATCATTCAGTAGTTCCTCTCTAAGCAAGTATTACTTCAAAATACCTTCAATGACAAAATATCGACAATATTATATAATAATGGCAAAGATATTTCTGCTAACATGCTGTCATCGTCATCCAAAGAGCAACCATCCGAATTCTTGATACTTAGCTAGAGGTTCATTGCTGCATTAATATCCTCAAGTATTCCCTACTTTATAAGCAAGCCAACAAAAAATAAACAAAAAGGTTGTTAAAGAGAGTATGATTGGGGTGTGCACAGCTAGAAATGAAATGCTCAAAACAAGGGACTAGCTTTCCATGCATTTGCACCTTTGATTTTGGTTCCACCTCCTGAGTATAAAGAGCATGCAGAAAATATGCAAAGACTGATAAATAATGTTCCAAGACAACAGAGCATGACGATGATTTAATGACATAATCCTGCGTCAAGTCACATGTTAAATCGTCAATTCATCTTAAAAAGAAAAAGACACAAATCCATTCAACCCAGATGCATCTTCTAGTATGAACCAAGAAGTAAAGTGAGCATACTCACTATGGTGGATATTGCTTCAGACAAACATTGTATGCAAAAGTTATGGTTTAATAAAGTCTATTTACTTACCACAAAATCAGGTTATGGTTTAATAAAGTCTATTTACTTACCACAAAATCAGAGTTTCCACAAAATGAAGTCTATTTTCCAATGATAATGTTTTCGGTAAGACAATCCAAATCTAAAAACCAAAAAAGAGATTAAATAAAGGATTCACTTAATAGATAGTTATGCGAATAAATTACAAGATAGAAAGAAATACATACAACTTACCCGCCTCAAACTTTTTCGCATTCTTGATGCACTCTTCAACATTGATTGGCACACGAACAGCTCTCAACCAATCTTAAGTACAAATCAAACCTTCCACCACTTTAGGAGTCAAAGAACTTTGAAAACCGTCAAGTACACGTCCCAACGTACTAAAAGTCGACTCGGAAGCAACAGTAGTCACGAGAATAAACAAAACATCTCGAGTCATCAAAGATAAGATTTTATACTTTGACCTAGTACTCTTCCACCACATCAAAGGTCAAGATTAAAGACATCTTCACTTTCAGCTTCAAAATACCGATCAAGCTCAGATTTGTTTTCATCCAACACTCTTTTCTTCGCGTGGAGAAAGGTTTTATGCCAAGCATGGATTTCACACTCATTGTCATCAATATCAACATTGGAAGCACTGCTACTATTACTTACACTAGAACCACTAAAATTTTCTTTACTAGAAGAACTATCAAAAGATTGCTCATAAAATTTATATAACGTTCTAAGGCAACCTTCACTTTATTATGCATCTCATCAATTTTTGCTCCATCATCATAAATTTGTTCAAAACAAAACTTCACATAATTCAACTTTTTTGTAGGATCCAATGCAACCGCAATCAACACCATCATATTTACTTATCCAGACTTCCATAATACTTGTCAAACTTCGCTTTCATTTTTATACCCATAGCTTGAAGCTTTGGGTTCAAGGAATTCGCCGCATTATTCAAATATTTATACAACATAGCCATCCCCTCAAAATAATCATTTTAAGTAACATATGAACTTCCCGACATCCTTTTGGTTGCATCATAACACCGTTTCAGAAATTTAAAAAGAATGATGGCATTTTCCCAATCTTCATCTTGAGGAGCATCATTGTCAATCTCCCTTGAGAAAAATAAATCATCTTCTTCCATAATTTCAAAAAATTTCCTAAACTTTATGGCGGTATCTAACATCATGTAAGTGGAGTTCCATCTAGTGGCAACATCAAGATAGACCGAACCTTTATATGCAATCCTCTCACTCTCAATACAAGACTGGAATGTCTTAGCTCTATCAGGAGAACTCCTCACATATCTAACTACGTTTCGGGTACGTGCAATAGAATCACGCACCTCATTCAATCCATCCCTTACTATCAAGTTAAGTATGTGAGCAGTGTACCTCATATGTAAAGCGTCGTCATTTAAAATAAAAAATCCTTCTCTTGAAAACTTTTCCTTCAAATAATCAATGGCCACATCATTTTAACTAGCATTATCCACGGTTATTATGGATATCTTTTTTTCTATTCCCTAGTCATGAATATATTTCTCCACCATTTTCTCAATCTCCCTACCCTTGTGACTATGCATTACCACAAAATTGATGATTCTTTTATGCAACTTCCAATTTTCATCAATAAAATGTGTAATGAGACATAAGTAGTTCAAATTTTGAATGGAACTCCACATTTCAGTTGTGAGTGCAATCTTAGATTTAAGCTTACTAAAGGAAGTTTTCAAACAAGTTTTTTTCACTATACAATTTCATACAATCTCTAGCCGTCGTAAATATTGAAAGATGTTGGAAAAGAGGCTATAATTCGGTGACAAAATCGTTAAAACCAACACGCTCAACCATGGAAAACGGTTGTTCATCAATAATAATCATCCGAGCAAGCATGTACCTACAACGTTCTTGATTAAACTTTTGCGTCATTAAGACGTTATCACCACTAATAGTATTTTCCCCTTCCTCGCCAGTCACATCTCCCTTACATGATGTAATCAACATTTTCTTTTTATCTGCATGAGGATCTTTTTGCACTTTTTCAAGTGCTTCCACATAGTAGACGTTCCATGATCAACATTATACACATATTCAACCCCACAATGAATGCACTTCACCCTAACAGTTTTTTGTGTTTTCTCATCTATGATTCTCGAAAGATTATCCCAAGTCTCCGATTGATTAGCTCGCTTTTTACCCAGAAGAGGACGAGAGTTAGGTGCCCTCACCTTGTTTGTCGCACCCATGGTTGCATATTCTACTTCGTCAGCTCCATGGAATGGTAATTCCATGAGCGGACTCATTTCATTATGTCCATCCACTTCCAATTATATATTTTTGTCTTGATCCATCGACTAAAAACAGAAAGAGCAAATCAGCCCCAGATAAGGACAACCGAGACCTATAAGGAAATCATAAGAATCTTCACATTAGCAAAATGGGAATTCATGCTTATCGACAAAATCTCTAATTTTTTATACTATCTAGCTATCGGTAGATTCAGTTGCAAGTTTACAGGACGAAGGAGGGTATATAAAATGGGAAGTCAAAGAGTGATTATATTCAAGTCAACTCCATGTTAAGATCACTACAGTTGTAGATAATTATCTGCATAGAGCAAACAAATTAGAACTTTCAGATAATATTGTTAAAGAAGAAATTAATCATGGGGAGTTAACTGATAATTTTGAACACTGCTTGAAAATGTTAACTGTAAACATTGCTATGTAGTTCAACTATTAATAGTTGGCCATCGTATTATCTTCCAACTTGTAAAATGGAGTATATAAAACATACACATGTAGGTTAGCACAAAGAAACACACAAATGTCATCGAGAAAAGGCAGAAAAGAAGCTAAATGCCGATTAAATAGTGAAATTACCTAGCTTTATTCCCACAAGAATTATTGGCACACCAAGTGCATAATGCTTTAATTCCGAAATCCACTAGAAATAATAAGTGATAATATATCAACATACAAAATCATATAGACAAAAAAGCAAAAGCCCATTATATACTGTTAAGCTCTCTGGCCTTCTTTAATACGTTTTCGTAACTGGCCTTGCTTATGAGAGAGAAAGCAAGTATGAAAACATCTGCTCCATGGTAACTTAGAGGTCTTAATCTATTATAATCCTCTTGTCCTATTCAACGAAATGAAAAAGAAAAAAACAAATAAATGCCAAATTAATTGGCAAAAACATGAATAACAAAAGAAGTGGAAATTACCAGCAATATCCCATAATCTCATATTAACAGTACTTCCATTAACGACAAAATCTCTAATTTCTGATACTATCCAACTATCGGTTAGATTCAATTGCTTCACTAATTTACATAATGAAGCCGAAGGAGCACTCTCTTGACCATCAAAGGGATCCATACGTTAACAAATTATAAACTAGTCATGAGTTTCTTCATTTTAGTGAGTTCGGACTATTGTTAACTCGCAAGTGGCACAATAAATGCATAGAAGTGATAATAACACTCAGACTAGAGTGGAGTCACAAACCCACCAACAAGAGGCGACAAGCGGATGAGAGGCGACAACGAGTTGCGTTCCTACGGGGCGCCAACGAGAGGTGAACCGACTGGTGACGATGGTGGCGACTAGCAAGGGCGCAACGGATCCATAGTTGCTTAGCAATCGTTGCCAAGGCTTCACGAGGAGGAGTTAGAGCTGGACAAAAAATCGCTCCAAATGTCAGCGGTCCCTCTCCTCTCTCCCTCTGATTCCCCCTGTCCTTGTGAAAGTATCTCTGCCCTGCTCATTACCTCTAACTAGGGTTGCCCAGCAACCGTTGTTGCAAGATCGGGATCGCACGAGCTTGAAGAGAGATTGAGAGAGAAATACTATTGCGATTGAGAGAGAGGGGGCAATATAGAGAGGGGGCAGGATTGTAAACGCATGAAAAGAGAGAAACTAAGAGAGGGGGGCAGAATGCTTAGGGTTTTATTTTTTTAGTAATTTCTGAAAACCAGGTCCAAAACCGGTGTGGTTCCCGGGTGAGTCTTCACTCGGACCCGGGAACCGGACCGGTTCTAACTAGTTTCCAAAAATTGGAATAGGTTCCCAAACCAGTACTACTAGGAACCGGTTTTTCGGGTGGTCTGGTCTAAGTTCCGGGTAAACCCGGTCCGGTTGCTCACCCCTAGTGTCTAGTCTCAACTTTGCTCCTTTGTGCAGAGTTGTACTAAGGCCACATTTGAGAAAGGCTACGTTTGAGAATGACCTTAAGAAGGGACTTTGGACCCTGAAAACCCCTTTGGCCAATATTTGAGTATTTGGAAAAAATTTTACAAGCCCCGTTAGGGAAAGGTTGGCTATTTAAAGGCCAAAAGGCCAAGGTTGGTCATAGGATGCCTTAGGCTTTTAGCCTTCTCGGAATGCAAATTCAAGTAGGGCTAGTAAAAAAATTTTCTTCCAAAACTGTTATCACTAACTTTTTATTTTCCAATTTTGCCCTTGTTATTTGACTGTTCATCTTCTCAGTTGAGGTATGTTGGCGGGGTTGCGTAGGGTTGCAAGGGGTTGGCGACTAGCTAGAAAGAGGCCGATGACGGGCTAGAATGGGACCAGCATGATCATGGCAACCCAGGCAGTCACACGACCTCCATGCCATTTAGCTCGTAGCAACCTCCATGAGGGGCCACGTGATCTAGGTAACCATGGCCCAGACGAAGGTTGCCCAACCCCAAGAGGCCCTCACTAAGGCTTCGCAACCTCAGGCAAGGGTCTCGCCTAAGTCACGCAACCCTTGCCATGGGTCACTCGACCCCCACCGGTGGTCATCCAACCCCAAGCGGCCCTCATAAGTGGTCTTTGGGGGTTGCCTAAAGTCTAGCAACCTCAAACGACAACCATTAGCGAGAGATTTGGATCATCGACGGCCGCTGCCCTTCACTAGCCAGCTTTTCTTTCTTTCTTTTTTCAATAATAAAGGCCATTTATAAATATAATTTCTTCAAACATTATTTTGCTCAAAAATACTCCACAGTGGACTTTTAGATTATAATTTATCAAACACAATTTGCATTTTGAAAAATCTCTTTAACTTAAAGTTCTTTGTATTTTCCCAAAAACTTTTCCTAAAAGTACAACCAAATACACCCTAAGGATGGAGGGAGGAGGTGTTTCTTGAGGTGAAAAATAGAAGATGCAAATTGCAATTGTCAAAGTTTTAATGAAAGGCATATATAAAATAGAGGTGATTGATTCTCAATTCGGTCCAATTCCAAGATGGAATTAGGAATTGGCTTGGAATTAAATCGAAAGAACCGATTCCCAAAGTTGAGAACCAAGACCGAGGACTTGGAATCACATCGACCACGTGTCTGGTTCGGCTCCACTCCAATCCAATGGAACCAATCACTATTTATTTATTTATTTATTTGCATATTTCCATATGAATATCTTGTTGTCCAAAGCATAATCAAAAACAAATTCGAAGCTCGAGACAAATTCTATACTTCCATCTTTATATGTTATTATCCAATTATAGGCTCATATTTCCTCAAAAATAATAAACTAAACCTACTAATTCTTTTGAAGAAATAAAAATAATAATAATAAGTATATTTCGTTGGTCTAGTCCGGTTTCCTCTTGAAACTAGGAACCAGACCACCTGGACATCAGTTCTACTTTAGGAACCAAGAATTGGATTGACACTCTCAAGAATTGGATCCGACCAACCGATTCGGACGGTCCATTTTGCACGGCCATAATATAAAGTTGACTACATCAAAGCCTACCCAACTTTTGCCCTTTTACTTTTATTTTTATTTTTGGTCGGAAAAGGAAATAACATATAATCAAGGTAAAGAAACAGAGAAGCCCGTTACATGGGCTTTAGCATACATAAGGTCTAGAAGCGAAGCGCGAGGGGACGTAGCCCAATCCGGTGGTAAGGTGCCATTACAATGGGCCTTTACAGCCCAATCAACCACAAGATTGGCCTCTCTTTTACAGTTTTGCACACTTAGGTTATGGAAAGAAGAAAGCTTGGCTGCCGCTTCTACAAGGAGAGCTCTCGCCTCCCATGGCATCGTGTGTGGATCATGGACGGCTTCCACCAACACCAGAGAGTCGGGTTTGATGACAAGGTGGTTCTGATCCTGACCTTGCTGCAGCAGATGATCGAGGGTGATGAGGAACGCTTGGATCTCGCTTTGCAGAGCTGAAGCCGCTGGGAAATCACAAGTAAAGCCATGTATAAGAGTGCCTGAGTGATCTCTATGGATGCTCGCCATCGCGCCTGTTGTACTATTAGGACGATAGGCCCCATCGATATTAATTTTCACCACTCCAGGTTCTGGTGGCCGCCACAGCAGATCGGACGGAAGAGGAGATCGGCCTGTTCGCATCAGTGGCTGGAAGGATAGGTTTGCGGTGCGTACCTAGGCAAATGCCATATCCATGACCTGAAGGTGATCGGGGCATTGCTGGCTTAAGACAAACCTGTTGCGCGCCTTCCATATCTGCCACAAAAGAGATGCAATCGTTTCCAGACCAGGATAGGTACGTAGTTGTTCGATTTGAGTTACTAACCACACATCCATCCTTGTTACTGACTGTTGAGTGATGTGGATATTGATCTGTGGATGTGACCATATACGGCGCGTCCATGGACATAAAAGAAAGAGGCGTTATGTATTTCTGGTGTGAGGTGAGAGCAGAGAGAGCATGTCGGATCAACAATGATGCATCATTGGAATAGGTTGGCTTTCATGGCTAAGGCATTATGGCATAATGACCAAAGGAAAGGTCAAATTTTGGGGGCAAGTTTCACAGCCCAAATGGTTTTCCATAGTAACTTAGGTGGCTGATAGGATGATGAAGGTGTGTTCGGCTGACTACTGGGAATGACTTATCTAAATATGTGATAGCCATTTTTCATAGAATATTTACCATTTACAATCCCAGTCCACATAAGTTGATCAGAAATGTATTGAGGTCTGACCTGAATTGTAAGAATATCTTGGACTGTATAGGCATCAAATTGTTGGTTGAGAAGAGGAATGTTCCAATTGTTGTTGTCCGAGTCCAACAGCTCAGCTACAAGTATTGGGGCATCCCTAGTAGCAGGGCCCCCAATGACTCCTCTAGGGAGCCATCGGTCTTCCCGGACTTTAATTGTTTGTCCATTGCCAACGGACCATTGTAGGTGAGGTAATATGGATTCCCTCCCAAAGAGAATACTCCGCCATCCCCATGAAGGTCTTGCTCCCCTATTGGCATGCATAAAATCATGTGAGTGGAAATAAAGCCCTTTAAAAAGGGTGCTCCATAACGTTGTTGGGTTCTGGAATAACCGCCATGCTTGTTTTCAGAGCATGGCTTTATTAAAGTCTTGAAGATCCCAAAAGCCAAGGACCCCACTATCCTTTCTTCGTTTAAGAACAGCCCAATTTTTCCAGTGGATGCGTGCTTTAGTACAATCTCTCTGCCACCAAAACCGAGCAATTTTCAATTCAATGGATTTGCAAATAGACGTAGGAATTCTGAAGATGGACATGGCATGCGAGGTATTGCTTGTACGACAGTCTTAAGCAAAATTTCCTTTCCACCTTTAGAGAGCAGACTTTCTTTCCATCCCTCCAGTTTGGCATTCACCCTTCCCAAAATCCAAGCAAACATGTCCCGTTTAGATCTGCCCCAATCCGACGGTATACCTAGATATTTGCCAGTCCTATCAATCACTGGTATTCAAAGTGCTCCTGCTAAGTTTTCTTGTAGACTAAGTGGACATGCTTTGCTGAAGAAGATTCCAGATTTATTTCTATTAACAGCCTGACCAGTAGCGAAGCAATATTGATTGACAATGTTGGCTAAATTCTGACATTCAATTAATTTGCCATCTAAAAGAAAATAGCATCATCAACAAAGAATAGATGAGAAAGAGTGGGACACCACCTGTTCAGCTTGATGCCTTTGAGATGACCCATGTTAATTGTTTGGTGTATAAGATGTGAGAGGATATTCGCTGGAAGGATGAAAAGGTAGGGGGATAGAGGAACGCCCTGTCTGATACCTCGGGTAGGTTGGAAGTATGGTGAAAGTTCACCATTGAATTTAACACTAAAAGACACTGTCGTTATACATTGCATGATCCATTGTGCCCATGTAGCATGAAAGCCTAGAGTGAGGAGATAGTCTTGGAGGAAATCCCACTCTACCCGGTCATATGCCTTTTGCATATCCATTTTGAGGACGGCTCGAAATTGGCGCCTGCATTTTCTAACCTTAATTTGATGAAGCACCTCTTGTACTATTAAAATGTTATCCTGAATTTGGTGTCTACTTACAAAGGCGCTTTGCTCCCTAGAAATAAGCTCAGGCGAGTAGGGCTTAAGGCGGTTGGCGATCACCTTAGAAATGATTTTATAAGCATAATTACAAAGGCTGATGGGACGGTATTGGTCTAGTCTTTCAGGATGTGGTACCTTGGGGATTAGGGCGATGACGGTTTTATTGAGGTCTGGTGGCATGACTCCAAAAAGGAAGAATTGCTGCACTGAGGAGAATAGGTCGTCCTGGAGAATATCCCAATGATTTTGATAGAAGAGTCCATTCAAACCGTCTAGGCCTAGGGCTTTAGTTACCTCCAATTGGAATGTAGCCTATTGAACCTCCTCACTAGTGACAGGAACTATTAAGGACATGTTCATCTCGTCAGTAATAACTCGAGGACATTGTTGCAGAGTGCCCTTTTATTAATTATGAGAATTCTTGGTAATTTTCATTTATTATTTATGAAATTTCATAATATCAATCGAAGGGTAAAATTCCCTCTTTGACTTTGATATTTTTTTCTTTTTAATTTATGACTTTTCTTCTAAATAGTGCCAAATCAACATCTGTTATGCAATATGAAATTAAAAGAAAAAAAGCCAAGTCGGATTTTGGCATACCAAGTCAGTCCATTTATGCAAAATGAAATTAAAATATGCCACACCGAATCTCGGCATGCCAAATCAACAGACTTAGCAATGAGCTCGTACGAAGGAGTAAATGGCGTCTAACATAAAAATATTTAAGACTTGATTATACAAATCACTTGTAGTATCATTGGGTAAATTAAATTAGGTCCATATCACTAATTCATAAAGTAGAATAAATCGTAAATGAAAACTTAGATGAGCGAATCATGTTCAAAGCCTAGAAAAAGTCTTATCAAGTTATAATTAATGAAAACTAAGATGAGTGAATCATGTTTGATGCCTAGAAAAAGTCTTATCAAATTATAGTGTAAATTAATTTTGTAGGCTAATCTTGACCTGCATACCAATAATCTAAGTTGTGAGAATATTATCAACACTATCTAATTGAATAGTACATTTATCTTCTAAGGTTAAAATCAAGTAAAGTGCAATAATTTCATATAGTTTCCAAACAGGAGAATGAAGTTGCCTTGATTGCTAGACTACAACAGAGGAATAATGTGACACTTCTGGGTTGCTACCTGAAGTAAAATAAGAAGCTTCTTTATAGTTCAGGATGAACTATTCATAAATATCTCCTCTTTCTTCCAGAGCATTTGATCATGTCCAGCAGACAAGCTCCTTTACGATAACACCAGTGATGGCAACACATCAAACCAAGGAAACACCTAAAGAAGCTCCTCATCTGATGCCGGAAATGAAAGTGCTCATCCAGCCAAGCTCGTCGGTTTTGTTGGCCCAAGAAGTTCTATGCTGTTTCCACCCAGCATGATGACAACAAACGACATGCACGGTCGGTTCTCTGCATCGTCTTGCACGCACAACAGCCCAATGTGTATGCAATTCAGCACTCGACTTGCATCATATGACTGCTTAAGCGAAGGATCCATCAATTCTAGCGCTCAGCCCTGAGACCACTGATTCCATCCCTGTTGCATTGAAGCAGCTTGTAGATATTAGAGTAAGAGTAGAGCTATAACTTGTTTGACAAGAAGGGGGCCAAGAGCATAATCGGTATAACGAAAGTACCAACACAAGTAGGGTCGACCAAATTTTGTCACTTGCAAACAGCTATTCTTTCTCCCACTAATTATCTCTAACACAACAACCCCAAAGTTATAAACGTCCGACTTCATCGAAAAAATTCCTTTCATCACATACTCAAGAGCCATATTCCAGCAATTGTTATTTTTCATTGTATCTAAGTGGCTTTAAGCCTAATTAAAGGTAATCACTATATACATGCTAATACATTTTCCTATCTCTTAGAGCTCTTTCATTAATTGTCTCATAGAAGTATCAGCATCTATACGACTGTTTCTGTCTCTACTCCACAGTATTTGCGAGAATTCCATAAAGTTCAAATCTCCTTTTGGGAAACTTTTTGATCCTTTTATAGATTTCGTGTTAGCCTCATCAGTTATCAAACTTGATGATCTTCGCGTGACATTCTAAGTTCAATGTGGGAGGCCTTTTTTAAGCATACAAACAAGATCTACCCTCCCATATCACAACTTTGTGTGGATACTTGGGCTTGGCTCTGGCCGAATTGTGACGTACATACACATCCAAATTGTGACAAATGTTGTCATAGCAGAAGCCCTCCAGTGTAAATGCGTGGCTCGAGGATAAAATATACAAGCCAATCCAATTAGAGCAAGGAGTGCTGGCCAAGGTGAGAGGGTTTTCAAAAGATATAACTCCTAACGGACTTCTGGGGTGGCGAGAGGCTAGAGATGAACCAGATCAAACAATTCAATGGGGGAGTATTGTTGAGCAATATGAGCCGACAATGATGACGACTTCAATGCTTCAAGTGAGCAAATTTGGCAAATTCAAGTCTCATATTCGGAAAGAGAGATCTTGAAAAAAAAACTCATCCTGCAGTGTCGCTACCTTATGTTGATATTTGCGCAATTCTTTTAGGGGCTTAGTTCAAGTGGTTCCGATCAGATCGTTGTACTTTGAATGCAAAAGAAAACCAAATATAACGTTGTGAGTAAGCACTCACTAAGGGGAAAAGAAATACCTACTCAAGTGAATAGACAAGAGACTTTATTATTGTAATTTTTAGTATTAATGAATTTTAGTAAATATTAAGGTAGATAACAATTTTGAATCTTCCCTTTTGTTTGTAATGTAGATAATTAGTGAATGCGTTTATTTGCCCATTGTCTTTGCCAAACTTCTTTTTTCAAAACCACTTGGGTTGCTAAAGGTTAGTACAGTGAATTAGCAAGAGTAGTCATCATCTCTATCACACATGCACCCGAGTGCACATCCTTAGAGTGCATTTGTTTTGCTAAAAACTTCATGATAAAGGAATTTGTTTTTCTGTAGAGATCATTTTTAAGGACAATTTGTTTGTTGATTTAGGCAAAATAGTTTTTTTTTTTTTTTTTTGCCAGAAGGTGAAATTGTTTTTTCCCAATCTAAATTTACTATTTTCAGTCATGAAAAACATTTTCACAAATTGATTATTTTTCCCCCATCCAAACACCAGAAAATCAAAAAACAAACGAACTCTTAATTGAAGTTTTGAAACAGTGAGTGCATTTATCGTGACTTGCAACATGGTACCTTCATGTTGTGGGTCGCCTTAAAATTACTTCATTTCATTGGAAATAATTGTCTTTTTGTAAAAGTTAACATCGACTTTCTACATTTATCTCGGATGAAATTGAAATTTTAACAATAACATTGAGTTTAAGGGTGAAGTTTTTTGGGGAAAACTCTATGATAAAAGAAAATATTTTCCGGAAAATCAATTTCCTTGAAAATGATTAGTTTTCCTTTATTTAGTAATATGTGATCGAAAACCGAAAAAATTTTTGATATTTAAATTTCATTGGGAAAATGGTTTCAATTTCATGACTTTATGTTAAAAAAATAGAATTAAAATTTTTTTTTCCCTTTTTCCTTCTTCCTCAGCTAGGGCGTTTGCTTTGTTGGAAAGGAAGAGGAGGTCAATTGGATAGGTTCGATTCGGCCAGTTGCCTAAGGATTTGCAATGGATAATGCCGTAGACGAGGGTCTTTGTCATGGAATTGAATTTCCAAGGCTCCTGTAGATATTCGTGCAGAACTTTCGAATGATTTTACTTTCTGTCTCTTTACACGGAGGTCTCCGCCATGGAATTGAATTTCTAGAGTTCCCTCTTCCTCGCCAGTGCTCGAGCTCACCGCGGCCTCACCGGCCATCGCCGAAGCTCAGTGACCAGGGAGGAAAGGGTAAAAGAAAAGGAAGTAAAAGAAAAAAAAAATTCAAGATGAGTTATTCTAAGAAGTGTTTTGACCTTCTTAGATTTAGGATTTTATTTTTCTAATTTCATACATAAATATTTTTTTCTTGATGGGAAAGTGTTTTCAATTGACTAATCATTTTCAGCAAATCAAACAAGTGAAAGCGTGGAAAACTAATTTCCAAAAAGAAAACTTTCACTCAAACAAACATACTCTAAATAATGTTATGTTTTTAGTTCACGGGACTCGGAAATGACGTATGATAAAATTGAGCTAATATACATCTATTGGCTGCATGAGGGCACATATCCTTGTTCGTCGAGGCATCACCCAAATTAAAATAGCCTGCCCACATGTCTGTGTTAGGGTGTGTAATCGGGCTGGTTCAATTTGGAAACCAAACTGAATTGTACTGAACCGAACTAAGCCTAACACAACCAGTGCACGTGGGACAGGCCTTAATTGATTTGGCTCCCGGTTGCCCGCATTGAACCCATGTTAAACTAGTCATTAAAATTGCACTGTAAAATCGTGGGATTATTCTGATGATGATGATGATGATGCTTGTGATTCGGCTTCAATTTTTTTGTAATAGTCAATTATTTCTCCTTGTAGTGTAAAATCTTGTGGAACATCTCCTACCAGAGTATAGAGAACAGAATCTGTCTAGGGTTTAGTCTGTAGGGAGTTGTGTTTCGAATTTACAATCCGTCCGAAGGGATTCAATCTTCGACGAAATTTAAAAGCCAATTTTGAAGCAGCTGAGTTTTGGATTGCATTATGTACAGATAAAAAAATTTGAAACAGAAAAGGAACAAAAGAGCATAGTATTATCAATCAGAGGCTACAGAAAACATTTAAACGATGTTTAAAGGTTGTCTGGGCGAGTGTTGAATGGGCCCAAAGAAGCAATGAGGGCCCAAAAGATAAGAAATCCACACCAAAAGCCACAGGCAATAAGAAATCCAAAGGCTGAAATTGTCATCTATAACCTTATTGTTACAAGCAAAAAGTTGGTTAGGACTAAGTCTACGCAGCTCTCTATAAATTGATCCTCTATTATAATTGTGCCAATGACAATAATTACGATGTGGTAATTAACATTTAGTAGAAATAAGAAAACGTTGCTCTTTTTCCTCTCCCTCCCTACCCTGAAAAATCTTTGCGTGGTTAATGGACTATATCAAGCCGAAGTCAAGCACGTCCAGCGGCCTCGATTTGAGGCCACAACCGTGCGGGCTTGGAGCTCGAGGCAGCGAGGAGAAACGGTCGAGGGCGAAGGAAGGCAAGGCATGACAAGGGAGGGCGACTGAGATTAGACGGGGACAGGGTGAGCGAGAGAGGAGATGGACGTGAAAGAACCAAACTTATTCTAATCAAGGGACAGATAAAGAGACGACGACTGCAAAGGACGGCGGGGGGAACGTGATAACGAGTGCGACAATCGCGGCATGCGAAGTCCGAGGTCGATAGCGGCAGCGAGGTTGTGCTCGATTCTGCTCCCTCTTTTCATGTAGAGATTACAAATGAGGGAGGGAGGGAGGGAGTGTCTTCTACGGTGGAAACGCAAAATGAATGGGACAAGAATTGTAGAAGTGCTAAAACTTTGTACAATATTTACTTGTATGCCAAAATCTTTTTTTTGCTCATCTTTGTGCATGAAAAAACATCGAAGACAAAGAAATCGGTCACTTGAATATCAATTCCGACAAATATACCATACACTAAATTAGATTAATACCATAAAAAAAATCCAAATATCTTAGTGGAATTTTTCATTTTTTAAAAGTTTTTTTATTTTTTTTCAAAAATACGGTTTGGGGTTTTTTTTATTTGTATTGCGTACAGGTTTGGAGTTTTTTTTTTTTTTTGTTTTGTTGGCTTTAGGGCCAGCAAGGGTCACTAGGAACCCTCGATCGCGGAAGGCCCTAGGCGAAGGGCGAGGTTGCAAGGGCCCTCGCAAGCCACTAGGCAGCCACAAGCAACACCACCAAGAGCAAGCGAGGGCCATCGCGGCCTAGCCACTAGTCAACGAGGCCCAACCCCAAATCTAGCCGTGAAGGCCCTTAATGAGGCCGTCGAGTCATCGCCAACCACTAGCAAGGTTGTGATGGCCCTCGTCACTCTAGGCAACATCTAGATTTGGGTTGCCTACAATGGGTGAGGGGTGTCGCGACCTCGCCTAAGGCCTTCATGGCCGAGGGCCAAGCAACCACAATTGATGAGGGTAGTCATTAACCCTTGCCAACCCTAAAGGAAAAAAAAATAAAAATAAAAATTCAAAAAATATAATAATAAAAAATATTTTTAAAAAAATTCAAGTGAGGGAAAAGGAAAATAGTATTCAAGTGATCGATTTTTCAAATTTGTGACACTTAGGTGAACGGAAAAAAAAAAAAAAAAAAAATTGACACTCGAGTGAGCGTTGTACGAAAGTATTGCACTTGTATTGTTCTTACTCCCAAAATGCATAGTTCATTGTGTCAAATATTTTATGTACGATACATACAAAGTTGGGTATGCCTAAACCTATCCAAATTTTTCGCTTTCGTTAATTAAGTTATATGGTAGTTTTCATTCATTATTCACGGAACTGAGGTTAAATAGGGGAATGTAGGAAGAGCCTACCAACCCTACTGAAATAATATGGTTGGTTACGTTCCATGATGGTGGTTGGAGCCGATCGAGAAGGCTCCAGGTTCCAAAATTTTAAAATAGGTGAGTGCATAATAAGTACTAGAGTTAGGGATTACACCACCCTATGCTCATCTTTTACCTTGCACCTTGAACTAGGCGCAGGTTGTCCTATAGAAATTGTGTCCCGTGTGTTGTTTCTTAAGTAAATTTTTGTGTTTTGTGAACTTAATTATTTATGACTTTTTTTACGAAATTTCAGATTTATATATGTGAGGGAAAAAAAATCTCTAATCCTCTCTCTCTTTGTGACGAGAGGTTGGCTATGTCTACAACAATACAATTTCATGCTCTTGGTTGAGCGAGATAAATTTTCCTGTAAACCTAGGCGCAAGCTGATTTATTTTGCTGTTTTTTAAACTTTCGATGTTATTGTAGTTTTAGGATCATTGTAATTAGGCATGATCTAATATATATATCTTTTCTTTTCTTTGGATTAAAAGGCTTTGAAAAACTATGAGGTGCGCTTATACATGCGAAACCAGCAGGTTCCAAGTTGAACAATGATTTCCAGAGCAAGAGTTCTTAACCGGGCTAGAATTTGCGCACTCATCATTATATGGTAAAAAAATTTTCATTCGCTCAATATGGGGACTAATATTGAAATTTGACATCAATGAACTCTCTCTCTCTCCAGTGACCATTGTCAAGTATGCATATACACATATGTCTTTATATTTGCTAATAAAAGGAAGTCAACATAAATGAGTCCGAATTCCAACTCTTTGAAGCTTTTGTTCGTGGGAAAATTGTCCAAAAAGTCATAAACCTATCGTACGGAAGCCAATTCAATTTTAAGCCTTTCAATTATGCTACTTTAGTCTAAATTTTTTAATGACTTACTAATTTAGTCCTAAGCCTTTTGACAATTTGTAATATAATCATTCCAACCAAATATTGGGACTAAATTGACACAAAAAAAGGGTTTTGACTAAATTAGCAAATAATCAAAAAGTTTAGGATTAAATTGACACAATTGAAAGGTTTTGACTGAATTGAGTGTCACACAATAAATTATGACTTTTTGGACAATCATCTCGCTTATTATTCCTTCCGCTCCTTTTTGTGCATGTGAAGTTTGACATTCCGTGAACTTACAATGTGCATCCACAGTATAATTCCAACAGAAAACCTAACTTTTAGATTACTAAACTTTAGTCTCGACTCGAATAATATCTTCACAGGATCTTGCATGCCCCCAGGATTCTCCTAACCTCGCATGCAAACTCCATAATTAAAACAGATTACATTATTAAAATAATACCCTCAGTTAGCTAAACAACTCCACTATAATCGATGAATAATCTGATAATTCATTCCGCCGTTGCGTATATTCCCTTGAACAACCGCCACCGTCCGCCGCCGCAAGTGACCACCAACATCGTTGCATTCTTTAAGGTTTCTCTCTGCTCCTTTTGCCAAATTGCCATATGCCTCTTTAGTGCCTTTAGCCGCAACAAAACTAACGTGTGTATCAATCATTGGCATTCATTTGTCCATCAGCTATTTTCATTTAAATTTAAATGTAGGACTTGGGAACCAATACGGTGCTAATACTCACGGGAAGAATGTAGCAATGAGCAGCATTTAGACGTTTTTTCCTTTTTTTGTTTTATAGTGTTGATTAGGAAATTATTAAAATAAATTTTAAATTTATTGCAATTGTATCAATTCAATCCTAAATCTTTTTTTTTATCAATTAATTCCTAAATATTTTGTATTTATATCAATTCAATCTATTTGGCTAATTTTAGTTGGCCAACACTAACGTAACAATTTTTAATAATATTTTCGATTTTTTATTTTCTTTCTCTTTCTTTTTTTTCCCCTTCCCTTCCTTCTTCCTCTAACAGCTAAAGGCGAAAGCAAGCCTTGCCATGGCTTGATGACAATCGAACCCTCACCGGCGGTTGTGAGGGCTACCTCACAAGCCATGGTCAAGGCCTGACCTCACTAAATCCGATGAGGTCGTGCATTGGCCAACCACAAGCAAGTCTTGACCTTGCAGCTTCTAGCAAGGGCTCAAGGCTTGCCGGCCCTTGCCTCTAACTGGTCGTCAAGGTCCAATGATCTACTAGAGGAAGAAAGAATGAAAGGAAAACAAAAAGAACAAATAAATAAATAAATATTCAAAAATTATAATATTATTAAAAATTGTTCATATTAGCATATATAACGTCATGCAGGACGGCAAATATCCACGTCAACGCTAACCAGTCAAAATTAGCTGGATAAACCGAATTGGTACAAATGTAAAAGGTTTAGCACTCAATTGGCCAAAAAAAAAGTTAAGGACTGAATTGATACAATTGTAATAGATTTAAGATTTTTTTGGTAATTTTTCCTTTTTTTGAATTTTGAACCAATAATTTTTAATTCTTTTTTCCTTTTTTTTTTTGTTTCCTTTTTCCTTGGCCAATACCAAGCCTTGCCGATGGTCAGCAATTAGCCATAAGCCACAAGGCTTCTAGAGAGGGTCAACCTTGCCAAATTCGGTGATGCTAGCAAGGTTGACCTTTGCTAGTGGCTAGGGGTGCGTTTGTTTGTGTTTCTGTTCAAAAATTGTTAGGGAACAGAAATAGAAAAAACTATTTATGGAGAAACAATTTTTGACCAGAAAAAAATGCGTTTGGTAAACTTGTTCCGAGAATAAAAAAAAAAAACAAAAACACGTTTGGTAAATTTGTGTTCTTTTTTGTTTCTTTTAATTTTTTAATATTTTTATTTTATTTTATTTTTCTTTCTTTTTTTTTTTTTTTTTTTCTTCTTTGTGGCCGGTCGCCGCCGCCGGCCATGGCCGATGACCGGCCGACGAGGGCTAGCGGCCTCGCCCGGCCACGGCGAGGCTCGCCGGCCCGGCGAGGTCGAGCCTCGTCGTGGTTGGGCGAGGCTCGGCCTCGCCTTGGCCGGGCGAGCTCGGCCTCGCCGGATCGGGCGACGGATCCGGCGAGGCCGAGCTCGCCGCCCGCTCGCCGGGCCACCGCCAAGCGACGCCGACTGGACTGGCGGTGGCCCGACGAGACCGAGCCTCGTCGGTGGCTAGGTGAGCTCGGCCTCGCCGGATCTAGGCGAGCCCGAGCTCGCCCAGCCAAGGTGAGGCCAAGCGTCGCCGGCACGAGGCTCGGCCTCACCTTGGCCGGGCGAGCTCGGCCTCGCTCGGATCCGGGCGAGCCCGAGCTCACCCACCAAGGTGAGGCCGAGCCTCGCCGGCCGGCACGACACTTGGCCTCGCTAGGGGGTTGGCAACGCTCCGGCGAGGTCGCCGGCCCTTGACAACCGGTCGCCGGTCATGGCCGAGGCCGGCGACCGGCCAAAGAAAAAAGAATAAGAAAAGAAAAAGAAAAGAAAGAGAAGAAAATAAGGAAGAAAAGAAAATCTGTTTCTCAAAATTGTTCAGAAACAATAAACAAGTTTTCTTGTTTCTTGTTTTTATTCTTTTTTGTTCAGGGAACAAAAAAACGAACAAAAACAAACACGTTTGTGTTCTTTTTTTGTTCCCGGGAACAAAAAAATAGAATTTTTGTTCATAAACTGAAAAAATAAAAAAAAAGAACACAAACAAACACCCCCTAGGTAAGGTCGACCCTTGCCTGAGGCTGGCAATGTTAACCCTCACCGACCATCACCAAGGCCCAACAACTACAAAGAAAGAAGGAAAAAAATAAAAAATTAGAAAAATTCCAAAAAAAAAAATTGTTCATGTCTACGATAATCATGCTACAGGATGTCTAGCATCCACATCAATGATTTCCGATAAAATTTGGCTAAAAAAATTATATTGGCAAATCGTTAAAAAGTTTATGATTAAACTGGTTAAATTGAAAGGTTTATGATTGAATTCACATTTGTACAAAAATTTGTGATTTTTCTTTAATAATTTTTCACAAAACCATAATCATCGGTCTCAATTTCTCTTCTCTTCTCATTGCCTTTGCTAAGCAGTGCCTTGCAACATTTCGATCACTCACCAGTACCACCTCTAACGGTGCCAATACCATCATTAAGGTTGTAAGCAATCCCCATCGCTACCGCCACTGTCCCCCCTCTCTCTCTCTCTCATATCAAATGTTTTTGAGTCGATATAAATTAATATAAGAGACAGAGCTTCACTTTACCAAAAAATTAAAACCTTCCTAATCAAATGTTATATTGAATACTATGTGAAGACTTCCTACCTCCATTTTTTGAATTATTAGTTCTATTTGTAATTCCAGGAGATGCCCCTAAACTGTTGTACTTTGTATGCTTTATAATACTTACATTTTCAACCAAACTCACTCATTGCAGGAAATATCAACACCATTATCGTGCAGAACAGATTATTTCCAGCTATCACTTCACAATTTTTTAAGCAGTTTACTAACTCAAGTTCAGTATCTAAAGATTGAAGATCATATAAGATAGAACCAACCACATGCATGTTCCTACTTCTTGGCAACGATAGCAACACTCCCCAAAGAACAAGAATAACCGCTCCGCACCGGGAACAGACAGCCAAATGTACGTTGAATCTCGATCCCCTATAACGGGGCTAGCCAACGAGACAGCAGCGCAAGCGTCATCTTCCTTCCCATGTAAGCTCGACGTGTTCGAATTCCCGTCGATATCGCTCGATCGGTTTTAATTTTAGGGGTAGTCCGTGCATGTTCTGCATCGGATCGGATGCAGCAATTTAGCAGCAACTTCCGCGGGATATCTTTGGCTACGAGGCAGACAGAACTGCCGCTCTTAATCAAAGTCAACGGTTGGATATTGTCCTGAAGCTCTGCCTCTAAGTGCTCACCACTTAGTTAGCCAACACATGGCCTTTTGTACGATGAGGGCGAAATTAAAATACTTAAAATTGAACCTCCACGAAACATCTAGGTTTTAGGCAAAAATTACCTAATCAATTATAAGTCTATTATACGGATGCTAAATTAGTCTTTCATTTTTTAATTTTTTTTATTAATTTAGTCTTAACCTTTTGTGTGAGATTCCATTATAATCCTTTTGGTCAATTTTTGACGGATGACATCACAATCCAGTCATCACCCGCTGTCCTACATGGATCGCCGACCGTCTTACGTGGCTCATCACTACGTCAACAATTTCATGTGACTTTTTAAGAAATTATTATCCTTAATTAGAATGAATTAGCAACTTTTCTCTGATTAAAGTACCAACTAGTTTTGGAATAACAACTCTAATTTGAGTTACTTAAAAAGTTTATTTTTTTTTTTATTTTAATTACCAATTTGTCCTATCTTTAATCAATTTTTATTTATATTTCCAAACTATGCCTTAAAATTACCAATTCCTATATGAAATTATTAACTATAATTTGAGGGTTTATCAAGTTTTCCCGATTAAGATTTTAACTAGTTCTAGAATATCAACTTTCATTTGAATTATATCAAATTTTCTATTGAGTTAGTCAATCTGGAAAAAAAGTTCATGAGTCATTCAAAGGTTGGTAATTCAATGTAATGGTTGGCGAAGTTAAGAATAAAAGGTAATAAATCTCATGATAAAGTTGGTAATTCCAAAAAATAGTTAACAAACTTAAGGCTTTGATAAGAAAAGTAAATAAAAGTTGATTTTTTTTTGTCATAAATAAGAGAAGTCGGTAATTCAAAAGAACAACTAACTTGGTCAAATAAGAATTGGTAATGCGAAACTAGTTAGTACCTTAATTGGAGAAAAATTAGTGATCACTTTAATTGAGGTTAGTAATATCTAATTTGGTCCAATCGACCAAAAACTTTGTGCTTTAAAAGGTTTAGACGGCATTTTCTTATTGCTGGGAAATACCATATAAATGACCACTTGGGTTGGGATTCGGCATGCACATCTTTCTATCAATGGAAGATATGACATCCACACATATTATGTACAATTCTAGTTTTATTACAATGCAAACAAAGCCTAGCACGTGTGCTGATGGTTTGGTACATGCATAAATCTAATCAATTTACAAAGTGATCGTTCATTTCCTAGGAATCACATTTGTCAACCGTGGGTAGGATTCTTCTTTACTGGAAAATTCAAGCTTAATAGTTGAAAATCTTGTGTCGGCCAACAAAATCCTCCCATATCTCCGCATTCGGCTCGTCTTCTGACCGCGTCATTCAACCAAACCAATTGACTCGTCACAAAAAAACAATGACTTTCGGACAATAAAGAACTGTAGTGCGGTCCAATGTCGTATAAAGGGTAAATTGATGTCAGTCCAAAAGTGAGATAACTTTGAAAAGGCAGCACATGGTCCGGTTTTACCCACGGGGCACACCCATAATTGCTCATCAGTACTCAAATTTGTTGACTCGTATCTTTTTCTTTTGAGCTCCAGTTGATTCTATCCAAGGCCATTCGTCAAAGCACCGAGGTGGAATTAGCAATTGATTAAGTTAAGCCGTGGGGACTCGTGTTACTGATGTAGGATCCCCAATTAAATTACGGTCTTGTTGGTCAAGGTTATAAAGTAGGGGAAAACTTTACTTTTATTGTAACAACCGACCCTAGTCCATAGGGGCCGGTACTCGAAAAGAGGCTTTCTGACGTCTAGTGTAAATTTGAAGCATTCATAAAAGTTCTCGTGATATAGAACCATCATCGTCAAGGCCAATTTGTATAGTTCTAAAAAACAACACATAGATAGAAGTAGCGGTGGCCACGCAGTTTCGAAAGATATCTCCTTCCTTGAAGCATTTCTATCCCAAATGGATTGAAACGGGATTGATCGTGTGTTCAAAAGTTTTGTTCTATGTCGACTAGATTCATGTCATTAGCATTGACACGACAATTTATATGGATCAAACCCTCAACATAAATGATATAATTTCACGATAAGTCAAAAAACGATGATCATGATCAAGATGAAATCTCTAGTTCTATATCACTAATTAAAATTTTCTATTTCCTACTCGACGAGGATGGTGGCTGGGACGAATATAGCAAATTTGTCCCAAAATGATCGAAAGTTAGATGAAGCCTTTTTCACTTTGCGTGCATGATTGACGCATGCCATGCCTTGCTTTCTCTCCTTTCCTTTTCAACTACCACTTTTCCTAAGATTCGTCTTCCTTTGTTAACTCTCTCTTTTAATGATGAAAGGAAAATTATTAAATATGCTAGTCAAGTAAAAGATCTAGTACATTAAACATTTATCTAATCGACTCTCATTGACAGAACGTCGTTCCTCGTTCACTACATAAGAATCATTTGACGGTAACGGCTTCGGTGTATAAAATAGTAACGAAATCCTTATATTAATCCTAGTCTTTGAACACAGCAATGCATAGGCAGCAAAAAACAATCAAATTGAAGAATCCCTATTGGATCTTGAGAAGAGGAACAACAGGATTTAAACACAAGATGTGGGGACAAGAAACATATTATAAAGCAGCAATGGAAAGTGGGAATTATATATATATATATTGCAAAAGAAAGAATCTCACCTTCCTCATCACTTAAGAAGCTAGCTACCTCACGTCCTCCCCTTTAAATTCACTTGCTCTCTCTGACCATCACTACACACGAGACAGCTTCAACAGTAAGACAAAAACGCAAGAAAAAATGCAGAAGAACCGGTGGATTGAGCTTCTCTTGATCTGTGCCTTTCTCTTGAGGTTTTCTCCCATGGCGTCGTCGTTGTCGGACCGGAGCGGAGAGCTCGGCGAGGAGAAGAACTTCGAGGGCTCGTCGGATCTTGTGGACCTTCAGTACCACATGGGTCCTGTCCTTGCATCTCCCATCAATCTTTACATCGTATGGTATGGCCGTTGGAACCAGAACCAGCAAGCCACCATAAGAGATTTCATCTATTCTCTCTCCGCTCCGTCGTCCTCCGCCTCTTATCCTTCTGTCGCCGACTGGTGGCGCACCGTCCGGCTCTACACCGACCAGACCGGGTCCAACATCACCGGAAACATCGTCCTCTCCGGGGAGTTCTACGACTACAAATACTCCCACGGAGGTTACCTCAGCCGCTTGGACATTCAGTCCGTCATCAAAAACTCTGTCGCCGCTTCAGATCCGCACGCTCTGCCCCTCAATCCTCGCGATGGCCTCTACCTAGTCCTCACCTCCTCTGACGTCCAAGTCCAGGATTTCTGCCGCGCCGTGTGCGGGTTCCACTACTTCACGTTCCCCACCATCGTCGGCGTCACCGTTCCTTACGCATGGATCGGCTACAGCGGGACGCAGTGCCCCGGGATCTGCGCTTACCCGTTCGCCTCGCCAAATTACTCGGGCATGCCGCCGCCAGGCAAGAACGGGGGCCACGACATAATGAAGCCGCCGAACGGCGACGCCGGGGCAGACGGGATGATCAGCGTGATCGCCCACGAGCTCGCCGAGGTCTCGAGCAACCCGCTCGTGAACGCATGGTACGCAGGGGACGACCCCACGGCGCCGACCGAGATCGCCGACCTGTGCCTGGGGATGTACGGGAGCGGTGCGGGAGGAGGGTATGTGGGGGCGGTGAACAAGGACGCATGGGGGAGCGGGTACAACTTGAATGGAGCGAAGGGGAGGAAGTACCTGGTGCAGTGGGTGTGGAACCCCGCGAGGAGGAGATGCTACGGCCCCAATGCTCTCGACTGAGGAGGTGGGACTCGTGGAGACGGGTTACATGATGACTACCTGAATGAGTTCCGACTCCTCGATCCCGATGTCTAGTGACCGGCGCCGGCTTGTGGAGACCGTGCCGCCGGAACGGAACGAGGCTCTGTCCAGCACGCCTCGTGACGGCAGCTCAGTGACGTTCCCTGTCTCTGCTTCCTTCGACAGTGAGGATCCCCGAAAACAGTGCTTTTAGTAGAACATCGTCCTCCTGCAGCACAAGAACTCAGTAGTGCAGTTTACTATATACTGCTTCCATTGTAATCATTCATTTATTTCCCGTTGCTTGCTGTAACTCCGCTAGTTTCCTATTTGTGAAGTAAATATTAATGTTAACTGAGCTTTACTAAGCCAGTGACGAGCTTTAGTATACGCCGCCTGCAGAATCACATTAGAAACGAACCCGAGCACAAGAATGCACGCTCTTCAGATGCCCAATAATTCCAACGAGAATGAGGGCAAAGTCCCGAGTGAATGCCGAAAATGTAAGCTTCCCTGTGCTTCTGATGTAAGTTAGTAGTGGACGAAGCAACAGAAACAAATAAGTCCTACTGAACGTGCTATAAACGTCACGGGAGGGGACAAGCACATACACTTGCTTTAAACAGAAGCATAACCCCACGTGCTCACTCGTCGCCCATTTCTTGACAATGCAGGATATCTGCAGATGCCTAGACGACATAAATACTGACATAGCAACGAAGGTAGCATACACAATCCTACATGGTCACTGTGAATACTAACAGTTAATATTAATTCAAGGGAGGAACATTTTTTTTTTTCAATATAAAAAGGGGGAACCACGGTTAACATTTTCCCACTAATTCATTTGTACAAGCACCGACAATAAAAAGAAAAGGAGAACTCTTAACACAGATGATAAAGAAAAGAATTAACTGTACAACAACATATATGCCCCCCTAACATAATCCCGTATATGGTCAGCTTCCTTCTGAAGCTGATCCTATAGGTGGTAAGCCCTCCTCTTCATGGAAAGAAATACATAGGGCCCCCTACTCTTAACCAAAAACTGGGCCTCATATCAGAGCAAAAACTTGAATCTCCTCAGCATTTGACCAGTGAATGCTTCTAGCCAAGTAGGGTGCTAGCTGAAGTCTTCAATCAACTTGGGGAAAAATTGGGTGAATTTCACAATACGTCAGAGCAATGGATACATCTGTGGTCAATTAGCCTGGTTACAAGACTTCCCGGCTCAGGAACTAGAGAAGAAGTAATGCTATTCCAAAAATGAAATGTCAAGGATTTATCCAGAATTTTTCTGAAAAGAGAATCTTGTTGTGCACGTTCGATCTCTGTTGAAGGAGCAACGAAATACCTGTTTGCAGCTCACAAAGGTCAATTTAAGGGCAGACAAGCTTTTGACAGAAAACATCAAGCTCTATATGGTGTAAATGAAAAAAGAACAAAGATCTAAGGAAACAGCTCAAATGGCATCAGCAGTCCAGAAAAGAGTTGTTTATAACAGATCTAATGTGCACGTTTCAACAAGACTGGCGTGGAATTAACATGTATGCACATCTATAAGCCTCTGTTCTTGTCATAACTGATTAATAGGCATGAAGTTACATTAGTGTATTTACCGAGAGGATGCAATCAGCATCATTCTTTTGCTGGTTCAAGTTTGTAAGATCACACACCTCTCTCATACAATCAGTATGATAGAGGCATACTCAAGGTGCTATCGCAATCAGTATTCCTGGTTCAAGTCAATGGAAATTGACATCTCCAATTGCCAGGATTAACAATTTAATAATCTTTTGCTGCAAATTTTCATGAAAATGCATGTATTTTTCCCCATGAAACAAAGGCTAAATGAAGACCACTGGAAGCAAACATCCTGCAAGCCATCTGCTCAGATTCAACAGCTTTCATCATACTCCATCAAGCCCAATTTATTATTAAGCCCAAAAAAACCTACTTCATCATGCACGCAGCGTAGACATTATATTCACACCTTCTCTCAATCATGTCAATACAACTGAAACTATCTAATCATCCCATCACTTCAGAATATTCCCGCAACCATCTTGCCTATAAATTGCCTAATGCTTAGTCACACCAATCAAATTGTGGAGGTGCTCAATTTTTTAATTTTAAGGTTTGAGAAGATTCTATATGCACAGACAACAGGTTTCTCTGAACAAACCTCCAAATTATAAGCTAACTGCTCTAATTTAAAAATGAACTCTCATCTCCCAACATGAGCGATATCTAGTTGTCACTTCCTCTACTGTCTTGTGTGGAATTTTTCTGGTTTGGGATCCATAATCTAATGACAGATCAAGCATTTTGCTTCCATTGGGCTGACCTATTTCAATTAGCAGCTGATGCCGGAAACTATCCACATACTCATTTCTGTCAAGGAGGACACGATGACCTTCACATCCATGAGGATTATAATCCTCATCACAAGCAAAAAGTACTGCTTTTACTGTCTCCCAGAGTGATGCAGAAGATAAGAGAGCAGGTTGTTTCTCAGAATCCTTCCGAACAATGGCATAATAACTGGACCCATCTGTGTTGACACTTACAGGCATTCAAAGTTCTTAGATTTCTAATTTTTCCAATTCTCAATCAACTAGCCCTAAAATATTCAGCGGTACTGTCCACTTTCAACAGCAATGCCTCCACATGGCAATACAAAACTTACATTTTTTAGCAGGTAGGAAAGCTTGATGAGAAGGAGATGAAGTTAACGCTTCCAGCAATTACCACACTGCATGTCCTATCACTTAACCATAGCTGTTGATGTAACTTATCCTCAATGCATACTTGCTTCATTTTATAAAAATCGGCTTGGGATATTTTCTCATGGTCTTGCATAGTTTGTATATTAAGATGTTCACAGCTTTGATCGATACATCCAGGTGACCTTATGCGTTAAGACGTAGTCCCACATGAGGCCACGAATTTCTTGCTTCCAAAATTATGTGGAACACACACACATGCAATTGGGTCGAGTAGGGCCAACATGGCTCCTGGTGCTACATGCTTCTCTATAAATAGAGATACTTCCAACAGAGAAAAGAGATACCTCATAATATCTTGGCTACTAATAGGAAAGAAGACGAAGAAGGGTTGCACTTTCAACTCCAGCAGCTCAAGTTCTCTTCTCCCACTTCTTGAAAAATTTCCTGCCACTCTCGTCAAAAGTTCAGCCCCATTCCATCTAAACTGGGTATCATCATAAACTGAGTAGAACTCCCTCAAGCACTCCATTATGAAGGGGCTGCAACAGTAGGTTAGCAATTAATGACTGAGCATAGAGTAACAAAAAATAAATAAATAACGAATCAATGCATGCCATCAGGAATGCGTTATACAAAATAAGCAGATACACACTGCAGCTCTCCTTTCATTTTATTTAAGGATCCAGAAAAATATCCAAAGTAATCATTGTTTTTAAGTTTCGAGCGACATGAGAAAGCCAATCCTGCACACTTTTAATGCAGATATTCTTTTGTGGAGGTGAGGATGCAGTGTTCAAATTCATGTGAAAAAGAACTTACAATAGTTGTAAATAGTAATGGTATTGCCCATGGAAGTAGAATATTCAAACAACATAAAAGACATGATGAAAGAAGAGAAAAAAATTATTTCTCAATTTGCATAGATATATCAAAACAGTGCCATAATTGTAAGCCTCAATTACAAAAGTCATTTGATGAAAGCGTCTATCGGTGGTGAGCAAAAGAGACACAAGCAGAATCTACAAAATTACAAGTTATAATCACAGTTGACGACACGTGCATAATTCCTCCATGGCTAGAAACAAGAAGTACCTATGCCTTCTGAATGCCATTACAGCACCATTAAGAGACTGTCGATCAAGCCGACTCTCCAAACCAACAGTGTTGTTTAGAGAAGAGAGTGATTTCAACACAATGATGTCAAAATCAATATATATTCCACCATATCTGCAGAGAAAAGAACGAAAGATATATAAGTATATACGTCGAAATTAATTATCCATAGCAATTTACAAATGTGACAAAACATTAACTATCCCATATCTGAGCAAAACAAAAAATTGAGCATTGGGAAATCAACCAAGAGATATTAAAGACATAGCACGTCCTATACATTAATTTTATAACCATAAAAAGAGAGATGAATTATATGGATAAACTGAATTAGATTTCATTCACAACTACAAGATGGCATAATCCTTCCACTCTTTTTTTAGGCTGTACAATGTAATGCCAGAGAGAAACATTTATGAGGAAAGAATGCTAAAAATTCAATCCTGCATTTTCACTAAACTACCAATAAAATCAGCATGGCAAAGTGCTAAGCACCTATGGGAAACTATGCCCATACTGCTTTCTTTCCCTTAACGGGTCTTTCCATCTCCTATTCCTCTCCCCCAATATCTAAAAAGGTATTACTCATAACAGCCTTTTCTCCTTCTAAGCAATATATGAAAGTCTACCAAGAATATGAATAACCCCTTGCATCAGTCAGAATAGTATAAAACATTCACAAAGAAGGACAGCTGTTCTTGCTAGGCCAATTCAACAAGGGAAAGAATGGTACCGAATTAAGACTTTACAATCCCATCGTGATGGTAATTAAGCAAGCAAACCAGAAATAAACAAGTTCTTTAAAGCTGATTACTAAGATAATTAGAACCCCTTCTGTTGTTGGCAAGCGAACAAGGACAAACATGGCACTCATGAAAAAGACAGTATGAAAACTCCCACCTTAGAGGTAAGTGCTTGAATATATGGAGACTTATACCTAGGCAAATAATCTGAAGCAATTCTAACTTCTAAGCACAAGAAATACTTAATGACTGTCTTAAATGTGAAGCTTCACTCCTGCAAAGGAAGTTGATCTTCTTCATGCATGACACATAATAACTTAACTAACCAAGAAGAAACTAAATTTCCATAAATGCAGCCACATCCTTAACTACTCTCTGGGTATCAGTCTATTTACCAACATGAAGGAGTAAGCAAGAATTGGGCAGATAAGAACCATAATCCATGCCTAGATGATATACATGCAAATACAGATGCCAAGTTTGCTAATGTAGATGTCTCACTGCACTAATAGAGTAGCCTAGAGCCAACTATTACAGTGATTCTTAAGGGTGCACTACCAAATCACAGTTGAATTCAATTTCTTGAGGAAAAGAACTGTACCACAGAGAGAACACCCTTTCTCATGACTAATAGAAATATTTCATTCATGTTAACATTCTCAAATCTCATCAAATGCTTTTGAACTTCCAATACCAAAAGCAGAAAATATTGAAAAGCCAATGCTATAAATAGAACCAGATACTTATATAACATTCAGAAAATTTTTAGCCTAGTGCTATTTAGGAAGAAAACATTTGCAATATCACAAGCAAAAGTTAAAATTTGCAAAGAGGTAATCACCAGGAAGGAGTATACTGATTTAGCAGATCAGTTGAATTTGCTGCCTGCACTAAAAAAGAACTAAAGAGACCACTACGTAAATTATTGACTCTATATTCTGGCAGAACTCTTCTGTAGATTATCAACCCCCCATAGAGATCAGTTCGAACTAAGACCACTATGCAAACCATGACAACATTAAATGGCCAATTGTAAGCTTATGCCATTCTCATGCAAGATCATATCACAGGGGACCTGTTGGAAAATAACTTTCTGATGCTAGCTATTCATGCAGCACACCCCCCCCTCCCCCTCCCCCCACACCCGGGGCCCAAAAACAAAAACAACAAAAAGCAGACACGTGCATCCGCACATAGGGAGGGAGAGAGAGAAGGGTTATCTCTCAGTCCAGAATAGTCCCCTCGAAATTCCAAACTACCAGATTCCCACATTCATATAACAACATCAACTAACTAAGCTTTATTTCACTAAGCAATCTCAAGTGTATGAATCCTACTCTATTGTGCTCAATTCTTCATTTACATCCTATGTAAGCTTTAAATATATCTTTCCTTATTGTCTCCTTCCACATCTTTCTACGTCTTCCCCTGCCCTTCTAACCCATAACTCCATCCCTCTCGTCACACCTTCTCACTGGGACATCCAAAGGTCTTCATTCGTCATGGCATACCATCTTAATAAGTTCAACAATTACTTTGAAGCCTGATTTTTACCAAATTTTTATCAATCTTTGGGAATAATTTTGCAAAGCTAGTTCTACTTTCAGATAATCAAAAGGGACTTCAATAGAGCACATCAATTTATAAACATAAACAGATAAAAACAGAAAAAGCCTAGAGCTGACTGCTTACGAGTGTTTTTACAGATTCTTTGACTTCTAATTTCAATATTTCTCATATTTCAATAATATTTTGATACAAATCTCTTTAGTAATTTTCACTTTTGGAGAAACTAAGTAAATCCTACAATCATGTGTAGAGATTTCACTTACACATGCAGCATCACATATATGACACATTTTAATCACCAGAGCACATCAAAATCTCACTAGTCAAGTACGCATTGTGATATCGCAACAGCTCATTATACAAACAAAACCATAGCATCGAAAGGACTCGCATGAACTACTGAATACATTGGGAGTCCTTAATTATTATCTAATTCAAATGAGACAAATTGCAAAAAATTTCAATGAGGAATAGAAATGTTTAAGTTGATGAAAACCTACTTGTAAAGAGCAGCAAGCCGGATGAGCTCACTAAAATGAGTAGGATAAAACTTTGTCTTTCTCCACTCAAACCAGACGGAAGCAAATATGAGTGCGGGCGTATCTTTCAGCAATTCTTCAAGATTTGGCATGGCAACAGCAACTTTGTATCTACAATATTGAAAGCAAGCAGTCAGTTGGAAACCATCAGGTACGTCAGATTAGTTATGTGAAGCTGTGAGCTTACTTATGCCCCAATCCAAGGACTGCAATGGTAAAGGGCAAAAAAGAGCCACCATAGAGGAACAACTATATTAAAGAAATTCCCTATGCTCCGTTAAACCAAATGATATCTAAACGAGAACAAAAGTCAACTAATTGTAGAAAAAAAGAGGTGTGTCCGGATAAACTGCAAAGACCCAGACATCATTCCAAAAAAGAAACTTCAAATCAAGACAAAAAAGACTTAACACAAATCTGTTCGTACAAAACCACACAAGATTACTCAAATGAGCCACTAGATGTGTAGAAACTCGGGTTTATTCAGTCCATATTATCACCAGAAGGATACAACAACCAGTGCAATGCATACTACGTAAAGAGCAACAATAACTAGTTGAACCAAGTAAGAAGCGACTTCATGCTTATTGTTTAAAAATTATAAGATACCTATGCTAATCCAGCAAAAGTTCGTCTATAAAAAGAAAAGCAATGGGAACATAAGCAATTACCCATCCTTGAGAAAGCTATCTCTGAAGAAATCAAGCTCGATAGTCTCAGAGAACACAACAACACAAGCATCTGGATGCTGTGAGAGCAGACTCTCCAGTACCCTTTGATGTCGAACACCAAACACCCATGGTGGCGAGTTCCACACCATAAAAACTCTTAAGTGACATCTACCTGTTCTAAAAAACGCATTCATGAATTCTGAAAATGTTAGCCCAGGATGCAAACCAGGGTAGTAACCCCATCTCCTTCCATCTGCATATACATGACCTTCAATCTCAGAACTCCGCCTATTCTCGCGAATTGTTGCACTCTGACTATTGTTGTCGGACAAATTGCTGTCCAGATGTTCATTAGCGTCAGTTCCATCATTTTCCACAACACTATCGGATGCATTCCTCACATCGTCATCTAAGGTCCGTCTCTCTGCCCTCCTAATCTCAACCCTCCCTTCAAATTCACCATCTTGACTCTCTGCGCTACCAGCCTTCCTACTACTAGCCACATCATTGTTTTCTCGCAATTGATGACCATCCGCTGAGATCCCTAATGGCTTCTTGACAGAAAACGGCACTTTCCTGAACTCATTCAACCACCATTTCTGCACCAATCTATCCCCTCTAGTATACCCGCTCACACCAACCCCATCCGGGTCCTGCAGCATCGGATTGTTTAACGGATTCAAAATATCCAAACTGGACCTGAACATTCTATCCTTCCTCAAGAAATCGCTTTTCTTGTCAAACCAATCGCCCCACCCTTCCCTCAGCGGCGAAACCCTCTTGTTCACCTTCAACAGGAGAGCATCCTCCACGCTCATTACTTCCGTCACCTTCCTCCTCAAACCCTCGTCCACCGGAATATCGTCGGATCCAAATGCCGTCTTACTGCGATCGTCAGGAACCGACCCCACGCCCAAGATCGAGCCATCGTCGTCCCACTCGTCGATCGAGCGCTTGCTGAACGCTCGACGTATGGACCCGGTCACGTGGTCGTAGAAGTAATTGCTGTCCGCGGCCGCCGAGCGATCGGCCTCCGCCTCCTCCTCGTCATCGTCGTCCTCCTGGTCCTCGCCCTCCCACCGCGACTTCGACGCCCCGTTCCGGTCGGCCCCTCGTCGACGATGTCGAGCTCGTCGATCCTGTCGTCCCCGCCCCCGCCGCCGAGCTCGAGCCTGTCGGCGGCGTCCGCGGCGGGATCGGACAGGATGCGGCCGGAGACGGCATCCGCGGCGGTGGTGGAGGAGAGGCGGGAGTAGAGGAGGGAGACGGAGAGGAGGAGGAGGACGGCGGAGATCAGGGCGCAGGCGTGGGCGCCGCAGCGGGGTCGCCGCCGGGATCGGAGCGTCCGGAGCATTTTCTTCGGTGGGTTTTTTTCCCTGGCGACGGTTGAGGAGGTTTTCGGCTTCGGCTTGGCGGCTTCGGCTTCAAGTTCCGGAGCGGCCACGCGGGTGCGCCACGTGGAAGCAACGTCGGCGAGGAGGAGAAGGTTGCTTTTTCATTTCTCATTTTCTTCAATTTTAAAAGATACGGACAGTTTTAAATCGATCGCGCGTGGTAAAATTTCTTGACTAGATAGAGTTTTTAAAATAATTATTTTTATTTCTATTTAGGGGAGCAGTTTCGAAAGTAAAATAACCAGTTTGATAAGCTGCATAAAATTTTTCTTTCTTGGAATAAAAAAAAAAATAGAAATGCGTTTTGAACGCAAACGGTTCTTTTTGTATTTTGTATTTATTTATTTTTTATTTGTTTTTTATTTTTTTGTATTTATTTGTTTTTTATTTAATTTTTTTTTGTTTTTATTCTTTTTTGTATTTATTTGTTTTTTATTCTTTTTGTTTTTTTTTATTTTTGTATTTATTTGTTTTTTATTTTTTTTTTATTTTCTTGCGTTTGTTTTTTATTTTTATTTATTTTTTTGTATTTATTTTTTTTTGTATTTTTTTTTTTATTTGTTTTTGTATTTATTTTTTTATTTGTTTTTTTGTATTTATTTGTTTTTTGTATTTATTTGGTGCCGGTTCTTTTCCTTTTTTTTTTCGAGTAATTATTCAAGTGTTGTAACTTTCAAATCAATCATTAAGTCATTTAAATTAATTTTTTTGAAGAAAAAATTTGGTGCTAAAGTGATCTTCACCTTCTAGGGCCATATATTTTTAAACCGTGTGATTCTCAATTTATCTATGGTTGATATACACATAATTTTTTTACGAGTTATAAGGCATTAGAATGTGGTTGGTTTCTTTTGATGATTGCGCCTATAATTTCAAAATGTTTTACGTAATCTAACCCGATTAAAACCACACTCTTTCATATTTGATGTTTCTTTTTATTATTGCGAATATTTTCTTCATCTATACTTCACATCATATATAATTTTTTGGTTATGTCTTATATTTTTAGTTGGTTTAATTTTTTCATTTCACTCTCGACAAAAATAGACATCTTTTTGTGTGCACATCTCTAAATTAACAATATACCTTGAATACATGTTTATTTCAAATTAAGTTCAATTAATGAATACTCTAGGGGCAATTGTTAATACGATCCACTTTAAATAATTAATAAAGATCCTTTATGTATATATATATATATATATATATATGTATGTATGTATGTATGTATGTATGTATTTTTTTGGCAAGAAAATTAAAAATCGAATTTCCTTTTTTAACCCCTTTTCCATCGTCACTTGGCATCAGTAATCATGTTGGTGATGAACGAAAAATATTTCTATTAATCATGAAAATATTTAGATATAAATTATCGCCGATAATGAAAATTATTCGTTAACTAATTATTTTAAGTGATATAAATTATTATTTTTAAAAAATATTTTTTTTCAAATCATTCATTTTTGTAAAACAAAACCTTATCATATAGATGACTTAAGATCATTGCTACAGCTTTGGTATGTTTAGCAAACAAGATGAATTAGGTTGAATATGTTAATAAGCAGATGCCCTGAGCTAAAGAAATAACAAAATAATATAATCTGGAAGTGAAAGTGTCGAAGGATATATCTTATCCGATTCAACTGCTTTCACTTTTATGCCAAAAGACTTTTATCATTACCCATTACGCAAATACAAGTCATGCCAAATTGAGCTTATAAGTTTAAGAACCTCTTGTTTGAATCTCAAGAAAGCTCAACCAAGTTAGTAGCAAACCGAGAGCATGTGAACGTATTTATACATTCCAAAATGAAGAACTACTCAAATCTGTCAAAAGTTGCGGGAGAGGTTTGAACAATCAATTCTTTACAGAATACTTATCAACTTTCAACACTTCTCTCTTTATCTTTCTTTGTTCATTTCTAATATTGACCCTGTTGGGTGCTCAAGCTTAAGTGTGTAGTTTCTATTTGGCATATGGGGTTGCTGCATTTCAAAACTTGATTGACACCAGTAAAATTATGTCTTCAGCTGAGGGAAAGATTGTGGTTGTGGACAAGGAGTATCCTTTTTTGTTTTGATTGTCGACAAGCGTCTGCAACAGTTACATACCTGATGTTTTTAGCTCTATGGGTGTTACGGGTTGAGGGCCTGCTTGCATTTTGGGAATTGGGTTTTGTTTTAGGTTCACTAAGGCTTGTTGGATCTTGGGTTTGTGAACAATGGACTACTTTAAACATTACTTTTCTCTAACTTTTCAAGAGGCTTTCAGTTTTTAACTTATTAACTTGCTTTAGATAGAAAGGGTTACGAGACACAAGGACTTACCAACAGGAAAAGCTACTCATCTTGTTTAACGAGTGCCCTAAGAGCACATTAGAAGTAAACAAATGAGGAAACTCTGCAGTTTTCAAGGCATTAATTTGTACTTGTGCTATGCATTATCAGTGTTAAGGGCCCGTTTGATTCAACTTTGGGGAAATGGCTTTGCATTTCCCCAAGTATCTTTGAATGAATAGGCATTTTGCAAAGGCAAGTGTATTTGGAAACTCTTTTTTGGTGTATATTTTACAAAGCTACTTTAAGGTGAAAAGAAAAAGGAAAAAAATAAAATAAAAGAAAAGAAAATGGAGGAGGAGATGCAATTGCGTGGGAAGGCAAAATCGTGGGGAGCGGCTCAACAGTGGTGGTGGGGAGGCGACTGGTGGCGGTGGCGGTGGCGGTGGTGGCTCGCCTGAGGTCGGCAACCTCGGCGACACCGCCTAGGGCCGCGCGACCCAAAGCGTCGCCTGGGTTGCTCGACCTCAGGTGCGACCCAGGGCATCGCTTGAGGTCACGCGACCTTAGGCGCCGCCACCTAAGGTCGAGCGACCCAGACGACGCCGCCTGATGCGCGTGGCCTCAGGCGATGCGGCGGCCAGATCTGGCTACTCGCGGTTGACTGCCGCCTAGTTGGGCTTCTCGGTGGAGCACAAGTCCAAGGAAGAAGATGATGAACAGTGTTTTTTTAGGGCAAAAGAGAAAAACGTGATTATCAATAAGGGCGATATTGGAAAGAAAAAAATTCATTAAACTTCAAACTAACATTCCAAATGCTAACATTTGGCAAATGGAGGCTAAAAAATGTGAACCAAAACGCAAAATATTTTTCCCAAGGAGCCCAAAGCCGCTTGGGAAAGTCGAACCAAACGGGGCCTAAGTATGCTTAAAAAGTATCTCGAGGGAGCTCATTGTCGCATATAAAAAAATATGATTCTCAAGAGATAATTTGATGCATATCCTTGGTATGTCCACTAAACGTAAGTTTATGAGATATCAGAAGAGAGCAATTATTGCGGTTAATTAGCCTGAATGGGGAAAAGATTAACTTATATGCTTTTGATTGTGTCTTGAACAAAAGTTGTTTGCATGAATGCAAGATCGAATGATGAATATAGACACTTGAAATTAATGGAACACTTTTTTAATATGAGATGGCATTGTAGGCAATTATGGAAGACAATCATTTGTGTCTCTCGATTCATAGACAAGAACAATTTTAAGTGACTGTTCTTATTTTCTCAATGTGCTTCGATATTAGTATCTTAATTTTCGGTATCATTTCTCATACTAGTATATGTTGGACTGACAACATGAAATATGCGTTTTGATGTTTTATGTAATAGGCCATAATAAACTTCCTTAATTGGATTCATACTTTCTTGATTATTATCATTAGTGGTTGCCATCAATTATCATTTTCATCTCCTCTACGATGTACAATTTGATTCATCAACTCATGAGATCGGAGAGAGTGAGGTCTTAAAGATAATGATGATAACACATGATGACTCTTCGCGAGATGGTGCTTATGCTTAACATGAATCCTCCCAAATCCTTTTTATCGTAACATCATTTTTTTTCATTTAGTTCTTTGTTTTATATTAAACTTAGGGATTGCCATTAATTTAGGGTTGATTATGATCCAAGTAAGGTGCAAAAGCCCGCCTTACTTTTGCGAGCCAAAGATTCGTGGGTCGAGGGGTTGATGACGCGAGATACATTTATTCGATGCCTGATTTGATACTTTCTTTTTTCCTTTTATATGTAAACATTTCATGGAATCTTTTCCTCATGGTTCATCCTTAAGACATGCATCCAAGTGTCCATGTATCGTTATTCACTCAAATAAGAAATTAATTCAAATAATCGTAACACGAGTAAAGTGCGGGTAAAAGAAAGGATTCGAGCCATATTGAGCAAAATTAAGCCAGCCCGTATTATTACACCCCGAACAAGGCTCTTGCGAGCGATAAATAAAACATCTAGTAATTTTAAATACGCATAGTCATTTTTTTTTTCTGGTAAAGGTAAGTAATATATAGATTTTGCCAAAAGAATGTACAAATAAGGAGGCCCAGCACCAACAAGAACAAACACTCAAAAGACAAGGAAGTCAAAAGAGTGCAGGGGTGCCGTGGAACCACAAGAAAAGCACCAAAAGCCAAAAGTAATATACGCATAGTCATTTGATGACCGTAAAAAATGCATAAATTAATTTTACATAACATATTTATTTCAAATTAATTTTACTTAAAAATATTTTAAATTACACTCGTGAACATGATGGGTTAATACTATAAAAAGTACTAAATCAGTATATCTATGATAAATTTATTCTAAATTAATATTTTGATCATAAAAACCCTAAAATCAATACATATGCAATAGGCTTTCTCCCCTTTAGTTTTTGTTAAGTTTTGTGAACTCACTGTGAGATAAGGGGAGCCACAGCGGATAGGAATCAACATGTGCCCTGGATCCATCTTAACCTGACTTTGATGCCAATCTAGGAGGGACCATCCTCAAAAGACGTCTTTATGAGGTGAGGAAAGCCGCAACATTACCAAGTAAGTAAGAGGGTTTTTCCTATATGATGCGGGACTGTCTTGCATAGCAGTGGACACGATCATCATACACCGATTTTTTGTGATCAACATTATGTTTCGGCGAGAAAATTAAAATCCGAATTTCCTCTTTTCTTTTCTCTCATTTTTTTTTGGCCTTCTTTTTTTTTCGAGTCCCACGTCTCGTCATGTGGCATCGTTATCACCATGCCGTGAAGTCCCCTCTAGACCAGTCCCGAACGTGTGAGCTCGCGCCGTGCCAAGTGTTCCCTCCTCCGACCTCCCATGGCCGCTCCTCCCCTTCCTCAACGCCGCGCTGCATCGATGACGCTGAAGCAGCAGCCGCAGCAGCAGCAGCAGATATCTCCGTGACCCAGAAGCGCCGAACTCGCCAAGTTCCCAAATTTACCTCTTCCCCGCCTCTCTCGCTCCCACCCCCTTCTCCTTCGCCTTCTGGGTCCCTCCCGGAGGCCGGAAAAGATCGGGTTCCGGGCCCGTTTCCATCCGTTTCGAGCTCCGTCCGGAATGCGGGGCGGGGCGCCGGCTGCTGTTGATTCGGGTCGGTTTTCTTTTGGCTTCGCCGCGCTGATTGTCGCCGCTCCGCGTTGATTTGGAGGGCGGCGGCTCGTGCGGAACGCTCGGCACGGTGCTCGGTTGTTTCGGCTGGAATGTTTAGGAGCAGCAACGTGGCTGCGAGGATTTTCGAGCGGCAGATTCGGACTCCTGCTCCCGGCACCAGCGTACTCCTCTCCTCCTCTGTGCTTTTATTTTTTGCCCCATAGCAATTCGATCTTCGTTGTTGCTGCTGCTGCTTATGCCTGTTCGTCTGTGTTGGGGACCTTCCGGTTTGGACCGAGTTCCGAGTTTTATTTACTTGGTCTTACTTGCTGAACTGAAATTCGGGGCTACTTCTTCGAATAATGTGGTGCAAAGTTCTGTCTTTACTTAAATGAAGAAATGGAGGAGGAATTGCTTCGTTTGAATCTCCGGAACTTGGAAACATTCGATCACTGTTAGTTCAATGGAAGTTGAGCTGGATACACGCTGAACTGTTATACCGGACTATATCCAGATAGTCTTTCGCTTCGACTTTTGAATAGTAAAAAATTGTATGACTTCTCGCTCTTGTCACTGCACAGTCGATTTGCACGATCAACACTTATAGAGCAGGAAATGTCGGGAGAAGTGTACCTTATCCGATATTATATTCACATGGTGCACGGGGGTTTGGTTCTTCCACAAATTTTATTGTGTGCGGCTTGATTTAGTAAAGTAATGCTTCAATTTAGTCGACTAACAAACTTGTTGGAGTTGGATGTTGTGGTAATGGAAGTTCATGTGCATTCTTTTGGAGCGGAAGGAAATAAAAAATCGAATAACTTTGGTGTACTGGATGTGAGTGATTCTGCATGATAGTGGGAAAATGGAGAGAAAGAAAGTAAGATGTTAAAATTTTACATTAGTGACTGTTATACGAGTTTTATTGGCCTATGTGCTATTTTGGATATACAAGATCATAATAATATGTGAGAGCATTAGCGGAATGGAAATAACCGAACTTCCTCAGATCAGAAGCTTTCCTTCCATGGCATAGTAATTACACAATATATGATGATCAGGGTGCTTGTAGCATGCATGCTCTTTTTGGTTGTCCATGTAGCATATCATGAGATGTATTCTAGTCTCTGGAACAAGCAGTAGACAGATAAACAATTTATATAAGATATTTGGCGTGATGTAATGAATATGTTGGATAGTTGCAGCAACAATCACTCCAGACATGGCAAATTTTACTAATTGTGCCAGTAAGACGAATGTTTTGTCCTTTCTGGAGCCATAATTGGGCCATTGACATGAAATGCATGTGGTTGCATCAAGATGAGACTGATCAGATCTGCATCTTGCAGGTTCACCGTGCTAGACTATTTTATGAGAATATGGTCCCAAGCCACACTATATATGATGTTGAATGTCCAGATCATTCATTCCGAAAATTCACTGAAGATGGTCGTTATCTCATAAGTTTCAGCCGGAATAATCAAGATTTGATAGTTTATAGACCAAGATGGTTGTCATTCTGTTGCAAAGAAGAGAACTGCATGCATGATCTCCCCCAGAAAGCAAAAAAAATTGAGAGTTTTTTCACTGAACTGTACACTGTCCCACTTGCTTCTGGCAACGAGCAAATATGCAAAGACTGCTTTCTTTACTTGGAGAGCAATCAGTTCGGGGTCTTTGTTACTTCTACTGCTCTACTTCATGATGCACCTTCATCTGGGGAAGCTGTCCCTGGGATCCCCTCAATAGATAAGATAACTTTTCACCTCTTAAGGTGGGTTCTTTAAAATATGAAGTCTCTGGTATCAAACCTTGCAAAGCTTTGCTAAATGAAGTCCTTTAATTTTCTTTCTTTGGTGGATTTTTTTGGTCCCGATAGACTTGAAGATGGAGATGTACTGGATAAGAAGGTTTTTCACAATGATTTTATTAACTTCAACCATAACGTGGGAGTCTTCTTGTATGATGATCTACTGGCTATTGTTTCTCTTCGCTTTCAAACAATCCACATACTACAAATTCGAGACTCTGGGAACCTAGTTGATGTACGAGCTATTGGAACATTCTGTCGTGAAGATGATGAACTTTTCCTCAATTCCAATGCCCAGGCAAGTGGACTTCTCGATTTTTTTGTTTATGGTCTGCATGGGTTGCATCTGTTTATTTTATTAACCTTAAGCCAGTCTGCTTCAAGGAGAAATAGATGGTTACTAGCGTAGTAGAACAGTTACTTCTTGCCATAAGAGATGTGACTGTCACTAACAAGCTTGTGACCTCAATATACTCAGTAGGATGGACTGCATCTTAAAACAATATTCTTTGTCGGATATTGTGAGCATATCATTTTACAAAATCAAATTTGTGTGAGATTACCAATGTGGTTATGCCCTTGTGGAGTAGTGATCCTCTTACTAAACTAGCTCGTTTGCTTTTGTGGGCCTACGAGATGTTTTTAATGTTCTTTGTTGTTCTAATGAATGTGATATGACCCTGTCAACTGCGTCAAGCCATGGTGGCAAGGAAGTGGGGAAGTCAACAGAGTAGGCAGTACATCTTTATTTGCTAGCAATTCTACTCTTTAATGTTCTTTCCGATAGATAAAACTTTATTGAAACTCAAAGGTAAGAGGGAACTGCTAGTTAATTGAACAAAACTGTCCTGCGTTTCTAATGGAGTTCTCCTTTTTCGCACTATGGCTAAGTGGCTAAAGGAATGTGATCCATATGGATGTATGGTCTTTTTAGTCATCTCTTCATGTATATCTTTACGCTAGTGAGTCCACTGGACATGGTCTCTTTGGTCTGTGGTCTTTTTGGAGACTATCGAGAAAACTTGTCATTAGATTACTTTATCCTGATGACGTCCCGTTACAATTGCGTAAAAGATAATATGGTTTGCTGTTTTGAAATTATGAGTATCTGAATTCTGAACTTACTCAATCTTGGTTGCTTTTCAATTCCAAGGCTGTTCCCTTTTGGTTTGTTTTGTTCCATTTTTTTGGTCTTGTTTGTCATCTAAGGTTGTAGTCTCAACTAATGATATTACTGTTGATGGCAGTATATGCCAGTTTCTGACCAAAGTCAACTTCACTCAGAGAATCATGTGGAGACTTGTGCGCATCAAAATCAGCTTGATCAAAACAGTTCTTTTTTAAGTGGCATCAAGCAACGCTTGCTGTCATTTATTTTCCGAGCAATATGGAATGAAGAATCTGATGATGCCCAGGTTAGTTCCTGGATTTGTTTTCTGATCATTAGCTAGCTTACCATGCTGCTTTTGGGATATGGCAGTTGTTCATTCATTTGGCAGGTGGCATATCCATAGCAATTGCATTAAAAAGCTTTTTAGATCTTGTCTATGCTGATCACTTGCCATTTAGGCGCTAGCCCATTAATCCATCATGGCACTGCCCAGTTGCAGTCCAAAGCTGCGAGAGCTGCACTAAACATACCTGCTGCAGCCTTGTTATGCTTGTCAAAGTGGTCCAGAAACCATTTAGATGCTAGCACATGGAGCACAAGTCGATGTGAATCGAACTTTCTTTAATGATTACGTGTGTCAATGTTTACTAGGTGGTGGTATCTATCCAAGACAAGCAATATAATGCAATTTGTAAGCACTTTTAAGTTCTAAAATGGTTTTATTTGGAGTATCCCGAACCTTGCCGGCGGCAATATTTTTGTATCTATTGTATCTTGTGTCTCTTGCAATCCAAGGACATCTAATTGTCACAATGGGGAGCGGTTCTTTGTTTAGGTTGTATCAATAGGAGACAAAGCTAGCTCCTTTACCAGATATAAAGATAAAAACTAGAAAATGAAGGCAAGGGCTCTGATTGGTTTCTTTCCTCCAATCCTATATGAGAGCCCAAAATATCCATCCATACCATATATCTCTGTATAGCCCCACTCTCTGTCACAAGCTATAGTCACATGCCACGTTCCTCCTAAACACTAACTGACTCTGCATAGGGTGGAGAGGCAATAATTTGTCGATCATTTGGCATCCATAGTGGAAAGCACAGCAAACTGTCTTGCAAGACTATATTAAACTGAGAATCAAAGATATCCATATGAAATATTATTATTGAGCTACCTTGGGATTAGATGAAAAAAATGCTGAATTAAAAAGATGTTGGAATTTTTGGAAAGGAAACACACCATATCTAGTCCATTCAGCTGATGAATTCTGTATAGTTCTAAATTCAAGAGCTTGAAGGAAGCTCTTTTCATTTATCACTAGCATCTTGAGAAAGTCATAGGAAAATCCAAAATTTAATAGCGGAAGCTTTATAATCAAAACTTAATTCAAGCATATGTTGTCAGTAGTGAACTCAGTTTGCTATCTTTCTCAATTTCCTGACATCTTTCTAATAGAAGTACTTGCTTAAATACTACTAGAAGGGGCTCATCATAGTTCTCTGATATGAAGATACTATGATAAATTCCTTGTTTTAATGAACTTTTTTTCTTGGTTCAGAGAGTTCAATCCCTGAAGAAGAAATTTTATTTCCATTTCCAAGATTATGTTGACTTGATAATCTTGAAGGTAAGATATGAAGTTTTCACAGGATGATTTTACTACATCCCTTTGCCCTTGGTCCAGATGGACATTGCTTTTGTGTCTGTTAATTCTAGCTCTTAAATATTCTTTCAGCAGGTACAGTTTTTGGACAGGCACCATTTGCTAATAAAGTTTGGGAGTGTGGATGGAGTGGTAGGTGTCACTTTTTTTAAACCTACTCTGGCACCTCTTATAGTAAAGTTTGTTGCGTAATAAATCCAAGACTACAATCATGGTAGAGATACTAATCACAGTGACTGGTCCCTAATGACCTTCAAGCTGAAAATAAGGTAAAGATAGGGTTACGTGTCAAGCTGGATACAAGGGGAAAATTAAAGTGTCACATGGATACCACCTTGTGATGCATTTGGATTAAAGAACCCATATGGAGCCCAAAAACTGTTCTTGCTTAAGGTTCCTTTGTGCTAGTTCAGAAACAAATTAGATGAGACACCGATTATGCTCAATGAGTGCAGCTCCTATTAATCCATGTCAGATGGTGCAATTGGCTTCACTGATCCTGGCTTATTGTATTGTAAACTTTGAAGTTTTTTCATTTTAAGATTCTATTTCCTTCTCTTAATTGGAGAAAGTGCTTTGTAATACAATAGATATAGGACTAGATCTCCTGACTTCTTTTCATTTTAAGATTTCGGTGTCAAGGAACGCTGATCAACAACCCGCATTCTTTGCTGTTTATAACATGGAGACAACTGAAATTGTTGCCTTTTATCAGGTACTATTTGTCTCAAAGCTTGCCACACTTTCCATTGTACTATTGGGACTTATTTGCTGATGGATTCGATTTTTCATTTGTAGAATTCAGCAGAGGAGCTTTATCTCTTCTTTGAGATGTTTTGTGATCATTTTCACCCTCACTCAAAAAATTCACCACACATGAATTTCATTTCTTCTCATTCGAACAACATCTACGCTTTTGAGCAATTAAGAGGCATTAAAAAGAAACCAAACTTTCAGGTTAGTCATCTGAGCTGGTGCATGGTTAATGATAATATTTTATATTTCCTGTGGGTCATCTTAAGTTTTATTTTCTTGTAAAGCCTTGAATGGAAATGATTCTAGATTGGATACATTTACAATATGTCCATCCTCATACTGCTTCTCTTGACCAATAAAGTAAGAAGAAATTCTGTAAACCTGGAACCCTCATCAATGCTTCAGCTAGGAGCTAATTTTTTGGAATTTCTAATGTTTTATCGAGTAACTTCAATAAATTTGAAATCCATTTTTCCAAGAAAGAATTTATTAGTGTTGATTTTTATCAACAAAGAAAAACTACACTGAAATCTAATAAAAGTGCGACATTCATCATGCAGTTTTTGAAGAAGATGCTGGGTTCTCTACCTTTCAGCTGTCAGTCACAAAATCCTTCTCCCTATTTTGACCAATCACTCTTCCGGTATGACGAAAAGGTTTGTCTTGGATGCTTCTCTAATTTATAGCCCTACTACATGCATGTCTAGTTCCATGTGTGCAAAGCAATTCAATCTTGCACTTTGAGGCTGGCTTTTGACAAATTTGCAAACCATCAAAATTTTGAGGTCTAGCTTCACCAGTGAGCATGGAAGCTCTAGATGTTCGAATTTGCATTTGAAAAATGCACAAGCTCAACCCACTTTCAGTGCTGAGAATTCGTATTGGGTGACTTTGGCAGAGGATCTCTTGGACTGTAGAGTTGCTAGTTCAATGTTGGCCTGTGGAGTTGCTTGTGATTTTAAGGTTTTGCACTTTGTTCTTTTATTGGGTTCTGAGGGACCAATTGTTGTATTGTGCTTGATGCTGAAGTCTGTGGGTCTTCAAGTTTTCTTGCCAACAAACACACATTAAAATAAAAAGACTGAGTACACTGCATTCCTAGTGTATGAAGCTAACAATTTCCAAACATTTATCCAACAGATATGACAGTCGACTTAAACATGACAGCATATGGCTTCTCTCCCTCAACAGTCGACACTGTTTCTGTCCTACCGCTAAATTGTTTAATTTTTCAGAGATGGTAATCAGCTTAGTTGCTCTCTACCAATTTCTTTACTGCAGCATGTCTTTCACCGGTAGAGGTCCATCGTTTTAGCAGTCTTGTGGAGTGACATATATGGGCCACAGCACCTTGTAATGGATGATTACTGACATGTCTAACCTCGGTTTTACACATGCGGAAGCAAATCATCGATGATGGATCCTTTTAACTTTGAGTAATTGCCAGGAGTTGTCCATTAGATAGCTTTCAGGGAACATAGAAAAAAGCTGCACCTGTCATTCGCTAAGCATGTGTCCGAGGAAGTCAGCAATGGGAAAATGTTGCAAGATTTCTGCCTACAATAGTTGGTTACACAGAAAATTCTATGCAACTTTGATACCATCTTTCCATTTATCTGTACACTTCGCCGTAGTCTTGGGTACTTTTAACTCTGTCCACCTCTAGCTTTGATCATTACCAAGAAATTTTAAGCCATAGAAAATCAAAGGAAATCTGAGAACCAATGACGGGAAGACCTGGCTACAAGTTAGAAAAATGTAAGAATGTCAAGGTTATTCCTAGATGTGGATCGTGGAATTGTGTCACATCCTTTTCAATGCCTGGTTTTGTTTCCTCTTTCAAAAGCAAGATCATATCAGAGTTTGTCAATTTTTGCTCACAGTTTCCATCTAAGATACGGAACTGTTACAGATACATTAAAAGAAACGAAAATTATCCTTGTCCATGATTAAAATGTTTCCTTCAGTTAAAAACATAATGTTACTGGTGTTGATCAATTTTTGAAATGCAGCAATCCCAAATGCCTAATAAAAACTGCACACTAAAGCTTGAGCACCCAAGATAATTGATGTCAGAAATGAAGAAAGAAACATAAATAGGTTAGTGTTGATGAGTATAAAAAGACTTTTAAGCACTGACTATTCAAAGTTCACGTCCAACTTTTGACTGATTGAGTAGTTACTTGTTTTGGAGTATGTTTTATAGCGTATATAGAGACTTTCACATGCTCTCGGTTCACTGTTAACCTGCTTGAGCTTTCTCGAGTTTCCAGTAGTAAGTCCTTACACTAATAAGCTCAGTTTGGCATGATTGCATCCAAGTGATGAGAAACAATAAATAAAAGTACTTTGGCACAAAAGTGAAGGCACTTGAAAGTTGAATCGAATAAGTTTCACAATTCATCCTCCACGGTTGGTTTTGATGTTGAAGGGTTCCACATGGATATATCCTTTAGCACTTCTGCTTCCTAATTTATTTTTTTTTTTAATTCTGTTATTGCATCGGTTCAGCTATTTCAACTTAATTCATCCTGTTTATTACACATACTGAAGCTGTAGCAAGGATCTTAAGTCATCTATATTCTAAGTTTTTTTTCTACTCTTTTCTTTCTGGCGAGGAGTTGATGCATTCACATATTTGTTTATTAATCTATTCGAGGGTGGTTTTTCTCTTCAAGGACGGTCCACTCTCCATTCTTGGTTTTCTTACAATTGATGTCATATGTTATAAGATTAGACTGGAAGGTTGTCTACTGGTCTGATTCTCCTTTTCTTGCAGTTGATCTCTGCAACTGATCGGCCCAGGCCGTCAACTGACCATCCTATCAAGTTTCATACAAGAAGGAAACCATACCCACTCAAGTTCAAGATTAAATCAGGTGAACCCTTTTGACTACGTTAGACATTTAAGTTGGTCATAATCAAGGTAGCGAGGGTTGCACCATCTGCATGTTTCATCGTTTGGCAAGGTTTAATGATGGTTGTAGTTCCAATTCCTTTTCTTGATTGTGATATTCCATTTTTCTTACACTTAAGATTAGAGAAGCAAGTGATCGAAATCGACATGGCTTTTGTCTAGGTCCGGAGGCCGGGAGCACGGATGGTCGGACTAAGAAGATATCGTCTTTCCTCTTCCATCCATTTTTGCCCCTCGCTCTCTCCATACAGCAGACGCCGATCTCACAGCCATCACAGCCATCCATTAACATTCACTTCCGTAAATGAGGTTTCGTGATATCACTTTGCGGCATTTTTCGCTGGTAATAGTCTTGTAAATGTATTACAAAGATAGTGAAGTTTTACATGGGTTATAATTGTACATTTGGTGCGAGGGGCCCTTGGTGAAATCGTAAAATTTAGGGTAGATCTTTCGTAGTCATACGTCTCCAATAAATTGCAATTATAGTTCCCAAGAACAATGCTAGTTTATACTAAGACTCGTCTCATGTGCATCCAGATGACGATCGGTTAGTCTATTATGCCTATGACTCGAAGGTTTGTGTTAAGTTTAATCCTAAATTTATGGTACGTATGTCAGTTCGATAATAAACTTTTTAATTTTGCATCCAAACATAAACCTTTGCGTGTAAATTCCAATGTAATTATTTCGATAAATTTTCTCTGAAAAAAAGCTAACATGACTATCCAATTATCACTAGCTGTCCTATATGACACACAACCATATCAATAATTTACAATGAAAATTAAGTGAAAAGACTATTTAAATTCCACAAATTGACAACATTAGAAAATTGAGGATTGATGGGACAATTTCCCCAATTTTGGCAAGTTATTCACATAAGATGCAACGCTCAACCTTAATTGCAGCCTTAATCATCTTCGTGGTATTAAAGCATTTGTATCCTTTCGATTTTTTGTCAATCAGGTCGCTCGAATCCATCAATGAGCAGGTTTGCAAGAGTGGGACAATATGATGGAGGGTGAATAACAATTTAATACGACCTACTCTTAATCTTAAGCGTAGGTAGATTTAGAAATCAATGAAGTTAAAGGAATTCATACAATGATGAGACAAAACCTTGTATTTAACCACAATAAATAGGTTGTACGCGGCACTTGGAAAAAAGCATAGATGACGAGCGTCAATTATCACAAATCACACAAGAAAACAACCTCTGGAAAAAACTTCTGGATGCCGGCCGAGTCGATTCGTCTGCTTGGCCGACCACGCCGGCATCATTCGAGCCATTCTCGGGGGCTCCTTCGCGTTCGCGACGGAACATTTCGAAAGCTGATTCGACGTACTTCACGGCTTCGACCACCGTCATGTTCTCCACCAGCTTGTGCGGATAGATGTCCTTCTTATGGTCCCCGTTCATCGTCGCGGCCAATTGAACCAGCTGTTCCTGAAAGTCGTTGAGCTGTGCTGCCTCTTTTGGCTCTGATTCTCTCAGCTTCACCGGATCTGGCAAAGTCACTGCAATTTTCATGAAAGATAGTATAAGTCTAGATGGAGTTTTACAAGGTCGTCGGCCATCGCCTTTCGCTCGATTGAACGAAACAAATTATCATCCGAAAAAGAGTAACAACGAGAACGAACGTAAGAAATCAATGTTAACATGTTGAGATCGCAAAGAGGCTTTTGCATGCTTCTCGAGTCGAGATTAATCTTTAGTTATTACGTTACGTGTGAAATTAGTGTAGCTAACATCTTTACTGGGGACAATACGTGTGATGCTTGTGAGTGGTGCATGTTCACCTGGGCAATCGGTTCTTGGACCGGTCCTGTTCAGGTTCAGGACGACGTCGAAGGTGCCCGCCCACTCGTCGCGCTTCGTTAGGAAACTCGGTAGATTGAAGATCTTCTTGACCGTCGCTGGGATTGAGGAATGCTCGAACTGGGACGTGGGATATGGCCCTGAAGGCTCATGCAACACTGCAAGACAGAGAACGCAACATTGTCGAGGAATGTAACCAAGTAAAATTGACTACGCATATGAAGTTCATGTGCAAACCTGTTCCGGGTTCAATCCAAGGAGAAGCCAATATCGCCGGCACTCGGACCCCGAGACGGTCGAAATTGAAGTTGTAAGGTGCAGGCCCGATGATGCCATCCGGACTCGGGACGCCCTCCACCGGCGTCGGGACATGGTCGTAGAAGCCGCCGTGCTCGTCGTAGACAATCACGAACAGGATCTCGTTCCACTGAGGGCTCGATCTCAACGCCTCGTACACCTCCTTCACGAACTTCTGCCCCTCGGAGATGTCGTGGGACGGGTGGTCGTCATTGCCGGGGATATGAGGCAGCTCGAAGTACCTTTGCTCGATCACGGTGTAGTTCGGCAACTTCCCCTCCTTCGCATGTCTCTTGAAATGCAGGTCGAACTGATGGAAATGTTTCAAGTACTTTGGTTTTCTAAGGTTCCTGGAGAAGGAGAAAAACAGTTTTGAATTCGCCTTGGAGGTCCAAATATAAGCTACTAATCATCTTAATCAAAGAGAAGATTAGCAATATTGGCTCCATGATTATCACATATTTTTTTGCAACTTGGGAACTTAGCATTAAGTATTCAACTGTAGATTTAGTTGTATGAGAAATATAATGTATGCATGAATGCATGGTGGGTCCACTATCATGACGGTTTAGAATGAGTTTATCTTGTGAATGTCAATTAAGATAATCAAACTCCACTAATTCTTATGTTTGAACAAAGGAAAAAAAAAACCTTTTTTTTAATTATTCCATGCTCATATTATATTTTTGAATAGATAGATAGATTCAAACCTCTCGGCTTGCATCATAAAAGGACTCGAAAGGTGTCATTAAGCCAACGTTTTAACCTTAATAAATCAATAATTAGTGTCAAAGGACTCTATTATATGTCAAGGGAAAAGGACAGTGTGAGGACCACCAGCATATTTGATAGGGTTTTAACGACCAAATCCACTCAAATTAAAGAGACATAAGCAATGCTGAAAAGCAAAATGCCAAAGGATAGGGGGGTATGATCCGTGGCTAATTATGCCATGTCAAAGCATCATGATCAGACTGCACCTAATCCCTGCTTACTAAAATTAAAAAACAAAGCACGTCGCCGCCACTCTGTCAGAAGGAACATGGCCCCAAATCTAACTGGATCTAAGAAGTGGAGGTAATGTCCGCGTATGGCCAAAGAAAAGGTAATTTCTAATTAAAAAAAAATGCGGAAGTTGAGATGAACTCTCATTGATTAATCCAAAGATAATGGTCTGGAGATCATGTTACTTGATCCTTTCTTTTTCCTAGGATTGCGGGCAATGCACCTGCCTGGAGATAAATGATATGTCACCCCTTTCTTTTTTTTTTCTTTTAAGCTGAAAATAGCTGGAATACCATTTTCAATTTCACAGCTCCTACTGAATACCCTCCTTGCATTTCAGAAACCTGTATTTTGCATCTCTACCTACCTAAAAGACCTTATGATTTTGGGTGGATCTACATTCAAACTCTCTCTCTCTCTCTCTCTCTCTGGCATGTTGACTGAGCCACATCCATCCAATGAGTCAACTCCACCCGGGTGGCGACCACGCAGCCCGAACTCCCTTGCCGCCGCTCGCCGACCTTCTCCCTGCGCCTCCATCTCCGTCTATGGCGAGCGAGCTCACCCCTCATGAACGTGCGAGCTTGATCGGAGCTCGCGACCACGGGAGCCTCTACAACATAGCATGCTGAGTTTCTGCAGCTCAGCTTGGCCACCACAACATACTGTGGCAACGCCAATCTCATCCTCGCCGAGCCCCACGCAGCATGGCAATCGCCCCCACCTCAGCGCCCATCGCCCCGTCGAGCGAGGTGGCCGTACGGTCACCCCGAGCAAGACGGGTTCGAACGGGCCCTATAGTATAGGGAAATTGGCTCTCTCTTTTGGTCGTCCCTACGCATGTGACAATTAACTATGCAATTCCATTTTTGCCCATTCAAAAGACCCATCTAATTAATATATGACTCCCTTCAGCTCAAGCATGTGACCCACGACGACAAGATCAACTTTGGATCCGACATTGACAACACCTAAAGCAACGACACAGCAAAATCCAAAATTTCCATCCTCAATCCCCACAAACACCGCCCCCCCCCCAAAAAAAAAAAAAAAAAAAACCGCCTTTTAGTTTTTCTAACCTGAAACGTCACAGCACGTTCTAGATGTAAAAACGACGTGCCAAACCAAGAAAAGCTGGTCAACGAAATCGCGTCACCTTGAATGGATTTGATCGAGAGATATTAGGTGTAAAATCTAAGCAAATAACAACCTCAACGAGTCAACATAGTAAATAATATCATCTGTTAGAGAAATATCCGGTGTAGGGCACTTAAAGTTAGGTCAGATCCGATGCTTTTTTTTTTTTTTAAACCAAACCCAGATTAAAAAAAAAAAAAAAAAAAGGCATGTTCTTCTTGAAATCATTCCCATTCCGGAGATCGCGCCCATGAACACGAATCGAATATATAGTAGAAGTTTCCAACCAAAACCAGCAAAGCAACAATGCAATTAGTCTAACTTTTCAGAGGAATTTAAGGGAAATTCATTTTGATTTTCGTGGGACCGATCCACTTTAGATTAACAGTAGGTCAAAAGAAAAAGTGAAAATGCGAAACTTTACTTTATAATATTATTGCATTTTATTCTATCGAAAATGGTTTTGTTTTGCTTTTTTTCCTTGTTTTCCCGGTTTCATCGTACCTGTAAAAGAGGGTAGATGGAGGGTAAGCGTAGTAGATCCCGAAGCTGTGGCCGGCCTCGTGCATGGACTCGAAGACGGTCCTCTGCGGGTACCCTTCGACCAGCTTCTGCGTGTCGTTCCCCGTCGCGCCGCACGAGGTCGCCGCGTGCACGTACAGCCTGTTCGGCTGCGTCGACGTCGGGATCGACGCGAACCACCGGTCGCACACGGCGAACTCGGAGGCCAGCTCCTTGTAGACCGGCACGGCCTCCGGCCTGAACCCGTTCATGACGAACTCGGACAGCCCCTGCTGCTTCCGCTCCGCGTTCTGCGCGAACCCTTCCATGGCCGGGAGCAGGTTCTTGGACGGCGAGGTGGCGTCGTCCCACGGCTCGCCGAAGACCTGCTCGTAGATGGCCTGGAAGGAGTGGTCCGGGTCGGGGTCGACGTACACGGCCGAGTTGCCGAAGGTGACGCGTAGCGAGTTGGAGTCGGCGACGGACAAAGGGTTGGACTGAGTGCCGTCGACGCCGTCGATGTCAGGGTTGAGGGACTTCATCCAGCCGAGCATGTGGTCGAAGGAGCGGTTCTCCTGGACCAGAACGACCAACGTCTTGATGGGACATGCCTGAGGAGCGGCGGCGGCGGCGTTGCTCTCAGAGACCATGTTCCGGTCGGGTTTGATCGGAGAGGGACGGTGGAATCCGGTGAGAACAGAAGAGTCTATAGATTGAGAAGAAAGAGGAGGGAGAAGGTGAGGGCCTTATGCAGATGGTTCAGGTTGTCGTTCTTGGGGTTGAGGAAGGTGCTACGAAAGTTAGGTCCATGTGCAAATATTTCACATGTGAAATAATTATAAAATGCTTCGATTGAACTTATGTATAGAGGTTGTCCAAAAAAAAAAAACTTATGGATAGAGGGGACCCAAAATTTCAAATAATTGAATAAAATTAAATTGTCAATATGAAACTATCTAATTCAAATAACTGCACGACTTGACGATTTTCCTTGTTGAAAGAGGAGTTGTTCGAAAAATTACTAAAAAGTTGCTAGACTTGTTGTACTTTTACCATTTTAATCCCAAACCTTTCAATGATTAAATCTTAAACCTTTTCAAATTTTAGTAATTGGGTCCATCAAATTGCTTATGTGGACCCCGAGCATCTTATGTAGCTTAGTTGGCGAGGGCCAAGCCCTTAATGGCCATAGCGAGGGCATTGTGCGAGGTCCAAGATGCCCTCGCCTCGAGTCAGCAAGGGTCAGCCATTGCATAGAACAAGAAAAACGGTAGAGAAAAATTAGAAAAAACCAAAAAAAAAATATTATTAAAAATATCTATGTCAGCGTCGGTTGTGCCAAGTAGGACTGTCAACATTCATATTAGTGATTTACAACCAAAATTAGTTGGATCGACTTGATTGATAAATTGTAAAAATATTTAAGACTCAATTAATATAATGAAAATGTTTATAATTAAATTGGCAAAAATATGATAGACGTATGATTTTTTTTTGTAATTTTCCCAAAATACTTCCTGCTTACAAGAGTACACAGTGAAAGCTCCTCGCCTTGTTTGAAAGTAAAGATTGGTAAACATACCAACTCTCAGGTTTTGAGATAACTATCATTGTCGATTATGGGAAAGAATACCATTTGGCTTCCATCGTTATTTCATTTCTTCGCATGAAATACACTTACTAGTGACACATGAAGAAATAATCTAATTGTTGATAAGATGATTTCAAAAGAGATATTGTTTCTTCAAACCAGGATTTTAATTGGATAATTTTTTGAAAAAAAATTGCACAATTAAATAAATGTCATTATCACAAACATCCAACACCTGAATAAATCTATCTCTCTTTCTCTCTCTTGTTGAACATTAACTTTCATTGTTTTATCTCTCTTGTTGAACATTACCTTTCATTGTTTCATGTTGTTGAACATGTGTCAAATATGTACTCGTGCAATCTTATTACTCTGACAACGGTGGTGTTGGGGATGTCAAACCCAAGTACACATCCCCAAAAGGCAAAGCCATACCAATAGATGAAGATCTCAGTATATACTTATTATTAAAGACAAATTCGGTGATCAACCTCTGTTTTTTGTTTGAAATAGTCACACATCTACTCTTTAAATGTGTGACTCCTAATCTTATTATGATGATTCATCTTGTTATTTGGAGCTTATTTTATTTTAAAGTTGCGTATGATTTGTTTTGGTTTGCAGTTGGATTGCATTATATCTCTTTTGTATTTTTGTGAAAATGAATGAAATGTTATTTTGATGAAGAGCATTTATTTCTCAATATGCATGATTAAATATTTAACATATTCATCAATCAATCTCGCATAGACACTTTATAAATATACTTACTTTGGGATTCAATTCAATTTGCAAAACATCCATGGTGCATAACCCGAGGACAATTAATGCTCGGGAAACTGCAAAGTTTCCTCAACTGGCTACTTTCTAAGTTTTCTTAGAGCGCTTGTTAATAAATCCACGCGACAGAAATTAATTTCGAGGAAGATAAGTAGCTTTTCCCTTGTTGAAAAATTTTTGTGGGCTTTTTGTCCCTTTCACTATTTTAGTGAGTCAAAAGTAAGAACTAAAGAGTTAAGAAACTACGTTTTAAGTGGCCCTGCAATTTTTTCTTTAGTTTTCAAAAATCGATGTCGGGATTGAGGGACTTCATTTAGCCGAGCATGTGGTCGAAGGAGCGGTTCTCCTGGACCAGAACGACCACCGTCTTGATGGGGCATGCCCGAGCGGCGGTGCGATGACGGCGACGGCAGCACTTTCGGAGACCATGCTCCGGTCGGGTTGGATTGGTGAGGACAGTGAAATCCAGTGAGAAGAGAAGAGTCTATAGATGGAGAAGAGAAAGGAGGGAGAAGGTGAGGGCCTTACGCTGATTGCTTAGGTTGTCCATCTTGGGGTTGAGGAAGATGCTACGAAAGGTAGGTCCATGTGCAAATAATTTACACGTGAAATAATTGTAAAATGCTCGATTGACCTCGTGGGATAGATAGGACCCAAAAAGTTAAATAAAATTAATATCATCAAAAAAAATTGTAGATTGCACGATCAAATTAAAATAATTACCACGACTTGACGATTTCCTTGTTCAAAAAGGAGTTCTTTGAAAAATTATTAAAATGTTACTAGATCTATTGCACTTTTGTCATTTCGGTTCCAAGCTTTTTAATTGTGCTACTTGAATCCTAGACTTTTTCACATTTTGCTAATTGAGTCAATTTTGTCAATTTTGATCAAAAATTACTAACGTGGACTTAGGACGTCTTACGTAGCTTTGGCCGGTGAGGGCGTCGTGGCCCTCATCTAGACCCTCAATGGCCATAGCGAGGGCATCGAGCGAGGGCTGCTGCGCCCTTGCCCAGAGCAGGCAAGGTTTCGCCACTGCATAGAATAAGAAAAAAAAAGTAAAGAAAAAGAAAAAACCAAAAAAATATTGTTAAAAAATATCTACATCAACGTTAGTTGTGTCACGGAGGACAGTTAACTATATATCAACGCTTTCTAATCAAAATTAGCTGGATGGACTTAATTGGCAAATTGTGAAAATATTTAAGACTTAATTGACACAACTAAAAGGTTTATAACTTAATTAGCAAAAATTTAACAAGTTTATGACTTTTTTTGATAATTTTCTCGAAATTCTTCTGCACGCAACAATATGCCTTGAAAGCTACTTGCCTTATTTGAAAGTAAAGATTGGTAAATCTAGCAACTCTCATGTTTTGAGATAATTGTCATTGTTGATTATGAGAGAGAATACCATTCGGCTTCTATTAGTATTTCATTTTTCGCACCAAATACACTTATGTGATAGTGACACCTGAAGAAATAAGTCAATTATAGATTAGAGGATTTCGAATGGGATATGATTTCTTCAAATCGGGATTTTAATTGGACAGCTATTTTTGGAAAGAAAGTGCACAATTAAGTAAATATAACATCTTGTCTACGTTGGTGAACATTAACTTTCATTATTTCATGTTGTTGAATATTATCGTATTCATACAACTATCTTTTTCAACCTTTATGAAGGGGAGGGTTTGAGCTAAATCTCTCCCTCGACTCCCTTTTTATTTTCCTTAGCTAATTCGGTTTTCTATTTTTTTAAAATTTTTTTCTGGCCATCCGTTTTGAAAAGCTTTTTCTCTTCTGATCTAATTTAGAGCTAAAGTTGTCCATGCCCGTTTTGGGGAGGTTTTTACCCCAATCTAATCTAGATTTGGGTCTTTTTGCATGTATGATTTTGGGATTTTGCTTCCTTAGCTTTCATTAGTGTACAGGTCCAATGGAGATTGGATAAGTTTTGTGAATGTTTAGCTCTCACAGGTGTCAAATCTATACTTGTGCAACCTTATTACTCTAAACGATGATGGTGTTGGGGATGTTAAACCTAGGCTCATATCACCAAAAGGCAAAGTCATAGCAAAAGTTGGAGATCTTGATGCGTTCTCCTTATTAAAGACAGATTCATTGATCAACTTTTGATTTTGATTATAGATTTGTTCTTTGAGCATGTGATCCCTAACCTTATTCCGATTACTCATCTAGTTATATGGAGCTTGCTTTATCTTAAAGTTGTATAGAAGTTGTCTTGGTTTGCAATTGGATTGCATTTTTTTTTTTTGTGTTTTTGTGAAAATGATGAACTGCTACTTTGACGAAGAGCACTCATTTCTCATCTGCATGATTAAGTACTTTAACATATTCATCAATCAATCTCGCATGGACACTTTATAAGTATACTTATTTGGGATTTAATTCAATTTTCAAAACACCGATGGTGCATAACTCGAGGACAATTAATGCTCGGGAAACTACAAAGTTTCCTCAACTGGCTACTTTCCAAGTTTTCTTAGAGCACTAGTTAGTAGATCCACGTTACAGAAATTCATTACAAGGAAGATAAGTAGCTTTACCCTCGTCGAAAAATTCTTATGGGTTTTTTAATCCTTTTCTATTTTAGTGAGTCAAAAGTAAAAACTAAACAGTAAACCCATGTTTCAAGTGGCCCTGCTTTATTTTTTTTGTTTTCAAAGGGTTGGACTGAGTGCTGTCGACGCCGTCGATGTTGGGATTGAGGTACTTCATCCAGCCGGGCATGTGGTCGAAAGAGCGGTTCTCCTGGACTAGAACGACCACCGTCTTGATGGGGCATGCTTGAGGGGCGACGGCGGCGGTCGGGTTGCTCTCCGAGACCATGTTTCGGTCGGGTTTGATTGGTTTAGGACGGTGAAATCCAGTGAGAAGAGAAGAGCCTATAGATTGAGAAGAAAGAGGAGGAAGAAGGTGAGGGCTTTACGCAGATGGTTTAGGTTGTCCTTCTTGGGGTTGAGGAAGGAGCTATGAAAGTTAGGTCCATATGCAAATAATTCACACATGAAATAATTGTAAAATGATCGATTGACTTTATGAATAGATGAGACCCAAAATTCAAAGAATTAAATAAAATTAATATTATCAAGAGGAATAATAGATTGCACGATCCAATTAAAATAATTGCAACAATGACGTGACGATTTTCCCTGTTGAAAGGGAGTTCTTCCCACTCATGATAGTACGCATTGAAAGTTACATGTCCTATTTGAAGGTAAGGGGTGACAAATCTACCGGCTCTCATGTTGCAAGGTAACTATCATCATCAATTGTTAAGGAGAGAACACCATCCGGCTCCTATCGATATTCATTTCTCCATCAAATGCACTTATGTAATGGTGACATGTGAAGAAAGAAGTCGATTATAGATGAGAAACACTGAAGTCCCTTTTTTTCTTCTCTCCTCTCTCCATCATCTTCTTCAACCTCAGCCATGGGGAGGGTTTGAGCTAGTCTCACTTTTCCTTCTATCTTTTGTTGACTTTATATGAGCTTTCTTGTTCTTTTCTTCTTTTTTTCTTTTCTCTCAATCCAAATCTGGGAGCTCTTTCTCTTGATTTAGTTCTAGATATGAGAGTTTAAACTCTCCTAATTTAATTTTTGACTTTGGAGCTCTTCTCTCCCGATTTAGATGTGGGAGTTTATCAATATTTTCAAGTATTTGATACTTCCATGCTCTATTGACGTACAAGTCATCTGCCTCCAGTTTCAATGATAATCATAGAAGCTTTGGCGTCGCATTGAAGTACGAAGATTTACTCTTTCAAATGTTAGATTTGTTTTTATTAAACTTATTTTGGTTGCCTCCGTATGGCAATGGTGTAGAGGAAGTCAAACCTAGGTGTGCACCATCAACTAGTAACGTCTAGGTATTGGAGAAGAAATTTCCTATATGTGCTAATCACTAATGATACTATAACATCCGGCGATTGTCCGCCAATTATTTTACTTGACAAATTTATTCTTATGGAACAAATGTGTGCTTAACCTTATCAATACTCTATTGATTTTCCCTATTTTATGCATTTGGTTTTGTTTTTGTAGTATTATGGCATTTGCTCTGTTTGGATTTACTTTGCCATGAAAGTATTTATGCTTCTTATATATCCTTTTGAGCAGTAAATATAATATTCTTTCGACAAAAACAAAAAATATGGATGAGAAGACTTCAAAAAAGATATAATTTCTCCAAATTGGAATTTCAATTGAACAATTTTTAAAAAAAAAAATTACAATCATGTGAATGTTATTCTCACATACATCCAACACCTGAATAAACTCCATGTTTCATGTTGAACATTCATTTCTCCATAACTTTCATTGTTTCGTGTTGATGAACACTCATTTCTTAGTATGCATGATCACGTACTTACATATTTATCAATCAATCTCACATAGACACTTTATAAGTATACTTACTTTGGGATTTAATTCAATATTCAAAACATTGACTATGCATAACATGAGGACAATTAATACTAGAGAAATTGCAAAGTTCCCTTAATAAACTACATTTATAAGTGTTCTAAGGGTGCTCATTATCAAAGTCCACAAGACAGAAATTCATTGCCAGGAAGATAAGTAGCTTTTCCTTTTTGGAAAATTCTTGTGTCTATTTAACCCTTTACTATTTAGTGAGTCAAAAGTAAGAACTAAAGAGTAAAGCTACGTTTCAAATGGCCCTATAATTATTTATTTAGTTGCTGACTAATTATATTCATTAATCAGACAAAGGAGAGAACCGCTTCCCATCACAGGCCCATAGACAATAGCAAGGAACAGTCCCTAACCCAAAAGCCAACAGGCCTTAGTCCAATTTCCACAAAGCCCAAGACCCAGCAGACCCTTAACCCATGCCCAGGTGGCTAAACCAGGGAAACCAAATGACTAACATCCAAAAGCAATGTTTTTTTTTTAATTCCCAAAAAAAATCCGACCCGGTTCAAGAACCGATAGGCCCAGGGGTTCACTAGCCTGCCAATTCAACCAGTTCAACCACATTCGAATGATTTTTTTCTTTTTTTTTTGTCTCGAATTACATATTCTACCAACTTAAATTACCATAAAAACAGTCATCCACCATTTTAAAATGGTTATCAAAAAATGGTCAAACCGTTGTCCGGTTCTTGACCGCTCCGATTCTTTCACAAAAAAAAGGATCGGTTCCTGCTCTAGTTCTTAGTTCAGCCCATTAAACTAGGCAATCCGCTCGGGTTCTAATATTCTGTCCCCAAAGTCGCTTCAAAAACCAAATGGATCTTGGACTACAAGAGGACTCATCTTCACCTGGACATATATGGCTGCACTTGCAAGTGAAATGTCTCAGACCCTGCAAATGACCCCTTCCCTAAGTTAGCATTCAAACACATTCAAAAATCGAATCTTCCATCTCCTACGTGGCTCTTGAAATTCATTGGAAGGGACTCCTTTTCAATGATAAATATAGAGTCGTGAACCAGAATTATCATCCCGAGTGGAGCGGTGCCCTAAAGACCAAACCAATCCCTACAAAGGAAAGAAGGATAAAAAGTCAAAGCAACTACATTTTCTTCAAACCCTAAAGTGAATAAACCACTTCCTTAGACCACTAAATCCTCAAACGATGAGAAACCCATTTTGTTCACTAGGGCCAAAAAAAAAAAGAAATCAAGAGACTCATCTCAAATCAAAACGATGTCTTCTTTCCTTTTCTATGCTATCCATCTTCCTTCTCTTATGAAATTTCTTGTTTAATCAGTGGCGCCGCAACCTACATCTCATGAAGGGCGCAATCGCATCGCTACGAAGATTAGCTCTCTTCAGGAGGAAGAAATGGCATAAGGATAATTTGGAAGGTCGACTTCTTCTTTTTGGGCAAGATTGCTTTCTTTGCTACATTCGATCGATCTAAAGACCTAAGCCTATCGTGACTTTGTGTGTATCCTTATCGCGTCTAAATACAAGACCCCATGTGCTACGCGAAAAGGCCGATTTGTCGAAATTTTTCCACCTTTTTTTTTTCTTTTTCAAGTCTTTTCAAAAGACATTTTAAGAAAAATTAGTGGACGAGGTAACGTTGTTTTCTAGTCATCGTTATCCCATCCCATTTATACACCCACGTGTCGAGAAATAAATAATTAGCATTACGTGTGATGCTCTGCCTTTTCCAAGAAGATATATATCTCTCTCCCTTTCTTCCCGTTTAAAAAAAATATCAAACTCAATTTATCTTCATTTTCCAATTTTTCATTTTCAAGAAATCCTCGAATTTAAACCTACAGCGGCTTCGAGCTCCGACGAAACTCCATAACCAGAAAGAGAGAGAGAGAGTAGGTGAGAGATGGGGGTGGTGATCATCGACGGCTCGACGGTGCGGGCCTTCGTCGGCGAGGAGGAGCAGTTCAAGAAGAGCGTGGACGAGCGGTTCGCCGCCCTGGACCTGAACCGGGACGGCGTCCTCTCCCGGTGCGAGCTCCGCAAGGCCTTCGAGTCGATGCGCCTCATCGAGACCCACTTCGGGGTGGACGTGGCCACCCCGCCGCAGGAGCTCACCCGCCTCTACGACTCCATCTTCGAGCGCTTCGACTGCGACGGCAGCGGCACCGTCGACCTGGAGGAGTTCCGGTCGGAGATGCGGAAGATCATGCTCGCCATCGCCGACGGCCTCGGGTCGTGTCCCATCCAGATGGCGCTCGAGGACGACAACTCCAACCTCCTCAAGCAAGCCGCGGACCTCGAGGCCGCAAAGCTCGGCGGCGGCGGCGAGGCCAAGTCGTGAGGCTTCGATCAGGCCGGTGGATCGGTGATCGGTGATCGGTGAGTAATGAATAATCAACGGGATTTGTAATTGCGAACCCGAGAGTTTGTTTTCTCTACAGTTTGAACGAACCGGTTACAATACGGGTCGGGTCGGGTCGTGCCCGACCGATCTCCAGGCCTTGCAAGTTGAGGATCCGAATCTCAGGTCTTACTATGATAAGCCTTCGTGACCACATATTCTCGTGAAGCATAAATCTTTGTGACTTTGATTTTACATAACACGAGAAAAATTAAACGTTCACCAATAAAGTATCGTACCTCGGAGTATGGAGGCGTTGATGGCTATGTTTTGTCGGTTCGATTCGCTAAATTATCTGAATTATCGAGGAGCAAAGTTGCTCAATTATTTTATTGTTGTGTTAATTTGTGGTGCTCAAGGTTTGCCATTCGAATCATAGTGCTACCTTTGTTTATCTAACGAGTGGGGAAGGTCACCAATATCATAAGGTAGATGAATGGCATTGGACAAGTAGGATGGATGTGATTATAAGAAGGGTTGTCGATGGTTCGGGTCAAATATCCTTTATGGAAGAATGGTGTTTCCTGCTACTCGAGAAGAACCCGAACTGAACACCTGATTCGGGTTGCTTTTTGGTTTTAATTTTTTTTTTTTCTTGTGGGCCATAGATGCTGAATCAATCTCCATTTATCCGAACTCTCACTTTTCCAGCGCAAATTATGCAACAAATTGGTAAGCAAGAAATTTGAGATGGATGATTGCTCCTCTTGATACGATTCCTTAAATGGTTGAGTATGGTTCATACTCCTCCCCATTGACAGAAAAAGTTAATGGGTACATGTAATCTATTTCTCTTATAATTGATGAACACTCATTTCTCAACCTACATGATCAGGTACCCACATATTCATCAATCAATCTCACACGGACACTTTATAGGATGCATTCTTTGGAATTTAATTCAATTTTTAGGACACTGATGGCGCATAATAATGACAATTAATGCTAAGAAAACTACAAAGTTTCCTTGATTGACTACTTTGTGTTCTTAGGGCGCTCGCTGACATAGTCCATATGACAAAATTCGTTCCAGGAAGATAAGTAAGTTTTCCCTTGTTAGAAAATTTTTGTGGCTCTTCAAGCATTTATTATTTTATTTTTTTTAGTCTGTTCCACTCTAATTTTTACTTTACTTTCAAATTTTTGTCATGCCTCTTTACAAATCGTGAGTCACCCTACACCTAAAACTAAATGTTCTCACCCTCAACCTCCAGTGAGGAAGTGGGGAATCGAAGTTCTTACCTCTCCCTTCCCATTTGGGAAGGAGGGCCACTAAGGTAACCCTCGGTGGTTCAACTATTTAAGCGAGTCAAAAGCAAGAACTAAAGAGTAGTGCAAAGTTTCAAGTGGCCTTACAATTATTCTCTAGTTGTTAAGTAATTATCTTCATTGATCAAGTGCCAAAGATAAATGGAGAACCACTTCCCAACACAGGCATGTGGACGATGGCAAAAAAACAACCCCTAACCCAAGAGCCAACAAGACTTAGGGTTTGTCTGGGAAGGATTTTCTCAAGTCACTTTGGGCATCCAAACCCCTTGGACTAAAAATGGTCATTTGGGAAAAGTTTTTGTAAACACCATTGAGGAAAGTGGGATTTTGGAAGGTTGAAGACCCAAGGCAGGTATGAGGATGCGTTGGGCATTTCAGCATTCTCCACATGGTGCTAGGAGAATTAGTAAAAGAAAATTTCTTTCAAAGCTATTCTCACTGAATTTTTGTTTTTCGGTTTCGCCCATGTATATGACTGTGCATCTTCTTCTTCATTAAGGTTGATCGATATGGTGGCGGTGACTCAAGCGATTGTCATTGAGGAGTCGCACGACCCCCATGCGATGTGGGTCGCAGCGACCTTTGTGCGTAACCTTTGCAAGGGGCCACACAATATGGGTCGCCCCATAACCTTAGCGTGGGTCGTTGTGACCTAGGGAGGGGCTACTTAGGGTTGTGCGACCTAGTTAGCCCTCGCTGAAGTCGAACGACCTTTGTGAGGGGTTGCAAGGGTTGCCCAACCCAAGCGGCCATTGCAGATGGTCTTCGAGGGCCACCTGAGTCTCACAACCTCAGGTAACCATTGTTGACAATAGATTTGGATCACCATCGGCCGCTTGCCCTATGCCGATCGGTTGTTTTTTTACCTTTGTTTTAATAACAAAGTTCCTTTGTAAATATAATTTCTCCAATCACTATTTTACTTTAAGATATTTCATAATGAACTTTTAGATTACAATTTACCAAATACAATTTATATTTTGGAAAACTCTTTCAATTTAAAGTCCTTTACATTTCCCAAAAACTTTCCTCAAAAGTCTAATCAAAATGCAACCTAATCCATTTCCACAAAGCCCAAGACCCAACAGGCCCTTAATCCATACCCAAATAGTTGAACTTGTAAAATCGAATAACTAACATCCAAAAGCAATGTTTTTTTCTCCTTTAATAACTCGACCCGGTTCAAGAACTGATAGGCCCGGGGGTTCACCAACCTGCTAATTCAATTGGTGCAACAACATTCAAACAATTTATTTTTTTCTTGTATCGGCTTAAATTAACATAAAGATATGCATTCACTGGGTAGCTCTAATGATTGAGCGCTTCTTGCTCATCACCTCTCGGGGGGGGGGGGGAGGTTAAAGGTGAGTAATTTTAGAGTCGGTCAAGATTCCACTTAGAACCTATTCGTCGGAACCAGTTTTTCAATTTTTAAAATTTAGAATCTACCATGTCACAAGTTGCAAAATTAATTCTAGGGTCTACTTAGGCTCCACCTATAATTATATTGGATTGTCACCTTTAATAATCAATATTTTTTATTACAATATACTGACTCCAACTCATATTTAGACATACTAAGAATATGAAATATTAATAAAGTAAGAATCTCAATAATGGATATTGTTGGAAATAGAAGCTTAGACTAGTGGTTTCATATTACATACTCATTATTGGACATCATGAAATACTGCAAGATCATGTGAAAACATAAAACAATAAAAACACAAACTTGTTCCATATTCTAGGAATCTCATCCACGAAACCGGTTCCTCAATTTTTGGAATTTAGAACTTTCCTACATACTCTAGAACTAGATTGATTCTTATAGGTCTGGTACTGACCATTATTTGCGTCATGCTTAGCCTGAGGGGGCTTGGGCCTTGTTTAATGCAAGTTATAAGGCGTTATTTGGTTCGTCGGTCGGGTTGACTAGTTCTTGATTGCTTCGATTCTTTCACGAAATAAAGGGACCGGATCCTTCCCCAATTCTCAGTTCCGCCAATTGAACTTGCGATCTGGAGTGGGTCGACGAATGAAGAGAGAGAGAGAGTCTATTGCAATGAGTGAGGAGAGATATTTAATAAATGGGACTTACCTTGCAATGGGTCGATTAATGAATAGAGCGTTCTACTATTGATATGGAAAATCGGACCTATCCAATAATTTCTGATGTTTCGGATCCTGCGGATGACCTCGTTCCCCAATTTAGCATTCTAATACTTTCAAAAATCTAGTTTTCTATCTTTTGCATGACCGTTGAACATCACCAAGACGCACTCTTTTCAATGGTATATATAAAAGTTCAACCAATATTATCATCCCTATTGAGATGTAATTCATTCTTCCCATCAACAAGAGGACACGGAAGTTCCACTTCCTAGTGAGTGGGTAAGGGTCCAAGGGAGCTGCCTTGGTGGGGGTTGCGGGCCGCACCTCAAATCGCTAAAAGGTTTTTATAATTTAATCCCATATCTTATTGATAGTTTGAGTTTCGGCCCATGAATATTTACTTGGTATATATAATTTCTTGTTCTTATAATTGAGAGTTGTAATGGAGTGATGTAATGTGATAATTATAGTGAAATTTTTTTATTGAATATAGCTCTAATTTAAGGATAAATTAAGATAAATTTTGTGGCTCGATTTTTCTTTCTAGTTTTTACTCTCTATTTCTTTGTGTTTGAGCACATAATTGTGACAATCCAGTTGAGCAGCACACCCAAGGCCAAGCCAATCTCTACATAAAAGAATAAAAAGTCAAAGTAACTACATTTCCCGTCGGACCCTAAAGTGAATAATTTGCTTCTAATGGTGTCATAATCTTAGACAGCGCGAAAGCCTTTTTTTTTTTTTTTTCACTAGGGCAAACCGGGAAAAAAAAAAAAAGAACCACCTTGAATCAAAACAATGTCTCCTCTCCCCAGCGTCGCTACCATCTTTCTTCTCTTGTGAAATTTCCACTTCGACCGACACCGCACCACGACCTCTCCTATCAAGGGCCTGCTGCAGCCACATGGCTTTTGGGGCTTAGCTATCCGGACGTCGAGAGAATGAAAACAAGGGCAGCTTGGGAAGCTCGACTTTTCTTCATTTTGGCGTGACAGCTTCCTTTGCCACATGGGATCGATCTAAGACCTCCTAAGCTTATTGCACCTTTGCAGCGCATCCGTCGTCATGTGCAAAAAGAAGACCTCCCCCGGCGTACATGTGAAAGGCTGATTCGTCTTAATTTTCCGCCAAACTACAATAAAAAAAAATTAGATAAAAAAAAAATGCGAAATTAGGCATCACATGTGATCCTTGGCCTTTTCCACGAAGATAATATCTCATAAATAAAAATTATTTTAAAACTCAATTTTTCATTCTCCATTTTCCATTTTTAATAAATCCTCGATTTAGATAGCTTACAAAACTTGCATAACTAGAAAGAGACACAGAAAGAGAGACGGGCGTAGTGATAATCGACGGCTCAACGGTGCATGCCTTTGTGGGCGACGAGAAGCAGTTCAAAAAGAGTGTGGATGAGCGGTTCGCCTCCCTGGACCTGAACCGCGATGGTGTCCTCTCCCAGTCTGAGCGCCGCAAGGCCTTCGAGTCCATGCGCCTCATGCAGACCCACTTCGGCGTCAACGTCGCCACCCCGCCGCAGGAACTCACCCACCTCTATGGCTCCATCTTCGAGCGCTTTGACTGTGACAGCAGCAGCGCTGTTGACCTAGAGGAGCTTCGGTCGGAGATGTGGAAGATCATGCTCACCATCGCGGACGGCCTCGGATCATGCCCCATCTAAGTGGTGCTCAACGACGACAGCTTCAGCTTCCTCAAGCACGCTGCGGACCTCGAGGCCTCAAAGCTCGGTGACGGCGAGGCCAAGTCGTGCCGGTGGGTCGGTGATCAGTGAGTAATAAATAAGATTCGGGACTTGCAATTGCATCCCCGAGAACATATTTTCTCTGCAGTTTGAATGGACCGGCCACAGTTTAGTTTAGTTTGCATTGGGTCGGGTCGGGTCTTTAACTCGGTCGGGTATGTGCCAGTTGGTTAGAATGATTACTAGGCCTTACAAGTTGAATCCCTTAAGGATCTGAATCTTAGGTCTTATTATAATAAAGCCTTCGTAATTGCATAAAAATTTGTAGCTCCGAAAACGGAGGCATTAGTAGTTATGTTTTGTCAGTCGGATTCGCTAAATTATCTAATTTTTTGGGTAGCAGAGTTACTCAATTATTTTATCGTCATGCTAATTCGGGATATTCGAGCTTCGAATCATAGTACTTTGTTTAACCAACTAGTGGGGAAGGTCACCAAATGTCATAAGGCAAATGGATGGCATCAAAAAAGTAGAATTGATGTGATCATAAGCACGGCTGTCGATGGCTCCGGACGGGTATCCTTTTTGGAAGAATGGTGTTTTTCTATTACTTGAGAAGAACCTGAACTAAACACCCGACTCTGGTTGGTTATCGGTTTTATTTTCCTGTTGGTCATAGACGTTGAATCAATCTCTATTTACCAGGACTTACACTTTTCCAGCACAAATTTTGCGACAAATTGCTAGGAAGCAAGAAACTTGAGAGGAGTGATTGCTTCTATTGATACGGCTCCTCAAAATGTTGGATGTGGTTTATACTCCTCATTGACAAAAATAGTTACTAAGTATATATAATCTATTTCTTTTGTTATTGAATTATGTAAAAAAGAGGTGCGAGATGATAATTATAGTGGAATTTTCTATTGGACGTAACCCTAGTTTAAGGATGGATCAAGATAAAAATCTTGTTTCTCGATTTTTTTTTTTTTTCCTTACTTTCATTCTTTATTTCTTTGTGTTTGTACGTCGAATCCTAATACAAAATGCTTCCATCGCTACCGGCACCCTTCAAGATTTTCAATCACAATGAGCACCAATGTGAGACTGAACTAACACTCTGAAGTAAGATTTACTCCAAAATCCCGTCTTATTCTCATCATCAAGATTTGCTCTTGTTCTTGGTCGGGCTTAATCGGTGAGGACAGTGAAATCCAGTGAGAAGAGAAGAGTCTAGTACAGATGGAGAAGAAAGAGGAGGGAGAAGGTGAGGGCTTTATGCAATGGTTTAGGTTTTGTCCCCCGTGGGGTGGAGGAAGGAGCTACAGAAGTTAGGTCCACCTACAATTGAAAAGGGGAGTTCTTCCCACTCTCGAGAGTACACATTGAAAGCTACTCACCCAATTATTTGAAGGTAAAGATTGGTAAATCTATTGACTCTCATATTTTGAGGTAACTATCATCATCAATTATTAGGAGATAACATCATTCAGCTCATGTCGGTACTTTATTTTTGTATTGAATGCACTTACATAATAATGACACGTGAAGAAACAAGTCAATTGTGAGGATTTTAAAAGAGTTATGATTCCTTTTGAACAGGATTTTAATTAGATAGTTTTTTAAAATTCGTTATACCAAAGTAAATGTAATTCTCACAAAAAAACCTAATCCCTCAAATAGAACGAAACCCTAAGCCAACCCGGCACCAACCACCTCTGTTCCCTAGTCTCCCCACACTACAAGATATAGTGTAGATAGTGACATTTTCGAGCCTAATGGAAACATCCAACAAACGTCCCTGACTAAATTGAGAAAATTTCCGTGAACGGCTCAATGCCATCGGGATATACAACATTCGAGATGCACCTCAACAAGCGTCCCAATTTTTTTGTCCCCTCTAGACTAACTTATTCAATATGATCAATATCATTGATCTCTTTAACATTTCTCTAACTTATCGTTAGCGTACAAAATGAGGATACACGTATCAAATTCGCTCTCCAGTATCATAGCATCTATAAATGACAATGATCCTGTTAATTAGTGCCCCCGAGATGCTTCTTTTAGTATACTTAATTCAAAATAATGCATTTTCCGAAATAACTAATCGTATTTTACATGTGGATAACAAATGCTTTGGAAATTGCAAAAAAAAAAAAAAAATTAATTGATTACTTAACAAGTATTCTTTAAGGTACTCGTTAACAAACTCTACGCGATTAAATTCTTTCGAATAAAAAATCCACCAGAGACAAGAAGCTTTTCCCAATAAGAAAATCTCAGTGGCTTTTTAACCCTTTTCTATTTAAGTGAGTCAAAAGTAAGAACCAAAGAGTAAGTAATGTTTCTAGTGGCCCTACATTCATTTGTATATTTATTTATGCAATTATCTTTCTTGATCGAATGCCAAAGACAGATGGGACAACCACTTCCCATTGCTCACTAACCCAAGAGCCAACGGGCCTCAATCCTATTTTCACAAAGCCCAAGATCCAGCAGGCCCTTAAACCCATACGCAAGTTGCTAAACCAGTAGACGAAAATCACACCCAGAAAAACAGATGAAAAATGTCCAAAAGCAGGGTTTTCAAACCCGACCCAATTCGAGAACAGATATGCCCGGCGGTTCGCAGGACCCACCAGTTCAACCGGTTCCATCGCCGGTCGAACCGTTGGAACAATTTTGTCTCAAGTTACACGTTTTATCAGTCTAAGTTAGATCAAGACATACAAAAAAAAAAAAAAAAATCTAAGTTCCCGCTAAAACAGTTATCCATGATCCCTCGCTTCTGCAAGGTTAAAATATTGTTTTTTATAGGGCCAAAATATCCGTCATATAGTTTGGCAATTCACCGAGTTGACTAATTCTTGACCACTATGATTTTATGAAAAATGATTGATTTGGAAAATATTTTTTTCTAAAAATAATCACTTGTATCGCCTATAAAAATGAATAAACAAAAAATATTTTCACCGTTTACAAAAGTGTTTAAGCATAAATTATTATTGATAATGAAAATATTTTTCGTTGGCTAATTATTTCAAAAAATAAAAGTGATTACTTTTAGAATTTTTTTTTTCCAAATCATTCATTTTTCTTGAAATAAATGAAACCCAAATGTTAACTTTGTCTCAAAGTCTCTAGAAAATTCAATACCTCGTGGGCTTGCATGAGAATTCACCTTCATCTGGACAAATATGGCTGCCCTTGCAAACGAAATGTTTCAGACCCTGCAAAAATTCAAAATTTTAACACTTTCAACATCTAAGTTTCCATCTTCTGTGTTAGAAATATATTATTTAATTTGGAGTATCTCTCGTATCATAAACTCGTTATTCTAATTGATTGTATTTTATACTATAATGTTATGTTACTATAGATAACAATTTTGTAAAGCCTATAAATAGGCTTATGTATAGTTCAATGAAATACACAGAAAATTCCACAATTTTATTTTCCACTTTACACTTATCACGATATCATAGCCACTATAGATTGAGAAATGACCACTGAGTCTGTTACAAGGTGGTGGCCGCAACAACATTAATCGGTCGCTCGATGTCTGTATTTGGCTAAATCCACCGCTGTTGAGTGCTATACCGCCACTTGCTGTTGCTTCTTTCGTAAAATGACACCACCATTAGACTCACCACCACCAAAAGAACTAGACCATGAAATTTCATCGCTTTTAGCCGCCAGACAAGGTCTCACGCTTCGCCACGTGCCGCTTACCTCTTGGACTCATGGACCCCGATAAGTTTCAGTGCTGTTTTGACATTTTTAATACCATAATTCGGCAAATCAACACCACCATCCACCTCTACATCGATCGGGGAGTTAGAATATGGGAAGATTGTCGTCGCACGGCATGTCACGCACTGTCGAAAGCTTCTGCTAGCGGCCCTCCCAAGATCTGTCGCACTTGCTGACGAGTGATGTCATTAGACATGTCATCATCACGTCACCTACCATAGGTAACATATCTCCTTAAGAGCACTTGTATAGTAATGTTTCGAATTACAATCTTCTTCAAGTCTTTGATAATGTCTGTTTCATGCATCTACTCCCTAATGAAGGCATGAAGTTAGAGCCTTATGCTCGCTTATGTTGCTTCCTTGAGTATGACATTGAGCATAAATGGTATATATGTTGGGATCCAGTCTCTAAATGTCTACGTGTCTCATCATGGTACTTTTTAGGAACTCTCATCTCTCTATCCTTTTGAGTCATCTTTAACCATTCACTTCTTTACCAACCTTTTAGTGGAATATTTCATAATGATGACACGCTTGCATTTTCCTCTTCAGAGTTGTCCTGTTCTAATCTTGATGCAAGTACATCTAGCAATCCCATTTCGGGAGCTCCTGACATGTCCATGTCATCTGCAAATTCTCCGCCCGTAGAAATACCTTCTTCTCCTGTTCGTCATTCCACCCATGTAAGTTAACCATATGTTTAGCTTCATGATTTTCATTATTACTCTACTATTTGCTTATTTCCACAAGCCTCATACATTTAGAGAAGCTTGCACTAATCCTCTTTGGTAGCAAGCAACGGTGGATGAGTTGCAAGCGTTAGATAAATCCTATACTTAGGATTTGGTTGATTTGCCACATAAAAAGTTTGCTATAGGTTTTAAATGGGTGTATAAGACCAAAACAAAGGCAGATGGTATAACGGAATGCTATAAAACTTGACTACTAGCAAAAGGTTTTACTCAGGAGTATGGGATTGATTATGATGAAATGTTTGCTCTAGTTGCATGTCTTACGTCCATTCAAAGCCTTCTTGTTGTCGCCTCTATTAAGTGATGGCCTTTGCTCCAAATGGATGTTAAAAATACAATTCTTAATGGTGATCATACTAAGGAAGTATATATGAACCTCCTCCAGGATATACTATTTTTGATAAAGTGTGTCAATTCCGTCAAGCATTATATGGATTGAAGCAGTCTCTTCGCACTTGGTACTCTAAGCTCAGCTCTACCTTGGAGCGCCTTGGATTTAAATCTAGTATCTATGACAATGCTTTATTTGTTCAACGAAAGTCTTGTGGGTATTTTCTACTACTTTTATATGTGGACAACATGGTTATAACTAGCAATGATTAAACCAACACTACAAAATTCTAGCTATATCTCAATTAATAGTTTGAAATGAAAGATGTTGGCCGACTCAGTTATTTTCTAAGTTTAGAGGTTACTTTAGATTTCTCTGACTATTATCTTTCTCAAGCTAAATATGTCACTAATGTCCTTTTTTGAGCAGGACTCATTAATAACAAGACTAGTGCAACTCCCATTGAGGCTAATGCCAAATTTAATGACAAAGATGACACTCTTCTTTCAAATCATACTCTCTATCGACAACCAGTTGGTAGTCTTATATACCTCATTGTGACTCCTCTTGACATAGCCTACGATGGTCACATTGTTAGTCAATTCATTACTACACTGGGAACCACTCATTTTCAAATCGTTCTTCGCTATTTTAAGGGCACCTTATTAGATTGGTCTTCACTTTTTTTGCTAAATCTATCTTAGAGTTGAAAGCTTGCTTTGATGTTGACTAGGCTAGCAACTCTCTTAATCATCGCTCCACCACTACTACTGCTTCTTTCTAGGTAACTCACTAATCTCCTAGTGTAGCAAGAAATTGACTATTGTCGCTCGTTCTAGTATGAAAGCAAAATATTGTGCTCTAGCTAATACAACAATAGAATTATTATGATTATGATGGTTATTAGAGGACATGGGTGTCCGTCATACCGTTCCACGACACTTTATTGTGACAATCAAAGTACTATTTAAATAGCACATGACGATGTTTTCCATAAACACATCAAGCATATCTAGATAGATTGCCATTTTATATGTTCTCATAGACTTCAAGGCGCCATTCATTTTGTCTCCACTTCATCGGTTAATCAAATTGCTGATATATTCACTAAGGCACATTCACCGGGGCATTTTCAAGATCTCTTCTCTAAACTTCAATGGACTTCTTCCCTATCATGTTGAGTTTGAGGGGATTTTAGAAATATTTATGTAATTATGAGTATTCCTCAAATCATAATATGATTATAAGTATTTCTAGTATCATAATCTCGTTATTCGGATTGATTGTAATGTCATTTTGTAAGGCCTATGAATAGACTCATGATAATTCCATGAAATACATAGAAAATTTCACAACTTTGTTTTTTGCTTTACATTTATCATTTGGCATGACTCTTGCACATCATCAAGAAGCGCATTCTTTTTGTCTCCAATTAAAGAAGCAAAGGTGATTTCTAGTGAAAACATACTATAAAACCCAACGTGATAAATTGCAGTATTTCAAGTCGCTATTTAGGATGATTGACGTTTACGTAGGTGATTATTGATCAAAATTGATAAATTATTAGAAGATTTAAAAATGCAATCCTGAACAAAAGTTCAGCAACTTGTACTACCAAAGGGGGTGCAAATAAAGTTGTGGACTGCAATTATTGTCCTCGAATTTCGAGCACTAAGTATGCTTTTCCCATTGGACACACAAAAAAAAAAAAAAAGTATGCTTCCCCCAAAAGGAAACATTTAAAAGAAATCAATTTGTGTACATTGTATTGTAAAGTGTCCACGTTACCCCCGAGGAATAATTAAAAATAAAATAAAATATCTCTCTCACTTTATTCCCTATAAAAAAGTAAACAGAAAAATATCAAATTCACTTTTTTTTTTCTTTTTGCTTTCCATTTTCGTTTTTAACATATCCTCACTTCAGACTAGCTACCAGTTTCGAGCTTCGACAAAACTCACGTAACCATAAAGACAGAGAGAGAGAGAGAGAGTAGGTAAGAGATGGGGATGGTGATAATCGACGGCTCGACGGTGCGCGCCTTCGTCGGCGACGAGGAGCAGTTCAAGAAGAGCGTCGACGAGCGGTTCGCCGCCCTGGACCTGAACCGCGACGGCGTCCTCTCCCGGTCGGAGCTCCGCAAGGCCTTCGAGTCCATGCGCCTCATCGAGTCCGACTTCGGGGTGGACGTCGCCACCCCGCCGCAGGAGCTCACCCGCCTCTACGACTCCATCTTCGAGCGCTTCGACGGCGACGGCAGCGGCGACGTCGACCAGGAGGAGTTCCGGTCGGAGATGCGGAAGATCATGCTCGCCATCGCCGACGGCCTCGGCTCGTGCCCCATCCAGATGGCGCTCGAGGACGACGACCCCAGCTGCCTCAAGCGCGCCGTGGACCTCGAGGCCTCGAAGCTCGGCGAGGCCAAGCCGTGATGCTTCGATCCGGCCGGCCTGGCCGGCCGGTCGAGCGGTGAGTGATGAATAAGCTCCGGGATTTGTAGCAATGATGAACCTGAGAATCTGTTTTCTCCGTAGTGCCCGTTTGCTACGGTTCGGGTCGGGTCTTGTGTTCGGTCATGTATGTGCTAATATTCGTGAAGCATATTTCTTTAGAATATCGATTTTATATAATATGAGAAAGATTAAATCGATGAGCAAGTGACCCATTGATTCGCGTTGTCGTGTTAACGGCTAAGCCTACCGTTTCTTGGTGGACGTCCTTTTTTATCTACAACAACCAGCCTCCACCCCACCACTGACGGCGGACCACGGCCGCCACCGGCAATGTGGCTGGTGGTTGCCACTAGGGCCACCAATTGGGACATCATCAATGGTGTTTGGTGGTTCACATGCTGTTTGTAGATACCATATAGATCTGTCCTTTTTCTCTTTTTTATTTTGGTTTTTACATCTTAGTGCTTTTGGTCATCATTTCTTCGTTTTAGTGATGAGCATCATATTTAAAACATGAGTTATTTTGGCGGGTTTGGATTAGGTCTGAATTGAGTTGGGTGCAGGTTACATGAATTACTTCATATGAAAATGAGTTTATATGGGTCAATATAGTCCACAGGCATATGTGGTCCACTCAAACCTACTTACCCGTTCGCCACTTCTACTCTCAATTGTAATGTTGACCGCACTCATGTTGGATGCTAAAGGCCAAAATTATGCAAGAAAGGCATGCATGAGTATAGCCACTCTCACATTAAGAATTGACGATCCCATGAAAAGTCATGACGGGTTGATTTTTAGTTCTCGAGATCTTCCTTTTGCTTAAAATTTGAGGTGCAGCTTTGAGTTCTAATCCTTATTTGGTGGATTTTAGTGTTTATCATTTTGATGAGCTCAGGTTTGTGTAGTCTCATTTATTTAGTGGGGAGAGAATCCACAAAATGAAGAGTTCTGCACATAAGGATTTATAGATAGATAGTAACCAATTTTCAGTGGGGTCAATTGGTGCTCCGTCCCTGGCTTTCTGCCTACTCCTTTTCAAGGTCCATAATATATAAATTCTTGGTGTTGATATCTTTTCATTCCAAGCGAAAATCTTCTGACTAATTCATTCTTCTCTTCCTTTGTCTCTTCTTACGATAAGGAGTATCTAAGTCTCTGTTTTGACCGACTCAATCCATGCAAATTGGATCCGTCAAAATGGGTGAGGGACCCATTTCTTAATACGTATTTAATGGGCTGAAACATTAAATGGGTTGCGTTATATTTAATGAATTAGTCATAAATAAGTTTAGACCCAATTCTATAGTCATAAATGAGTTTGATATGTATATGAAATGGATTTACAATTTATTTAGACCCTATCCACTTTTATAACTTTCTCTTGCATTTACTTGATCTTGCATTTACCTTAATCTCTGTATGAATTTTCCTAAATTTGGTTAAACATAGAAGTGTTTTAGTAATACGGATCGGGTCATGTATATATCTGATATAAACCACTAAATTTGTATCGTATTGAAATGAGTTGAAATGACTTAGATGGGTCAATTTATGTTGAACTATTTTTGGCTCAATACGTCTATAGATGAGCCTGATGGAACTTGTCACTTCACTACCTCATTTCTATTTTTCTACTATAGTGATCAAGTCCCTCTCTCCATCTTTTTTTCACCTTGCCATCCAACTATTGTGCTCTTCTCCCCCATTTGTCAATGTTCACTCACTCTAACTCCCATACTTTTGCTGAACTCTTTATTAAATTACATGTTGGATATAAGAATATCCTTAAATTGCTTTATTTAGGTCTTGTGACCTCAACATCTTTGGACATAAAACAACTAGAGAGTAGAGTCAATAACAAGGCTCGAGAAATGTACTTTACCAAATTTGGAGAGTTGAGACGTGTGAGTACCAACACGTTAAAATAAAGAACATAGTCCTATCGATCCACCAACAATACATGCGTTAGACAGGCAAAGCGGCCATCAGTTGATCTCGGAAAACACCTGGTTTTAGGTGAAGAACCCTGAAACTTCCAAGGGTCCTAGGAGTACCCCGGTTTAGTGAACTCTTTATTAGATCACGTTGTGTTCTCAATCCCACATTCATAAATGTTCGCTCACTCCAACACCTATAATTTTGCTGAACTCTTTATCAGATCACATGCTGAAGGCACTCGTTTGTTAATTTTGGGGGAAAAAAGAACAGTGACGTGACGGTGCACTTCATGATTATTGTCCTTTCTCCCCGTCGAATTGGCGGGACATCGTCATAGCAAAGATGCAGCACTCGATTTGTCGGACGTACCACGCTTACACAAAACGAAGACAAGGAGGAACTCGGGTACTTGATTAAAAAAAAATGGGTGCAAGTTTAAGCACTTGCGACCCATGAGATAATTTTCTTAAAAGTCTTTATTGCACTATGAAGTGATCAATTTAATTTTAATTTTTCAATTCGATCGATATAATCATAAATCTATTAAAAATTTATCAATTTAACTATAAAAATTTTAATATAATCATTCTAGCTAAATTTAATTATAAAATTAATGAAAAATTATAAAAAGTCCAAAAAAATTTCAAAAAATTATCCACGTCAACATTGGTGATACTACGCAGCATGATTAATGTGTACTTCAGCAATTTTAAGGCAAAATTACTCAAATGAACTCAATTGACAAATTCTCAAAAGATTTAAGATTAAATCAGTCAAATAAAAAAGTTTATGATTGAATTGGCACGATTAAAATATATTCATGACAATTTTAGTAATTTGCTCAGAAGGAGACTCGTCGCCGCACAACTTTAGAGTAGGGTCGAGCCATTTTTGTTGGATATTTTTGGCAATCCTTTATCGGGGCACGATGTTTTCTGAATTGAAGCGGGCAAATAATTCCATCACTAAGATCACCGAAAGGACCGATAGAAAGATAAGGCGCATAATCTAGGAAAAGAGCCATGATCGAGACAAGAAGAATCCCAATTAAGCTCGATCTCGTGCAAGAATTGTGGTCCACATTCGGTCGGTCGGAACAAGGACTGTGTAGATGTCACAAGTACCTCGCCTTTTTCTTTTAATTCGATTAAGTACTTGAACCGAACAATAGGCTACTTCTATTAAGATAATTTAATTTAGTGGTCATACTTGACGTGGCTAACTTCACCATTAAGACACCTTTAGTTGGACACGTTGCATGCCGATGCGTCGTTTAGCAATGATGCCAAGTCGGAAAATAAACCATCGGGCAGTTGAGATGCATCCACATCGCTCTCAATACATAGATCTTAATCAAGGCTCCGTTTATTTCGCTAGGTAAATGAATGATTGAAAAAGAAATTTCTCTGAAATCGATTGTTTGCACCACTTCAAATAATTAGATAGTGAAAAATGTTTTTATCATCGACAATAATTTTAGGCTCACTCTATTTCCACTCTTTCATTGGCTTCTAACACCCCAATAACATTAAATTGGCTACATTAATTCTCACAGGTTCCATTATTGGTTTAAGATTATTAAAAGAAAAACTTACCCACATCACTTTCCAACAACTTCTTTTTTTTTTTTTACACTAGCCGATTCATCCACACTCATTACATTTCAACGTTTCCTTCATGTTTGTCTTCTTCAAAACTTATTCTCAACTATTATAACCTAAGCAGGTGTAAAGAAATATTAATTTTATCTACAAATTGTTTACTTTATTTTCGTAGATTATCCTCGTGAATGTGAATTTTTTTTACTTTGAATTTTGGTATAAATTACTCAAAAATCGAATCTTGTGGCTATGTATGCATTATATATAATTTACTCAAAAATTATCATCTTACTTGTGCTTAATTTTCATTTTGAAATTTTAATAAATAATATAAGCAGTCATTTTTAGGAAAATTATTTTCAGATTATTCATTTCTCTAAAAATAAACAAAACATTAATCTCTATTTTTTTTTTTTTTTTTACTTTTCGTTTCTCTATTATTATTTTTTTGGAGCCACCGGTGTCCGCCCATGAACGAGAGTAGAACCGCCACAAGCCTCGCGCCACCATAGCCAACTCGCGCCACCAAGACTAACGACCATCATATAAATCGTACCACACTAGCTTGCATCACCACCACCAATGACCATCGTGACCCGCTCAATAAGGGGCTTTGCATCACCCATGTTCAATATTAACAAATATTATTTTAGAGGGGCATGTAGTTTGTCTCTAGTGAAATTGAAATAGATAAAAAAGAAAAAGAAGTATAAGAGATAATTTTAAATTTAGAGTGGAGCTCACAAAAGTTAATGCAGTTAATTCAATGTAAAATAGGGTTTCAAGAGCTAATAAGAGGTTAGAAATAGCGAGAGCCTTATTTTATATCTAAACATTTATGTGGATGATGAATACATATTCATTTTAACATTTTAATGAATAATATAAGAGATCATTCTTAAGAAAATTATTTTCAGATTATTAATTTCTCTCAAAATAAACAAAGCATTAACCTCTATTTTTTTTTTTTTTTCGTACTTTTCGTTTCTCTATTTTTTTCCGGTCCCCCTCCCCCAGGGCACTTGCGCACGCCACCATAGCCCACCTTCGTTTTACGTTCGAGTTAATAAGACAGGTCGGCAAAAACCTTACGACTCAACATACGGTTTAACGGAAGTATTAACTCGAGCTACTTTTCGAAAAATAAGACCCTACATTGAATAGGAAAGAAAAATTCAAAGACGTAATTGAAAGTCCGGCAGAATTTTAGGAATTTACGGATTTCTTATCCCTGTCTCGTCATAAAATAAATTTTTGGTATGTGATTTAAGGTTGGTGGACCGACTAGTCTTGTCTTAGACACCACCTCCAACTTCTCCAATTTTTCACGCCTCCTCTCTCAAATGGTTGAATTCCCCAGCTCGATTTCTTCTTTGACGACTACCCATTCCAGGACAAAAACAAAAGTGGGGGGAAGAAGAAGATAAATGTCACCGTCCGTTCTTGAGATCGTTCGGCCAAACGTCGCTCTCAGCTCGTTTTAGTTTTAGGGCAGAGGAGGAGTAGGTGCACTGTCTCGTCCTGTCCTTTTTACGCCCTTTTTCTTAACTGTGAATTTCGCTGGCCGAAAGTTGCTGGCGGAAGGTGTCCCTGCCGACCTCTAAAACGTCGACGCTTGAAAAGAATGAATAATTATTGACCGAAGAGACATAAATAATCATTATTTTGGGAGAGCGAGGAGGGTGATTCATCGTGAAGTCAGGGAAAGGAATAAAAGTCACTTCCATGTGGGAACCCTCGACATTAAATATCAATATTTGAAATCGTAATAAATTTCTGGTGCTGAAATCAATAAAATAATACTTTTTGACAACAGAGCGACCCTGTTGGAACTAGGAATCTATAGGGGTGCCTCCTCCTCCCTTCTTTTTCTTTTCTTTTCTCTCTCTTTGGTAAAATCAATGGAGGTGGCACTTGCTGATGCGTCAACTTGTCTGTGGTGCATCTAGGGAAGGTGGTAAAAACCTTGACGGAGAAGTGCAAACCCAAAAACCAGGAGAGAGAGAGAGAGAGAGAAATAAGGGTTTTTCTGCAGAGGAACGCCAAGTGCCAAATCTCATGCTCTTAATGTTCCGGATGAAGAATGTACATCGAGATCTTCTGTCTTTTGTTTGGTATGTTGTGTCATATGCACAAGAGATTGTGTTGCTGTTGTGTACAACGAAAGGGTCAGAATTCAGGCGTGTTTTGGATGAGATTCCTCCCTCTCCCGTACCTTCCGAACGTGAACCTCCCCGTGGAAACTGATCTCTTCATCTCCGGCGGGCTCCTTTCGATCTGCGGCGTCGCTCTTGCTCCGTGGCCGGAGTTGGAATCTTCTCCTCCGCCGACGGGTGGCTTCGAGGGTCCAATTCCGGTCTCGACTTGCACGTCCTCCGCTAGAATGCAATCGAGACGACGATGATGATCGTCGTCGTCGTTATCTTCGCAATCCCGTAGAATGTCCGCGACCGAGACCCGTCCTTGCGTTTGGCCGGAGTTCAAGGACACGGATCTCCTCATTCTTTGAGCATCATCTTGGCCAAGTGCAATTTCCCTGTCTTGGGTTGTCCCCGGAGCGCGAAATGGAGACTTCGAAGTGGCAAGGCCATGGCTAGCGGCGGCCTCATCGTGATCCTCGATCCTCAAATCATCGCGGATCTCCAGGACGGTCTCATCTCTGTGCCGGGATCCTAGCGCTTCGACATCATGGCTAGGCCGAGGAGCTTCTTGGGCAGGCACTGTGTCTTGGGGAAGAGTCATCGGCGGCGGGTCGTGATTAGCCGCGGCGATGTTGGATCGGCAGAGCGGGCAGCTCGAGTGCGACTTGAGCCAGGTATCGATACACGGCAGGTGGAAAGCGTGGTTGCACTTGGGCAGCAGCCGCAGGCTCTCGTCCTCCCGGAACTCGCTGAGGCAGACCGAGCAGTCCGTGCCCTCGACGAGGCCGTCGCCTCTCTTGTACTTGCAGACGGCTATCGACTTGATCGCCGCCTCGTCGAGCCCGGCCGGCGCGGCGTTCTGCCACGACCCGCTGTTCATCTGATGGTCCCCGGCGGAATCCGCCAGGTCCAGGGAGTAGTTGCTCCCTCTCCTCCTCCGGCAGTACTTGGTGATGATGGTGTAGTAGCTCACTAGGAGGAAGGCGCTGGCCAGTATGCCGATGACGGCAATGACCAGGGGAGAGAAGTAGGTGCCTCCAGAGCCATCGTCCCCGGAGTAGACATCAGGTGGGGGTGGAGGGAAGATGACGTAGCACCACTGTGGGCAGTAGATGGAGCAGAATCCTAGGGAGCAGTCTTTGTAGGTGTCGTATGGTGCCCAGGGGTTAGGGCCGGAAGATCCCATTTTTTGTCTGCTCTGATTTGGGGGCACTAAGTGCTGGGACAGAGTGCCAGGATGTCTGGTTTCCCACACAATCTGAGCTTAACTTGCATATCAGGAAGGGGAGAGAGAGAAAGAGAGAGATGATGGCAAGTTGTCAAAGGAAAAAGAAGTGCAAAAGGCGGGTCGTGGATGAAAAGGGAAGCAAAGTTGAGGGGGGAAGAGAGAGATAGGAGAGATGGAAAGGTGACATGCCACCTTATCATCTGCTTTTAAATTTCTTTTGGGTGGGGGTCTTTGATGAAGGGTGAAGTTTCTACATAGGAGGTGATGGTTTGTTGACTGACTGAATATGATTGGTCGGTAGGTTGAGTTCTCCCCATCGGAGCAATTAATCAAATTGAAGTTCTCTCGAGCGAGGAGAAAGGTGATATGATCAAAAATAGGAGGAGCCATTGTGCAACGAGGCAGGCGAGTGTAGGTGAGAGGAATCTGGCGCATAGCTTTGCGTTTTAAGCGTGAAAATGAGAGCGCCACCCACTTTCTGAGTTGATCGACCAATGAAAACACCGCACGTCGGAGAACATGATGCCAAAAAAAAAAAAAAAAAACAGAGGATGTCTACCTAGTTTCTGTACTTGGTGGTGCCGGCGTGAACTTAAATATTCCAACATTCGGTAACGAAAATGAGATTCTCACAGTAACAAATAAGGCAAGCTATTGTGCCCATCGTTCAAATCGAATAAGAGATTATACCTCACAAATCTGGATTTGTAGTTTAGCCATCTAACGAGTCGTTTTCTGAGTCATAAGCGGTTTGTTGAGCGTTGGTCAAAGAGACTCTAGATCTGTATCGTAGCATTTGAGGTCAATGGTACATAATCTTTGTTTTTCCTGCCGAGATGGTGCTTTAAGACATGATTAACAAAGCGTCGGCATCTCTGGGTAGGTGGGAGTTGAAAGGACAAAAGTTTCGTATTCCAATCAACAGAAAAGGGTAATTTGAGAGAGTGAGTGAGAGAGAGAGGTTATCCACCAAGACATGCCAAACGAAAAAAGAGACCATGTTCGCGACCGGGCTTACGCTTTGTGCAAAGCATCAGATCTTCGAATGAGTTTCATGCAATGAGTAAATCACAACTTCATTTCCCACTTCTAGCAACTATAGTCTTATTCAATATCACGTCCTCCAATCAAGTTGCATTTCAGCTGTCAAACAAAAACATACATCGACCTCAAGTTTTTCGAGGCCTTTTCTTGAAGTTCAGTGACAAGTGAACTAGCCAAGTTCCACTCAACTAAATTTTTTATTCTGTAAGAGGAGAGTCTCTTAATGCAGCGTACAAAAACAAGACATTGCGATTTCAGGCAGCCCTGACCACGTGGAGTAGAGCTCTTGTCAGAAGTTCTAGCCGCGGTAAGGAATGTGGACATTGCTCACTGTCATCGATTAACGCAGGCCGTGTAGTGATGCCTACGGTAAAAAAACATTACAGCCCGTAGAAGACAAACAATTACAGCATGAATTATCAAAATCAAATTACAAGCCTCGACATCAAATCGTTGTTTCTGAATTTCTATGGTGGGGGGAATTTTACTATTGACACTACGACCGACTCCCTAAGTCTATGCTCTTGCTTTTCTCTTGTCCTCCAGAGCCTGCACATGGAAGACGTTGGAAAATCAGAGCAAATATGCTGGATTAAAAATAGAAAAACCCAAAGAACCAAAAAAAAAGAAAAGGCAACATGCACAGTTAGTATCTTTTGCCTTTGTTGAACAGCTGCGTTTCTAAGAAAAATTAATAAGTCATTGGGAAGGAACGTTGTCTATCAAGCAAATGTCTAAGCAGCTTCTTTTCAACTCTGATAAGTATTTCCTAGTTACATGGTACAACAGATCGGAACTCTTCTCTTGAATATCATCCTTTTAACTTTGGTAGCCAATATTTGGGTGCAATAACTGCTTGGTTTTCGCATGTACATGCTTTCATCACATGAAGAATGGAATGGGGTCTATGACTCTCATTGATGAGGATCTAATGTAAAGGTTGTGCAGTGAACTCGCACGGTATCCAAAATGAAGAGGAACCCAGAGCCAATGAAATTAAAGTTCCCATATAACAATAAGCTTAAATCCATATCAAGCTTTACTGTAAAGCAAGTTGTCAAAATCACAAGCAGATCCAGGAAGCGGAAAAGAAGGCATTTAGAGCCAAATTTTACTAAAAAGAGCAGGAAGGGAAGCTCCTTTTTTTTTCCCTTCTAACAGTTGTTTGACGAGGAAAAGTACCTTGCTTTGGAACATTCTCATGGTCACCACAAGAGCGTCGCGCCTTCTACAAAAGTTACAGAAGAACATCATTTCAAGAATTGGCGGTACAATCTAGCTCCATCCAATGCATGAAAGAGAACACAAGATAAATATGAAGTAGCAATGCTTCTGTTAAAAACATATAAACAGGTGAGATAACAAAAATCACAGGCCAATGAGTATCAAAACTTTGGAGAGATGAATTCACTTCTATAGGGAGAGGAATAAAACGTGGTGGAACTTTATCCAGAGAAACTCAATTCGTCAGGACCTCATCACGCAGTATCCTGTTCGGGAATAATTATTGTTAACTATCCAGGATAAACACCTGAAAACATCGTTATTTTAAGTGGCTTGTGGCTCAAGGTCCAAAGCTTATCAATAGAAAAGAAAAAGAAGCCATCACAATAGCTCAGTTGGCATGGGCATTTAGCAGGAAAATTGCAGCAGGTAAATTATTAGTTTCTGCATTTGATGTAGAAGATTAACAAACATAACTATCACCAGGCGATAAATTAAGCATAGTGTAGGTGCAAGCCACACTGGGGGTTCTGTTAGTCCAAAAGCTGAATTAGTGTCCTGGTTGTATTAGCAATGTAGTATCCTTGGCATAGAATTTACAGGCATAAATTACTTGCATCCCCTAAAATATTCTCACTTTGTACAGGCTAATGGGGCCAAGAGTTCAATTTCTCGTATTTACCTTTGAGACCCTCACCAATAGAAGAAAATAAAAATTTAAAATGATAAATATTTCAGGGTAAGAATAAACTTAACTATCTAAATATGGTGTAGCAAATGAATGCTAATGGTGACAATTAATATACACATCAAAATATGTATTACCGGACATTGTATGTGTTTATAGGATAGGATGATCCATCTGAACAAGTCAAAACAAACTGCGTCGAGAGCCCAGAAGGAACTTTTATCTGCAATAGTAGTGTCATATAAGTTCCTCCATTTGAAGTATAACCCAAAAATGGTGCCTTTCATTGACTTCTATGCTAATGTGAAGTAATGCAGTGGGAAAATCTCTCATGAAAGCAAATCAAATCAACTTGGGCATATCTTCACCATATTAAGAAGTGGCACTTTTAAAAGGCAACCCATTTATCTTGTTAAGAAAGACTACTAAAAACTGTCTGCGGTAACCAAATTAGTGCAACATCATCAATGTTATAGAAGTATAAGTTCAATTATTATAACTTGTGCATGACCTAGTGTTCATGTAATGCATGTGCTGTCCAATATATGTTGAATTTACAAGCACTTCACTTACAGACAACTGATTTGAGAACTTCTCAGCAATTAATATAGCCCCCGTTTCAATGATTTTGATCTCGTAGGCAGACCGTGCCAAAACTAGGGTAGCTGATTTCCAATTCTCAGAAGAATCAACCTGCATATAGTTTAGATCATGGACTGTCAAGAGTAGAACTTGCCACTAAAAAAAAAAAAAAAAAAAAACAGCCCAAATAAACTAGGGCAGCCGGTTCCCTATTCTCAGAAGAATCAATTTGCTCATGCGATTCTCAAGTCTGATTATTGAGACAGCCTAGGTGTACTTTAGGCATAATCCCTCAAAAACTTCAGCACAAGGTTAATTACAAGCATGTCCCTTTCAGAATTCATTCTAATTGAGGCTCACTATTATGGGACTCATTCTCCAAAACGCTTGGTATCAAAGCAACAGTACCATTGCTATAGAACTTCCCAATATGTTGGAAAATGCCAATTTGGATACAAAGTTCGATACCAGTTCAGCATATGAGAGTACACCAATTCGTAAAAAGCAAGTCAGAGGCTTAAGTCAGCCGATTCTATCCAAGACTACAAGCTCAGACAAGCAAGTTGTGTCTAGCAGATCTAAGAATTCTATATCTTTGACAAAACTTGCATTTTCATGCAAAAAAACATTAACTAGGGAAAGGAAAACCAAGCTAGTAGCATCTTGGTTTTCCCCCATTTTTCTGAAGAGAGAAGTTCAACAATATGCATAAGATCAGTCTCCCTCCCAAGGAATCATCTTAGCAAAGGAGAGAGTGCATGGTTTAAAGTTCCTCTAATGTTACTTTAAAAGAGTATTTCAACCTCTATTTTTCACTATTGGCTTCAGTGTATCCTTCCAATAGTCACTCAGTCTAGGGACAGGGCTAAGAATGCGAGATCAAGGGTTCAAAATCCCATGACCTCAACCACATAAGTAAGCATCACAGCAGGCAATAGTAAACATACTAGAGTAAGAAACAGAAATCAGTGCAACAGTACAACAAAACGGGTAAACAGCAAAGCCAACCACAACTTACCAGCATTATTACAATATTAAACATGGCCTGACCACTAGAAAGATATGTATCAATCTCCATTTGCATGTCTGCATCTGCAATGAAGCTAATCCATAAGCCATGACAAAGCATGCACTACAAGAAAAAATTTGTTAAGCAAGCTAGAACATGCTAACAGCATTAATTAATCTGGTACTCCATAGACTCTGCACTATTGATGCATTAGTCATCTAAACCAAATAAAGATGCAATAATTACACAAGAAACAATCACGCATATAAGAAAGATTAAAAAACCTTGGTGGTCTGAAACAAAGATACACACGAGAAAAGTCATAGAATAAGCATTACAAGCCATGCCTACATCAAAGAAGAATCAGGGAACATGTGCGCAGTCATTGATATTAGGTCCAATATACTTCTTTGACAAAGAAATATTTGCATAGCGATGAATAAATTTCTTACAAGGTCCACATTGGGACAATCAGTCCATTTTCCTTGAGGCCAAATTGAAAATTGTGCCCAACGTAAGTTGTGTCCTATTCTTGAAAAAATATAGAAGACTACATGTTGTCTAATCATTAGTTGGAAAAAGGAGACGCTGAGGCATACCAGAAAGCATTCCAGAAGAATAAGCATGAAAGGTTCTTTCTATTTAGAGAATTTTACAACAAAAAGTAACCACAGAGCTTCTGAAGATTGGAACTCGTCTAATCAATTCTTAAAAGATCTATGATTCCCTTTTTTTCTGGATGGTTTTATAGTTTTCCATTTTCACATCCAAGGGCTGCAAACACCCCACATACAAGATCATTTTCAAGGTCCCCCTCACATCAATGAACATAATGCTCACTTAGTACTGAAAGACTTTTGCTAGAGCCACTTTATCGACGTGTCAATAGAAGTACTGAATCTTTGCAAATCCACCCTTTGTTTAAGTACTTACCACATTTTATTTTATTCTGGTCGTTAGCAAAAAGCCTCACGATGTCCCCCTGCGTACAAGTTAAGCACAATAATTAGTACAATGCTTAATCGAACATACTATAGACTGACTAAGCAACACTTCTAATGAATCATTCCTCCAGATGTAGAAAAACTCTGCAATACAAGGTTAAAAAGGCTTTTGAACAAAAGCAGTATATGGAGAAAAGGCAGTTGGTGCAACCAAGTCGTGGTAGGTTATGTGCCATTGTAGCACAAACCCAAATATTTATCTATATCATGATGGATGCAAACTTAAAGAGAGACACTACCTAAGGCTGCTTCCAGAATTGACTCCTTAGACATCATGTATGAAAATTGATAAGTTATTCTGTGATAACACAATGAATCTAAGATGAGCATGTAAAAACTGCAGATGGACAAGAATGGAAGGTTGTTCGCAAAAACAACAGCAGACAAAGCAGATGTGACTTTGGCTCTCCCTATTTTACAACGATGAGAAAGCCCACCTAAGGTAGTTGAACCCAGAAGACTACAAAGGTAGATGAACCCCAAAGACTAGAAGAATTTCTTTGATCCACAACTTCTTCAGGGTACTAGTGAGCTCAACCCCAAATATCATCTCTCATTGAGGGTAAGTGGTTAACAATTAGCCATACTAGGTGTGGAATTGAGTTGGAAGAGATAGAGTTATCAAATCCAACCAGATTTCAAAATGAAGAAAGGGGCCTGAAAGAGAAATCTTTCCTGTCTAAAAGATATTTAAGCGGATCTCAAGCAGATATCTGCAAGTAATATGATGGTAACTTAGGGGACCATATCAAAGCCCCCCATCCCATAGATCCAGAATTGTCTCTTCAAGTAAGGAAGCAAGATATGACATTGCTCTATTGCAACAATATGGGCAACCACTGCAGTGCCCACTTATAATGGTCTCACAGCTAATAATTTTTCTTAATTAGACATGCCGAGGTTTGGGTTATGCGTACAAAGTTTATTACATGATCCTTGAGCAGATAAAAATTGATGCTCAAATTAGCAACCTACAGAGTGCTAGTCTTGATCTAGACAAGTACACTACATGTACTTATAAAATATAAGACCAATTCCTTGAAAGTGTGAATCACGAAATGGAAAGTCCCTTGACATGATTAGCAACTTTCCGCTGCTGGCCGAGTCGAAACATACTAGTCAATGAAATCACAAAGAATACTACAAAGAAAAAGTATTTCACAACTAAAACTATCTTTCTATCATCTTTGCAGATACTTGAACCTATGGGCTTCATATTGACTCTTGCTAGTCTAAATTGTAGCGCATGATAGAACCTGTAAGTGTAAATATACATTCAGAGGAGGGAGAATACCTGGCGGCCTTGGTCATCCATTGGTATGCATTCAACAACAATAAGCTTGTCAACGTCATCAGCAGTAACAACATATTCTGGATTTGTCGCACCTGAGTCAGTAAGCCCAAAGAAAGTTAACACAAAAGCTCCATAGAGAATTAACAAGGATTTTTGTTCATTGGCCAAAAAATTTCCCACAAATGAAGACTTCATCACACCACTTACCTTCAATGTACTTCGTAGTACCATCAGGAAGATGACGGACCCACTGATTTTGACAACAATGACAAGACCAACTTTAGCTTTCCAAACATGTACAGCAGCTGAAAGAAAGTACATAAACTAGAGTATCACCTGAAACATACAAAGTGAAGTTCCACGAACAGGATATCCGCACCCAAGAAGTTGGTTGCCTGGTGTAGCTTCACCAACAATCTGAAAACCATCTATACCCGGTCCCCCTGAATTGAACCAAGGCACATGAGAATGAATCAGAAATACTTTACTAGTTGTATACATGAGAATGTACACACCTTGAGAAGCACTGGAAGCAACACTGTCATCATTGTTAGGAGTTCGAGATACTCCCTCCATCAGTGTTCTATCTGAAGACCTACAGGGAATTGGTCCAACAACTGGGATGTTACATTGAAGGATATGTCTGTAACGAGAGAAATCTTGCTCAAAGAAAAGTCTTGCTTTAATTAAAGACATCAGGCCAAACTTCTTTCTGTAATAACATATATGTTCCATAGAACTTAATCTCAACTCAAGCACCAATTTCAATGATATGCATTGCCCTAACTCACTGCATGTTTAGGTAACAGATTTATGGAACTTATAGGATCATGCACCAAGTCTCAAACAGTCCATGCTGATCTAATTTTACTGCCACGAACCTTTTTGTTTTTTAGTCTGTTACTGCCACAAACTTAAACAGGTGAAGTTTGGCAGGAGCTGTAGAAGAAAATTCTTTGAGACAATTAAAGGGACAAGATGTAGGAAAAGTAAAAGCATAATAATACACAATGCAATCTGCTACATATACTAACACCCTGGCTACAATAGTTGAGAGTGCTTTTACAGCCAATAAAGTGATGGAAAGAACAAATTTGAACATCAAGGTCCTATATAACAATAATAGAAAGAAGAAAATAATTAACCAATAAAGATCATGAATTGGTTTTCTTAGGAACACTCAATAAATGGTCAAAGTGAAACTTTAAGCTCCTCAAAATGCCACAGTTCTCCTATGGTCCATAAACGTTGTAGCACAAAACTGTTATCTTCCTATTATAGGCCTAGCGGAATGTCCAACATTAATATCTTTAATTCAATAAAAAATGACATCTCTACACCAACTTCTTAAAATGCCAACATGAAATAAAATGTGAAGAATGCCAACCTGTGTGTATCAAATGCGAATTCTGCTGCATTATCAGTACCCAATGGCTGGCTCATTGCACGATCATATGTTAAGTTCTGCAAAGAGGTAGGTTGATTGTAATGCGTGTATTTTGACAAGTTGTTCGTTAGCTCCAAAGCATTCCCATCTTTATATGTGTCTCGACCGGAAACACCCTGATGATTGTGCACAGAAGAGCGGGAATATAACTAGCAGACATAAGATTGCAGTTTGTACTTCAAAAGGCATTATAATGGGACATGGTACAAGTAGAATACATGCTGAAGTTACCATCGATGTTTGGGGAACTTGTCTTGTTGGCATGCCAGACCAATAATTGTCTTTAACATCCGAAGCATTCCCAATATTGATTCCCCCTGCATTTTCTGCTTCTCTAATTTTATCCTGTTTGGGAGATTCAAATCAGTGCAAAGGTAGCTAAGTACATGTCTTCAGGAATTTTCTCAGGTCCAATAGCACATAGGCAAAGTATCAACAAGACAAACCATGAAATCCAATACATTTTTCAAAACTCTAGCACAGATCTACTACTATATGTGAAAAAAAAAAAAGGCAACTCTTTATTACTTGTGAACACCGTTAGCGGCATTAAAGGGAAAAGTGGTCTTCAGGGCTTTAGGGCTTATTTTATTGGTGATTACTTAATGTATATATAGACTTTTATCGAATAATGCAATACAATTTTCCCTTTACAAACACAAATGCCAATAACTCATATTTACGTGGAGGAAGTACTACGAATTGAAAGAAGTTACCAGATACTTATGAAATCACAGAACATGTCCATAAGCAATTTTTAAGCCTAGTACTATCTGAAGTAGTAAAATGCTCGTTCGATGCCAAGGAATGAAATGTCGCTACAGTTTGATGGTAAAATTCATTGTATGCACTGATAGCGAATTCCCCAAGTTGAATAAGGAGGCCCTTAAATCCCTCCTATTAGTTTCATTGAATACATATGTACATTGCCAGCGACCATATATCTGCAATGGTAATCTAAAGAAAAGTAGTTCAATTTTCAGTTTAAGAGATGGCTCGTCCATTCACATCAGTTTCATTCCATGTATTTATTGATTAGCTTTTATCTAACACGGGAGGGATCTACAATACAACCAGATATAAAATACTGATCTCATGATCATGCACTTCTGCTTGCTAAGGCTTCAAGTGAGGACCAATTTAAAGTATTACGCAATTCTATAGTAATTGTTAGAAGTATTAATTTCCAATTTTATTTTCTTCTCCCACTTGACCATAATATAAATCACGTGAGTCGATGATCATGTACTCATGCCCATTAAACCTTCACAAGATAGAACCCCTTTAAAGCATGACATGATTCTAAAACTTCAATGGTTGTTTAAATTTGATTTGCTTTTACCATTTGACCACAATACATATTATGTATGCTCATGATCATATGCTTATTATGCTCACAAGCAATGCAAGAAAAAGCCGCCTTTAAACTATTACATTATTAGGAAATTTTAAAAATCTTTTAGAAGCTCTAATTTTAATTTGAAGTTTGATTTAAATTTAATTGTAACCTTTTGCAAGAGGAAGAGATCCTCCATCTTAGGAAGCAACACATTTCACTTAAAGAGGAGAATGATACGTCATTAGGATTTTGTAGATATAGATATCAAAGCTCAAGCAAATTGGAATCACTAAGTAAATCAATCTTCTTTGCACAAGAATGAAGCCACGGTAACTAAGCAAAGAGTGCTCAACAAGTCTGTATGTGACATACAACCCAAATGCATCATGGAACTCCAAAAAGTTTGATAAACAAGATTAATTGTTATTTATTGTGATATGTCTACATCATAACAATTGCCAGTAACCATTGTTAGCACAGTTAACATTGAAAGAAAAAGTACACAAACAGAGTAAAGAAGCACACAGATACAACTAGAATCCTACGTCAGAAGAGAGAGGAACGGAAGGATGGTAACGCGACAAACTAATGCAATGTTTGCAGGATTACCTCTGAAGTCCTAAGCTTCCACTTTAATTGATCATGCAAACGCTGCGGACAATTAGAAATGAAGGAAATGAAGAAATGCAGTAAGAAGCGACAAAAAATAGGTTATTTAACCAATAGATGAAAAACTTTTACTCAAATAATCCAATATTGATTCCTGCAGTCCTAAACAAAATTATCAAATGGAGCCACGTAAAACTTTACAGTGTCAACATTCTCTAACCAGATTACAGTCCATGGTTGACAACTTGACACAGCCTTCCATTGCAAAATTAATACCATACGTGAATTAATGCAACATTTGCCAAGTAATTGCAAAATTTTGTATTTTAATTATACTAGATGGCAATTTTAAATGCTTACAAGAATATCAAGAAGAAATATGCTTCTACCTTAATGTATGTGGATATGACAGTGGCATTCAAGACTGGTGGCCATATGTCATATGAAGACAACAAACCAAGCATAGAAGACACAAACATGTATCTTTCATCCTCTGTTTCCTGGAGGAAAATCAAACTTGTAACTTACACAGCAAAAGCATTCTATTAAACACCTATGCTAAAGAAACTGAACAAAAGAAGATTAAAAGCAACAAATCAGTGAAAAATATGATTTTTCACTAAATACAAATAGCAAATAGAGCAACGCTAGGATAATAATAAAAAAATGGTAGAAAATGCAAGCAAATTGAATAAATGATAGTCAAGTAATATGAATGCTAAACAGATGTATCTGGTGGACAAATAAGATATAAATAAGAGAAGGATTACAAAGCCAAGTACACAGGAAGTGTTGAAGCTAACAGAACAAAAAGCTGAACTACCAGATTTGACTGATATCCTTTGCACTCAACCGACATGATAATATTTTTCATCATACACGACTATCTTTAAAATTGTTCTCTTAATTACATCGTCACCAAGCTTTTTGTAATGCAGGCATCCAGAGTCAGATGGAACATTTGTCAAGTATCGAGCTTAGTGCATTTACCCATCCCCTACACAAAGACCAGGAAACCACTATCCAACCACAGGGCTAGCCAACCAGTAATTACTATAGGTAGAGTTTGGAATCTCAGACTTTCTGCTTCTTAAGCAACCAGATAAATGTCAACTGTGCCATGAAGGCTAAAACAATACAAGAAAGATGTGATTATAGAATGCAACACCAGCTTGACAACCAATCTAAAGCAAGATTCTCTCAGTTTGCCCTGCTTGGTTAGTATGAACAAGTTGGCAGTTCTCAGATTAAAATTATTAACTAGACCAAAGATTTCATTCTATTTTGGTCCTCTCTTCTACTAGAAAAAATCAAACATTCATCCCCACAACCAACAATGTAAGAATGGAGCATCCTCACTCACATATACTAGGCCCAGCAGTGTTCTTAATGGCTATCACATGGATGAGGGACTGAATTACTAAAGGACAATTAGTCTGACCTCTAATAGGTAGGAAAGTCTATGATACCTACCTCAAAAACAACCTTTTAGCAGAACTTCATGAAGCTTTCACTCATTGAGCTTGCTGATTAAAGAGCTAGCCTTTGTATGTAGACCATCCTTAGAAAGTAAAATGGCAACATTGCTTTCGGAAGAGTAAAGACAGTTTCAGTTTAGAGATCCTAAGGAGCCTATGAACGTCTAGAAAGTGATAAGGACACCTCATTCAAATCTTCCCACCTCAGCGGAAGTATTGTTAGGTCGACAAGGTTACTAGGCTTATTTTTGACAAACTGACAAACACGATGGTCATTGCAGAACACCACAAGCCATGATAGCACTATTCTTCTGTATCAATGTATAACCAATCTAATACCAGCTGTGGCTCCACCAAAATCATTGAAACTCACAGCACGTAATTTAACTAAACTTCCATCCCAATTTTCTAATTGCGCTATTTAGCTAGCAATGTCATACACAATTAAATTCAACTCCGCTTGTGATTCAGAACTTTAAAGATATCAATTAAGGACCCAAACCCCCACAAGAACCTTGACGGACTCGTATACAAACAAGTTCTGACTGCATTTTAGAGGAAAATGAAAAGCAACAATAATAATCAGGGCAATAAGGTGCTTTCTGAGGATAAGGAACTGCAGTTTACCTTCAGTTCATGAGCTAATTTTAGATTTTCCTCCAGATCACCTTTCCTACGGGCCAGTTCATTTGAGGCATAGGCAGTGGCTTCATTTTGCTTTTCATCGATTGCCTATGAAACCAAACGGAATCGTGTCAGCACTCAGAAAGAACTTTGTGATTTTATTTTCTGAGCTCTATTCTGATGTATATCATGCAACAGGAGAAAGACAGACCAGTCTTATGTCCGCAAATTTCTTCTCTAAGGCATATTTTTCACTCAAGAGCTTCATTTCCTGATACCATAATGATCACATCTTGGCAAGTTAGAGATACTAGAGAACACTGCTAGATTAATGATCCATAGATAGGCTTCTGACAGAAATAAGCAATATACATTCACGTAAGCTGCGGCAATTTGTTCGCGAAGAGTCTGGATCTCCCTTTCTTGTGCCCTAGCTCGGGCATAAAGTTCCTACTTTGAAAACAAAGATTAAAAGGGCGAGGTTAACTGAAACAACAATGCTAGATGCAAAAGTTCAGGAAAAGAAATGGACACAAAAGAGTGGTACCATAGTCTCTGGGTCTGGGTCGTGTGAATGATCAATCTTGCCATCTCCATTGGGAATCCTTTCGTGGGAATGTTTTTCGAGGCCACCTCTATGAAAAAGTTTTTAAAAAAAAATAAATTGCATAATTCAATTTAGTAGATAGTTAATTAAGTATCTCATGGCATCGCTGACCAAAGTTACAGCAGAACAGAAAAGAAAGCTATATGTGATTTGATGCATCTTAAAAAAATAATAATAATAATCTTTAAGCAATAAAGTTGCAGACACTAAAGTTGCAGAAACACTACTTCTGCCAAAGAATTATAACCTGCTTAAAGCACCAGATTGTTGGTTGCCAAGACCATCGCCACTAAGCCCATTTCTTGAGCTTCTACTGGCAGACATCACACTGCCGATTCTTTATCCTCTTCAGCATAACAATCCTAATTTCAAGCATAAATTCTATGTTGCTTCCAAGGATTTGATCAACTTTCCTTTGATAGCTGTGAGCTCCGGAATGCTGGAAGAAGCTATCTACGAGAACAAAGAAGGCCTGCAATTAGCATCAAAGTCCAAAAAGAAATCTTAATGTACAAAATAGAAATTATAACCAGAGATAGTGCGTGTTGCTTTCAGTTGTTGAACAAATTAACAGATAAGCAATCTTCTTATGCAGTCCACTTTTCACACAAACCACACAGGCATAATATCAAGAATCAGTCATTTTCATACCGAAGTGTTCACCTTTGACAGCCATAGAAGGTATAGGCAGCTAAAAAAAGTAAGCACGCGACTAAGCAAGTTTGCTACACCAGACAAAGGCTTTTCTCGCTAATTGGGGGTGGCTACATGAAGAACAAGTAGGATAACTGAAAAGAATCCGACTTTGAGAAACGAAGGACATCGACTGCAGTCTAATTATTCGAATTCCAGTCATCACCCGCAAAAGTAACAATACAAGTTTTCGCTGTTAATAACAAGGCCGACAACGTAATTCAGCCTCTGCCGAAAACCCGAGACTATGTAGACCAGCAGTCTTAACAGCACATATGCAAACCAACACACCAGTTCCTCCAAAAACAAAAACGTAACAGGTCAAGCCACGGATTACACAAAAAACAGAACTTTTCAATTCGAGACGAATCGCGCAATAACCGCACGTATCGCCAAAGTTCCGCCGGCACAAAATGAATCAAAGAACCCCGCAAACTCAAGCAGAGGAAGGAAAGCGTCCTGTCGGGGCAAGGGAAGCCGCGCCTCTTGAACGCGTAGATGACGGACTAACGAACGCGACGACGGCGACGACGGCGGCGACGACTTCAGGAGCTCACGCGCGCATCAAGCAATACAAAAACCACGGAGGAACGCGCGCGAAGTGAATTCAGCTAGCGGCTGAGCTGAAGCAGCGCGCGCAATGCTTCAGCTCCGCCGCCGCCGCCGCCGCCGGGAGAGCAAAGCCAGCGACTAACCGTCCAACGACGACGGAAGCAACCGAAGCACGCGCCGCGATTAGCAACAACACCTCCGAGCTCCGCGGACTAGATCGAGCAGAGATACGATCGCCGGCGGCCCCGCACAACGAGCAATCCTGGACGCGAAGCCGAAGCCGGAGTCTCGATTGATCGATCGATATCGATTGAGAGAGAGAGAGAGAGAGAGAGAATGCGGTGGGGACGCGGCGGTGGCCTGCGGCGGGTGGAGCTTTCATATGGACGAAGGCGAAGACGAAGACGGAGACGAAGGCGAAGACGAAGCGAGGAGGAGGAGGAAGAAAGTCAAAGGAGGAGGGAGGAGGATCGAAGGCGAAAACGACGGTCGGCGTCCGTCGTCGCGACGGGAGCTTCTGCGGTCCTGCTTCGCCCCCATCCCGGCCCCGCCCCCGCGCGGGCCCCACCACCACCACCGGGTCGTTTTCGGTCGAAACGGGAGGAGCACGGCGAGCCAGGTGTCGCGCCGCGTCGTGGGGTTCGGTGATTTTACCGGTCTGCCACGGCAACGGAAAATTTACTCCGGGAAAAAATGTCCTTTTTCATTTTTTTTAATTTTTATTTTATTTTTCAGTTTCGTGTTATATAAATCTACATGTGTGTTGGGTTGCTGCGTTTGATTTGATTATTCAGTAATTTTACATAGCTTTATTTTAAGATGGAGGTATGATCTGAAATGGAGGTGGCTTTCTTGTGCAATGGGAATGCATTTTGGTTAGTTTATTCATTTCACATAGCTTTTTGTAAGACAAGTATGAACTGAAATGGAGGTGGCTTTCCCATGCAATGGAAATGCGCCTTGGTTAGTTTAAATAAAGAGATATATGTCAATTATGGTAGGAAGGGGGCGGGATATTCTTCCCTAAAGGATCAGCTTCGCGTGGAAATATGTGTTTTGATATTTTGGAACGGCTGAATAATGTGACCAGACCGTATAGTCAAATAACGTTTTCATAGGACAAATGTCTTAACTGAAATAGGGGTCGCTTTCCCACGCAACAAAAATGTGTCTTCGATAGTTTAATTGAAGAGATATAAGTCAATCATGGTGTGGAAGGGAAGGTGCTAGGAAGCAAGAGAATTCTTCCCTAAAGGGTTGGCCCTGCACGGAAATAGGCATTTTGATATTTTAAAGCGACTGACTAATGTGATCGGATCGCACGGCCTCTCTTATTATTGAAGAGCTATTAGAGGAGCTTCAAAGTCATCTTGATTGAAAAAATGACGATGGACATGAAGGGGTTAGAGTGGTTCTTACCCCCAAAAGGGGTGTTCGGCCTAAAATTTTTAGTTAGTTTTGAATTAAGATTACGATAATTCAATGCGGGATTTGCAATGTCAGTTTTAAGAACTTTTCATCGCTTTTGCTTTTATTTATTCAGTCTTTGCATCGCTTTTGCTTTTATTTATTCAGTCTTTGCATTTGATTTTATTATTCTCTAGTTTCAAATAACTTTTTTGTCCTGTATTAGCTAAAATGAAGGTGGCTTTTCCATGCAGCAAAAGTATGTTTTGGCTAGTTTAATTAGAGAGATATAAGTCAATTATGATGTGGTAGGAAGGTTTTAAAAAGCATAATTTTTACCTAAAGGGTCGGCCCTACATGAAAATAGATGTTTCGATATCTTGGAGGCGGCTGACTAATGTGATAAGATCATAAAGTCTCTCCTCTCATTAAAAAGCCACTAAACTTTGTAGTCGTCCTGGTTGTCCCCAAAGTAGGTACTTGGCTTGAAATTTTGGTTAGTTTTGAATTAAGATTATAATAATTCAGCGTGGAATTTACAACGTCAGTTTTCAAACTTTTCATCATTTGGTGCTTTTTAAATCTCTACGTCGGTCAATTATCTCGAACTAAATTATTTTTGCGGCAAGCCACTTGACTTGAAAGACGTAAGAAAAAAGGACGATGAAAAATATTAAATACAAAAATCTTACTCAGAAAGCTAATTATAGAAGCCTAGACTTTTCATACCTATGTATAGACTACTGAATTAAATGCCCCGGACGATGGGAAGGTACATTTCCGTTTAGCATGCTACACGTGTCTTCCGACCATTTAAGTCAATCCTTTCTTCGAAAAGTCAACCCATTGCCACTCCTCTCTTTAGCGACCTTTTCATGGCTTCTTCCTCTTTTTACGCCGGTTTTTGCGCGGCCGAGCTTGTGTTCTTGCTTCTTTTAGATAAGATAGCGCATGTTTCCAATAGGAAAGATGACTTCTTTATCCCGACCCAAAAAAATAAGAAGAAGAAATAGATGACTTCTTCATGCTAATTTTGTTACTCAGGTTACAATTTTTTGTGCCCTTAAAAAGTTTTCGACAAATTAATTAATCGGTAGAGGCAAAAAAGTAGGACTCGTGCTTAATTTTGTTTGGCGATGAGAAAACTATCGCGACAAATTACTGTAATCTTCTTATACAAATATGACGAGGGAAAATGTAATGGACACGTTGCAATGATAATGATTTAATTTATGACAGAAGCTTTGCAAACCTCAATATGGTTTGAGACTAATTTATGCGTAATCAAAGCACCCAAATGGTAAGTTGATCTCAATTTGGTGAAATTACTCGAAAGTGGTCTGTTCTGCCTAAAAATGTAGCGAATTTCCATCATGTCTTGGTCAATATTTGATTCACTTACGAAATTGGCCTTTGGATTGTTTCCAAGCCTATAAAAACTTCTCAACTTTAGCACTCAAGGATCATTTTTTGTACCTTAGAAAATTCATATTATTTGCAGTGCAAAATCTTCTACAAATCAGTATGAAGATAACAAATTAAATAGAGTATCAACGAGTTGATCATTTGGAGATCTTTTATTATTTCTTTTTTCTTGTAGATAAAATTGTTATCTTTTATTTTTATCTTTCACTTTAACTATAGGTGGTAATATTTCTATAAATATTGTACAACATATCAATGAAAAGTAACGCTTCATTGACTCAATTTTTGAGTTTCTTTATGGTATCAAAGCCACACAAGGGCACACTGATCATTTTTTTGTAATCATGTTGCTTTCTTCTTCAAACCCGAGATTTCCATTTCCTTCAAACATCAATGTGGCAAAATTTGTTACATTAAAGCTCAACGAAAACAACTTTTTACTTTGGGAGACACAAGTACCATCTCTAATTGAAAGTTGGGACCTACTTGGTTTCCTTACTGGAGAGACCGTTGCACCAACGTAGACTTGAACATCAGAGAATGTAATTGACGTCAGTAACCCAGAATACACATCATGGGTGTAGAGTGACCGCCTCATAAAGTCTTGGATTGTTGACACACTCTCAGAACAGGTACTCGAACATGCAGTTGGACTGCAAACAATAGCAGAAGTATGGACAACTCTCAGTGATCATTTCAAGCAAAGCTCAATGACTCGTGAACTTGACCTCCTTGGACAACTTCAGCACATCAGGAAAGAAAATAAGCATTTATCTGTTTATCTTCATGACTTCAAATCTATTTGTGATGAATTGCATTTCATTGATAAACTAGTGTCAGATGCGCATAAAGTCTTCAGATTACTTGAAGGACTTGATGATAGCTATGAGTCGTTCAAAATGACTCTGTTCAGGCCTCCTCTTCTATCTCATGCTGAAGTGATTGCACAACTTCAAAGTTATGAGTTGCGAAACAAACACGCTTCAACCATTCTCCTAAACAATTCAACGGCGTTTATCTCGCCGCGATGCAATGGTGGCTACAAAAACAATCCCAGAGGAAGGGGTAGATAATCCACATTTAATTATAGGGGTCGTGGCTTTTCTCACAAACCAAAATGGTCGGCACTATTTAGGAAACTACTATAACACTCACCAAACCATAACTACTTATCCATTGCCAACTTCAAACATAGGAGTGTCATTTGTCATCTATTAGATTTGCAAAAAGAAAGGGCATGGTACATTGAATTGTTGATATCTTTTCGACAACAGTTGTCAAAATGTTAATATACCCCAAGGCCTGGCTGCTCTTCATATCTCAAACTCACAAGATGAAGAATAGCATCCGAACACTGGTGCTACTACTCATATGACTGATAATCCAAGTAATCTTGTGAACGTAGTTCCTTACCTTGGCCATGATAATGTGATAATTGGGAATGGTACATCACTGTTGATTACTCATGTTGGGACTAGTCAATTTGGCAACAAGACTAGTCAGCTTTCACTTAATAATGTTCTAGTTGTTCCACAAATTAAGAAAATTAGGAAACATCTTTTATCTGTCTCTTAATTGACGAGAGATTATCCTTGCTGTTTTGAGTTTGACGCATTTGGGTTTTCTATCAAGGACTCTAGGACACACCGAGTATTGCTGACGAGAGGTAATCATCAAGGATTATACACCAATGAGGACTTGCATTCCATGGCATTCTTTTCTCAATGAAACAAGGTTGCGGATGAATTTACATGGCATTGCCAATTAGGCCATCTTAATAGTCCTGTTTGATAGCTTTTGCAATCTGATGATTTGATTTTAGTAAATAAATCCACTAGCACTTTACGTACAAGTCGCCAGATTAGTAAAAGTTCAAGATTACCATTTTCTTTATTTGATTCTCAATGTTCCCATCCATTGGAGGAAATACATTGTGATCTTTGGGAACCAAGCCCAATTTCTTCTACGTAAAAATTTCGATATTATGTGGTATTTATTGATGATTTCTCTCGATATTGTTGGTTGTATCCATTGAAGCGAAAGTCAGCTTTCTATGAGATTTTCCTAGCCTTTCGGAAATTAGTTGAAAATCAACTTGATAGAAAAGAAAAAGGTTTTTCAATCCGATGGAGGAGGTGAATTCATAAGCAATAATTTTCTCATGCATCTTTGTGAATGAGGCATACAACTACAACTTTCTTGTCCGGGTACGCCAAAGCAAAATGGTGTTGCTAAGAGGAAACATCGACATGTTGTTGAACTTGGTCTTGCTATACTATTTGAGGCATCTATGCCACTCAACTATTGGGTGGAAGCTTTTACAACAATGAATTATTCAATAAATCGGCTTCCTCCAACTGTTTTGGGTAACCAAAGTCCATACTCGGTCTTATTCAAGAAGGACCCTAATTACTCATTACTCCAAGTGTTTGGCTCTCATTGTTATCCATATTTACGCAATTTTGAATGAGCAAATTCAACAAGCGAACTTTGCTGTGTGTTATCCATATTTACGCAATTTTGCAATGAGCAAATTCAACAAGCGAACTTTGCTGTGTGTATTTTTTGGATACAGTGAGAAGCACAAAGGATATCATTGTCTTCATTAATCTATTGGTCGCGTTTATATATCTCAACACGTTGTTTTTTATGAGCATTATTTTCCTTTTGCTTCTTCTTCTCAGATTTCTGCTATGACTGAAGGGGAGCTATTGCAATGGAATTTAAATTGTAACTCCATCACAAACAAAAATTTCTGGCCAATCTCGTCCAGAAGTTGATCAAAATGTTAGTTCACCAACAGATCTTGAATCTGCGAGCGAATGTGCATGTCTAATTGTTGAGATAGAACTAGATTCAAATGCTTCATCTACTACGACTTCTAATCACGTGCAATAATTAATAGAAATGAATCTTTGGTTCAATCTCCATCTAAAACTCCCACATTCTCGGCGCATCCCATGGTTACACGCTCAAAGGCCGGGATCTTGAAGCCAAACCCTAGGTATGCCAATATAGCAGTATCATCTATCCCTCTTGAGCCACGCGCTATCCATTCAGCATTAAAACACCTTGGTTGGACAATTGCTATGCTTGATGAGTTGGATGCTCTTGCAATCAATAAAACATGGGAACTTGTTCCCCATCAACCCTCGATGAATGTAGTTCAATGTAAATGGGTATGCAAAGCTACGTGCGGACGGTTCACTTGATCGATTGAAAGCCCGACTTGTTGCAAAAGGGTTTCATCAAGAGAAAGGTGTTGACTTCTTAAAAAATTTTAGCTCGGTAGTTAAACAAGCGACAATTCGCATTGTACTATCTATTGCTACTGTTCAAAACTAGGAAATTCGCCAACTAGATGTCAAGAACGCCTTCCTACGCGGAGATCTAGATGTTCTTGTCTATATGGAACAACCATCAGGGCTTCCGTGATTTGTCTTATCCTAACCATGTTTGCTTACTCCAATTGGCGCTATATGGTCTCAAACAAGCTCCCAGGGCATGGTTTGACAAGTTCGGCAATTTTCTTCTAAGTATGGATTCTTTTGCAGCATTGCTGATCCATCATTATTTGTTCATCGTCATCATGGTCATACTATTATTCTATTGCTTTACGTGGATGATAAAGTCCTCACTGGTGATTCTTCATAATTGCTAAATCATCTTGTGTAGGCACTTGGTCAAGTGTTCTCCATGAAAGATCTTGGTGCTCTTCATTATTTCTTGGACATTGAAGTCAATCGCTCCATTGATGGACTCTTTCTCTCTCAATATAATTATGCATTAGATCTTTTAAGTCGAGCATCAATGGCACAATGTAAGTCAATTGCTACTCCACTAGCTACCAAGCAACCACCCCTCAAAAATGGTGGCAAGCCCTATGCTGATCCATCCCATTTTTGCAGCATCGTAGGTGTTATTCAGTAACTTACCCTTACTTGTCCGAATCTCTCTCTTGCAGTCAACATAGCTTGCCAATATATGCATGCCCCAACTGTTGCTCACTATCAGATGGTAAAGCGTATTCTACAATATGTTCACAGCACTTTACACCTTGGGCTTCACATTTTGTCTCATAGTTTTCTCCATTTATTTGACTTTGCCAATGCAAAATGAGCTAGGTGCAAAATCACCCAATGTTCTACTAATGGTTATTGTACTTTTCTTGGATCAAATTGTATTTCATGGCGTGCCAAGAAACAAGTTACTATGGCCCACTCCACAATTAAAGCTAAATACTGAGCTCTTGCTTCCGCAGCTGCTGAACTCACTTGGATTTCATACATACTACGTGACATTGCGATCTACCAACGTCAACCTTCGTTACTTTTCTTGGACAACATATCGCCATTGCATCTCACAACGAATCCAGTTTTTCATGCTCAGACAAAGCACATTGAGATCGATTATCATTTTGTTCGGGAAAAGGTTGCTCTTGGTTCTATTGTAACACGCTATGTCATGCTTCCTCACAAATTGCTGATTTTTTCACCAAATCATGACTTGAGATATGTTTGTCGGTTTATGTATCAAACTCAGTCTTTGGTCCTCCCCATGACTGGTTTGAAGGGGAATATTGAAGCAAGAAATCAAAAGGGAAAAATTCAGATTATTTGTAGTGTAGAAACTTCTACAAATCAATATGAAGATAACAAATCTAATAGAGTATTAATGAGTTGATCATTTAGAGATCTTTTGTGACTTATTTTCCTTGTAGATAAAATTGTTATTTTTATTTCTATTTTTCACCATAATTATATATTATACAACATATCAATAAAAAGTAATGCTTCATTGACTCAATTTCTGAGTTTCTTTAAATAGGACATTGCCAAAAAGTATGATCCATCGTCATTGTAAGCCTAACAATGAAGATAATGGTTGTAACCAACCAATGTGACCTTCCTATATAAAATATGATTGGGGGAGGGAGGGGGGAGAATATAATAGCCACATTTCAATAAATGACATAAAATTATGGCCGAAGTTTGGTGAATCACAATTTGCTTTTGGGTGAATTTATGAATAACTAAAGCATCGGAATGCTAGGTTGATCTCGCTCTGGTGAAATCGCTCGAAATTGATTGGTTTGTTTCACCTAAAGAGCGCTGAATTCTCATCATGTTTGGATCAATATCTACTTCAGCTCGTTAATAAAACCATCCTTTGCTTGTTTTTGAACTTATCAAAACTTTTCAATTTCAGCAACTCAAGGATCATTTTAAAAATTTAATTTTTGATCATTTCTTAATCCTATGCTAGACTTAAGTAGCATTATAGACTAGCATAGAGAAATGACCATATATAATCCACATGAAGGTGGACCTGTCCAAAATAACTAGAACCTATTAATCCACACGAGCCCGCCTTGAAGAGTAGAATAGTGGGTAAACTACTTGTTAACTCGCAACCATACTGTGTCAAACCGACTCGGACCCAAAATTAAAAAGGGCGGGCGGGGCCAACCCAATTTTAACCTAATGTGAACCAATATGTGAAGAAATGTTTTGTGTTTGAGCTGTAGTTTGGGGATTTGGAATAGTCAAACTTACATCATATCCGGTCTTGTTAGGCAATATCTTTGTAAAATCCAAAAGAAATATGCAACTTATGTGATTTCATATGTTGAATGGGCGAAACAAAACAAATCGAATGATGCAAAATATATTAAGGCCCTTCCACTAATTTTGCTCGCTAGATAATATGACAGATCTTTTGGTGCTTAAATGGTTCAAGTAGCTTGGATAACTAGTTACAGATTGTCACATCACTTAGTAATTTAATTTACTCTGTTAATTTTAGTATCTTTAGCATCGATGAAATATTGAAAAATCAGGTCAGGTCAATCTGGTATAACCCAACTTGACTAGACATGCAAAGAACTTTTTTTTTTTTTTTTTGCTTGAATAATATTTGCAAAACTGGAATATTCAAACTACTGAATTTTTGAGCTGCCACGTTGTTAGCCAATATATGTGTAATATCCTAGACATATAATATCATTTATATAGTTTTTTTTGGAGCTGCCACGTTTTACTCCACGGTCGAAGCTTTATTACAATAGCAATTTTGTCGTACTCTTTTTGGTGGTTAAAAAGTTATAATGCCAGCTTAAATATTTGCTTTTGATCACACGCCTCATCGAGATCGAATTAATCATGAATTGAATGCATAATATTGTTAATTCTTTTATTAAAGTGATTGTGAACGTTATAGGGTAATTTTATTTGTTTATTTTTAAGGTGTGTTGAGCAAATTAATTCATGAATTATCTTAAAACTAGAAATTTGCGATCAATGTGTAAATTTCTATTTATTAGTCTGCTGATGGAATATTGGCCTACTAAGAATATGGTTCGGTAAGAGAGAGAAGGTTGAAACAACTCAGCTTTATAATCATGATCCATAGGAATACTTTTATTCATTTTCTTTTACCTTACAACTATTTGACCTAAAAAAGGATAGGCTTATGATCTAAAACAGTGACTATGGCCCAATCTACAGTGACGTAAATCCTAGAGGCACATGTCAATGCAATTAAAGTGGTCAAAAGGGTTCAATCATGTCGAGGGTTGTATTGGGGTAGAGGTCCAAACTGGACCACATCGGAACCTATGACAAACTCATCATTACCAAGCAAAAGTTGCGAAAATGACATGAAATCCTAAAATACTGAAGTTATAAATTTGGCTAGGGCGCCCTTTAAGCTCACGACGTGTCAATCATAAATTGGGTATTAAGTTCTTCGATTTTTTTTATATATGTTACAAGTTCATTTTAATGTGAAAGGTGTTAGGTTGCAATCTTCCATGCACCTCCTCCCACTTATTCTTTCTCCCAATCCTTTTTTCTGAATTTTCTTCCTTCTTTCCACATTATGCGTTCAAATACTATGTAAAATACTATTAATAAATCTATAAAGATATTCTACAAACTAAAAAAAAATTGTTATGCTTTAATTGAATTGCTAAGGGTGAAGACCAAGGTTTATTCTTTAGATATTGAAACCTAACAAATGACTTATGAACCGCGATGATAGTTAATATATATTCAACATTAACTTCAGGCAATTAGTCATTGATTGTGATCTAATGAAAGCTTATCAAGGAGGGTAATGCCTTTTCCCTTTTTGAAGTTCAAAGTCAAACTTTACTCATTCTTTTCTTGAAACGCGCAAAGCAACAATGAACTTGTATTTGCTAGGGAGAAAATACCTGATTCACATGGTCATGGAGCCCAACATTTCAATTTTGAGAAATTTCATACGCAGAGATATATATTGTTATTATATGATTGATAGAAGTCCATCAAAGCTTTCAAGGTTTTTGACTTCTATTTAAAAAAAAAAATCAATATGGTATTATAGTATGCACTATGTTAAATCGCTTTTTGATATGTAAAAAAAAAAACGAAATGTTGAATGTAAGGACACAGCTTTTTCCAGCAATCAAATTATTATGACTGTCTAAATCGCATAACGTGCGGACCTTCCCCAATCAAGCATTCTAATGACGAACATACTATAGAAAAAAGTTTGTGGGTCTGTATCATTCCTCACTTTAGTATACATCAAGTCAATCCTTCAAATGAATAAGTGCTTTAAAAACTCACCATGAGTTATCTACAGAGAGATTAAGAAAAGAGATCGTTGATGATAGTTCACATGAGGAGTTGAATGTCAATATGAGTGTATACAAAAGAGAGGAAATAAGGAAATTGGCATCAAGACTACTATTGCCTGCCCGCCGTGCTCGTCCAAGATGTCTTTTCATGCTTGTGTCAAAAGAACAAAGAAGAGGGGAAAATTACCAAATTAATCCTAAACTTATTGTATAGATACCAATTCAATCATAAATGTTTTAAATTGGCTAGTTTAATTATAAACTTTTGCGCAAATTCTAATGGAGTCCTTTCGGTCAAACTTTGCTAGAAATCACGGTGTGGCACACTAATTATTGTTAATCGTCCTACGTATCACACCGCCACGTTAGTGATTTTCGGAGACAATTAATGGGGAGGACTATATTGTAATTTTGCGCACATGTTTATTACAAAATTGGAAAATTTTGGAAGGAATTGACATTCGTATAATAAATTTAGGACTCATTAGGTAATTTTCCCAAAGTCAGAACTTTGATTGTGAAATGGGCAATGAGGTGATATGAGTGTCTGAGTTCTAGTTCTTGAAGAATGGAATGAAATCCAAAGAGGAACCAGAAACCATCAACTGAAGAGCCTCACCAATGAGAGGAAGCCCAGGAGATCTAGGAACAAGAACAACGTTGTGCGTAAGGTTCTCCCACCTGTAAATCTAGTGAGCGAGCCATGCGACGATTAAATGGTCAAGGTTGGGACATGGTTCTGATATTCCACATCGCTTATTTCCCTGAGAAGATGAGGTGGAAACGAAGTGGAGAGGATGACAATCCATATAAGACATCTCTCTTCTTTTGTCCACGTCGATTTGGGATTTGCATGCTTTGCTCAAGTGTGGTTGACCTAATAAGAATTAGTGTAATAATTTATCTGTACCCTATGGTACTCTTTGGTATATAAACCAAACCAATTTAACACTTTATGGTCATGGACGGAACATAACTTTTATAATATCACAAACCACACGTGCAATTGAGAGGGATCGTTAACTAATCTGTAGATGATGGACGCTCCCAAGATCACCCCTTAAATATCCTTTTAAGGGATCAATGATCTCACATGTATATAGATTCACTCTGCTTCTCAAGATTTTGAGAAATTAGCTCACTTACATTGTTGCACAGCCTAAATGTTTGAGGATTATTTCTTCCTCTTGTTCTGTGAATTTGTTCTTGAAATAGAATAGTTTTCAAGGATACGAGGTACCATAAAGTTGGCTACTTCAAGATCATAAAGGACGCTTTATTTCTCCCTTTACATTCATACTGCCACTTCATACAGATTTGCGGGTGCAACAGCATGACCACAACTGTACTGGACAACAGCGCAATCGAATTCGAGTGTCAAGGTGACCGCCACTACCAGCGGCACCAACGAGACCATTACATGTCCTTTCTCTCCATGAGAGATTTACAATGAGCTAATTTTCTGTTCATGAGATGAATTTGGCAGCTTTTTCATAATATTTATGGTGCTTACCAAACGGAGGTGGGAGGAACTTTCTTTTCTTTCCTTTCTGGTTGAGGAGGTTGGAGGGATGAGCTAAAATGAAGGTGATTTTCCATGCTATAAAAGTGTGTTTTGGGTAATTAGATGAAGAGATATAAGCCAATTATGGCGTGATTGGTATTCCTTAGAAGTACTATTGGAATTATGGAAAGAAGGTGCTAAGAAGCAGCGGATTCTTCCTCGAGGGTCGGCCCCGCATTTCGATATTTTAGAGCGGCCAATTAATGTGTCGGATCGCAAAGTCTCTCATCTCATTAAAGTGTCATTAGAGGGGCTTCAAAGTCGTCTTGGTTGATAAAATGACGACGGGCTCAAATGGGTCAGCCTAAAATTTTAGTTAGTTTTGGATTAAGATTATGATAATTCGACATGGAATTTACAACGCGAGTTTTCAAAACATTCCATTACTTTTGCTTTATTTACTCGGTCACTGTGTTTCATTTTATTATTCTCTAATATCACATCACTTTTTTTCGTGTAAGACAGATGTATGAGCTGAAATGGAGGTGGCTTCCCATGCAACATAAGCGTTCTTTAACTAATTTAATGTGAAATACAAGTTGATTATGGCGTTGAAGGAGAAGGTGATAGGAAGCGAGGGATCCTTCCTCAAGGGTCGACCTTGCGTGAAAATAGGCATTTTGATATTTTGAAGCAATTGACTAATGTGATTGGATCGCAAAGTCTTTTCTATCGTTGAAGAGCTAGTAGAGGAGCTTCAAAGTTGTCCAGGTTCATGAAATGACGATGGGCTCAAAGGGGCGAGAGAGGTTCTTACCCCGAAATAGGTGCTAGGCCTAAAAGTATTAGCTAGTTTTGAATTAAGATTATGATAATTTGGAGTGGAATTTGCAGCATGAGTTTTCGGAACTTTCCGTCGCTTCTATTTTATTTATTCAGCTGCTGCATTTGATTTTATTGTTCTCTAATTTCAACTAACTTTTTTCGAAAGACAGATATGTGCCCTAAAATGAAAGTGGCCTCCCATGCAACATAAGTGTGTTTTGGCTAGTTTAATTTGAAGAGATATAAGTCCATTATGGTGTTGAAGGATGGTGTTAGGAAGCTAAGGATTGCTCCTTGAGGGTGAGCCCCACGTGAAAATGGCCGTTTTGATATTTTAAGGTGACCGACTAACATGGTCGGATCACAAAGTCTCTCCTATCGTTAAAGAGCTACTAGAGGAGTTTCAAAGTCCTTCCAGTTGACGAAATGACGACAAGCTTAAAGGGGCGAGAGAGGTTCTTACCCCATAGTAGGTGCTTAGCTAAAATTTTCGTTAGTTTTGGACTAAGATTATGATAATTCAGTGTGGAATTTGCAACGCTAGTTTTTAGAACTTTTCATCACTTCTATTCTATTTATTTGGTTGCTGCATTTTATTTTATTATTCTCTAATTTCAAATAACTTTTTTCGAAAGACAGATATATGACCTAAAATGAAAGTAGCTTCCCGTGCAACATAAGTGTGTTTTGGCTAGTTCCATTTGAAGAGATATAAGTCAATTTATGGCATTGAAGGAAGGTTTTAGGAAGCGAGGGATTCTTCCTCAAGAGTCGGCCCCGTGTGGAAATAGGCATTTTGATATTTTGAAGCGATCGACTAATTTGATCAGATCGCAAAGTCTCTCCTATTGTTGAAGAGCTACTAGAGGAGTTTCGAAGTGCTCCTAGTTGACAAAATGACAACGGGCTCAAAGGGGCGAGAGAGGTTCTACCCCGTAGTAGATGCTCAGCTAAAATTGCGTTCGTTTTGGATAAAAATTTTGATAATTCATCGTGGAATTTGTAATGTGAGTTTTCAGAACTTTTCATCACTTCTACTTTATTTATTCGGTCACTGCGTTTGATTTTATTATTCTTTAATTTCAAATAACTTTTTTTCGAAAGATAGACATATGAGCTGAAATGTGGCTTCCCGTGCAACATAAATGTGTTTTGGCTAGTTCAATTTGAAGAGATGTAAGCCAATTTTGGCATTGAAGGAAGGTGCAAGGAACTGAGGAATTCTTACCTGAGGGTCAGCCTCACTTGGAAATAAGCGTTTCAATATTTTGAAGTGACCGACTAATGTGATTAGATCGCAAAATCTCTCCTATCGTTGAAGAGCTACTAGAGGAGTTTCAAAGTCCTCCTGATTGACAAAATGACGATGGGCTCGAAGGGGCGAGAGAGGTTCTCGCCCCATAATAGGTGCTCAGCTAAAATTTTTGTTAGTTTTGGATTAAGATTATGATAATTTAGTGTGGAATTTGCAACATGAGTATTTAGAACTTTTCATCACTCCTGTTTTATTTATTCAATCACTACTTTTCATTTTATTATTCTATAATTTTAAATAACTTTTTTCAAAAGACAGATGTATGACTTGAAATGAAAGTGGCTTCCATGCAATATAAGTGTGTTTTGATTGGTTCAATTTGAAGAGATATAAGTCGATTTATGGCATTGAAGGAAGGTGTTAGGAAATGAGAGATTTTTCTTCGAGTGTCGGCCGCATGGAAATAAGCATTTCGATATTATGAAGTGACCGACTAATGTGTTCGTAACGTAAAGTCTCTCCTATTGTTAAAGAGTTATTAGAGGAGTTTCAAAGTCCTCCCAACTGACGAAATGACGATGGGCTCAAAGGGGAGAGAGACATTCTTACCCCGAATTAGGTGCTCAGCCTGAAATTTTTGTTAGTTTTGGATTAAGATTTGAGAATTCAGTGTAGAATTTGTAACGCGAGTTTTTGACTTTATTATCATTTCGTGCTTTTAAGTCTCTAAGTTCTTTAATTATCTCGAATAAAATTATTTTTGCCGACGAGCACCTGAATTTATGGCTAAACCCAACTTTTGACATTGAAGACAAAAAACCTTGAAATATAGCAAATACAAAATTCGTACTTAGCATGCTTGTTCTAGAAGCCTAGACTTTTCATACCTATATGGACCCTACACAATTATGGGCCCAAGACGATGGGAAGATACGTTTGTTTTTAGCCCGTTGCACGTGTCTTCCGACCATTAAAGCTCTGTTTGGTAAAATTTATTTTTGTTCCCTAGAATAACTATTTTTGTTCTTTTGTTTCAGGGAACGAAAAGGAATAAAACTTGCTCGGTAAAATTTTTGTTCCCAGAAAAAAATATTTTATTTTATTTTATTTTATTTTCGGGAATAGATTTGGAACAAAAACAAGAAGTAGAAAAGTAGTAGAAAAAAGTAGCTTCTTATTTCCGGAAACACTTCCTAGAATCTATTTTCTTCCTCCTTTTGGCTGGCCGTCGGCCTTTGCCATGGCCGGCATCGGCGACCTCGCCGGAGCCTGAGCCTCGCTGTGGTCGCACGAGGCTCGGCCTTGCCCATGCGACATGAGGCTGGCCTTAGGCGAGCTCGCTAGACCTTGTGGCCGGCAATCGGCCAAAGAAAAAAAAAAAAGGAAAAAAATAATAAAAAAAATAAAAGAATTAAAAAGTTAATAAAATAATAAAAAAATCTAAGAATCCTTCTAAACGTATTTCTATCTCCGAAATAGAAACTTTGGGAAGTTATCAAACGCGTTCTTCTCGTCGAAATTGTTAAGAGAACGAATCGAAAAAATCATTTCTCATCAAAAATTGCTCATCGGAACATAATTATTACCAAACGCGCCCTAAGTCAACCAATTTCCAAATCCTTCTCCTCTCTCCTTCTCCAAGTGAGATAGTTGACTTTTTCATGGCTTCTTCCTCTCTCGTGTTTATGCTTCTTGTAGATAGTGCATGTTTACGACAGAATAGATGACTTCTTCATGCTAATTTCGTTGCTTAGGTTACATTTTTTGTAGCCTTAAAAAGTTTTTGGCAAATTAATTAGTTGGTAGAGGCAAAAAGCATGACTCGCGCTTATTTTAAGCCTAACAACGAAAAGAACGGTCACAACAGACCATTGTGATCTTCCCATATTAATGTGATGAGAGGGCAAACGTAATGGACACGTTGCAATGATAATGATTCAATTTACAGCAAAAAGCTTTGCGAACTTTAGGGCTAATTTATATGTAATTAAATCACCGAAATGGTAGGTCGATGTCGCTCTAGTGCAATTACTTGAAAGTGATATGTCTGTTCCATCTAAAGGGGTATTGAATTTCCATTATGTCTACATCAATATCTAATTGACTTATGAAATCAACCTCTGGATTGCTTCCTAAGCTTATAAAAACTTCTCAACTTCAGCATTCAAGGATAATTTTTTGTACCTTAGAAAATTTGGGACTAATTAATTAGCTGGGTCGAGGCGACCACACTCCTGACATAATAGGATATTGCCAAAAATTACGAGCCACCGTTGTTTTAAGCCCAACAATGAAAAGAATGGTCATAACAAACCAACGCAATCTTCCTACATAAATAAGATGGGGGAACAAATATAATAGACACTTTTCGAAGATAATAATTCAATTGCAGTAGAAGTTCTATGAAGCACAATTTGCTTTCAGGCAAATTTATGAATAACTAAAGAATCAAAATGCTGGGTTGATTTCGCTCCAATGAAATCATCTGAACGTGATTAGTTTGTTCTGCCTAAAAAGCTTCGAATTCCCATCATGTTTGGATCAATATCTAATTCAACTCATTTACAAAACCATCCTTTACTTGCTTCCAAACTTGTCGGAACTTCTCAATTTCAGCACTCAAGGATCACTTTAAAAGTTTAATTTTGGATCATTTCCTAATCTTTCATTGTTTATTAGTTCAGTGACCTTCTCAGGATCATTTCTGTTCACTGGACCTCCAATCACTCCCCTTGGAAGCCATCTATCTCTCCATATGTTAATGCTTTGCCCATCTCCCACTATCCACTTCACCTCCGGTTCTATAGTGTCTCGACCTATAAGAATGCTGCGCCAACCCCAAGATGGTCGCTGTCCTGATTTTGCTTTCCATAAGTCCCCATTTGGATAGTATATTCCTTTTAGGATTTTGCTCCATAGAGTGAAGGTGGCTATTGTGCTAGTCTCCGGGCTTGTTTGGCTAACATTGCCTTGTTGAAATTGATTAGGTCTTTAAAACCAAGACCCCCTTCATCTTTTCGCATTTCAAGATTTCCCATTTTTCCAAGTGCATTCCTCTTTTGGAGTCATTCTGTTTCCACCGAGAAAGCTGCTATCCGTTGTTCGATGGCTTTACACACCGATATTGGAATTTTGAAAATGGACATAGCTGCATCGAGGAAGAGCTTGTACTACGGCTTTTATCAATATTTCTTTGCCGGCTTTAGATAATAGCTTTTCTTTCCAGCCTTCAAGTTTCATGTTCACCCTAGCAAGGATCCATGAAAACATCTCCTTTCTTGTTTGTCCCCAATCAGATGGAATTCCCAAGTATTTCCCTGTTTTGTCCATAATAGGCACTCGTAACTCATAGGCCATATTTCTCTTTAAGGTTAAAGGGCAGCCCTTACTAAAAAACACTCCTGATTTGTTGAGATTGATAGCTTGACCAGTGGCATAGCAATACTGGTTAAGGAGATTTGCCAGATTTTGGCATTCCCCAACTGTCCCATCCATAAATATTATAGCATCATCGCAAATAATAGATGAGACAATGTGGGGCAATACTGTTCAATTTTATTCCTTTGAGGCTCCCATCTTCAATTGCTTTGTGCATCATCCAGGAGAAGACATTAGCCATCAATATGAAGAGATAGGGCGACAATGGATCTCCTTGTCTTAATCCCCTTGTAGGTTTAAAATACCGTGTTTGATCACCATTAACTTTAACACTAAATGACACCGTAGAAACACATGTCATAATCAGCTCAACCCATCTTGCACTAAATCCCATCTTCAACATACTCCTTTTTAAGAAATCCCACTCGACCCGATCATAGGCCTTTTTCATATCCAATTTAAGAACTGCCTGGAATTTCTTTTTTCGTTCTCTGATTCTCAGCTGATGCAACACTTCTTGAACTATAAAGATGTTATCTTGTATTTGTCGTCCCTTTACAAAGGCGCTTTGTTCATGGGCTATTATCTCTTCGAGCCATGGTTTCAATCTGTTTGCTAACACTTTGGAGATAATTTTGTAGCTGAAATTGCATAGACTAATTGGCCCGAATTGAGATGCTTTACGGGTTTTTAACTTTGGGAATGAGGGTTATGTGGGTCTTGTTGAGTAGGGGGTCGAACTCACCCGATTCAACGAAGTTTCGACCATATGCAGCACATCCGGCTTGATATCTTCCCAATAATGTTGATAAAATTGGCCATTCAGCCCGTCTGGGCCAGGGGCTTTTAGTGGACCTAGCTGAAAAACCGCCTCTTTAACCTCTTCCATAGAAATAGGGGCCAAGAGGTTCTCGTTCATTTGCATGTTTATGACAACTGGGCATATGTCCAAAATAGGTTGAAAGTCTCTTGGACCCTCGATTCATATAAAGAACAAAAGAGAAATCCCGTATGTGGTGTTTCAGCATTTTTTGGTCCCTACACCAAGTGTCGTCATTGATGCGCAACATAGAAATTCTGTTCCGTTGTCTTCTTTGAACTGTAGTAGCGTGGAAGTATTTTGAGTTCTTGTCTCCCCAACGCATCCAGTTTATACGAGATCTCATACCCCAATACATCTCCTCCCGACGCCAAAGCCGCTCAATATTTTCTTTAATTTCTTGGCATTCCACTTTGCTGGAAAATTCAGAATCCCCATTTGTAATTTCAGTAAGTTTCTTTTTGAGACTTCTAATTTGGAGAGATACATTAGAGAACTTAGTTTTGCTCCATCTTTGTCAATTCCTTTGTCACCTACCCGGCTGTATTTTTTGAGACAAGGTTGTATAATGGTGCCGATCATTTCCCCAACAGCTCTTGATAATCTCCCCACACTCTTTTTCCTCCATCCAAAGTAGGCTTCAAACTTGAATTCCTTCCTTCTTCTCTCCCTAACAGGATGTAGGGATAGCACTAGTGGGCCGTGGTCTCGAACCAACTGTTGGAAGGGCCACCACTTCAGCATTTGGGAAAGTAGTTGTCCACTCCATTGTACATAAGACTCTATCCAGCCTCTTCTTCACTAAATTTTCACCATCTCTATTGTTGGCCCAAGTAAATGCACAGCCTTTTGTATCAATATCCATTAAGGAGCAGGTCATTGAGCATTTCGGAAGGCTGCTATTCGATGTTGATCGGCTTCCCTCTTCCCAACCTTCTCCCGGCCTATATAGGATTTCATTAAAGTCCCCCATACAAAGCCATGGAAGTTGATTGTTGGAGTGCACATCCCGAAGCTTTTGCCATAAATGAAGCCGCTCTGTGAAATTGGTAGAAGCATGTATGAAAGTAGCTCTCATCATATAGCCTTTGGAAGGATCCTTGCATTCTACATCCATGTGCTCTTTCGAGCTCGAGTTTATTTTAACATCCACCTCCTCGTTCCACATAAGCACCAAGCCACCGGCAATACCGATTGGTGGCTCTATAAACATGTGCTGAAATTTTAGTTTTCTTCGATTTTATCTACCATCGTCTCCTTGTTTTTGGTCTCCATCAAAAAGACCATGTTGGGCCATTCTTGAGCCATTAAGGCTCTAAGCTCTGAACAGTCGGGGTTGCCCGGCCCACAGTTCCAACTTATAATCTTCATGGCGTTTTGGTGGCTTATTAGGGCTAGCCACCAAAGCCCAATCCTTCCCCTCTTTAACCGGCTGAACAGGTGTCTCTAATAATTCCATATCATCAAGGAGATAAGAGTTAGTAGATTCTGCTCTTTTCTTTTTTTTTGCTTGTTGATACTTACGCACTTTCTTTCCATCACCGCTTTGTAATTTTTGATCCCGCTTCTTTAAAGCCTTCTAGATACAATCTTTGTGTTCCACTTCCCTCTTTGGCTCCGCACTTGTCTCTCCTCCCTCTCTTCCCTCCTTTGAGGAAGGGTTGTCTACTCTTTTTTTTTTTTGTTCCGAGGGTTGATGTTTGTCTCAACTTTCGTCGTGGTAGCAACTTCCATATTAACTGTCATTAAGGGAGTTTCAGGGACTGATTCTTCTTCTTCCTGATTTGGATCATCCTTACCATAAAATGCTCCCCAATGTGGACTACAATCTCTTACTTCCGCTTTGAGCCAAGGTCCATACTTACCAACCTTGTTAGCTGCCCAATTAGTTGTTTCATATGGTATCTCCTCACAATATGATGCGTAGTGACCGATTCGACCACATGAGTAGCGAAGTGAGGAACTATCCTAGACTTAAGTAGCATTATAGACTAGCATAGAGAAATCATCACCATATGGAATCTACATGGAGTTAGACCCGTCCAAAATAACCCCAATCCATTAATCCACACGAGCCCACCTTAAAGAATAGGATAGAGGTGAACTATTTGTTAACCTGCAAGGATACCGGTTCAACCCGACCCAGATCCAAATTCGAGAGGGTGGGCCGGGCCAACCCCATTTGAACCCAATGTGAACCAATACGTGAAGAAATCTTTGGTGCTTGAAGTGTAGTTTGGAGATTCAGAATAGTCGAACTTACATAATATTCGGTCTTGTTAGCCAAGATCTTCGTAGAATCCCAAAGAAAGAAATATGCAACTGATGTAATTTCGTGTGTTGAATGGTGAAACAAAATAAATCGAATGATGCAAGATACATTGATCTTTTGGTGCTTAAACGGTTCTAGTAGTTTGGATAACTACGTCCAAATTGTCATATTACTTAGTAATTTAATTTACTCTGTGAATTTTAGTATCTTTAGCATTGATGAAATATTGTAGAATCGGGTCTGGTCAATCCGGTTTCCCATGATTTGACTAGACATTTGAAGAAAACTAATTGAAAATTTGGAATATTCAAAACTACTGAAATGTATAATCTTGTTAGCCAATATATTTGTAATATCCTACAAGGATTATATAGTCTGTATAGTTTCTTCAAGCCGCCACGTTTACTCCACAGCGGAAGCCTTATTTCAATAGTGATTTAGTCATACTCTTTTTGGTGGTTAAAAATATACCGCTTGCTTAAATGTTTGCCTTTGATCACACTCCTCAACAAGCTCGAATTAATCATGAACTTAATGCATAATATTGCTAATTAGTTTATTAAAGTGATTGTGAACGTTATATGTGTAATTTTATTTGTTTATTTGTAAGGTGTGTCGAGCAAACAAATTCATGTATTATTCTGAAACTGTGGACATTTGTGATCAACATATAAATTTCTATTTATTAGTTTTTTTTTTTTTTTGAACAGATTCTATTTATTAGTTTGCTGAGTGGAATATTGGCCTACTAAAAGTATGGCCCATTGAAAGAGAGAAGGTAAGAGTGACTCAGCTTTATAATCTAGAACCATAGTAAAACCTTTTTTTATTTCGTTTTAACGTACAATTATTTGACCTAAAAAGGGTAGGCTTGTGATTTAAAACCATCATTGTGGCCCGGTTTGCAGTGACGTGGATTCTAGAGGCAAATGTCGATGCAAGTAAAAAGGTCAAGAGGGTTCAATCGTGTCGAAGGTTCTATCGGGAGTGGAGGTCCGAACCAACCCACACTCTAAACCTATGACAAACTCCTTATTTCCAAGCAAAAGTCACAATAATTACACGAAACCCCTGAAACGTTGAAGTTATAAATCTAGTTAGGGCTCTTTTCAAGCTCACGATATGTCAATCTGTGATTGGTTGTCAATTTCTTTGATATTTTTTATGTAACATATGTTACAAGTATATTTTAATGGAGAAAATATAAGATGCCTAAGGGATAGGCATGTCAGCTTCATACTAGTCCATTCAACAGTCGACATATGCCATTTTTAGGGTATCAGAGACCCTTGCATCCCCTCTTTAATTAATCGAACTCTCTCTCTCCTCTCTCTTATGCCTTTTCTTAGAAAGAACAAAGCCTACTCTTATTTTTTCAAAATGCTCTCTCGCTTCCATAGACCCTATCACCTTTGTCACACTACCTCGTCACCTCCATCTCCAACCTCTAGTGCCACCGCCTTCTATCAAACTCCTCTTTCGCCCTTTGCATCGGCGCCCACATCGGCTAAGAGCTCAAGGCCCTCTGTCGCGTCGGCAAACCATGCCGTCACCTCCGCCTTTGGCTTGTTTGTTGCCTACGCTGACCCCGGTTGACCTCGAATGAGTTAAACTCTAGATCACAAATCTAAGGCTCACTCGGCTTAGATCCAAAATTTGTGGCTCAAGTTCACCGGCCAAGCTTGAGCATGACAATGGAGGATTGAGACGGTGGTGAGGTGGTGGACTAAGATGAAGGTGATGTGGTGGTGGAAGGCGATTTGCAGGAGTCTAAGTTGAGATCGTCGCCCCCGACGGAGTGAAAGGAGGAAGAAGAAGAAGAAAAAAAGGGGAAAAGAAAAAGAAAAAGAAGAAAAACTAGTAAAAACATTAATTGAAGAGAGATGATGCAAGGTTTTTGATAGATGGGCCCCAAAAATGACATATGTCGGCTGTTGAATGAATTAGTATGAAACTAACGTGTTTATCACTTGAACACCTAATATTTTCTTCATTTTTTTTGTTAGTCCTACTTTATTCTTACTCAAATTATTATTTTCAGACTTTTGACTTGACTTCTTGTAAGGCGTGAAAGTCGATATCCACACCTGCAACTAAATCGTCCCTACCCCCAGCCCCTTGAGAAAGTGATGAGTCAAACTTTCCACCTCATGTTTCCCATATAAAAATGTGACTATTGGGACAAAACGTAGTGGTTTATTTTCTCCACTTTAATGTGGAAGTTGTTAAGTTACAATCTTTTATGTACCTCCTCCCTCTTATTCTTTCTTCCAATCTTTTGTCTTATTTTTCTTCTTTCTTTCCATATTGTGTAAGATAATATCCAATAAATCTTTAAAGATATTCTATAAACTAAAAAATTGTTATGCTTTAATTGAATTGCTAAGGGTGAAGACTAAGGCTTATTCGTTAGATGTTGAAACCTAAGAAAGTGAATTATGAACCGTTGTGATAATTAATATATATTCAATATCAACTTCAAACATTCCTTAAGAAATAAATATTTCTTCGCATTTATTGATATTTCATCCATGTCATTTTCAAATGCTACATCTAAATTCAAATTTCATTTTGAGGCAATTGGTCATTGATTGTAATCTTATGAAAGCTTATCGGGAAGTGTAATGCCTTTTTCCTTTTTTGGAAGTTCAAAGTCAGACTTAACTCATTCTTTTCTTAAAATGTGCAAAGCAACAATGAATATGTATTTGCTAGGGAGAAAATAATTGATTCACATGATCAAGGAGCTCAACACTTCAATTTTGATAAATTTCCATATGCAGATATATATTTGTTATTATATGATTGATAGAAGTCCATCAAAGCTTTCAAGTTTTTCAACTTCTATTTTTAAAAATCAATATAGTATTACAATATGCACTGTGTTAAATCGCGTTTTTTTTTTTTTTAATGAAAGATGAGATATTAAATGTAGCAGATTTTCTAGCAATCAAATTTTTATGACAATTTAATTCATAGCGCGTAAGGACCCTCTCTAATCAAGCATTCTAATGGTGGACATACTACCGAAAAAAGTTTTTGGGTTTTTATCATTCTTCACCTTTGCATACACCAAGTCAATTCTTCAAATGAATAAGTGCTTAGAAATCTCACCATGAGGCATATATAGGCCCCGTTTGGTTCGGCGTTCCCAAGGGGCTTTCCCAGTCGAAAGCCCCTTGGGAAAAAATTTAGGTGTTTGGTTCGGCAAAGATTTGGAGGTGTCCTTGGCAAATCGGGCTTTGAAATCTTGAAAGCCCAAAGCGGTGGGAACTGCTTTGGGCTTTTAGCATTTTGGAAATGCAAGTTCACCTCTCTTTGTTCATCCGTTGACTTCTTTTTTTTTTTTTTTTTAAACCGATCATCTTCCCCACACCCCAACCGCCGTTGATCGGCGACGAAGTTTCATAGGATTTTATTTTTATTTTTTAAAAAAATAATAAAAACCCTTTGCAAATGTTGGGTTCACCTTTTTTTTTTTTGTCATTTTTATCTTTTGACAATCAATAACCCAACTTTTTATCGGTACACTAGAATGATCATTAATTAACGAAGATGATTAATACTACAATAATTAAAAAAAAATTATTCAAAGTTGAAAACAAATCTAAAAGAACCCCATGTCAAAAGTTGAGCTTTGCATCTAATCTATAATCATATTCTTTTAATATAATTTTTAAATAGATTTATTAATATATATCTTTTACATTACTTTCAACATGAAAATATAAAAGGTTATATAGTCATTGTTTTTTTTTTTTGCAATTTCAAAAATACTAAAACTAAAATACTTAATTTGGTCACACTAAAGGGCTTTTCAAATATATGTTTACCAAACAGTCTTGCATTTCCCTAAAAGACTTTTCGGTTATAGTTTACCAAACAAGTCAAAGATTTCGGAAAACCCCTTTATCTCAAAGGTATTTGCATTCTCCTAAGGGGCGCATTTCCCAAAGTTCGAACCAAACGGGCCCATAGTGAGAGGATGAAAAGAGTAGTTGATGATAGTTCACATGAGGAATTGAATGCCAATACGAGTGTATACAAAAGAGAGGAAATAAGATGATTGGCGTTGACACTACTATTGCCTGCTCACCTCGCTCGTTTGAGACGTCTTTCCATGCTCCCATCAAAAGAACAAAGAAGAGGGGGAAATTACCAAATTAATCATAAACCTATTGTATAAATGCCAATCCAATCATAAATGTTTAAAATTAGCTAGTTTAGTCCTAAACCTTTGCGCAAATTCCAGTGGAGTCCTTATGCTCAAACTTTGCTAAGAATCCATGACATGGCGCATTAGCCATAAACGGCCATCCTACATAGCACACCGCCATATTAGTGATTTTTAGGAACAATTAACAAGGAGGACTATATTGGGATTTTGTGCAAGTGTTTATTACTAAGCTGACAAAATGATTTAAAACTCATTAGGTAATTTCTCCAAAGTCAGCACTTTGATTGTGAAATGGGCAAATGAGGTGTAACGAGTGCCTTTATGTTCTACTTCTTGAAGAATGGAATTAGGTCCAGAGAGTAGCTAGAAATCATCAACTAAATGGTCTCACCGATGAGAGGAAGCCTGAAAGAACCGGGAGCAAGAACAACATCGCACTTAGAGATCTCCCACCTGTAAATCTAATGAGCGAGCCCTGTGCCAATTAAATTATCAATGTCGGCACATAGTTCTGATATTCCACATCACTTGTTTCTCTGAGAAGACGAGGTGGTAACGAAGCGGAGAGGGTGACGGTCCTATAATTTGTTCTCTCTCTAATACAAGTATCTCTCTTCTTTTGTCTACGTGGATTTGTGATTTGCATGCTTTGCTCAAGTTGTGTGGTTTTTATATATTTGTGCTTGGAGCAACTGCGTGTTATAAAACTTACATGGTTTAAGGTTGGTGGCCATGGGTTGACCTAATAAGAATAAGTGTAATAATTTATGTGGACACTATGGTACTCCGTTGTACATAAACCAAACCACTTTAATATTTTATGGTCATGGATGGAACACAACTCTTATAATATCACAAATCACGCGTACAATTGAGAGAGATCATTAACTAATCTATAAATGATGCGCAGTTCCAAAATCACCCCTTAAATATCCTTTTAAGGGATCAATGATCTCACGTGTGTATATATTCACACTACTTCTAGATTTTGTGAAATTAGCTTGTGTACATTATTATAGTCATGGATGGAACACGACTCATGTAATATCACAAGTCACACATGCAATTGAGAGAGATCGTCAACTAATTTGTAAATGACGCACGCTCCAAAGATCACCTCTTAAATATCCTTTTAAGGGATCAATGATTTCACGTGTATATAGATTCACACTACTTCTAGATTTTGCGAAATTAGCTCATGTACATTGTTGCACGGCCTAAATGTTTAAGGATTACTTCTTCTTCTTCTTTTTCTGTAAATTTGTTCTTGAGATAGAATAGTTTTCAATGATACAAGAAACCTTGAAAATGACTATAGCATGAACACGACTGTACAGGACGACTAGCACGATCGAATTTGAATGTCAAGGCAATCGCTACTACCGTGGCACCAACGAGACTAACACACTCTCTTTCTCTCAATGAGAGATTTACTATGAGCTAATTTTCTGTTCATGAGATGAGTTTGATAGCTTTTTCGCAATACTTTCTTCGAGGTTACCAAATATAGGTGGAAGGAACTTTCTTTTCTTTTCTTTTTGGTCGGAAAGGTTGGAGAGATGGGCTTCCTTCGAATCAAACACTTTAGAGTGAAGGTAGTCCACACTTCTTTTGTTTTCAAATTTGAAATTCGAAATCTAAATAAAGACCCGAACCGAATGATCTTTTTTCATAATTTGATGGACTCTTGATTGATGTCATATGATTCTTGTATGAAGTGCAGAAAAATCATCAAATATATGCGTTCACGCATGGATGTATTTGTAGATCCCGATTTCCTCCTTTCATCCTTAATGGGATGATTTCGTTTGTACATTCCACTCTTCCTCTATAATCTCCAACTCTCTTTTTAACTTGCGTGCTCCATTCGCGATCCTTTAGCTACAATTACCCCTTGGTCGATGGACCCCTCTCTTAACTTAGATTTTGACTTCCTTTCACATTTCGAGTCGATTGACATGCGCTCCCGTGAATCTCCATTTGAATTCCGTAGTCCACTGGGAACTCACAATCTATGAGAAATTCGATCGATGAGCTTCTTAAGTCGAGTGTATTATCATGAACATTTATGACCGACCAGCTTGTTTAGACACATTGTTAATCGCGACAGGAGATTAAAATTGATTTTATCCGAGGTCATTTTGGTAATTTCGTTAGCATCCCCCGCCCCGGGCACAAAGATAAAGTGACAGAGACTTGAGGGACCACTTTTGCAATTTCGAGAAAGAACTTCTCTAGCTCAGAGAGAGAGAGAGAGAGACGACTTTTCCTGCTCCCCGGCTCCGCCCCCGACGCATCGCCGCCGTCGACAATCGCGGCGCTCGCGTTTCACCTCCGGCGCCCCTCTCCGGTCGCGGCCGCCGCCGCTTCCGGCGGCCGATTCTCCCTACGCGAACCGGATCCTCTCGGTCCGCGCGATGATCGCGGACGGTTCGTGAAGCCGGTTGCTGATCACGATGTCGCAGCTCCAGCACCAGCACCAGCACCAGCACCAGCACCAGCATCAGCAGCTCGGTCATGGCAACAGCAGCGGCAGCAGCGGCAATGCCAACATACCGGTGAGCGAGGTGTATTGGTCCCTGGTCGATAAGGCCGACAAGAAGTTCTCCAAGATCAGGGACTTGCCCTTCTACGAGCGCATGAGGTTCTCTCTCTCTCTCTCTCTCTCTCTCTCTCTCAGAGTCTGTGTGTGGGCGGGCGGGTGGCTATGGGGTGATGGCCTGTGTCATGTATGGATTCAGTGGATTAGGAGAGGGTATTAGGTAGAATTCTGGTGATTTATTGTATTCCATTAGCAATTTTTAGCACTGAATTTATTTGATTCATTGAATTAGAAGATGGTATTAGTAGAATTGTGGTGATCTGTTCTTCTCTCTCAGCAATTTGTAGCATCCATTCAGTTAGTTTAGCTCACTGCTGAGTGGTAACTGTAAACATTGATCCGTATGAAGTCAATTTTCTGTTTATTAACCAAGCCAGATCTTTGCGTGCTGTATGTTTGAGAGACTTAGCAAAATGGAAGTGGCGTGATTTTAATTGTTGTACCTTTATTTTGGTAACTTTTTCAGACATGGTAAGAGTTCGTCGCTACTTGTTCATGAATTTTATGTATGGTCATGCTCTGTTAATAGGTATGACACTTACTTCTACAAGGTGTTCAAAGTGTACACCCAGCTGTGGAAGTTTCAGCAAGAGAATAGGCAGAAGTTGGTGGAATCTGGGCTCAAGAGATGGGAGATTGGCGAGATCGCGTCCCGGATTGCCCAACTGTATTTTGGGCAGTACATGCGCACGAGCGAAGCAAGTTATTTATCGGAGTCCTACATATTTTATGAGGCCATTTTGACCCGGGAATATTTCAAGGAGGGATTGTGTCAGGATCTCAATTTGGCCAACAAGCAGCTGAGGTTCCTTGCCCGGTTTTTGATGGTCTGTTTAGTCTTTAACAAAAGAGAAATGGTGAATCAGTTGGTCAGTCAACTAAAGTTGTTGGTTGATGAATGCAAGAGGACATTTCAGGTTCTTATTCTTCCCTACTGTGAGCTGTCTACGTGACTGGTATTTTTCAGTTTGTGGCACTGTGTCTTTTATTGTTCTTTGGAGTTTAGCTGACACCTATATCTTGGATGTTGTCATTGACTACACATCTACGTTTCTCTTTAATGAGTTCTATGTATGCATTGGATGTATAGGTTCGTCATCTTGAATAACAGTAGGGACATGGAGATGGTCTCACTGAACCAAACTTACCTATACTGCAACTGGAAAAGGAGCAGTTTCCCTTTAAAAAAACAAAAGTTGACTAGATTACTGTACTGAACAGCAATTGGATGCATGTTAGCATTTTAAAGCCTAAAAATGTGAAGAAGTTGGACAATATAGGGGCCTCAGCTTGCTTTTGGTTTTTCATATCTAACATTGAATTTTGGGTTTGTGGTATTAACTGTGACATTCTGTGATTGTAGCACTGGGAATTATAGGCATTTGTCTATTTGATAAAATTATGAATTGTTGCAGGTGGGTTGTAGATATTAAATTGTCTTTTCACAATAACATGCTTTTAGTATTTTAGACAGTTATTTTGACACAGCTAAAAGATAACCAAAAAAAAAAAAAGGAGGTGGGGGAGTGGGAGCAACTTCCTGTTTCTAAGCAGTATAGGTTGGGTTTTGTGTGGCTTATGAATGACAGAACAAGTTGGATCAAATGTCAGAAACCATAAGTAGAATTGAGGGGAAATTGCACCAAATAGAATGCTTTAAAAACAGTGGATATCTGATTGATTTAGGAAGAAAGACTAAATTGCCAAATGCTATGCCTGCATATGTATAGGGTATTCTCATCTTGCCATTTGTCTTTAGTTTTTAAAATATAGCTATTATTATGTTATTATTGATGAGATGTACAGTCTATGGTTCTTATGAACCACTGCTGTGCGAGCAGAGGAGGAGCTTTTGACTGAATGCAAAAAGCCAAAACATTTAGAAACTACAATGTTTTAGTTTAGTAGAGCACCTGAAACTAATTATAGGAAAGTTATCTTGTCCCAAATAAGCGTTCTTGACGCTATCATAGATATATTGGCGATTTATTTACACCACGAGCATTTATATACATTATCTAATGAGAAGTTCTTAAATTATATCTTGGCAATACAAAGTTGCCGTGATTCTTTATTTTTTATCGATTGAGCTTAATATGTACATGATCTTATTTTCAGGACACTGATTTTAAAGAATGGAAGCTGGTGGTTCAGGAAATTAATAGGTTTTTGAAAGCTGACACAGCTTTTATGAATACCAGGCCTTTGAGATACAGTCTTGCTTTGGATCCCCACACAGATTCTCTGCCACGTGTTGCTGCGTCTATCACAAATAGAAATCTGAGATTACGAGATGCAATACTGAGCAGCTATCACCATAATGAGGTAAGCCATCAGTTGTCAGGCCCCTTTCCTTCTTGTTTCTGGGAATATCTTTGTACCCTTATAGTTTTCTTTCCTGCTTTTTTAATCAGGTGAAGTTTTCAGAGCTCACTCTTGACACTTTCAGGATGCTTCAGTGTTTGGAGTGGGAACCAAGTGGCTCATTTTACCAGTCACCTGGAACTAAGCTTGGTGCTTCCGCTCATACTCGCACTAACCACTCTCAGGATATTGTTGATCATACTCTGCCTCCAAACCCGCGAAAAGCTGTTTTATATCGACCATCAGTGACCCATTTTGTGGCAGTAAGTATATTGCAGAGCCTAAATCCCCCCGTGCATGCACACAGCCCAAGAAAGAAAAATGAATAAAAAGTATTAATATGCAAGAAATCTTACTGGTATGCTACATGTGGAACATGTAAGGTGGCCTCAAAATGTGATGGCAGAACAAAACATTTATGATAGATGCTGATATCCCGAGTCAAGCCAGCCTAAAGTCAAAATGTTAAATGGTTTGATTAAAATGTTACAGCTGTTTCATTCTTCATGCCATCATGTTGCACAAACAATGTGGAGGAGTTTTTCCTTTTACAGAAATTTTCAGGGGCTGTGAATTTACTCTGCTATTTGAAGGTATTGCCTAATGCTCTTCTTGGACAGGTACTTGCCACTATTTGTGAAGAGCTTCCTCCAGATGGAGTTCTTTTACTATATCTGTCAGCTTCAGGTGGGACACTTTTGGATTTTTTTTTTTTGGCTCATGCTTGCATGGGAAATACAATCATCAATTCTGACAACTATTAAATTGCATCAGGAAGAAGAAGATCTCCCATTTCACTATCGGCAGGGGTTGGAGCTTTTTCTGATGCTACAGAAAACATAACGAGAAACCTCCAGACTGTTGCGATATCATCTGATGAAACCTCTTGTATTACATCTGGCTCCCTAAGTGACGATGTACCTCCATCTGGACAAGGCAAAGGTGACTGCATGCATCACCAAAGTCCTTGTTTGCAGTTTGGTAATCGCAATAATGGAGGTAATCTCTGGCTATGGTTGTTGAGATGTACTATTCATAAGTTTAATGTGTTTGTCTGTGTATGCATGTGAATATTATATTATCTATTGAGACATGTGTTCTGATTGCATCTGACTGTATGAGTTCTTTCCTTAATGGTGACTGTAATTTTCACAGGGCTAGATGCAAAGCATACTGTAATTTTCTTTTGATAGAGGCTGTTGTTGCAGCTTCTGACTTCATTGAAGCATGTTGCGAAAAAAAAGAAAGAAGCATCACCAATCTTTGTATAGATTTACAAGCTTTAACTTACTTCTAGTGGACTCTTTTGTCAGTGAAAACACTCAATTTAGTTTGAAGGAGATGGACGTCTTTGCAGAGCTTTGTTAACTGAATTGCTAGGGGTGAAAAAGTTGGCTTTTGGCTTTCTCTCAAAGTAAACTTTCTTTATGGGAACCGCAAAATAATTGTTATCTTTTTTCTTTTTTCTGTAGGAGTACATAGAAATCAACTTTAGTCTAATGGGCTGTATTTATAGATAATTAGCGCTTTTCCTTTACATAGCTTATAGCCTAATTAATCAAGTTATTTTGTCAATTAAATAATCATGCTGATATTGTCTAGTACATTTCTGGATCTTGGTGTCTGTTACTATCTGTTACTAATTTTTTGTTGATTAAAATTGTAATAATACGATATTGAATTTGTGAACTGGATAGGCTTTGCCTTGTATGCCTTCCTGCACATGAACTGCTGGTGCAACGTATGGTTTGCATCAAATTACATGCTTAGTTCTCATTTTGAGAAAATTCAGGGACCAAAATAGGATCTAGATGATGGAGAGCCAATATTAAGTAATGTTGTAAAATGGTGATTGTTCTGCATTATTGGTTTTGAAACTTGTGATACTTCCTTTTCTTAATTATTGATCCATTCAAAAATTTGGAAGGACAATTTTCTGGAGATATTTCATCTATTATCTATATTTGCAACTTATTTTATGGTGCTGATACTGTTGAACTGCTTTTGTAAGTCTTGCAATATTTTGTTCCTCTCTCATAAGAAAGGAATTAAATACTGTCGATGCTGTTCTCCATTGAGAAGATTCTCCTCTAATTTTGGACAGTAAACTCAGGTTCAAATTGCATATATCCCTGTGACTTACTTCCATTCACAAGGAGGCCACTCGTTTTAATAGTTGACAGTGACAGCAGCATGGCCTTTGAGGTAAGTAAGGCACTAGCTAGATCTACTAACTGCAAGCTTGTAAATTTCCGTTTTTTCTTGAAAGTAGGTGAGTTAGTGAGCAACCTAAACAATATAAAAACTGCATGTTGCCAGACTGATTCCCATGATACTTCTTCCATTCTTAACTCTCGGATCCATCAAGCTGTTCAATCAATAATAGTCAATGATTTTGCTAGACTATGGATGCTGTGTGAGTTATGTTACCAGTGATAAAGAATTTTCTTTCTGCTAAGTCCAAGAATTTCTCCTGTTGAGCATGTAAATTTTGTATCATGCTTGAAGTGTCTTGGTGGCATTTATGCAAAAATCTTGCGAATCAGGCTATGAAGTGTATGACACAGACTAAACCTCAGCCCGCTAAGTGCTGTTGGCAAAAAAATGAAGTGTATGCTACTTGGAAAAAAAGAAGTTTTTTCAAGAAACTGTCATGTAATAACTGTGATTTACTAATGGAGGTAGTCTCCTACCTTTAGAATATAGCTCCTAAGTGCTAGCAATCGATGTTTATTATATATTTGAATATCGTAACCATTTTTCTTATCATGAGGTGATTTCAGCTCATTGAGATTCATTCGGATGGATTGTGTTAGACTATAGAAGAGCGAGTAAATTAACTACAAGAATGTATAGGAGAAGGTGCACTTAAAGATCCATTCACACCTCTCTGAAGTAAGAAACATTTTCCATTAGAAGCATGCCCAAAATATCTTCCTTATACATGGAAGTATAGGCGACTGTCCTACCCCCATGACAGCCCAGATTGAGATCACGATGTCGCAACCATGGCAAGCTCCAAAGAGAGCTTGCAATGGGCACCTCAATGAGCTCCATGGCCACCATGGTTGAGCTCTGAATAGAGCTTGCCATGGTGGATCTCTGAACAAAGCTAGAGCCTGAGCACCATGGCCGAGCTCTTTTAGAGCTCGTGCATGAGGGTTGGGGAGAATCGTGGTAGTTTGCATAATGCTGGTCAGTGCTCTGGCCGCAAGCAGCATATTGGTTGGTGGTGGGCAGCAATGGACATGGCAGCTGATTTTGGGTTTTGGGTAATATGGACCTTGGATTAGTTTCATGGCAGTGGGCAGTTTTTTTTTTTCTCTTCGAAAGAGGGGCAAATGAGTCTTTTAAGCTTTGGATTTTGTCTGGAGGGGCAAATTGCAGGTTTCAAAAAGTAAGGATGCAAATTGATATAATTTAGAAAACTTAGTTGGTTTTCCAAAAATATAGATCCATTCACACCAGTCTAAAGTAAGAGACATTTTCCATTAGAAGCATGCCCAAAATGTCTTCTCGTACATAATAAATTTTTTTTACCCATCAAAACATCTTAGCACTTATTCTCACTTGTTCTACCATTTTGTTGGTCATTAGGGAGCATCTAAATCATAATTACTTTCAACATAGGCATACTGTGACAATGCTATTACGTTCCTGCCCCTTTTGTAGTGAGAAAACTGGAGTTTGGCTTGACAACATAATCATGTTGACAGCAAGATTGATAGGTCAAAATCTTTTCCTATTGCGTACCTTTTGGACTGACCTCGAGAAAATTAGAGTCCACATGTTGTCTAACTTATGTGTTCTCCTTGTTCTTCTAACTTCCAGAGATTTTCTATTTGACTTACTTCTTGTAGAGGTCTGGACTCTGTCTGGTATAATTTAGCAATACGTGGCAAATTTAGGAATTTCAGTTGATTACTGTCATTGCAGGCTATACATGGAGCGGAAAAAGGAGAACCTGCTGCCCTTCTTTTATCGCCAAGAAGTTTAGCTCCGACTGTCGTACCTGATTTCTCTCGTTGCCCTGGTGGAAGCTTATTTACGGTCTTCCTCACAGCTCCATTGCAGGCTTTCTGTATATTGCTAGGTTTTTCTAGCTCAGAAATTCATATGGTATGTAAGAATGAGGGCTTCTCACTGCTCATGCTTTAAGTTTCTTTTTTTTTTTAGTTTCTTTCAGTAAATTAATGGGAATAAACCATTCAGGAAGTCTTTAGTAAAGCTGAGAAGTTGCTTTCGTCCTCATTGAATGACTGGGGTTTGGCTCTGGCAAAATCTGACTCTCTAAACCCTGTCTGGGCACAAATTCTAAATGACCCTTTTTTAAGGCGACTTCTTATCAGGTACTGATCAGTCTTCTCTGTTGGCTAATTTATTTCTGTTAGATACATACTTCCCTGCAAAAGACAATTGAATATTTGCTTCTGATTGTAGAATTGAGTTTTGTTTTGGTGGCCATGTTACTGGGATAGTCTATGTATAAGTTGGCCTGGTTTCAACACTGCATATAGATGAGTGGGCTGATTTCAATGCTATTGACAGTTCAGGTTTAGTGGTTTAGTTGTTGGATTAATTAGTTGGCTGAAGATGTGGTCTCTTGCTTGGCTTTCTCATGAGATTGGATGATTCGGACTTTAAGTTCACAGATGGAGTTGGGAAGTTGAATTAATAGGGGTTGTTGAATACTGTCATGCTCACCCCAACTGGCCTGTTAGAAGTATGAAGGGTAAAGTGGTCTTTAGGACCTATGGCTTATTTTGATGTGGGTGTAGATACACACACACACACACACACACACACACATATACATACATACATATATACATACATACATACATACATATATATATATGTATGTATATATAAACTTAACTGAATAATACAATAATTAATACCTCTCACACTGGAATGCGTGAGGAAGCGCGAGAGAGGGACGCATGACGGAGACAAGCTGTGGTGGGGATGGCTGACTGTTCTGGCTAGTGGTTGATGGTGGCGAGTGGCTGCTTTGTCAACTAGGGTTAAGCCCTACGCTCTGATACCATGTGAGAGGAATTAATAATTGTATCATCCAGTAAAGTTTAACACACACACACACACACACACACACACACACACACACATCCACATCAAAATAAGCCCTAAAAGTCCTAAAGACCACTTTATCCTTCATACTTCTAACACAACCAAATGCAGACGATGCATGACATGGAAAATATGTCTTCGGTGTTTCCGACATCATCTAACAAGTTTCTGAGAACTGTGGTGCACTTCATGAGTACTTAGTAGTATCAAATAGCTAAAACAAATTATCAATAGTTTCCTTGCTCTTTAGCACTGAGATTATGTTCAGTGATTATCACTCATGCTAAGAGAACAGGGAAAGCAGGTAAGTTTGCTTAACTTATGAAGGCTGTAGAGAGACATGTAGAGAGACATTTGCAAATATTAGTCCTACATATTTCGGGCTTTCACCTCAACAGTGAATGCATAAGCTGGTTTTTGGTTACTGTTTTCATGAATATATTTTTACGGACTCTCCAAATCAACAGCTTAGATGTTTTGCCATTTGTGACTCCATATGCTGTTGCACAGAGATGTTCAGCTGGTTCGTTTATGTAGTTTTGTGCAACGTATCCAGCATAGGATATCCAAAGGCGCCAAAAGTTAACTTCTTGTAGCTTTCTCCAGCTTTGTCATTGGACACTTGTTTGAAATACTTCTGAATCCCTGATAACGCAGCTTAATTCTATGCTAAATTTCAATCATCTGGCATGTCCATATTTGATCATCATGAATAAGTCACCTGGTCCTAAAGATTTAAAAGATTGTCTTACACTTCGTATCCTTTGAATAGACCTCTCTTTCTGGAAATTATGATTGTGAAAACCTTACACCAGATCAGAAAAGGCTGGTGGATATTTTGGTGTATTGGTAAGGGAGCAATGGGGCTTTTAAGCAGGCTACCTAAAGAAAAGAGCAGATTTCGCTCAGTAGTGAAAAGCTCTCCATTCTGCTCCCACAAATTATATTCTTTTTCATTGTCTTGTGCACTGTATGCTAATGTTGTTAAACTGCACTCGACTGGCCAAACCAGTTCTTGGATGCATCTTTATTTTGTTTTCACCTGAGTAAAAACATTGGTCAAAATTAGGCATTACCCTGTTTGATTGGCCCAACTAGTGAATCTACCAATGTGGTTTGACCGGATTAAGCTTTTTAATAGTATTGGAGAATTGGGCTGTAAAACTAATACAGTTCAAAACATTGGGATGCGGCAGGTTTGTGGGGCTATTTCTTTGACTTGCAATGAGTTATTACCAGTCACTATTCTCTTTGAATCCAGTGTACCGGTGGGATTGTCGAACTTAGCTGTTCTAGCAATATAGTTCTGCGATACAATAGTTTTCTGGCGAGAGCATACAGACTGCCTTTTGACAAAGTATATTTCAAATGATTATATAACATGCACGATTTGCTTCGGGCTCTCAACTTTCTTTTCATTTTCTTTGCCCATTTCTTGTGCAGATTTCTATTTTGCCAGGCAGTGTTGAGTCTGTACATCCCGACCTCAGGTAAGGAGGAGTTCCTTCCCAAGTGTCTGCCCAGTCTTCCCAAATCCGTCATGCCTGCAAGCGTCGCAGTCCAGAGCGTAGTCCGGCAGATTGCTAGCATCTTCTCCGTCGACAAGAAGTTCAACTTTTCGGAGGCAATCCCCGTGTCCGAATCCGGAGAAAGTGATTCAGAGTCGATCTCATCTTCATGATGTTTCTCTAGCGCGCAGATACATTATGTATCCAGACCACATGACTCAGACAACACGCCGCTAAAATTTGGGCGGCAGTCCATTTAGATTCGTCGCGATTGTGTTTCGGGTGGTTTCAAGTTTGTGTTCAGGTGGCCTCTTCTTGTTTTGAAGGGGAAAGATCAGAAGGTAGAATTTATACAGAGTTTATGCATGTTTTCCCGAAGTTGCGAAATCGAGGGGAGCGAAAATACGAGGATTTTGTTTGGCTCCTGAGCCAATAGCTTTCGCAAAATAGTTTATCATGCACGAGTTTAAGTAATGGCGGAAGCATGTCAAATAGCATGTCAGTTCCCCACTGACGTATACAAGAGGCCGTTCGCTAATAACGCCGACTCCCTGTTATTCATCTCCGCTGAGGCGGTAGCTTTGCGTACCCACTGAAAATAAGAATGATACGACATCGGGGGTGCTTGAATAATGATTCCGATTCGATCCATCGTTCACTTGTCCTGTCACGGTGCTTTTTTCTAGTTGAATAACTTCATTTCCAATACAACTAGTTCGATTTGTTAATCTACTAATCAATCATATGTTCATAAGTAAGGGTGATCAATTTCAGGATGGTTTGGATTTTCACTGTAGAACCTTGAATTGGATTACTCAGGATTGGTTATCAATTTATGAAATTGGGAATCGATTCACTCAGTCCTGAAATATTTTGTGATTTTTTTCTTCTATTTTCTACGTGTGGGAATTTTCTAACATTAAAAGAAAAAAATAATTAGGATTTGCTTCAAAATAAAGAAAAAAAATAAAGAAATCTTTGATCGGTCCGTCAATTAGTCTCCCAATAACCACTCAAAGCCGGCTACCTTGGTCCGGTCCGGTCCGGCCCGATTCAGCCGGGAACACCAGAAAAGGCGCACGCACAGTTCGTCAGGCCACAAGCCTTGCGAAGTCCAGTCCGCTTTGTCGGTAAGTTCCGACGACAAGCGCGATTCCCGATTTCCCGATCATGGCCGGAACCGGCGGCGATCCCCGTCTCCGGCCTCTCCGCGTGCTCGCCGTCCTCCTCCTTAGCCTCCTCCTCCTCGCGGCTCCGGCGGTCCTCGCCAAGTCCCGCATCCCGATCTCCGTAAGTCCCGCCGGCACCGTTTCTTGATTTCTCCCCCCTCTCGTTCGGGGCCTTCGTCAGCTGGAATTTTGCGGTTGATTTTTCTTGCATTTTTTAATTTTGTTGGCCTTTTTTTTTTTTTGTTTTCGTCTTCATCGGACTAGGACAATGAGATCAGGCAGAAGAAGAGCGAGTGCTATGCCGATGTAGAGAGGTAATACATTGCCCCCATCTTCTCTTACGCAAGAAAGATGCGCCCCTTTTGATATCTGCATGATTCTCCGTCATCGCCGATTTCGCCGCTCCTTTTGAGCTTTTCGTGTAGTCTTGTGCGATGGGCGGTTAAAAAGCTGCAATTTCGGAGCGAGTTGAATTCGAATCGAGGAAGCTGTTGTTCATCCGTGCGTGTAGGATAGCTACGCGGCATCCTTTTGGGTAATCCATTGCCGTCTTTTACCCGAGAAAAAAATTGGGAGATGGGGGGATGCCGATTGTGATGTCGCATTGGTGCGCCCTTTTGGTGACTGGATGATTCTCCGTCGTGGATTCGCCACTTGTTTGGAGCTTTTCGTATAGTCTTGTGCCATGGGCGGGTGGGTGCTGCAATTTTTCGGTAGATGGTGGGGACTTGGGTTTTGTGGTTCTTGGTTGTTGGAGTGAGTTGAATTCAGCTCGAGGAACCTGTTGTTCCTTTGCGTGGGTGGAATATGAACATGAATCATTTTGGGCCAATTCAATATGATCTGGTTGTGCTGCGTCGCGTTTATTGTCTTAGCACGGCTTCAAGTTAGCAAAGTCCGTGTTCACCCTTACTGTTTGGAGGGAAAAACTGAATAAATTCCATGTACGAACTCATTCTTTACCCCCTTATGTTGAACTAATAGCGTGCAACCCTGTGAACTTACTACCACTTAACCATCTAACATCTTTAATGGATATTGTGACATTGAAGATATGGTAATTAAATCAGCCTATCCGACTTAAAGTTCTATCATATTTTTCTATTGATATCTTTATAACCTTTGAACATTAGATCAGAAAGCAAAACCCCCAGACCTTTGAGTAACTCACGGTAATAATACTGAATTTCCTGCCTTTTACTAGTCTTACAGAACTCAATGCATTTGCAATACATTTCTTGCTTCCTTTTTAATTTCCGCGCTTTAGTCTTCGGCCAAATCTTAGCTTTCACTTTTGGGGACATGTAATAGCATTTAAATATTAAAATATCTTCCATCCGTTGACATAAGATTTCAGACGGATTGTTGGTAGGCCCGCCAATTTCCACATGTCTCACATTCCATCATGTGTCTCTAGTGAGTTCCTCCATTTTGCGAAAAGATAAAGACTCACAGCATAACTTGTGATGCAAGTCTATTGTGAAGGGGTATTCACAAATTTCTTCATTTTGAGAAATCTCCATTACTTTTGCATGACTCTCCACATTTTCTATTCTTGCAGTGGCTTATGGGGTTGGCAATGCAAGTCTTCAATGATAGCAAAGGAAAACTGTGCTTTAAAATGCCTTTCTCCAACTTGTTATGAGATTGTCTATGAAAGTGATCCAGTAAGAGGAACCTCCATTAAGTCTCGTTTTATCTTTTATTCTAACTCTTGCGTAGTCCAGCTTTCTTATATACTTATCAGGGATGTGTTCATTTTGTAGCTTGAAGAAGGAGAAAAAGACTATACACGGGGCCAGGAATACAAATACTGCATGCATAAGTAAGTCTTGTCTTGTCGATGCTCATTTTGGCAGTGATAATAATAACAAATTAGATTAATTTCTAATTTCCGTATGCTTGTGGAGATGGTAAACATCAAAATTTATGTTGTGTACCAAGGTAGGTAGACTCATTGATGCTAGGGCATAGTTTTCCCCTAGTAGTTTTGAGAGTTTAATTTCTTTCTTGATCTTTTTACATTGTCTCTAATTAGTGGTTATGTGGAACACATGCGACATCTGATGAAGTTAGATTGTTGAGATCGAAAGAGCTAATTTATGGTTGAGTTTTACCTATATCTGGAACCTGTTAATGACTGGGTTCTAAGACACTCTTTAGTCAGCTGTCTTATTTTAAATGTACATTTTTGGCTTCTCTAAGCCCCATAATGTCAGCTTTCTTTTCTATTATGCTTCTACTCTATTTAAGCTTCTAGCTCTTTCAGCTGCCTTGTATATTTTCAGCAACTTACTAACAGGACATATTGCGTAGGTTTTTGGTGGGACATGTAATGGAAAAGTTGAAAATTGTCTTATCTGCTTAACTATCATATATATGATGGAAGATTCTTCGCTGAGATTACTCAGGGATGAGCATCAAGCAGATCAGAAGGTTAAATGAGTATAATCCGGAATTAATTTTAAGAGCTGTTTGTGCATAAGAATAGGATGATCCTTGTTGAAGTACTTCGATAGATAGCTTCTGTTTTTGATGTAATGATGGGGTATCAACCTTCTTGAATACAGATTCATTGTAGGAGTATCTTTCTAGTCAATATGAGGTTGTCAACCAATAGGAATATCAAGGAAGAGATAAGTGATATATTTTACGAGAAATTAGTAGAAAAATTCATTTGATGATGTTAAGTTCTCTCCATTGCCTGATTATTTGGTTTCAATGGACCTTATAGACATGTAGTCACTCTCCACCTAGTAACTTAAGCTTTTGGGTTGGACAGTCTAATAGATAAATTGGGAGTGCCATGGGGTAGTGTCATGTCATCCTTTAGTAGTTCCGTAGCTCAAGTCTAAATGTTGAAATGGGTTCAGAGTTTAAATGAGGAAAAATAGAGGTTTGCTATTGGAGGATTAGGGTGGCCTGTCCTGGATTATTAATGTGGCTTTGAGTGTCTTTTGGCTATTACAATCCAACTATAGTTTCAATTATAGAATCTAGAAGTTAAAAGTACTATTGGTTATATAATAAAGGGAAAAAGCCACAAAAAACCCTGAACTTTGCCCAAAGTGACATATTTACTCCAAACTTTTTTTTATGACGTGAAAAACCCTGAACTTTGCCGACCGTGACACATTTACCCCAAACTATTTTTTGTGACACAAAAAACCTTGAACTTTTGTTATGTGACACATTTACCCCAAAATTATAGGGCATTTTGGTCTTTTCATTTTTTAAAATTTTTTTCATTTTTTTCCCTTCTCTCTTCCCTCCGCCGGCATCCGGCGAGGGCTGCCCTCGCCGGAGTCAGGGGAGGGTCACCCTCGCCGGTGTCGGGCTAGGGCAACCCTCGCTGGCATCAGGTGAGGGCCGCCCTTGCCTGCGTCGGGTGAGGGTGTCCCTGCCCTCGCCCGTCACGACGGCGAGGGCTGCCCGCCCGTGTCGGGCGAGGGTGTCCTTGCCCTCGCTAGTCGCTGGCGAGGGCCGCCCTCGCCCGTCGGGCGAGGGTGTCCCCGCCCTCGCCGCGATCGGGCGAGGGCCGCCCTCGCCCGACGCCGGCGAGGGCGGGCGAGGGTGTCCCCGCCTCACTCGCCGGCGAGGGCGGGCGAGGGTGTCCCTCGCTTGACGCCGGTGAGCGGGCTGCCCTCGCCGGCGTCGGGCGCCCTCGCAGTGTCGGCGGCCCTCGCCGTGTCTAGCGAGGACGACCCTCGCAAAATCCGGCGAGGGGTGCCCAACGCCGGTGAGGGCCGCCCTCGCCGGCGTCCTCGCCCGACACCGGCGAGGGCGACCCTCGCCGGACGCCGGCTTCCCTCCGCCGGCTCCGCCATGGCCGGCGGAGGGGAAGAAGAAAAAAAAAAAAAAAAAAAGGAAAAACAGAATAAAAAGACAAAAATGCCCTTGATGGGGTAAATGTGTCACGGTTTGAAAAGTTTGGGGTTTTTCACGTCACAAAAAAAAGTTTGGGGTAAATGTGTTACTTTGGGCAAAGTTCAGGGTTTTTCATGGCTTTTTCCCTATAATAAAAGAAATTTGTAGGACTCTAGGTGTGACTAGATATATGTTTGAAAAAGTAGGAACTTGCAAGTATTGTGTTACAGTTAGAGTAAAAGCTAAAGCCGCAACTTCCCCAAAGACACACTTAGGATTTTGCTTTTTAAACTATTGTGTCCTTTTAGGGACCTTGAATGCTGCAGGATATAAGTCAGCATTCTTGCTTTAGGTGTGGCATCAGGCATATCCTGCTAAGCCAATCATTAAAGCATCTGCTAAAGCCTATTATATGGGCTTGCACAAATTGACTGGGAAAGTGTGGCAACCTTAAAAGTTACAAGTAGCCCTGGTTTTCTCCAGCAAACTTTCGAAGCAGGAAACTGAATCCTGTACAAAACATTTGGCAACATTTAGTTCTCCCTCGCCATCTTTCTCCACCCCGTTCCATTGAAATAATCAACTGACAAAAGACACAAGTGAGAAAATCAGACTGTACAAAAGGTCAGCGAGAGCGAAGAGTTATGCTTTGACAATTCTCACTATGCAGAGTCTAAACATGGAAAGTATCTTCCTCTGCTCATGCATGGTTGCGGATACCATCAAACAACTACATCTCGCATTCATGCGGGTAGAAACAATGTATAATCAGTAGAAGAAGTGGATTTTAGACAAGTTAATGATTAAGACAGAAGTAAACTGTGGTTTCACATTCGAAAAGTCCCTCTTCTAGAATGTCCATTCACTATGGGCAGAACTAGAATCATAGATTAATCATAACAAGGATTAAGGAATTAGAAAGCAGGCAACACGGTACTGTTAGCACAATTTTTAATGACGTGTCTATTTATGAGAATAAAGAGAAATTGATTAAGCCAATTATTTTTGCCCTATTTGCTGGTTAACAGGGACAGTCTGTCCTAATTGCCCTGTGGCGATTTTGCTTTCGTCAGCTAGTGAAAGCTGCACTAATAAAATCATCATCAGCCTCTACAGCTGTCTTGATTTTCTTCTCTTTTTTCACTGTATTAAATATAATGCTCACCTAGAATGGAGATGGGTTTCCAAAAGAATTTGCCTATCCCTTGATAAACTAAAACCAATCACCCTAAACTTTGCATTTGAATCTCATGAGCTCTGTCATTGAGCTGAGAAACTTGTGTATGAGGCATGCGCTCTTCTCTCTCACCTTGTAAAATTGCCTGATGTGGGATTTCTGTTAGAAGTCTCCAGACCCTTGTAGAGGGAATGTATATTCAAGGAATCTTTCCTTTCGACAGTTAATTTAGCACTGTCGCTTTTGCCTTACACAAAACTTGAACTGACAATTTCCAGTCACTTGCAGTACTAGAGGTTCTGTGATATCTCTTTATAATTTCTTTGCTGAAAATTCCAATTGCATTTTTATGTGAAATGGCTGATTAAAGAGAAGTGTATGTGAATCCCGTGTAAAACTGAGGACCATGTTCCTTGCATGTGATTCGTCCTGTTGAGATGGATGGAGAACATGACACTGTGTTGGGACTATATTTGGTTAGGCACTTGAGGCATTTTAAAATGGGGTAGGTCCTCCGCGTCCATCCACTATACTCTTGAGTGTGAACTTTCCCCACTATGAATGGGTTACTGATGAATTTCTCCCCTTCCTAGATCAGTGTCAGCTTTTCGTATCTTTCAGTGGATTTTCATGCCATCATACTGTCCCACGTTTATTTCTTAGGGGCAAAGTGTTCTTTGTATATTAGACACCATCTTATTTCATTTGTTTCTGTGCTTCCCAGGTTATCACTGGGAGAGAGTCTTGAAGGCATCAGAGGATCTTTTGATTAATTAGGCAACTTTGACATCATTTCAGATCAAATTGCTAGAAGCAAAAATTGCGGATGCCTTTGGCTGTGTTACTTCTGCTTCTGATATTGTCACAGAGGGCAAGTTTGTTGCAGCAAATGTACAAAAGAGATCGGTCTGGGTTTCTTTCTGGAACAAATGGAGTCAATGATAACTCTTGTATCAATTTGTCTGATCACAAAGGCGCAATGACTGTAAATAAGAAGCTCAGCTTTGGCTCGAAGGGCACTCTAGTTCAGTGGATGCTGATTTGAGTATGTCGTCTGAGTCTTATCTGTTTCTTGAATGGGGTCTAGATGTTGCAAAGTATGTACTGTAGAACTATGCTATGTTGCAAAAACGTCTGCCCTACTCTTTTTATTGGTCAGTTAAGGTCTCTAGTTATACAGAAATTCTCTGGTTCTTCGTAGTTCAGGACTGCATTTTGTTGTATCGGGATTCTGAAACCTCAGTATTCGTGCGGAAATTGCCTGAGTAGTCGGTGTTGCTAATTGCCGAAAAAGATTTGAGGGTATTAAAATTGTTCATGTAAAGAAAAGAGATGGGAAAATAGAAGAACTGAAGCGCAACGTCCAAGAAAGGAAGAGTGAAAACGAAGTGTTGCTCAAGGAAGAACAGTGCTTTGGTTGCACTACTTAGGAATCACCATAGATAACCCTTGGAGAAAGGTATTAAAAACAGAGGTTGCTTCATTTTTGTTCACATGTTACGTTGAGATCATGACCGTGTTAAATCAGTTTCATTACAAGACATTATTCTTTGTGTTGTTCATGCTAAAAAAGAAAATGACGTGTATTAAATGTGTCGATTCGTGTCGCTTTCGGGTTTATTGATATCTTTTGTCACATATGCCCAATCGCATCAATTGCAATACAACGCGAGGTAATTTTGATTCAGTGGACGTACTCTAGCCAATACATAGAAGTGACTTTAACTTTTGACACGATAAGGTTACTCGACTCAATGTTATGTGACTTAAAATTGATAGAAACACGTCCTTATCTTGGAGAACCATTCTTTAGTCGATAGATGGGAGTCTAGAAGTAGTAATCTCCATCTAAAATTGGGTAAATTTTCTTCACCTTACTTCCAAAGAAACTAACATTGATGGACTCATCCGGTCAACGGAATAGTAGGTCTCTTCTACCATGAGATGAAACAGATGGTAGGGAACTGAAATCTTTGATATGACCAATCCTGGGGAACAATTAAACATTCATGACACTGGTCAACAACCTTTCCCAAAAGTAAAATGTTTAGGGATTATTATAAGTTCCGAAGAACCCGAAAACAAAACATAATTGATTTTACCTCGATAAAAAAGATAGAAAATTACCCAATCAATCCTAAAAACTTATTGTATAGATATCAATTCAATCTTAAATATTTCGATATTTGAAATTTAGTTTTAATTTTTTGCACAAAATTCCAATATAGTTATTTCAATCAATTTTTGTTGGAAATTGCTGATGTGTAGTGGTCTAGTCCTCGTCGGCCGTCCTACGTGGCATGCCGCCACCTTGGTTGATTTTTATGGACGGAATTTGGCATGAGGTTTAGAACTGAATTGTTAAAATCGAAAAGTTTAATATGGAAATTATATTCGTACAGTAATTTTAGGATTGATTGGATAATTTCCTCCCAAAAAAAAAAAAGTAGAAAGGTACTAATCCTCCTTGTGAAATTCAATTGTTTCATGGAACTTGGTGAGCTGGAGCTTAAAACCCTAAGAAGCATCAATGACGATGTTTTGTTTAAGGCCATAGTGACAATCATTGTAGGTCTGCAAAATTCATTAGGGCATGACAATCATTGACATCTTAGCTAACCCACTCAATCTGGTGCCTAATCCTTCCAATTACTCCACGCGTGATCATTCGTCAATTAAAATAAGGAGAAGGGCCAAGACAAATCAAAAACATGTGCTCATATAGCTTGTAGGATCAATGTGCTTTCCTCCTGAAAAATCGGATGGTCGATCAAAAAGCGTGCATAATGACAGCCACGACGCAATAGAAAAGTCAATTAACATCATCTTAAGAGCACCATTTCACCGTCCACTCAAGCCGATTGGGGTTCGGTGATTTTAGCTTGAATAGGATGGTCACACATGTAGCTTTCTGCTTTTTAGGAACACCTAATTACTTTTCGGGTGATCACCCTTGACTCTAGTAGTGTATTTGCAACTAGTTATTAAATTTTTCCACGCGTCAATTATCTGACAACGAGCAAGGAACTTATTTCTTGTATCGAGAGCAGACTTGATAAAATTTCAGATATAGGTTGATTATGCTTTGGACACCCATGTGGAGATGTCTGCATGTATTAGGAGTAAGAGAGAGCTGGATGTATCAAGCAAAGGCGCCACCTAATGTATAAGCAACCCTAACAATTCGTGGTACTAGAGGATAAGTGATTTGATCTGGTTTAAGAGATGTCTAAATAAAAAAAAAAATTTGTCATTTTTGAAACCCTATTATCTAGGGATGAGCATGATTCCCGATTCCATTTTTTTTAGGAACTGCCAATTTTCGGAAAATGCTCTTTTCATGTGTTGATCTTGTATATGCTTGATTGCTTTTAGGCACTCTTTTTGGATCTTGTACATGCGCGTGGGCCACGAAATGGAAGATTTTCGTCACTTGTTTGACTTCAATTGCATATGCCTAAAAAGTGGAGACGCAGTGTGGAATAAAACAAAAGTACGGGGGCCAAATGTCAAAAGATGGAAGGGCATATAGACGAAAAGGAATATGGATAAACACAAACATGGCAAGGGATAGGCTGCATTTGAACAACTTCTGCCAGAAAAGTGCAAGAGCATGAGCTATTATGGTTAATCTCTGGCCACTCTTATGTCCCAGTCCATCAATTAGGTGTTGGAAATTAATCTAGAGAAAACACACTGTTTGTTGTAATCATAATATAAAATTGGAGGTGAGGTACGGATATCCGAATCTCCTTAAGGCGATTAATTCCTACCAAAGGTGCTCTGCAGATTCACGAACTATGCCTCCCAAGATACAACACCTTGAACATGTTTGGATTAGCACTATGCAAACAAGACTCAGTCGAACCGTTCAATTGAACCAGCACACTCAGAAAAAACAGAAGAGTATATCAAAGCCTTTTGAAATCGAGTCGGAAAAACCAAAACCAAAGACCGTAATGAAGCTCTATGCTCCTATCTATTTATAGAGCTTTTTAGTTCATGTATAGAAGAGATACATGAATTAAATAGACGCATGTATCCACAAAGTTCATGAATCGAGAGATACATTAATCCAAGAGATTCATGAATCTAGAGACTCATCCAGAGACTCATGAAATCAAGAGATTCGCGAACTCAATAAATACATGAACTGAAAGATACATGAATCTAGGAAATTCATGAATTCAATAGATACATAAACAGAAAAGTTTAAGAAATTCATGAATCCAAAAGAGATACGTGAACAGAAAAAACGTATCTTAATTTATTGGCTTTTGTTGATCCATTAACCATAATTATAACCATAATTATAACAATCCCCCACATTAATGAATCAACAAAACATTTTGACTCAAAGGAATTTGAGCGTACCTGTTGAAATACACTGCATCAAGATAGGTAACTTTCGCCTTGAACCTTCTTTAGTGAAAGCCTATCAGACTTACTTAACTAGTCGATGGACTAAGCCTTGAATCACCAATTGTTTGTGTAAGCCTAGACAATAAACCTCACACAGAGTATTTCCAATTCAAGATTGGTTCTCGGTTGTGTTCGTTCTTTCGGCCCCGAACCTCTCGGGATTCATACGTGCTTTAGAAAATCTAGCCTTTAAAGATTTTCATAGAGTCGGCCAGCTCCGCGCATATAGCATTCCTTTTAAAGATATCCTACCATATCTCACTTGGATGTTACATTCCAAGTTATAGGAATCATTAAACGCATAGCGTATCCTTAATAACGCTGTAGGAAAGAACTGTTGCATCATAGGAATGGGAGACAGTGCTTACACTAGAGTTTCCAGAATTTGCGTTGTCCTATTGAACCTAGACCATGGGATCTCCAATCGCATAGGTTAGGTTTCCACCCTGGAATCTCTTTATTCGGTTAAGGCTCTTAAACCCATTCCCCTCGATGCGTAGTTTATCTACTCTTTTGACAAACCTTTTGTCAGCGGATCCGCAATATTTTCCTTTGACTTTACAAAGTCTAAAGAAATATTTCATTTGAGAGCAACTACCTTACGGTATTGTGCCTATGACGAATGTGTCTAGACTTACCATTATAAATCACATTATGCGCCCTTGCAATTGCCACTTGATTGTCACAATGTATGCAAATTGTAGGCATAGGTTTTGGCCACACTAGAACATCTTCTAAAAATTGTCGAAGCCATTCTGCTTCTTCAGCAGCTTTATCCAAAGCAACAAACTCCGATTCCATTGTAGAGTGCGTTATTAGAGTTTGTTTAGATGATTTCCATGACACTGTTGCACCTCCTGAGCGTGAATACATATTCGCTAGTCGATTTCGATTCATTAGAATCTGAAATCTAGTTGGATATTTCTATATTGTAGAACATAGTCTTTTGTCCTTTTCAAAATCGTAATACTTTCATGGATATTTGCTTACCGGTATATCTACTCAATTTGCTTACTGAGTACGCAATATCAAGTCTAGTGCAATTCATGATATACATGATGCTGCCAATTACTTGAGAGTATTCTACTTGTCTAACACTATTTCTAGTGTTCTTTCTTAAAATTAGGTGTGGAAGAAAAGGATTGTTTGTATCTTTAATGCCGAATCCTTTAAATCTCTCAATTACCTTTTCAATGTAATGAGATTGTGTTAAACCTAAGCCATCAGAATTCCTTAGAATTTTGATGCCGAGTATAACATCTGTTACACCTAAATCTTTCATCTCAAAGTTCTTCTTGAGAATGTTCTTGGTGATTCTGATGACGTCAGTGTTATCTCTAAGAATTAGTAAGTCATCGACATATAGACAAATAAGTACATATCCAACTGTTATGGATTTAGTGTATACACATTTGTCACACTCATTGATTCTATACCCATTATGAATCATTACCCGGTCAAATTTCTCATGACATTGCTTAGGAGCTTGTTTAAGTCCATACAATGATTTGACAAGTCTACACACTTTGTGTTCTTGTCCTTTGACCTTGAACCCTTCAGGTTGTTCCATATAAATCTCCTCGTCGAGATCACCATTTAAGAATGCAGTTTTCACATCCATTTGATGTATCTGCAAATTGTATATCGAAGCTATAGCAATCAACATCCTTACTGATGTTATTCTTGTGACAGGTGAATAAGTATCAAAGTAGTCAAGACCCTCTTTTTGTCTAAACTATTTGGCAACAAGCCGAGCTTTGTACTTATCAATGGAACTATCAACTTTTAGTTTTTTTCTTGAATATTCATTTACATCCAATTGGATTATTTCCAGGTGGAAGATCAACCAATTCCCAAGTATTGTTACTTAGGATAGAATGGATTTCATTGTCAACAGCTTCTTTCCAGAAAGGAGCATTTGAAGATGACATTGCCTCTTTATATGTTTGGGGCTCACCTTCTAACATGTATGTTAGAAAATCAGGTCCGAAAGATTTATCAATTTGAGACCTTTTACTCCTTCAAAGTTCGACTTCTTTGGTCACAATTTCATCATTCTCAGATTCTGATTCTCTACGCCTTTTCTGAGAAAGTTCTCCTTGATTTCTTTTTGCAGGATATATATTCTCAAAGAATTCAGCATCCCTTGATTCTAAAATTGTATTGACATGGATTTTCGCATTTTCAGATTTGTGAACCAAAAATCTATATGCGCTACTATTTTGAGCATAATCGATGAATATGCAATCCACCATTTTAGGTCCCAACCGAGTTTGTTTCGGAGGAGGAATTGCCACCTTGGCCAAGCACCCCCACACTTTTAGAAAATTGTAGGATGACAACTTTCCATTTCATAACTCGTATGGAGATTTACCTATCTTTTTGTGGGGTATTTTATTAAAGTATAATTTGCAGTTAAAACTGCCTCCTCCCACAAATTCTAAGGTACACGTAAACTCAAAAGCATGGCGTTAGCCATCTCCTTTAGTGTCCAGTTCAATCGTTCAGCAACTCCATTTTGTTGTGTAGTATAGGGTGCAGTTGTTTGGAGAATTATTCCAAAACTAGCACAAAACTCTTTGAAATTGATTGAACTATATTCTCCTCCTCTATCAGACCTAAGCACTTTGATTTGTTTATCAAGTTGGTTTTCAACTTCATTTTTATACTTGACAAATATGCTCATAGTCTCATCTTTGCTAGTTAGTAAATAAACATAGCAAAATCTAGTACAATCATCCACAAATGTGATGAAATACTTCTTTCCACCTCTACTTTCTACAAACTTTAAACCACATAGATCACTATGGATTAATTGTAGAGGTTCACTTGTTCTTTCACCATATTTGAATGGTTTCTTGGCAAACTTGGCCTCAACACAAGTCTCACACTTGTAACGGGCATCCAACTCAAATTTTGGAATTAACCCCAAGTTTGCTATTCTCTTCATTGTACCATAGTTTACATGTCCTAATCTACCATGCCATAGATAAGGAGACACAATGTGTAAACTGAAGACTTTTCTTTATTAATAGTTTTTGGGTACAAATAATTTGAGTTTACATCAATGACAGACACATTGGCTTTAAACATGTAATTACACAAGTACCCTTTTCCCACATACATCCCTCCTTTCGAAAGTACAAATTTGTCAGATTCAAATAAACTTTGAAACCCTTCTTGACAAGTATGGGGCCAGAGATTAGGTTTTTCCGAATCTCGGTACATGCAAAGCACATTTAGCGGGGCAACCTCCTTGCCGGATGTAAACTTCGGGATGACCTTTCCTCTTCGGCAATCTTTGTTGATGCAAAGTTAGCCATATAAAGCTTCTCATCTTCTTGACCTTCTCATAAGATGAGAACATGTGTTTATCTGCACAGATGTGATTTGTGGCATCTGTATCTAGCCACCATCCATTAGTGTTCAACACTAGAGATGTTTCAGACATTACTACAGCAGACAATCTCTTAATATTGTCATGTTCTGTCAAATTTAGTTGCTGGGCTGCACCATCGTTCTTGACTTTTTCGGGCGCTTCTTGCAATCCTTAGCATGATAGCCAGGCTTGTAGCATATAAAACACATCCCTTGGAATTTCTGGAATTGTTCCTTCTGCTTGCCTTTTCCTTGAAAATGCATCTTCCTTTTTCTATCTTACTTGGATTTGGAAGATTCCACAACGTTTGCCTTTGGCTCAGAAGAAGGGTCCGCACTCCTTCTATTGTCCTCCTCGATTCTAAGGTGCAGAATGAGATCTTCAAAGCTCATCTCCTTTCGTTTGTGCTTCAAATAATTTTTGAAGTCTGACCAACCCGAAGGCAGTTTCTTAATCATAGCTGCCACTTGGAATGATTCACTAAGTATCATTCCCTCAGCAAAGATGTCACTCAGAATTAATTGTAATTCTTGAACTTGAATCATGACGGATTTAGAATCCACCATCTTGTAGTCCAAGAATTTGACAACCACAAATTTCTTGGTGCCAACGTCCTCGATCTTGTATTTCTTCTCTAAGGACTCCCATAACTATTTAGCAGATTCAATATTACAATAAACATTATAAAGAGAATTCACTAAATAGTTAAGGATATAATTTCGGCATAAGAAGTCCCCATGCTTCCAAGCCTCCAACGCACCGAGCATCGTGACATCTTGCTCATCTGGACTAATTATTAGGCACACCTCCGATAAATATTTCGTCAGATTGAGCATGGTCAGATAGAAGAACATCTTCTGCTGCCACTGTTTAAAGCCCACTCCGGTGAATTTCTCCGATTTCTCATTAGCTGTAACTGGAGGTGTTGCCATCACAGTAGGCAAAGTTTGTTGAACTACCCCTCCAGAAACGGAGCCAAAAGCCATTTGGCCTATACTGTTCTGAAAAACAGTCCCGGGCATACCAGTCGTATGACTTGTACATGCACCACCAAAATTGGTGTTGGCCCAAGGGCCCGTAGCATTGGATGCTATAAATTTAGACCCTGAGGGTTGAACACCTTCCATAGCAACGGTCGAATCGACCATAGGAACGTCTCTTGAAACATTCGGGACATTGTAGGGCACTTGATTGTTGCCAGCCATCTCAAGAATCTGACAATAACAACAAACAGTGAGTGAGTTAATCGCCTTAAGATTGTTGGAAATTAATCCAGAGAAAACACACTGTTTGTTGTAATCAGAATATAAAATTGGAGGTGAGGTACGGATATCCGAATCTCCTTAAGGCGATTAGTTCCTACCAAAGGTGCTCCGCAGATTCACGAACTATGCCTCCCAAGATACAACACCTCGAACCTGTTTGGATTAGCACTATGCAAACAGGACTCAGTCGAACCGTTCAATTGAACCAGCACACTCAGAAAAAATAGAAGAGTAGAAGAGTATATCCAAGCCTTTTGGAATCGAGTCGAAAAAACCAAAACCAAAGACCGTAATGAAGCTCTATGCTCCTATCTATTTATAGAGCTTTTTAGTTCATGTATAGAAGAGATACATGAATTAAATAGACGCATGTATCCACGAAGTTCATGAATCAAGAGATACATGAATCCAAGAGATTCATGAATCCAGAAACTCATGAAATCAAGAGATTCGAGAACTCAATAAATACATGAACTGAAAGATACATGAATCTAGGAAATTCATGAATTCAATAGATACATAAATAGAAAAGTTTAAGAAATTCATGAATCCAAAAGAGATACGTGAACAGAAAAGACGTATCTTAATTTATTGGCTTTCGTTGATCCATTAACCATAATTATAACCATAATTATAACATTAGGTATTCTTGATCTTATAGAAGATTCATGTTTTGGTGTAAACTTTTGCTCCGAAAATCCATTCCGACACTTCTACCAGAAAAGTGCAAGAGCATGAGCATATTATGGTTAATCTCTGGCCACTCTTATGTGCCAGTCCATCAATTATGTGTTCTTGATCTTACAGTTTTGGTCGATTCTACCATCACTACTCCATTATTTGCGGACCTCTTTTATGTGTATAAATGTATCAATAAATTGGAGGAAAAGTGTCAAAAAAGTCATAAACTTTTGCATTTGTGTCAATTTAGTCCTAAACATATTCACTTGATATAGATTCAATCCTTTCCGATTAATTTTGGCTAGATTTTGCTGATTGGGCATTGGTCGGCTGATATGGCATGATCGGTATTAACATCGACCACTTTTAATAATATTTTCATATTTTTCGATTTTATTTTTTCTTTTTCCTTCTCTTTTTCTTTTTTTCTTCTCCTCCTCCTTCCTCTAGCTGGTCGCCAAGGTAACGGCCGGTGAGGTCGCCCGATTGACCTTAACCTTGACCCCGCTGGCTATCGCCTCTGGCTAGTTGTCGAGGTGCGGCGACCGGCTAGAAGGAGGAGGAGAAGAAAAAAAGAAAAAAGAAAAAAGAAAAAAGAAAAAGAAAATAAAAGCAAAAATTTATAAATTATTAAAGTATTATTAAAAATTATCCACGTTAACACCGGTCATACTACGTCAACCTATCGGTGCTCAGTTAGTAAAATCCAATCACAATTAGGCGGAAGGACTAAATTGGCACCAAATTTAAAGATTTAGGATTAAATTGGCACCAATAAAAGATTTAGAACTAACTGACACAACTATAAAAGTTTTAGGATTTTTTTGATACTTTTCCCATAAATTGGATCAAATACTTTTTTTTTTTGGCTTCCAATGCTATTTTTTTTTTTTTTTGACATTTTTCTGACTTGATATGCTTTGCGACGCTTCATCATGCATTTTCAGTTTCTGTTAATCTATTTATGACGTACTTAAAAATGTTCGTAATTTTTTGCATTCTCAATTATTTTTTACTCCTATCAGTTCTACCTAAACTCGAATCACATAAAGCATTTTGTTGGCTGGCCCAAAAAGAAAAAATAAATAAATACAAAAGCAATCTCAAAGGTGCAATTTTATTGATTGAGTAAATAAACGCAAAAGCAATGTGCGTTAGGGCTAATTTAGTTTAGACAATCTTGTAATAACTTCCAGGTTCTCTAGTGTACAATCAAGCCTTGAGGAGGCCAAAGTAATCCTTCTTATATCTAGGGTTTTTCCCGTGTACATTAGAGTATTCTAATGCCTTAGCTAGGAGAATAATTGAAAAACAGATCTAGAACTTTTTTCTAGTGCGGGCAAACTTAACTTTCGATAATAAGTTTATAAGTTTTAGTGATTCAAACAATTCAGGCGACATTTCTCAAGAGGGTTTCCGTAATATAGTTCTCATGCACGCACTATGCACATGCGGAGATTTCACACTTTGTGGGGTTGATCGTGAGTGAGATATATAGAAGGAATTCATCTCCTGTCATCAATTTTCTAAAAAATCATAAACTTATTAACTTTTATTAATTCAGTCTTAAAACTTTCAATTTTGTCAACAAGTTCTAAACTTTTTTATTTTTTTTTATAAATTGAGTAAGTTAGGTTAATTTTGATCAAAATTACTAAAGTGGATATCAACAGTTCACATAGGACAACCATCACTGATGTAAATAATTTTAATAATATTTTAAAAAATTGAAATTATTTTTCTTTCTTCTTCCTTTTGTCGATGCTAGTCCTCGTGTAGGTGAGACTTGATGAGAGTTAGCCTCACCTAGGCTAGATCTGGTGAGGTCGACTCTCACTTAGGCCAGGCGGCCTAGTCTCGATGTCACCTTCGGCAGATTTGGTGAGTCCAACCCTCACTTGGTTGGCCTCACTTGACCATAGCGGGTGGCTAGCCATCAACAAAAGGAAGAAGAAAAGAAAAAAACCAAAGGAAAAATAATAATTAATAAAAAAATTTGAAAAACATTTAAAAGACTTTAAAGAATTATCCACTTCAACACTAGTTGTACTGTACAAGACGGCCATTCAACATCCACATCAGCGAATTTTGTCCAAAATTAGCCGGATGAACTCAATTGGTTAAAAAACAAAAGCTTAGGATTGAATTTGAAAAATCAAAATGCTTAGAATCAAATTAATAAAAGTATAATTGATTTAGAACTTTTTTTAATAATTTTCCTTTTGTCTTGCGGCGACACGTCTCTCCAACGATCGAAGTATTGATGTTGCCATTTTGGGTCATCAAATCAATAGTGACCTCAAGCTAGGTAAGAGAGAGAGAGAGAGAGAGGTGCGGGGGATGGCGGTGGCCAATTGGTGGCACGTTGGTGGAGGAAGATAGTGGGCGTCGACAGTGGCATGGTGCGCTTTGCGAGGTCAGGAAAAATTTGATGTAACAGAAGGTTAATAAAAGGAGAAAAGGAAGGAGAAGAAAGAGACCGCGATTCTATTAGTAATATTATATGTACTAATGCGCCTTACTTTTAAAAAGGATGAGTTTAAAATGTTAATTCACCTCCTAAGTTTAGAGAAGTCATGTTCTTCCATCCTTTATATCCTATTGGTGGTAGGCCTTCTCTGAAAATTTTAAGGTTTGGTTGCTAATGTAAACGCACAAATAATAACCTTAGCTAAAACGTAAGTCTCCTCTCCTTCTATTCAATATTTTCTCCTCACCATGTCCAACTATGTCATTGTGTTCACTATGGTCATCGTCGCCTTCACCGTCAATTGACCCTTGACAAATTGCTATCAAGTTTGCCTCTTTCTCTCTCGGATTGGCCCTCGACACCTCACGCCAGGTCAATGTCTGAGGCCGAGGTGACGGGAGAGAGAGAGGTGATGCTTTTACAGGCAATGGAGGAGCCAAATCACGATGGAACTTCCATTTAGGTTACATTTAAACATGTAGTTAATTAAATTGAAGGTGTTTTTGTTTGAATGATTTTTTTTTTTGAGCGAATTAACTTTCTAAACGTTCATGTGTTTAGTTTGCCGAAATAATCAATGAAAAATCATTTAAAATTAATGAAAATATGCATGTTAGGAAAAATTCAGTGAGAACATATTTTTTAGGATCATTTTTCTTTATGAAAAAGTTTTATCCGAAATAAATACACCCTAAAATTGTTTGAAGGAAGCTTTTCCCACAAGGGAAATATTGCAAGATTTAGAGCATCCTCTAATAGAGATAATGACTTCCTTCAGGTGAATCTCCCATGTAGAAAGATTGTGTGTGTTTATATATATTAACAGTAGGATGATTGATTTGGAAAACCAAAAGGGTAGAAATTCAAAACCGAACTTTACATTTTTTTGGTATCATTAATGGAAGGGACAATATATATAAATGTCTTGTTTCACTAAAATTGCTCTAATTAGGATCCGTATAAAGTGTCACATCTCCAAAGTCATCAAACCAAAGCACACTGAGAAAATATTAGGTAGAACCTTAATTCTAACTTGTCAAAATCTCAATTCATAAATCTCAATTCATTCATCGAGTGACACCAAGGTGTTAAAATCCCAATCCATTCATTGGACAATATGCGTTGTCGGGCCTACCGTGCCAGAACCCCTATCTAATATATTCTCAAAGCTTCCTCTCTTTCTCTTCTCAATGGCAACCCTGCCATCTTCAAGGAAATAACAAAGCAAAGCTTCTTCTTCTCCAAAAGCAACCTTCACCTGCGTACTCTATAATTCTCTCACCAGCCATGGACGTTGCAGACGCAGACCTTGACCTTGTCAACTACACGACCGACCACGTAATCCTACTTGCTAGTGTGGACCAACCAAACTCCATCCTCAAAGCCTCTCCCGCCACCACCACCGCTGCTGCCACCGCCGCCGCCGATCCAACCGTCCAACCCCCATCCCGAACCAAAACCCTCCGCCGCCTCGCCTTCTCCAAACCCAAGTCCCGCTTCTCCGAACCCGCCGCCTTCCCATTCTCACCCAAACCAGCCAACACCATCTTCGAAAGCCATGACGAGCTCCAGCCCTCAGACTCCCCGGCCGAACCCACCACCACCTCCTCCTCGTGCTCTTCCGACGACGACGACGAGGACAAATGGCTCGACGACGACGACGGAGACGAGCAGCAGAGAAAGCACCGGAGGTGGCACCGCAATAACAAGATCAACAAGCGGGCCGCCATCGAGTGGACGCTCTTCCTCATCATCACCACCTGCCTCCTCTGCTCCCTTACGATCGAGCCCCTCGCTTGCCGAGACGTCCTTGGCCTCAAGCTGTGGAAGTGGTGCGTGATGGTGCTGGTCCTGTTCTGCGGCCGCCTTGTCTCCGGGTGGGCGGTGGGGCTCCTCGTCTTCCTCATCGAGCGCAACTTCATGCTCCGCGAGAAGGTCCTCTACTTCGTGTACGGCCTCCGGCGGAGCTTCCAGAACTGCGCGTGGCTCGGGCTCGTGCTCGTCGCGTGGGTGATCATGTTCCCGAACGTGCAGGGTGGCAACTACCAGGTGGTGAAGCGGACGTTCCGGGCGCTGGTGGCGGTGCTCGTCGCGGCGACTTTCTGGCTGGTGAAGATCGTGCTGGTGAAGGTGCTGGCGTCCTCGTTCCACGTCACGACCTTCTTCGACCGGATGAAGGAGAGCGTGTTCCACCACTACGTCCTCGACGCGCTCTCCGGCCCGCCACTGGAGGAGGCGGAGAGGGAGGCTCCACGACACGGCTTGCAGGTAAAAAATGTTGGGATTTCTTGCATGTACATGGTGCAAAAAAGCTCAAATTATCTCAACATTTTTTGTCACATCGATTTGCCGTGAGACTATACATATATAAAATCATTTGATTTAGGGAGTATCAATGTTTTTCCCCCCCTTCAATGAATATCCTTTTTACTTTCATAAGAATGAACACGAAACCGGCCATTGGCCATTTCAATTTAACCTCCTCATACAAACGAGCACTCAATTTGGAACTATCTGGTCTTTGAGTCATGGCCACCTTCGTTTAGTCAGCCCAACTTATTTTATTTTAGCTTTATGGTCATGCCCTAACTGCGCTGAGCTATAATAGATTAATTAATTATGCTGTGGGGGTGAAGTCCTGAAAAATTCATTTTTTTATATAGTACTCATTATATTTTGAAGTTGCAAAAATAATAAGGTAGTTTTCAAAAAAGAAAAAAAGAAAAAAGAACTATTGTAAAGTGGTGAATATGTGGAGCTGCTGCACGTTGTAGGTGTGTTTTAGGCACCTTATAAAAGTTACAACACTCTTTTTTTATTTGGGATAAAATTGTGATAAGAAAGTAATATTAAATAAAAGAGAAATGATTGACTGACAATTGTTAGTCTACTAAAAAAATAACAGTGTGTTCAGAATCATAAAAAATAAAATTATAAATTATTATGAGATCAACTCTTTTAAGAATTTGTAGCTCATAATAAGCTATTATTCTCATAATAGCTTAGAGAATGTTATGCTAGCAAAACTCTAAATAGAATATAAAGAAAAGTACTATTAAATCTACTTCCGGCAATTAGGGTTGCGTTGCAATCCCGTTGTGAATCCTTACTCAATGCACATCGCCAAGATTATTTGCGTGCACCCACAAAGATTCGTTGAGGTGAAAACTCAGATACTCAATATCATCTAAGAGTGCTCTGGTTAGTGACCTCTTTGGTATGACTAGGTGTCGAAGTCTCTGCCGGCAAGGTTGAGAGGCAACACGCCGGCTCAACAACAACTACTGATGGCGACGAAGTCCAAGAGGTTCGGTTCAAGGAAGATCGACATGGAGAAGTTGAAGAAGCTAACCATGAAGAGCCGACCTTCGGCTTGGACCGTGAAGCGGCTCATCAACTACGTCCGCTTTTCCGGCCTGTCCACCATTTCCCGCACCGTCGACGACTTCACCAAGGCCGAGTCTTCCGAGATCAACAGCGAGCGGGAGGCCAGGATCTGCGCCCACAGGATCTTCAAGAATGTTGCCAACCCTGGTGCCAAGTAAGTCTCTCTATATACTGTACCATTTAAATATGAGCAAGCCGATTGCATTTAAAAAAATTCTGTGACCAAACCCGACACGATATTCACTCACAAAACACAAGTTTTCGCTTCAAGAATTTGTGTAGATTAGTTGTAATTGGCTGTCCACCACGTTCCCCATAGACTGAGAAGATGCAATGTTTTCTCCCCCAACTTGGCTAGACAGTAGTTATTATCATTAGTCATCATTATATGGTGTCTTTCTTTAGTCAAACGTCCAAGGTGTTGCATCATTAAGATGGCTGCTTATAATATTGATGAGGTGCATGACATGATCAAAAGTATTAACATCAACACTCTCCATGCGTGCCACATAATTATAACGAATCAGGGTGTTTTCGTTCTTTATGTGACTCCGAAAGTAGAGCATGACAACGAAAGGTCGTCCCTCTTTTCGACTTACCCTCATTTTGCCGAATCTTCTATTAATTAGTGAACAGAAAACCACACATATATATTATTATTTATCATATATATGTGTATGTACATATATGTGTGTGTATTTGATTGAGTGGTGGGTCTTGCTAAGTCACTACTCGCTAGTCACTAGTTACCACGTGTTCAAATTGATAGAGATGACTAGTGACGAGGGTCACAAAAAAAAAAGGGCCTTTTCCATAGGCCTTATCCATCATTTCTTGTCAGGAGATGGGTGGCATCTTTTGTTGCATGTTTATATATTTTAGAGTCTGCTAAGAATAATGTTTAGACTAGTTTCAATAGATTAGATCATTCGATCTAATTAACACGAAACCAGGTTAGAAGATCCCTCTAAAAGACATAAGATACTAACACAAAACCATGTTGTTTACGATGTGAATCAATTTTTGCGGGTAAAGATCCTTGAAGGAGCATCGTATTTGGTAGAGGATCCACATCTGACCATCATGTCTCCCGTTAAATGGGGAGAAGTGGTACTGCAACTACTTATTGCACCCGCTCCCTATAACCATCCAATTCATCGTTGGATTTGCGGGACCTGGTAATCGAGCACACCACCAAAAAGGTCCAAACTTTTAATTCAAACCCCCTAAATTTCCCTTTTCTCTATCCTCTACCATGCCCTAGTTGCCCCGTCTCTAATGTCGTCGGCGACCCCGCGGCCTACCTCTGAGAGCTCGATGGCAAGAACTAGGCTGCCTAGATCCACCCAATTGCCCCTCTATCTCTCTCCTCTTCGACCTCCTCACTTTGCATTGTTGGGCCAAGAACAGATGGTGATCATCGAAGTCGCACAAGCCACCTACAACATCTATTAAATACCCCTTCGACTTCGGATTGGAGCCGATTCTAAGTCATCGATTCAGAGTCCGGGCCAAGTTAGAGCCCTAGATCTTAGATTTAGAGGCTCGATCGAACTCTAGATCTTAGGCCTAAGGCTCGACCGAGCTCCACCTTAGGCAGGCCTAATATTTCAGGTTGTTGTGGTCGCCCGTGGTCCTAATCGACAAGGGAATTTATGGGTGGAAAACAACATATTTGTCATGTGGTTGTCTATGTGTGTGTCAAAGACAAGTTGGACTCCCATATTGCGCCATATCGATTGGCGAGACTATTTAGTTATTGTGGAAGTGGACCTAACAAAAAAGCTGCAAACTTATCACCCACCATTAAAAGCCCATCGCCATCTCTTTTACATGCCATTCCATTCCCCCACGCGCAAGCATCATCGATCACAATCTTGAATCGAATTCGAAATTGTGGATCCTTTCATTCATGCCCACCAAGGAACAGAAAAAAAAGCCAATTCTTTCTGCCTCCCTTTTCTTCTTTGCTTTTGTCTGGTTTTGGCAGTTTTGTGGATCCTCAATAACAAACAAAAGATGACGGATGCAGGAAGGGACCTCAAGGAAAACGCAAAATAAACGTGGCATTTTAGGGATAGGATGAAGGAAAATGAAGTACTTTGAGTACAGTAAAATGCCCACATCAATGTTGAGGTTGCTTTTTCAAAAAGAAAAAAAAAACCATTTGCTTTCCTATGTCGCTGATCTGAAAAAAAAAAATTGATAGAGAAAGTTGACAGTCGCCTAATTTCCCTTTGGTAACTTACCACACTTTTACGAAATTAGAAACTCTTTTTGCAGTATACAAATTACCGAATCTTTTATTATCTTTTACCAATTCTCAATTATCTTTCTTATTGGACAAAAAAAAAAAAATTGTCTTCTTTGGTATGAAACAGTATAACCCTGTGAATTTGATGTAGACACCATATGTTGGAAAGCATTATATTGTATCACAAACTGGTATCTAATTATATAAGTTTTTCTTATCAAATTATCTCTAACAAAAAGAAAACTAATTTGGAAGTTAGGCCGACTGATTTATTTTGAAGTGGGTAGACTTGTTTTGGGAGGTAATTTAGTTGAATTTAGGAGTGGTAGTTCAAGTGGTGTCATCATGTTCGTACTGGTTATTAGTGTTATCACCAAAAAAAGAATTTAACGTGGTCATAAAATTTTCTTATTGAAAATGGCTGCAAATGTATCATTTCGTGTCAATTTCAAGCTAACCATGTCATAAAATTCGAGTTACTCAACGAATTTATCGGTGTTTGAGTCGCATGCTTTATGGCACGTAAAGAATTGCACCCCTTTCATTTCATTTTTTCTTTCAAACAGTCAAAAGCCCATCGTCTCCACGGATTTTTTTTTTCTTTTTCATTATTTTGTGTGCTATCAAGCAACATAATATCGTTGAATTATTTTATATTACTTGCTTATGGGTTTCGATGGCTTTATGTTCATTTAGTATTCCTCCACCTAATTATCTACTTAAACTTTTGGATTGGACTTTTTAACACTCTGTAGTTCTACAAAAGTAGCTAAGTGAGTAACAAGGGAAAAAGGCTTGTGTAGATTAGGCGCATGGCTGGAGTTTGATCTCTTACAACTCATGTTTGAGTTTCTTACCAGAACCGTCTTGCGTTTAACCTAGTTTATAAGGTTTTGAGGTGTTGGGGCTGAAATTTACCGTAAAGTGACTTCCTTATCATTTTTAAAAAAAAGGATAAGATCAAAGATATGCATGCAATGAATATACTGAGGATGACAAGCTTAGAGTAAGCAGTAAATTATATGAGCCTGGATATCCCTTGTGATCAGCTTGGCTGTCGAATACGGATGTTTGAGTAGAAGCCCTTGTTAGGTTAAACAGGTCCTCTGGCAGCAAGATACTCTGAGCTAATGCATTATTGCATACACCGTGACCACTGACCATGTTATCTCCTTCATCAGTGGATGCATGTTAATCACAGCTTCATCCCGAGGAAAGTTTTTTACTCTAATCTGGACATACCCATGATGTTGAAAAAGAAGTTTTCTCCTCTTTTGCTCGAGTCACTAAGTTGGTTGTGCATCTGATCTCTCGCCCTTCTCGTTATCGCCGCGACACAGGTACATAGAAGAAGAGGATCTACTGAGGTTCCTGAAGAGAGAGGAAGTACACACCATATTTCCGCTCTTTGAAGGCGCAATGGAGACCGGAAGAATTACAAAGTCTTCCTTCAGAAATTGGGTGGTAATAATGCTTTCGCAATTTTTTTTCATTGTAAGTTTGCTTTGGAAATTTATTGAGGGAAAAGGTTAATTGAAGCCTCATTTTGACAATCTGCAATCTTTTCATTCTCTGCAATGGTAGGTGCATGCCTATTTTGAGCGCAAGGCGCTTGCGCATTCCCTCAACGACACGAAGACTGCAGTGCAACAGCTGCACAAGTTGGCGAGTGCCATCGTCGTGGTGATCATAATCGTCGTCTCTCTCCTGGTCATGGGGCTGGCCACCACCAAGGTGATCTTTGTGGTCACCTCGCAACTGCTGCTCGTGGGGTTCATGTTCCAAAACACCTGCAAGACTATATTTGAGTCCATCATCTTCGTCTTCGTGATGCACCCTTTTGACGTTGGTGACCGCTGCGTAGTCGATGGCATTCAGGTGGCACTTTGCTCAAAATAACTAAGGATATATAATTACAATCCCGAAACCGCTACAAGAGATGGTCTTTTTCCTTTCTGCAGATGATTGTAGAGGAAATGAACATCCTGACGACCGTGTTCCTGCGTTACGACATGGAGAAAATTTATTACCCGAATTCAGTCCTCCTCACGAAGCCGATTAGCAATTTCAGGAGAAGCCCAGACATGGGTGATGCTATTGATTTCACCATCGACGTTTCGACTTCGATCGACACCATCAATGCTCTCAAGAAGGCCATACAATCGTAAGTAGAACTGATGCCATCAATCTGCATATGTGACAATGAAGTTACATATGTTAAAAACTTGTCAAAGCAAGGTGAAAAGCACGCCATGCTAATTAGCAGAATGTGTGAATTCAGGTACATAGAGAGCAAGCCGAAGCATTGGAGCCCAAAGCACGTGGTGCTAGTGAAGGAGATCGAGGACGTGAACAAGATGAAGATGAGCCTGTGTGTCCAGCACACGATGAACCACCAGAACTATGGTGAGAGGAGCAGCCGGAAGTCGGAGCTCCTCCTGGAATTGAAGAAAATTTTCGAAAACTTGGACATCAAGTATCATCTCCTGCCTCAGGAGGTCCATCTCTCCCAGATCAACCTGCCCGCTGGCGCTGCGAGATTTGCCAATGTCATGTGATTTTGATTTTGACGCGATGTAGTGACCCTCTCTATAACGAGCATCATGCCTAGGCGAATGTCATATATTGGGGTAACGATGAGGATTGAAGTCATATTGAGGTGTGCTTAATGTTATTAGCGACAAGTCAAGAAACAATGTGTTGGTCCATCTTACACTATGGAACTGATAAAGATCTTCTGTAATCAATCGTACTTTCTGGCGTACTCAGTCTTTGCTCATCGTGAGACTATTGTAATTCTGCATCAGAATCAATGATATGACTGATTTATCCAGGAAAAAAAGAGAAAATTCCCATGTGCTGATATAGGCCTTCCTCGTACAACCTTAGAAAGGAATCGTCACTGTTCACTGGCAGCTTTCCCCTGAGAATATCCCAGATTGCAATCTGTGCTGCTGAGAAGAACAAGAACATTGGAATCAATGTATCAAAATCCATAAGCAATGTATGCAGCTTTACAAGCAGTCAGACAAAGCCAAAAGATGGACGAAATGTTTACTATATTTAGATATAATTGACACCCTTGATATTTGAAAACTCACTGTTATAGCGCACTTTTGGAATTTGTGTATCGTGTAGGCTTTCCCGAATCTTAAATTTTGTATCTATAAAGTTAAGTGAAGCTGTGTTATAGTATTTTTCTTGTTTCGTTAACTTACAGAACTTGAAAGTTAATTAAAAAATTTTGGGTTTTGTTGATGTTATTCGAGCATTACATATGCAAACGATATTCACGGACGACGGTTGCATGTCAAAATTGCAAAAATTTATTGCATGCACCCAATTTAGTTGGGACAATGCATATGAATTTTATATGGGACTTACATGATATAATGGATGACGTGTTGAACTTATAATTTTCTTAAATTTGTAGCTCTAATATAATTTTGGAGAGAAATGAGAAGAACACTGTCCTTTCATGCTATGGGGAAAGACGATCTACTATGTTCACAAAATTAGTCCATGGAACAGAATGACTTGTTGATCCGATTCAGAGAGAGATAATCTTCAAGGTGCTTAATTAAACAAAAAAAAAAACCCTTCTAGATCATAGCCCAAAAAAAAAAGCTCTGCTGATCATTATGTTTTTAATGACATATATGTTATAATCATTATTGGCAATTTCTTGTTTAAATTTATGGAATGTAAACATGTACAGAGATAATTAGAGAGTTGATCCACTACATAAATAAAAAAATATATGATATTTATTAAGAGAAATGATATCATAAGTACCTAATTTTTTTTTCTTAGGGTCCAATTTGGCCTTATTCAATTATGTATGCATATCTTTTTTTGAAAATATATTTAATTGGATGAAAAAAATTGAGCATAATATTGTAAGAGATTTACATGCGATGGCGAGTGTTAGTATAATTGTGTATTGCTTAATACATGCTTATTATGTGTCTTATATACATCTATCTAAGTGATGTGGGATTGTGAACTTCATATAAAAAAAAAAAAAAAACAAAATTAAGTGGGGTTTCTCAAAAAACAGATATGTCATTAATTTGATTGTTTACAATTTATATTACCTTATTTTATGAGGGTTCGATGCCCACCACTTTATATTACTAGATGAACAAAAAAATGTCAGTAGCTCTTCATCCCTTTAGGATGATCAATTGTGTTACCGCATACCAAAATCTTGCTCATGTTCTAATAGACAAGTGCAATACGTCAAACATGATTTTCCAAATTATATACGGACTTTTAACTTTGTGCATTGTACAATGTTCACTACATCTAACTGTTTTAAGTTCAACAGGTCTTGAAGCATAAATTCATAATTTTACGACATTTTGTCCGTCGAAATTGAAAAGCATAACGTCTTAAAATAATCTTTGCATTTTACAATGTCGCGAGGCTTAGTTGTACCCAAGTGCAAATGTGAGCCCTCACCCTATGCCATTTCATATGATTGAGAAGTCAATGTATGGTTAAGTATTTTTCTTAAAATTAAAGTTATAACTAGTACTAGTTAGGGTTAATACCACAAAAATCCCAAACTGGTAAATTTGTGACAAATTTACTCCAAACTAATTTTTTTGACTACCAAAAATCCAAACTGATATATCTATAATAAATTTATCTTCCGTCAATTTTTGTTAAATTTTTTCATCAAATTGCTGAATTCGATAACACATGTGGTAGTGGATTGTACCATTTTGAAATTTTACGCTCTGTTTGTCACAAGTGTACAAGTTTATAATTTTTATGGTACTAATTCAATTTAACAGAAACTAACAAATGATAAATTTATCACAATCGTACCAGTTTGGGGTTTCTGGTGATTAAAAAAATTAATTTAGGGTAAATTTGTCAAAAATGTATCGCTTTTGGGTTTTTCGTGGTATTACCTCTATTTAAAATCTAATTGGTGAGCCTTCTTCCATAGTTGATTACTTTTGCCCACACATATAAAACCTTAGCTAAAACAAAGTCTCCTCTCCCTCTACTCATCTTTTCTCTACACCACGTCCAACTACTACGTTACCATGGCCATCACCACCTTCACCAACGATTAAACTCTAGGGGTGATCAGTTTCTAGTCTAGTCCGGTCCCATCCAGGGATCGGGCACCAAATTGGATGGACCGGTTCCTTATTTTTGTAATCGAGAATTGGACCACTTAGTCCTAGGACTAGTCCGACCCGGTTCCAGGGCGATTTATTAGAAACAGTGGAAGAGGAAGGGAATGGACGTGAATGAGCCAAAATTTCTTAACTCTCGCTGGAATCAAAGTCATTCTCACTAGATGCATGGTACAAGACAGCTACCTCTCTAAACATTAATCACATTACACCTGAGCCATGAGTCAGTGGGACAAAAAGAGTGCAGACCCAACAACATAAAACTATTGAATTTGCATAAACTGGAAGCATCCAAATTAAGCATCTCTTGAAGCTCGTTCCGGTTGACCACCTCACAACATATAACATGGCTTCACTGACACATGACTTACCCTCGCTATCATGAATATCAAAGAGAGTAACAAAGAGAGCACACATAAAATGGGCGTTGTTGTACTTTATTGAGAGATTTGGTCCGTTATATTGAAGTACCATGCACAGAGTATAACTTCTATGCCACAAGAATTTTGTATCACGGGGGTGAACAACAAATTAGTGTCTCCACATAGTGGATCCAAGACTTGATCCCAGATGCCTCCTAATCCCAAAGCGAGAGGTGAGAGGCGAGAGGTCGAGAGTTGAGACTGCCAGAGGCAAGAGACAGAGCGATTAAGTTTAGACACATAAAAAATAAGAATATATATTTTCGATTTGATCTGGTTTGAGCAATTCGGTTTCCCTTGGAGCTTGGAACCAGACTGAAAATCATTAGTTCTTATTTTGTGGAATCGGAAATAGGACCGAAAGTTCCAGTTCTGTCGCTTCGTGTTGCCTCACACTTAGAGGTGTCAAAATGGGTCATTGACCCATTTATGAACCCATTTATGTTTAAATGGATCGTTAATGAGTTAAGCCTTATTTCCTAAAACACCCATAATGGGTTTTAAAAATAAAGAGAGTGAGATATATAGGTCTTCAATGGGTCAGCTCTGCACCCATTTAAAACCCATTTATCAACCCATTTATTTTCACCCAAAGCCAAAACTTCACATTCTCTCTCTTCTCTCTTTAACTTTACAATTTTTTAAAACCAAAATTATAATTATTTTTATTTTATTCTTTTTTCCTTTTTTTTTCTTTCTTCTTTTTTTTTTCCTTTCTTCTTCCTCCGGCCACGGCACCGGCCAGGTGAGCCTCGAGCTCGCCGGCGTTGGGCGAGCTCGAGCTCGCCCTCACCGGATCTCGGCAAGGCTCGAGCCTCGCCAACGCCGGCGAGAGCTCGAGCTCGCCCTCGTCGGATCTAGTGAGGCCGCCGACGCCCGGCCAAGACTCGAACTTGCCGGCGTTGGGCGAGGCTCGAGCCTCACCATATCCAGCGAGGGGCGAGTCGGAGCTCACCCGATGCCGGCGAACCTCGAGCTCACCAAATCTGATGAGGCGGAGGCCTCATCGACGTCCGACAAGGCTCGAGCCTAGCCGGATCCGGCGAGGGGCGAGCTCGAGCTCACCGGCGTCGGCAAGCCGGGCAAGCTCAAGGCTTGCCTGTGGCCGGCGGCCGAAGAAGAAGAAGAAGAACAAAAGAGGAAAAAGAAAAAGAAAAATTATATTTAAAAAAAATTAAAAATATTTTTTAAAAAAATAAAAAAATAATTAAAATTCGATTTTTTAAAATAATTATTTTAAAAATTATAAAAATTGTCCATTAAATTTGTGTTGTATAAAACTATTTTAGCAATACCATTTAAAAAATAATATATATATATATATATATATATATATATATAAAAGAAATAAGCTTGGAAGTATTTTAGTAATATAATCTTTAAAAAAACATAGAAATAAGTTTTTCTAAATTTGGTTAAATATATTAATATGAGTCGGGTCGGGTATGGTTGGGTCGGGTATGGGTCAAAAAATTTATATTATGCTTAAATGGGTCAATTTGGATCGACCCATTAATGACCCGATCCAAACCCAACCCGATCCACCCTCATAAACCGCTACCAACAAGGGTGGTCAGTGCTTTTACAGACACGGCGGAGCCGATGGCAGTGGATCAAATGTTGCAATGAAACTAAGTGTTGGTTAGCGATGAGGGTTAGAACACTGAGTGGATGGAGAAAGGGCATGGGCGTCGCTGCTTTTCTTTTCCTCTCCTTTTTGTCTTGTTAAACTTCCATTTAGGTTACATTTAAACATGTAAACAATCGATTTGAGATTGTTTGGAGAAAATTTCCTGTGCAGCACAAACTAGAAGGAAACCATGGAGAGAACCATTGAATTCCAAAGTAGATATCGAATTTTTATCAGATCGACTGTGGATATAAACGATTATTGCGATTGGATGGTCGATAAGTGGAAGAGTGGGGATTCAAAACTAGCTTTAGACAAATATATCATTTACCGAAAGGAGAACATATGAATTCTTTTTTCCTTTCACCCACGTTCGATTGGATAATGATCCACGTGGAACGTCACGTCTCCAAAGTGAGCAAGCCAAAAGCTACTTACCTTTCTCTTCCCAATGACAATTGCAATCAACTATATAGCCATGCTATCTTCAAGGAAAACAGGCAAGCTCCTACTTCTTCAAAAGCGACCTTCGCCTGCATAATCACTTTCTTTCACCACCATGGACGTTCAAAACGCAGAGCATGACATTGACAACTACATGAAGGACCACGTAATCCTACTCACTTGTATAGACCAACCAAACTCGACACTCAAACACTCTGTCACCGCCATCACCGCCGCCACCATTGCCGAACCGGCCCTCCATACCCCATCCCAAACCAAAACCCTCCACCGCCTCCCAGTCTCCAAACCCAAGTCCCGCTTCTGCGAACCCGCCACCTTCCCATTCCCACCCAAATCCACCACCACCATCTTCAAAGACACAGAAGAACTCCAACCCCACCCCCCATCCGAACCCACCACCTCCTCCTTCGATGATGATGATGATGAGGACCACGACGAATGGCTCGATGATGATGAAAACGAACAGCAGAGAAAACACTGCAGGAGGCGCCGGAATAACAAGATCAACAAGCAGGCCGCTGTTGAGTGGACGCTCTTCCTTGTCATCACTACCTGCCTCGTCTGCTCCCTCACGATTAAGCCCCACCGTGTCGTCCTTGGCCTCAAGCCGTGGAAGTGGTGCGTGATGGTCCAAGTCCTCTTCTGTGGCCTCCTTGTCTCCGGGTGGGCCGTGGCGCTTCTCGTCTTCCTCATCGAGCACAACTTCATGCTCCGGGAGAAGGTCCTCTACTTCGTGTATGGCCTCTGGCGGAGCTTCCAGAACTGCACGTGGCTTGGGCTTGTGCTCATCGCGTGGGTAATCATGTTCCCGAACGTGCACGGGGGCGATTACCAGGTGGTGAGGCGGGCTTTCCGGACGCTGGTCGCGGTGCTCCTCGCGGCGACCTTCTGGCTGGTGAAGATCGTGCTGGTGAAGGTGCTGGCATCGTCGTTCCACGTCGCCAACTTCTTCGACCGGATGAAGGAGAGCGTGTTCCACCACTATGTGCTCGACGCCCTCTCCGGCCCGCCAATGGAGGAGGAGGAGAGGGAGGCTCTGCTCCCACACGGCTTGCAGGTACAAAATATTGGGATTTCTTGCACGTACACGGTGCAGGTGAACTCAAAATACACATGTAGGAATTATTTGGTCTTCAAGTCATGGTCACCTCCATTTAATCAGCCCAAATTATTTTATTTTAGCTGTAATCGTGCCTCAACACTGCTAACGCTACAGTTATGCTGTGAAGTTAAGTCCTGCAAGTTATTTATTTATTTGATAGTACGTAAAATAGCTTGAAGTTCCACCAAAGATGAGGCATTCTCCACAAAAACAATTGTTAAGTGCTCAATATGCAGAGATGCTACGCTATATAAGCTGTATTTTAAACTCTGTATAAAAATTATAGTACTCTTTTTGCTTGTACTCGCCACTGTTTTGGCTGTTTTTCCTTGCCGTTGTTGGTGGGTGTTGCCGGTTGGCTGTTTGTGCTGCTGTTTGGCAATCTTTTGTTTCGTCCCGGCACCCTTCCACTCGCTATGACTCTTTGTCATTTTGAGTGTAAGTTTTGGTGCCGTGTTCACCTCTTGTATAGTTTGGTTAAAGTTCAATTTAATTCTTACCTTTACCAAAATAATAATAAATACGGTCAAATCTACTTGGCCCCGTTTGGTTCAAAGATTTGGGCTTTCAGTAGTGAAAGCCTTGGGAAAAAATTTAGATGTTTGGTTCAAAGATTTAGAGATGTCGTTGGCCAATCTTTGAAAGCCCAAAGTGGGGGACTTGTTTTGGGCTTTTAAGATTTGGAAATGCAAGTCAACATATACTTGTTCATGTTGACTTCTTTTTTTTTTTTTTTTTTTTTTTTTAAACCAATCATCTTCCCCACACCCCAACCGCCGTTGATCGGCGACGGAGTTTCATCGGATTTTATTTTTATTTTTTTTAAATAATAAAATCCCTTTGCAAATGTTGGGTTCACCTTTTTTTTTTTTTTTGTCATTTTTATCTTTTGACAATCAATAGCCCAACTTTTTATCAATACACTAGAATGATCATTAATTAATGAAGATGATTAATACTACAATAATTAAAAAATATATTCAAAGTTGAAAACAAACCTAAAAGAACCCTAGGCCAAAAGTTGAGCTTTCATCTAATTTAAAATTAAATTCTTTTAATATAATTTTAAATAAATTTACTAATATATATCTTTTACATTACTCTCAACATGAAAATGTAAAAGGTTATATAATTATTGTTTATTTTTTGCAATTTTAAAAATACTAAAACTAAAAAACTTAATTTTTTGAGCTTTGCATCTAATCTATAATCAAATTCTTTTAATATAATTTTTAAATAAATTTACTAATATATCTTTTACATTACTTTCAACATGAAAATGTAAAAGGTTATACAGTCATTGTTTCTTTTTTTGCAATTTTAAAAATACTAAAAAAACTTAATTTTTGAGCTTTGCATCTAATCTATAATCAAATTCTTTTAATATAATTTTTAAATAAATTTACTAATATATATATATTTTACATTACTCTCAATATGAAAATATAAAAGGTTATATAGTCATTGTTTCTTTTTTGCAATTTTAAAAATACTAAAACTAAAAAATTTAATTTGGTCACACTAAATGGCTTTTCAAATATATGTTTACCAAACAGTCTTGCATTTCCCTAAAGCACTTTTCAGTTATAGTTTATCAAACAGTTTAGCATTTCGAAAAACCCCTTTACCTCAAAGGTATTTGCATTCTCCCAATGGCATTTCCCCAAAGCTGAACCAAACGGGCCCTTCTAGCAATCAAGGTCATGCTGCAAACGATTCTTGACGTTGCAAGATGATTTACATTGCCGTGTGGAGATTAGTCTAGTTGAAAGATCGTATACTCAATATTATTCAAGATAATCCTCCACTTCTTGACAACTTTGGTTCCACTAGGGGTTCAAGTCTTTGCCGGTGAGGCCGGGAGACGGAACGTTGGCTCAACAACAACCGCTGGTGGTGACGAGGTTAGAGCGGCTCGGGTCAAGGAAAATCGACATGGAGAAGTTGAAGAAGCTAAGCATGAAGAGGCGACCGTCGGCTTGGACCGTGAAGCGGCTCGTCAACTTCGTCCGCTTCTCCGGCCTGACTACCATTTCTCACACCGTCGACGACTTCGCCAAGGCCGAGTCTTCCGAGATCAACAGCGAGCGGGAGGCCAGGTGCTGTGCCCACCGGATCTTCAAGAACGTTGCCAACCCCGGTGCCAAGTAAGTGATTGCCAAACAATGCTAATGTTAAATTGCCTTACCCCCTCTGTGCTTATTGTTTGGTTATAGCAGTTTACTACATCAAATCATTCACACTTTAAGAATTTATTAGGAGACCTACACTGGTACTCACCTTAAAAGCACAAATTTCCACTTCAAGAATTTGGGCATAATTAACCAAAAAAAAAAAATCAATCTTAAACTTGTTGTACAAATATCATTCAATCATAAATTATCCAATTTTGTTAATATAGCTCTAAGCTTTTACGCGAAATTCCAATGTAATTCTTTCGCCCAATTGCCATCGAAAATTGCTAATGAAGTGTCCAACAATTGCTGACCGTCATACATGACGCACTAAAATTGATAATTTGCTTTAGATGAAGTCCTTCGTGGGTCGCCACGTTAGCAATTTCTAGTAGTAATTGACTGAATGAATTACATTAGAATTTCGTTTAAAGGTTTATGATGATAATGGTAAAATTGTGTAATTTAAGAATGAATCGGCATCCGTACAATAAATTTAGGATTAGATTGATAGTTTCTCGCAGGAACTTGTGTGATGGTTGACCATCGACCATATTCCTAGCAGACTAAATACTTCCGCTATTTTCTCCACGTTGACACAGGACTAGTAAGTAGTTACATCATTAATCATCATTGCGTGGTGTCGTTCTTTAGTCAAACGTCCTAGGTTTTACATCACTAAAGGGGTCGCTTAAACATTACTAGGTGCTTCCGTGGATTGTGGGGTTCCGAAAGGGAAGCACGATGGAGGAAAAGTTGGCCCCTCTTTTTTAAGGAAACTCTCATTTTGCCCCCATCTTCCACTAATCAATGTACGGGAAACCCAAAAAAGAATTACTTGAGTATGTAGCACGGCTTCTATTGAGCGGTGGGTCTCTCTCTAAGACACTACTCTCGCCACAATGCCGAATATTTGATTGTGACCATTAGGGACGTGCGTCACAAAGGGGATCCCACTTGGAAAAAACCACCTAAAAGTTTAATATTATGTTAATTTACAATAGGATTGACTCTTGTTTTTTTGCGAATAAAAACCATTTATTCATCTCCTAACGAATCTCATATATTGATGAGACCCTTATTTTCATTAATTGAGTGGTTAAAATCCATTAAGACTCAAAGGGAGCATTGAACGTGATAGAGGATTCATATCCAACTATCACGTCTCCCATAAATTGAGAAAAGTGATAGTGTATAATCATTCTATTGATTGTTGGATTTGTAGCACATAAAGATTGAGCAGACCACGAAAAATAATCACAACCATATGTTAAAACTTCCAATTTCCTATTTTCTCTCTCATCCCTTAATCGTGCTGTTGCCGTTGTCCCGAAGTCCCAAAGTCGTTGACGAAACTGAGCCACCTAGATTCATCCAATTTCCGATCACAACAATATTAGTAGGTACTCTATTCTCCACTCGAATTTGAATTTATCTAATCGAATTATAAAATAAAGAAAAATTAGCTCTCAATAATTGTACTCTCTAAGTCGATTTTCATGATATATTAAGTTGAGGGATCTCTAATTAGATAGTCTCGAAACCACCCAAGCCCTTCATCAAAAGGACAGGACTAGATGGGTTTTTAAAAAAAAAAAAAATTATCCCGTGACTTTTCAATTTATTAATCCTCGGAAATGTCAAAATCCATGTCTAAAAATGGCTTACGTAAGGGTGGAAAAACAACATATTTATCATGTGGCTGTCTAGGTGGGCGTCTATCGAAGACAAGCGAGATTTCCACATTGCGCCACATTGATTGGTGATATCATTTGCTAATTTTGAAAAGTGGACCGACAAAAGAAAAAAAAAGGTCGTGGATTTACAATCCACCATTGAAGCTCATTGTGCTCTCTGCGTATAATGCGCAAGCATCATCAAGCACAATCTTGACTTGAATTTGAATTTTGGATCCTCATTCATTTAAGTCCACTAGGACAAGAAAGAGACCCGTGTAGTCACTGAGAAAACATTAATAACGAACAAAAGGTGACATACGTAGAAAGAGACCTCAAAGAAATTGCAAAAGAAATGTTGCATTTTGGAGATAGGAGGAAAGAAATTATAATACTATATTACAAAGAAAAAGCTCAAATCAATTTTAAGGATGATTTTACTGTTCTGTCGAATGATTCTTTTGCTGTGTTGGTAAACTTCTAAAGGAATTGGGTCGCATTTACGAATTAACAACTATTTTTTCTTAGAATGCCAATTACCAACTTTTTATCCCTTACCAACTTTCAGATATCTATTTTATTAATGTCTTAAACTTAGCAATTCTTATATGAATGGATCAACAATTTTTTGAGATGTTTACTAGCTTCTTTTCAATTAAATCACCAACTAGTTGTAAATTACCAACTTTCCTTTGAATTGCTTACCAATATTGATTTGCTTATAACCTTCTCAACTTTTGTATGAATTTTCAATAACCTTTATTTGCATGACTTAACAACTCTTCTCATGCTAGGTTATTAAATAGTAATAGTTGGCCAAATCTGCTTACCAACTTTAATTATTTATCTTTAACTTTACAAACTTTTCTATGACTTACCAGTTTTTATTTGTCTTACTCCGATATGTTAAATTTATCAACTTATTTTAGATAGTACAAACCTTAATTAAAGTGATTACCTTCTTTTTTCAATTAATGCATCAACCGGTTTTGCATCATCAACTTTAACTTAAGTTAGTCACTAACGTTTAGTTGATTTTATTTAAATTACCAACTTTTCTTATCTCCAACCAAAATAAAAAAAAAAAAAAAAAACACTCCTATTATTTGTTAGAAACTTTCTTTTAACCTTTTCCTTACCAAGGAATTTAATTTATCGACTATTAAAATTACCAATCTTTATGTGAATAGCGTACCAATTTTCTCCAACTAAATAACTTACTAGTATAGATTATCAACTTTGATCTAAGTCGTTTACTAATGTTTATTTGCTTTTTTTAATACACTAACGTTTCTACAGAGTTACCACTTTTGTTTGTCTTGCTTGCCAACTTTTAATGTTTAAACTGAGAATGACAAGCTTATAGTGAGTAGTATATTTAATGAGCCTGGATATCCTTCGTGATCAGCTTGGCTGCTGAATTTAGATGTTGGAGTAGAAACCATCGTTAGATAAAAAAAGGTCCACGAGCAGCAAGATACTTGAGCTGATCATAGGCCATTGCCAAGAAAGCAAATTAATGTGCTACCTCTACGCCCGAGAAAACAATGCACTATTGCATATACTGCGACCACTGACCAAAGATACAAGTAATCTTCTTCACCGATGGATACATGTTGGTCACAGCTCCATCTCAGGGGAAGTTCATAATTTAGTCTGGACATAAGAATGATGTTAAAATGTTATTTCTTTCCCTCCTCTTTTGCTTCTAGGAGATGCTAATGTGGCTGTACATCTCATATATGGCCCGTCTTGTGATTGCCGGCGACACAGGTACATAGAAGAAGAGGATCTACTGAGGTTCCTGAAAAGAGAGGAAGTGCACACCATATTTCCGCTCTTCAAAGGCGCCATGGAGACCGGAAGAATTACCAAGTCTTCCTTCAGAAATTGGGTGGTAATAATGCTTGTGCAGTTTTATTCATTCTAAGTATGCCTTGGAAATCTATTGAGGAAAACTGTTCATTGAAGCCTCATTCTGGCGACTGCAATCTTTTCATTGTCTGCAATGGTAGGTGCATGCCTATTTTGAGCGCAAGGCACTTGCGCATTCCCTTAATGACACTAAGACTGCTGTGCAACAGCTGCACAAGTTGGCCAGCGCAATCTTCGTGGTGATCATAATCATCGTCTCACTCCTGGTCATGGGACTGGCCACTACCAAAGTGATCTTTGTGGTCACGTCGCAACTGCTGCTCGTGGGGTTCATGTTCCAAAACACCTGCAAGACCGTGTTTGAGTCCATCATCTTCGTCTTTGTGATGCACCCTTTTGATGTCGGTGACCGCTGTGTCATCGATGGCATTCAGGTGGCACTTTGCTCAGAGTAATTAAGGAACTGTGATTATAATCCAGAAACCGCTGCAAGAGCTGATGGATTATCCTTTTCCATTTCTCCAGATGATTGTAGAGGAAATGAACATTCTGTCGACGGTGTTCCTGCGGTACGACATGGAGAAAATTTATTACCCAAACTCAGTCCTCGTCACAAAGCCAATTAGCAATTTCAGGAGAAGCCCGGACATGGGCGATGCTATTGATTTCACCATCGACATGTCCACTTCGATTGACACCATCAATGCTCTCAAGAAGGCCATACAATCGTAAGTAGAACTGATGCCATCAATCTGCATATGCGACGACAAAGTTACATATCCTGAAAACTTGACAAAACAAGGTGAAAAAGCACGGCATGCTAATTAGCAGAATGTGTGAATTCAGGTACATAGAGAGCAAGCCGAAGCATTGGAACCCGAAGCACTCAGTGCTAGTGAAGGAGATCGACAATATGAACAAGATGAAGATGTCCCTGCGCGTCCAGCACACGATGAACCACCAGAACTACGGCGAGAGGAGCAGCCGGCAGTCGGAGCTCATCCTGGAATTGAAGAAGATGTTCGAAAACTTGGACATCAAGTATCATCTCCTGCCTCAGGAGATCCATCTCTCCCAGGTCAACCTGCCCACTGGCACTGCCAGGTTTGCCAATGTCATGTAATTTCTAATTTGACACGATGTAGTGACTCTTCTCTTTTCTCTCTCTCTCTCTCTCTCTCTCTCTCTCTCTCAAATCTTGTGGTGTGTGAATGTTAGTAGCAAGCCGTCAAGGACAATGTGTTGATCCATTTTGCACGATGGAACTGATAAAAGTCTTCTGTCTTTGCAAACTCAGAAAGAGGTCGTCATTATTCAATGGTAGCTTTCAGTTGAGAACAAGACTTACCGAGATTGCAATTCTTGCCGCTGAGATCAAACATTAACATTAGAATCAAAGTACTAAAGTCCACAAGTTACTATAACGAGTGTCATCTTGGTACTTAGATATGTACTTATCGATGAAGGGGATCGAGTAATTATATATTTACCAAGACCGTCCCACACGTAAAGACAAAATTTGACCTCAAGCAATGTTTGCTGCTTTACAAGCATTCAAACAAGACCGACAGACGGACAAAACGTCAACTACAGACAAATATAGTTGACACCTTCATGCGCCCGATTCTGTTGGGGATAGTGCACGAGATCCGTGTAATCCGATGCGGTCCATATGATCTAACGAACGATGCGCTTTGGACTATATGTTCCGCCGCAGCTAATAATTTTCTCAAATAGGTAGTTCTGATATGTTTTTGGAGGGATAATGATATATATAATTATTAAATTTTGACCTAACATGTAATGCAATCCTTGAACTCTTAACTTTTTCAATATAGTCTCTGAATTTTAGCTCAATGTGTAATGTGGTTTCTGAATTGTTAGTTTATTCAATGTGATTTTTGGAATTTTGGTACATATTCATTTTTTTTTTGTGAAGTTAAGAATTATATTGAGCTAAAACCAACTATACACAAGAGGAAACGGCTCCAAAACTTGCACTCAACACGAACAAAAATTGTAGCGAGTGGAAGGGTGTCGAATCATAAAAGCGTAGCCAAACAACGGTAAAGACAAGGAAGCCAAAATAGAGGCGACCAACAATACAGCAAACAAAACACGAAACATACACCAAAAACAGCCAAATCGACACAGATGGCAACACCAAACAGCACGGCCGAGAGACAATAGCCAACCGACCGCCCATCCGGCTATGCCCACCCAAGCAGTAGCACCAACACCAGGAGAAGCGGCAAGGACAGCATCACTTGGGAAAATCATACTAAAGGAGCCCTCCCTCACACCGTGAAATAGCCCACCTAATCCCAACCAGCTCGGTAGCACTTGGAGCGGACGCACACCTAGGTCAAGAGGGACTGTCCGTCGCCACAACAAACAAGATAGACGGGTCAAGACCCCAAAGGCCTTGTCCTTGACCAGTTTAATAAGGTGATTCTTCAAAGTCGAAACCGCTAGAGTTTTATCCCTGAAGAGGATGTTGTTCCTCTTTTTCCAAATCAAGTGGCACAGCGGGCCAAAGGAAAGCCAAGCAATGCTCGATGGAAGTCCTTGCCAAAGATAAACCTAAATGCCCATTGAAGGTTCTCCAACCAAGACCTATTCCTCCACGGAAGGTTGCACCACGCTGCCCAAAAGAACGCAAGCCCGGCAGTGATGGGGCAACCAAAGAAAAGGTGATTGATAGAATCAGGCGATGTATTGCAAAAAGCACAAACCACATTCTCAATTCTCTCATAGGAAAGAAGGAGTGCCTGAGTGGGAAGACGCTTCTTAACAATAAGCCATAAGTTAAATTGATACCGTGGGACGATGGTGCTGCTCTAGATAAAGGATCTCCAAGGCACCAGGGGTTTCTTTGGTCTGATGGTTTCCCATGCAGAAGCTACCGAGAACAAGCCTGAATTATTCTTCAACCAGCACAACCTATCTAGGTTATGAGATAAACTGGGGAGAGGAGTCCCCCAAGATTCCAGGACTATCCTGAGGGAATGTTCAGAACTAGAGTAGAGATCCGCAACCTTAACAAGCCTAGAGAAACCTGACCTATAAATGAGAGAGTCTGAAAAAATCAAGTTGAGGGGGCCTCTGGGGTGCCAATGGTCGAACCAAAGGGACACAGAAAGGCCATCCCCAACCCTCCACTAGAAGAACTGCCAGAAATCTCTCCTAAGTTGAAGAATCTTCTTCCAAGCCCAAGAACAAACGGTGGGCATATTTGTAATCCAGAAGTTTTTCCTTTTTAAAAATGCTGAATGTATCCATTTACACCATAGGGACTCCTTATCGGTGAAAATGATCTAGATGTGCTTGAGCATGACAGCATTGTTACAGTCGCGCAACCTACGGATCCCGAGACCTCCTTCCTCTTTTGGAAGGCCGACATCCTCCCAAGAAACCTTGGCACCTCTAGAACCTAGGCCCGGGCCCTTCCAGAGAAACTGTCTAAGAATTTGTTCGATACGATCTAGTACAACTCTCGGTAACATAAATACACTAGCCCAACAAGCTTGGATCGAGTGCAGGACTGACCTGATCAACTAGAGCCGGCCTACGAAAGAAAGGAAGCGCTGAGCCTAGGACTGAACCCTTGTTGTGATGCGGTTAATGAGGGAGACGCAGTCTGCCTTCCCCAGCCGAGAGGTAATGATGGGGACTCTTAGATACAGAACCGGGAGACACCCTTCTTGGAATCGAAGAGCTTGTATAATTCTGTCGCGCAAAAGAAAAGACCCCCCAGCTAGGAAGATCTCACTTTTGCTATTGTTTGGTGTCAGCCCACTCCAAGAGGAGAAGGTATTAAGGCAGTCCTTCGAGATAAAAACTGAGGCCAAGTCAGCTTCACAAAAGAGGAAAACGTCATATGCGAAGAAAAGGTGCGAAATACTCGTTGCCTTGCATCTCCAAAAGATTTGAAGTTCGGCTGCTTTGGACAACGGTCAAGGATCCCCGAGAAGACCTCCATGACCAATGTGAAAAGGTAAGGGAAATAGGGTCCTCCTGACGGAGCCCACGGCCACTAGAGAAGAAACTATGGAGCTCCCCATTTAAGGAAATAGAGAATTTCGGCGTGCGAACACATACCATGATAAGACGAATCATTTGGTCAGGGAAACCAAACGCCTGAAGCACAAGTTCTAGAAAGTCCCAGTCCACTTAATCGTAAGCCTTCTGGAAGTCCACCTTAACTGCACAATTGGTAGATAAGGGTGCACATGGAAACCACTAAAGAGATCCTGAGCCAAAAGAATATTGTCCCTAATTCGTTGTCCCTTGACAAATGCACTTTGAGACGGGCTTATGACAGATTGAAGAATGGCATCAACTCGGTTGGCCAATATCTTGGTAATACATTTATAAATGGTATTACAACAAGCTATGGGTCTGTATTCAGAAATTGCAGAGGCATTGGGCACTTTCGGCACCAGAGCAATGATAGTGTTGTTAACCTCACGAAGAAGCCTACCTGAAGAGAAGAAGTCTCTGATCGCTTCCAGGACTAAAGGCCCTACAGTTTCCCAGTTTTGCTTGAAGAATTTAGCAGTGAAACCATTAGGCCCAGGCGCCTTACCCCAAGGAAGGGAGAAGAAGGTCTCTCGGATCTCCTGGTCAGAAACCAGCCGAGAAAGCGAGGCAACTTGCTCTTCATTGAGGGGACACCGAATGACCTCCTGGATCTCGTGGATAGCTGGTCTCGCCGCCGTCTCCCTCGACACCAACAAGTCCTAGAAATAATTGACAAAGAGATGCTGAACCGCTCTGGATTAGAGACGAGAACACCAAAGGAATCCACAACTAAGATAATCCTATTACCCAACTATCTTTTATTGACGGAGTGATGAAAGAACTTGGTGTTCCTATCCCCCTCTTTCAACCACTTAATTCTAGACTTTTGTCTGTAGAAAGACTCATCTTGACTCCTCAGGTCCATAAGAGCATGTTGCTGAGTCTTCTCCAACTCAAGCGAGCTCAAAGTTAGACGGGTCAAGCTGGAGGCTATTCTGGGTGGCATAGAGAGCTAACCTGGCCTCCGCTGTTCTAGCTGAAATATTGGAGAAAGACCTTGTTGAGAAGCTTGAGATAACCTTTGAGGGTCTTCAGCCTACTAACTAACCTGTACATGGGAATCCCCTCCCCGGAGTCTCCCAGACTTGGGTAATAATAGAATGGAACAACGGGTGCGTAATCCAAAAGTCAAAAAACTTGAAAGGCTTCCGATGAGAACCGGGGTTGAGGACTTTAATAACCATGAGGGAGTGGTTAGAGATCCCTAGAGCAAGGAACAAAGCTTCTGAGAATGAGAAGACTTGGCTCCACTTCATATTCACAAGGACCCTGTCGATCTTCCTTTCTTTACGGTTAGGCTCAAAAGAAGTAGCCCAGGTGTATCGAAAGCCCACATATCTTAGATCTTGTAACTCCGATTGATTTTAGCATTGTCTGAACTCATCAAAGCAGGGATCCAACCATCAGAGCCTCCCATCCGGTCAGATAGGTCCTTAATGGCATTAAAGTCCCCGGCTACCAACCAAGCGAAGTCCTGAAGGGAAAAACTCCTATGGACTAAATCTTCCCAAAAAGGTCGCCGAGATGTAAAGGAGTGCTTGCCATAAATGCCTGAAAACCAGCAAACCGAACCTGAGCTGAGGAACTTCAAACTCCCATGGATTGCCTGAAAGTTGGTCGACTCAACCTCAAAGTCTACAAACAATGGGTTCCAACCAACCCACCCATATTCTACCTCTCAGAGATTGCTCATAGTTAGCCACCCAATACCAACCCCTTAAGAGCCTCGCAGAAATCGAAAGGAAGAGAGGCTCCGGAACTTTAGTCTCCAACAACCCAACAATACACAGACTATTAGAGGAAGCTAGGTTCCAAACCTCGGCCTGACTAGTGGGGTTAAGAAGACCCCTTATGTTCCACACACCTATGTACATAAGTAATACTAATATAACGAAACGGTATTTACAACAAGGACAAGAGGTTACCTCTGCTTCGAAGACCGATGCCAACTAACTGGCTGAACAGGGGATTCAGCAGGGTGCGGAGCAGGGTGAGGGGGCAGGGCCTTATTCTGCCTAGCATCGGACTTCCTAGTAGCAGAGGCAGCTTCTATAGAAGAAGGACAATGCATAACCTACTCATCTTCATCAGAACTACAAAGGAGGCTAGCCGAGTCATCCAAGTCATCAGTTGAGTTGTACGATGGTGCGGAGGTAACGGCGTCCAAAGGAATGCCTCCCAGACCAGGAGATGGGATGGCAAGAGAGTCCTCTGCCTTTGATTGCCTCTTTAGAACCCCATGGGCCTTGCGGGAATAAGTGGAAGCCACAGCAAAACCAGAATTGGAATCCTTTAACCTCAGAGTTTGACCTGCTGCACTAGGATCCCTTTGAATGCTCCGCAATCCTCTCTTTGGATCCGAGGCTTGCTTCTTCTTCTTTGACTTCACCTGCTTCTAACCTGGATCTGGGCTGCCTGGATCTACCTCGCCTTCAGGAATAGGATTCATAACCTAGTCGCAAGCAGCATAGGGCTCATTGACCGGCGTAGGTTGGGTAACTACCTTGGTACTGGATGGAGGATGAGGTGCCTCACACTTGTGGCCAAAGATACCACATTTATGACAAGCCACTGGTCTCCACTCATACTCAATCTCCACAGCTCGGGATACCCCATTGAGGACCACAACGACCAAGCTACATTGAGGTTGTCTTGCATTGATCTCGACACACACTCTAGCATAGGATAACATCCTCATTTGCTCCGTGCGTTGGTCAACATAAAGCGGCTTTCCAACAGCACTAGCTATCCCACTAATTGTTGGTGCATACCACAATTCAAAGGGGAGATTCTTCAAACATATCCAAATCGGAATGGAGGAAAGGTTATCCTTCTTTAAATCAAGCAAAGGCTTCCATTGTTGTAGGATGAGGGGCACCCTAGCAACTATTAAAGGGCCATCCTCAAGAATCTTCTTACGAAATTCCGAGTCTGGGATGTGGAAGAAATAGAAGCATTGATCATTTGCCATCACCTCAGATAGCTTAGGTCCCCAAGTGTGTTTTAGAGCTGTCTCGGTCATCTTAAATGGAAGTTTCCTCCCAATGTAGTATCCGACGAGGCATTGGTGCCATTTCGGGTCGGCGGCCTCCAAAGCACATCCTTGGAGAGAGTCACGACCGGCTGGTTGTCCACATAAGCAGGAGGAATGAAGGTCAGGTCGTACCCCTTTGCAGTTGCTCGCACAACATTGGCCCAAGATTGGGCAGGCGGAGGCTTGGACCTCCGAGTTTGTTGGCCCTTGGGCTGTGGCCGAAAGGAGGCAGATCTACCTCGGCTACAACCCCGAGGACCAATCGAACCGCGAGAGGCCTTGCTGACACCTCGCCTTCCCTCTATCAAAGTCGCTGCATAAGCTTTCGAGAAGCCCATTTGTCCTGCAACCTCACAGGCTTGGGTAGCTTGGTCACGAGGAATGGGGGAATGCCCCCTCACACCGTCACTACCAGCTTGGGCCTTTCCCAGCCGGTCATTCCCTTCTAACGACGAAGAGGCCATCGAAACAGCCCAAACCCAGTAGAAACCTCATAAATCCTATCATAGAAGGAACATAACATGACTTGTGGGGCTTACCAGGATAAATGCTTCGATGGGGTTGAAGAATGAAGTGAGGCGAGCCACCCGTTCGAAAATTAGCCCAAACGAGCGGCTGGAAGTCCAGCAGCAGCGAAACCCCAGAAATCACAGCAACAGTAGCCGATCGCCCACTTTGAGAGGAAAAGTGAATAGTATATCAGGATGAAGTTGGTTTTAGTACATATTCAACTTAATCTTTGAATTATATGAAAATATTGATATTATCATTAGCCTTAAATTAATGGATAGACGATATAAAAATCTAGAAATCACATTAAATAAATTAAAATTCAAAAACTACATTATAAATTAGGCCAATTTTAGAAATTGCGTTGTATAAATAAAAAATTTGAGTTAAAATTCACGAACCATTTACGTGGCTTTCGAGATGATTTTTTTTTTTGGTCGATATTTCGAGATGATTTCATTGCCTTGAAATAAAAGGAAAGCGAAGAACTAAAAGATCCATGAAAACCCCTCCAAAAGCCCGCGCCGGAGCAAAACGGTCGGACCGGACCGAGCCGAACCGAACCGGTTCGACCGGGTCGCGAGTTGTAGAGCTTGCCTCTTTGCCTCCTTCCCCCTTCCTCCGCCACTACAGCCGAGAGCTGGACGGAAGAAGAAGAAGCAGCAGCAAAATCCCCCGCCCGCCCCCTCTTCCATGGCGCACCCCAAATTCTACTGATCGAATTCGCCATCTCTTCTCACCGCAAAACCCTAACACGCACGCCCTCTCCCTCTCCCTCTCCCTCTCTCTCTCACAGCAGCCAAAATGTCTGCTCCTATGCTGGAAATCGAAGCCCGCGAGTAAGTCCTCTGCTCCATCGTTTCGGCCATGTCTTGCTGTTCGTTTTGGGGTGTTTGTTCGTGGGTAGGACAGATTTCCCGTACCTCTGGTCGTTTTGATCTTAAAGTTTCTGTTTTTCTTTTGTTCTTTTGGGGGGTGACTTGTGTCGTCCTCTTGGTGCTCTGTGTTTCCGCGTGCTTGAGCTTCCTACCGTACGGCGATTCGTTCGCTTCGAGTGACCGTGAGAACCCTTTTGCAGCGTGGTCAAGATCGTGCTCCAGTTCTGCAAGGAGAACTCGCTGCACCAGACGTTCCAGACCTTGCAGAGCGAGTGCCAGGTCTCCCTCAACACCGTCGACAGCATCGAGACGTTCGTCGCCGACGTCAACAGCGGCAGGTGGGACGCCATACTGCCTCAGGTCGCCCAGCTTAAGCTTCCCAGGAATACGTTGGAGGATCTGTATGAGCAGGTGGGTGCTGATTGATCTTTTCTTGATGTCGGGTCGGTGTTTCCCGTTGATGTGCCTTTGTGGGATGTGATTACTATTGACGACTTAGAGTGGGAGGGTCTGCTGTTCGCCAACGTATGATCAAAGGGCGAGGAGGCACTAGGGAGTGCTTCCTTTGGCCCTCTGTTGGTCATGTTAGAAAAGTGATTTGAGGAAAGACCAAAGTGCCTGGCTTGGCTGTCGAAGCCTGCCTTGCTTGAGTTCAAACTTCTAATATTTATATACCATGAGAAAATTAGAATAGTGCTATATTCGCAGCTTTACAGTGGTAGTTGAGGCTTGATAAGGATATCCTGCTGGCCCGTACTTGTTGGATTGATATTTGGCATAGTTGTAGGAGCAAATGCATTACAAAGATTTAAGATTTTTATGTAAAAAGAGGAGTTTAAAATGGTCACTGTGATTGAGATGAGCACATTTTGTTTATGGGTTAGTTTGATCGAACAAACTGGAAACTTGGCAATGATGAGTGATTTTTGTGCACATAATTCTTTTCTTTGCGCTTTTTGAGTTTTTCCTTTTCTAATTCAGTAAGAAGATAACTCTTATTAGTGGGGTACCAAAGGGGTGCTGGCTTCTACACAAAATATATGTGAGGCAAATTATCCTTGATTAGTGTTGTAATTCGCATTGCTCTGTTTGGCATTTTGCCAACTTGAAGTGATGAACCAAGAATCCTTCCAATGGCCCAGGATCTGTGTGTTTTCCATCGAACATTCTTCTAAGTCTCTCTCTGTAGATCAGCTACTAAGTTGTTTAAGGAATATGGAGGAGAAGCTTCTTCCCTTTCTTTTGTACATGGGTGCCATCTCAGAGCCTTAATTTCTTCTCCATCATCATTGTAATTGCCCAGCTTAAACCAACTATGGTAAATATCATGTTTTATAATTTCGTTGTTGAGGAATAACACAGTTGCAGATGCCTGCATTGTTTCAGCTGAATTCTGACTTCTCCTTCTTTTCTGAGATTACCGATTATCAATGGTCAAATACTTGACCAGAAAGCTTCCCACTTACAGTTGTTAGATAACTAAAGCATCACTTAGGCTTCTTTTCTTTTTGGCATCTTACTTGAGGTAATTTAGGATAATAGTGTGGTACATGATTTTTTTTTTTTCCTCCAGATTGTATTGGAAATGATTGAACTTCGTGAGTTGGATACTGCTCGTGCAATTCTAAGGCAAACTCAGGCAATGGGTGTCATGAAGCAGGAGCAACCTGAAAGATACTTGCGACTTGAGCATCTCCTTGTTAGAACATATTTTGATCCCAATGAGGTTAGGGTTTCTGTTTAATGAAACACGACCATTTGTTAGTGCAAGGTTTTGTCAATTTTAGCTTTTAGCTCTTTTATTGCTTTTCTTATATTAAGGTTAGGTCCTGCTGCTTTTCTGTCAGAGTCACATTCCTTTATCAAATCGATGTTTTGGGATAACTTATATGATGTGATCATATTTCTTGATGGGTTCAAAGAATGAATCTTGTAAAATTGCCTAGATTATGTTGACCTTCTCGAGTTGGTTGTCATTTGGGCATGAGGATTTTTAAGGACTCCTCTGCTTTCAAATGTACGTGAGCATTTCTTCCCACTCAGAGTACAAATTAAAGTAGTGAGTTAAAAAATTTAGCAAATATACACAAGGAAGAAGCCGATTCTGGAAAATTGCTTAGATTTTGACTGAACAATTTCATCATGGTTGGAAATTTGCTGGCTTGGATTTAGTACTCTTTTTTGGCCAATGGATGTAGTCTGGTGACTGCGACTCATCGGATGTTAGAGAGCACTTGAAAATGCTAGGTAAATTAGTAGGATCTTAGTTCCTATCATTGTGGCGACCACAAAAACAAATGAAAGAAAATGCCATGCCATCGTTAATCTTTATTGATAAACCTCTGGATCATCAAACTGCGCCGAATCTAAATAAGGATGAATTTCATGATCATTGTCATCTTGATCTTAGTTTTGCATGAAAAGCTAGATGTTTTGACTGGAAAATTGATAGCAACAATGTGGTGGTCGGTTGTTTCGCAGCCAGGCATCCTTGCTTGTTGTGTGTGTGAGTGCCTGTGTGGCTACTTTTTCGGGTGCACATGTGAGCTTGTGTGTGTGCACATGTACACATGCTATGTGTTAGTGTGCTTGCATGCTCGTTTTAGTTTATATATTCCTTTTACAAACTCAATTTGGATCTATGTTTACATTTAATAAAAAAAAAAATTGTTAATTGGTATAAGCTGATTTGGATGCATGTGAATATTGTTTAAATTATTATTCTATTTTTGGTACATTTTCTCCTATTATCTTCTTTTTCATATATGCTTACATGTTTTGTAGCATGTCTGAAGGTTGCATATTCTTTGCCAGGCTTACCAAGACTCCACAAAAGAAAAACGACGTGCACAAATAGCCCAAGGTGTAATCCATCTCCATTTTTCTTTCCCACTAAAATGTTATGGGGTTTCTCAATGTAATCTAATGTTCAACTGTTGCTTTGATTAGTATAATAATGCTAAATGTATGGTTTTGCCTGCTGTCTTCTGTAAAAGAAAAAGGAATTCTTTCCTGTCTCGTTTTCATGGTACAGCAGAATACTTGTATTTTAGACAGTGATGGAACTAATTTTTTAATCTCGTTGACATTAAACTTACTTTAAAATACTTTTATCCTAAGGTTTTCATTGTCCTTTGCATGAATGACCTGAGAAAACATACTTTGATCTTCCTCCTAAACTCAGTTCATACATTGGACTGGGTAGAACAGGCAATTGGTGTTACTGAAAAGTGAAGGCTCATAGTACCAAGCATGTACTTTCTGGCTTGGAGTCTAGTTGTTACTTTATAGAAATGCTGCTTTCTTTTTTTCTTTGGTGTGGTAAAAGATGAGCGACTGCCTGTTTTGCCTGCCTTGCGTTTGATCTTTTATGGTTTCTGGCTTCAATTATAGCCCTTATTCTGGTTCTTGACTTGAAATTTCGACTCACGCTTCCATTTGGTTTTCCTTCCTTCTGCTCTTTGGCATTTCTAAGCTCTTGCTGCAGAAGTTACTGTAGTGCCACCTTCAAGATTGATGGCCCTAGTGGGGCAGGCGCTCAAGTGGCAGCAGCACCAAGGTGTGGATGCAGATGCTTTCTCTTTCAATATTTGTCAAGTTTATATCTAGATTATTGTAATTTATTCTGCTACATTACTTGGCAGTAGCTTTGCTTTTTTATAGATTCCTTTTATCCTCTTCCCCCACTCTTAGTGCTTCTCTTTTCATATAATCCCACACCTGTAATTTTGAAGTTTACCTGTTTGGTTTTCCTTCATATATCTTTCTAATTAAAATAAAACTTAACTGAACAAATGTATTTTTGAGCAAATTATATTAGACAGCGTCCTTGGCTTTCCATGGCATGCATGACTTGGATGAAGTGGCAAACTATAACTGTAAATAAATAGGAAAGAGGATTATCTGGTGATGCTTAAGGTTAATACTTCATTTCCTTGCTTTAGATTAAAGTTTTACTGACATTGATTTTGAAATGTTCTGCATGCCTTTAGGATTACTACCTCCAGGAACCCAATTTGATCTATTTCGAGGAACTGCTGCTATGAAGCAAGATGTGGATGATATGTACCCTACAACTCTTTCACACACCATTAAGGTAGGCTTTATTGTGTTTATTTTCCCTTAGCTTGATTGACTCTTGCTGCTCAAATCTTGTCTCCATATATTTATAGACTCTTTTTTTCACCCATCGAAACTTTTTAGACTAAAATTAACTTTCTCATGCTCAAAGCTGGCCTGCTACACTTGACATGATGGAGGCTGATGACTGATACAACAATAGCAACCACCAAGTGGTGTTGGCTATGCAGATTCTTTTAGGGAATTGCCTTACGTTATATAGCACATACTTCCTTAATATAAAAAGGACCAAAAAACTCTCTTCAAAGTAGCCTCCTGTCTCTTTTGTTATTCTCTAGTCCCTCTTACCCTGTAAGTTGCCCATTAAGTCACATAATCTCTTTATAAATATTAAAGTCCATCTTCGCATGTACAAATCATCATAAACAAATTCTCTAACATTATCCTCAAGTAGAACCACGCCAACTGTTCTTCCTGATCATGCAAGATACCAAATGCACTTTTTTTCAACACATCCTCTTTGCATGTAGGGGATTCGATCCATGACAAGTTCTCCATTTCTTTGTCAAGTGGATCAAGTTGCTGAAATCGCTTGCTTTGGTATCTTCAAGTGTCAATTTTGGCTAATACTTGGGTTGAGTCGCTTAGTTTAGTAAACATCACCTCCATGTACTCCCTTTTTAATGACTCAAATGGAAGCCCTTGGATTCCAAAGTTTTTCTACATGGTTCTAGCTTCACATGAATTGTATCCACCAGTGTGATATCCTCGGCTAAGAGTATACATCAGGGAATATTCCTCTTATTAGTATATCCTTTGTTCTTCCTCCAACAGCTTTATGAATGTCTGATTGTTTCTACATAAGTAATGTGAACCCCTTTATTCTCTAATAATCCTCCAAAGAACTTCTAGGAGTCTATTATATACTTTTTCCAGATCCATTCGATCTTATCTTGATGTTATGCTTATGTGATTATTTACAATTATGGTAGTACCCTACTTACAATTTATATGCTGTTCAAGTTGATTATATTATTCTGACCAAAACAAAAAAAAGAAAGTTGATTATATTATAAGACTCATTTATGTCTTGTAATGATTCTTGTATAGGGTCGGCACCCTTTCGGTGCTAGTTCAATCAAATTTTGTCTTAACCAATTGTAAGAAAAATGATTTCTCTCACTATGAACAATGATTTTTGGTGCCACTTCAGTTGAGACAAAATAGTTATCATCAATTGTTTGAATCAAGATTTCTAAGTAACAATGTGAAATAGGAACCAGATACAACAACTACCCTGACTAGAATACAATGGGCACTCTCTTTTTCATTGATGCCCATTTTGTGAATGAATTGGTGTAGTTAAGTCAAGTTAAATCTTGAGACAAATTTAGATGAACAGCTTCAAATAGTATAAAACAGCAGAGTCGTTGCGATGTTGATGAAATGCAGAAGAATCGTGAAGAAGATTTTGAAAATGAAACTTGCACTTTTTTGTGATCAGATGCCAAACTCTACTAATAAAGTCAACATTAATTTCGGCAACTCTGTTGATAATTTTGTAGTAGTCATGAAACTTTTTATATAAGCTTCTGATGTCATGTACTTCGTGCTGCTATACTGCAGTTTGGAACCAAAAGTCATGCAGAGTGCGCTAGGTTCTCGCCAGATGGACAATTTCTTGTTTCTTGCTCTGTCGATGGATTCATTGAGGTAAGTGAGTTCAGAAAATCTAGGTTTATTTGTCAATACACAAAAAAAGGAAACGAAAAAGGAAAAATGATTTCATTTGTTGTTGTGGCTAGGTCTGGGATTACATGAGTGGGAAGCTCAAAAAGGATCTTCAGTATCAGGCTGATGTAAGTGCTTACTTTCTGTAACTTTTGTTGAAGATTGATGCTTGTGTTGTCCTGACAGCAGAAAAAGAAATTGGAAATGGTTTTACTTCACTTTGGAAGGGCATCATGTGATTAGGCTTGGCGGTGCTTTCTTCTATCTTATTTAGATGCTAGGGTAAATTATTTTTTGATGCCTGATAATATCTTGCTCCTATGTGTGAAATACACTAGTTTATGTCTTTTTCCTTTTGTAAGGGCGATGTTACCTTGGTACTGGTTATGTCTGAATGACAAGATACCACTTTCTGAACTATGGTCAGAACAATAGACTTTTTACTAAGGTGGTAGGTCGGCGGTATTAGCTTAAATGCACTGGTGCAATGAGGATGTCTAGGAAAATTTCCTTGTATTTTAGGATGTGGTCTTTTAAATATTCTTAACATGGAGTTCGTAGGAGGCCCAAGAACAGTTGGTCATGCTATCTAACTATGAAAGAGTCTTAGATTTTGTTGGAGGAAATTTCTTCTTATGCTTTGGCAATATGTGGCTTAACATTGTTGTGACTTTTCTTATGGCCTCTATTCAACTTTTTTGCAAGAGCCTTAAATTCATGCCAACAATGCACCAAAAGATTACCCTTAAGTTTATCTAGATAGAGTTGGAAGTATCTATTTCTGTTGCATCAAGATGCCCCTCCTCCAAATATACTCATGTATTTTTTGTTTTTGTTTAATATCCTTGTCCGATGCACTTTGAATGAGTGAAAGCAAAAGCCTTTTGTGGGAGAAGAAATTAAAAGCTGCTCAAAGTGGGCTCTAGCCTTTAGCCTTATGAAGTAGGGTAACAACTTTTGGAAATGAAACCATATTTTTGTTTTTTGCAGGAGACCTTCATGATGCATGATGATCCCGTTCTTTGTGTTGATTTTAGTAGAGACTCGGAGATGCTTGCTTCTGGGTCGCAAGATGGCAAGATCAAAGTGAGTGAAGTTTCAATTGCTTGTGAGAATATACTATTTTTTGCAATTAAACTTAGCATGCATATTAAGAGGTGTTGTCTCTAGAACTCATTCTAATGAGTATGTCACCCTAGGGGCGATTCCAGAATTCCATTTGGGAAAAATGGAATAACTTTCCATTTGTGGTAAATATGTAACATTATTTTTAAATTCTAAATCATGGTGGTAAAATTGTGCTCCAGTAACTTGCTTGTGAGGTTACCACTAGTGGTTTATGAATTGTGTCAGTGATTTTCAACCATCAATGAAGTAGTAAGTAACCTACTATGTTATATATCTAATAATAAAAGCTAAATAATAATGGTGAGTGGTTATATACCGTTCAGTGTTTAGATAGTAAAGTTATTTCATTAGTGGCAAATAGTTAAGCACTCACTTGTAAAATCTAAAACAAGTGGTAATCTAATATTAGGTTTATGGATGTTAAATTGTTATTTTATTGATAACTATCGAACAATTATGTGATCACTTGTAAAATCCTTAAACAAGTAGTAATTTATTATTAGGTTTGTAGATGGTAAAAATTAGTCTTCCATTAGTAACTTACAAATTGTTGCACACCTGCTAAATCTAAAAGAAATGGTAGTTTACTATTGGGTTTGTGGTGGTAAAAATTTTTCTTTTGTGAGTGGTAAAATTGTTAATTCATTGTTAACTTACAAACAGTTATGGGCTCACTTGTAAGATCTAAAGACAAGTGGTAATCTACTATCATGTTTGTGGATGATAAAAATTTTATTTCATTGGTAACTTACGAGCAATTGACCAGACTAATAAATTAGTCACTTTTTATTTATCATCACATTTCAAATTCACCACCGGTGTTACATATTTACCATCCACGGAAAATATCGCATTTAACAAAAATAAGATATCATTAGGTCTCTCATTGTGATGGTGGAGGGAGGTAAACTAGATATGAACTATTTGTCCCTCTCCCGAGCCTTATGAAGTTCCTTGTACTGATTGACTAGATGTGTGAAACACTGCATTTTGCTCTTCAGGTGATGTTCAGATTTTACGACTTTTTAGTAGTTCCATGTGCATTTCTAGATGAATCTTATGGGGAATAGTGATTCTTTCAAGATATGTGGTCATACACTCTCGCTTTTGGTACATTGGCAAGTTAAATTTCATAGTTACAGCTTGTTGGGATTGATCATAAGAATCAATTCATAGTTTTTGTATATGGGGTGGCTTCCCTCTGGAAGTCATTTTGTGTAAGAGTGGTAACCCCTTGGTACTTTTGCTATAGAAATTTTGTTTATTAGAAGCTTCAATTAGGGACAGTAAAGAGTTACTTGTGATGAAGGGGTGAGTGCAATTAGTAGGACAAAACTAAACTATCGAAATTATGGAAGTGGCATTTCCTTTAAAGCATAGAACATCAAGGGCAGATGAATATTAAGTCGTATTGCCTTCAATACATGAACTTCATGTGTTGTCATCTCCTTTTGTTTTATCAAGAAAAAGTAGCATCCAGAAAGTTACTTATTCAAGAAAAAGCAGATGTCTACCATGGAAAGTAAATAATACGCAGAAAATGACTTTTTATTTTTGGACGGATGTGGAATATGACTTATATAATGGAAAAATTGATGTTTTTACTGTTGGTTTCTTTGTCATCAATATGTCATAAATTACGCAATTTCTAATATCTTGTCAAAAGTTATTTCCAAAAGCTTCATACCTTAAGTGTGAAAAGATGCATCTACTGTATTTTCACTTCAACTTGATAGAGATGGCTACAGATCTCACATGGAAGATTTCACCTGTTCCTCCACTTATACTTTTGCATCTTGTCGCATTATTGAATGTAATCTTAAAGAGAGAAGGCAGCAAGAAAAGTTAATTTCTTTGAATTTTGCATCTTTCTCTTCCAACTGATATAAAGATCTGTTTTCCCTTTCCCTTTTCGCATTGTATTATGTAACTGTAGTCTGTATGTAATCTTAAAGAGAGGAGGCAATGTGAACTTGTAACATGATTGTGTTGCCATGTTGCATATGCAGGTAGTCACTGATTTCTCAAGTTTATTGTTTATTTGTTGTTGGACAACACGTCTTAGATATGTAGAAACTTTTTGCTGATGAAAAAATCGGCAGTATCCAGATCCGCTCGATGAGTGGACGGTGTATCTGTATCTTACAGTCCTTCAATAAGTGTCCATGATTACATCATTGTTTGTGACGCAATAAGATTATGACCCACCTCTTTGGTATTGTGTTGGTTAATAGCTGCTGCTTTTTCAGGTTTGGCGAATAAGAACAGGTCAATGTTTGCGTCGTCTTGAACGCGCACATTCTCAGGGTGTCACAAGTGTCCTCTTTTCCCGTGATGGCAGTCAGTTACTCAGTACCTCCTTTGATGGCTCAGCCAGGTAGTCGCTGATTTGTGAAGCTTCTTGTTTACAAGTTGTTCGAACGTGAAACTTTGTACCTCATATTATCTGTTTGATATGCTTTTGTCATCTTATTTTGAGTATCTTATTCATTCTAGCCTATCATTGTATTGAAGGCCCCAATTGGATGATTTTGCTAAGAACTTTGGAACCACAGAGAGCACATTAATATAGAATTATTCATGCATACTTGTGTAAGGCTGTGGAATAAAGATGTTTGCTGACTTGGGAACATGCAACTCTTTATTTAACTGCCATGATTCTTTGAGAAAACTTGGATGTTTGTTGCTTTTGTCTTTTTTTATGAACTACATGCAAGTTCTGGTGATGCAGGATCCATGGCCTTAAATCTGGGAAGCAGCTGAAAGAGTTTCGAGGCCACTCATCTTATGTGAATGATGCAATATTCAGCAATGATGGCAGTCGTGTTATTACCGCCTCTAGCGATTGTACTGTAAAGGTAGTACTATTGTTTCTCAAGATTTAAAATGGTTCCTTTTCCTCTTAGTAAGCCGCTGATCCTATCTGAGCTCTTATAGGTCTGGGATGTTAAGACTTCAGACTGTCTTCAAACATTTAAGCCTCCACCTCCATTGAGGGTAATCGCTCCGGAAATGCACATTTTTATTTTCTTTTGGAATGTCTATTTTTACCTAATATTGGTATGATCCTGTCTGACTTTCAGGGAGGTGATGCTTCTGTTAATTCTGTTCATCTCTTCCCAAAGAATGCTGATCACATCGTTGTTTGCAATAAGACGTCATCAATTTATATCATGACTCTACAGGGACAGGTGCTGGAATCATATAAAGTTCTGTTGACCGTTGCATTTATTTTGAAGTCCATATCAATAGCCATTAACTCAGTTGCAGAACTACTATTGTTGCATGAGATTGCTCCATCATTTCAATATCATTACATCCTTTTTTCTCTTCCGTTCCTTTTAAATTGATCTAACCTAGTAGTCGAGCCTGCTGGAAAATATAAACTACTTCAGAACGAAGCTATATCCACTTAATGAGTTGAAGACATGCATTTTCTAAAATATACATAATTTTTATTTCTAGGACAGTGTAAACTTACGAAAAGATTTCTTGTTTGGATCATCCCTTTCTTGGTCAATTTTCACGAGTGCGCTACCCATCAGATGATATGTTCCATTGGAGTGGTCAGACATAGGAAAATTAGTGTTAGGTTTTTCCAGTGGTAAATAGTTAAGAATTACTCGAAGGGCTTTCACATGGTTCTCATCACACATACACCATTAGAGGTTCTGTATTTGTTGGGATTCTAGAAGAGTTGATTATGAGGTTGTGAAGCTCGGTGAGTTCTACGGTAGTAATTGATCTTTGTATGGTTCGATTATTTAGGCTTTTCACTGGTCTCTTTGATGATCGTTCTAAAATAAAAATCTAATGCTGATACATAGATCCGCACAATATCTTGCATGATTTGATGTGATCTGAAGTTGACTTAGTGCATCATGTCAGCTGTGCCCCTTTACCCATGTTTCACTTCTTGTTTTGCAGTTTACTTCTGTATTTGGAGTAAAATGAGATGTTACCATGGTATACCTTAAATTTGGTGCCCCACTGCTGCACCTTAGCTGGCTGAACTGCCAGTTAAGCTAAAGGATATGATAGATCTAGATGGAAGCATCAATAGAGAAGAATTGCATCTCTTTTTGTTTGTTGCATTTGTCTTTCCGTCGCTATCTGTTCTGATATCACTTTCGGGTTTTGATATTGGCACAGTATTTCTTGTTTGCATTGTTCCTTGGCCCCTTTTTTGCAAGATCTTTTAGTTGGTCATAAGTGGGAAAGCAAACGAGTTAAACTTAAGTAATTTAGTTTTTCTGTTTTTACATCAGCAAACAAAGTAATTCTTTTGGGAAACTACTCTACAGGTGGTGAAGAGTCTTTCATCTGGTAAAAGAGAGGGTGGAGATTTTGTGGCAGCCTGTGTATCACCAAAAGGTGAATGGATTTACTGTGTCGGTGAAGACAGGTATAGTCTTGATTGCTGCTTCCTTTTGATTTCTTGTCTGTATGCTCTGTGTTGGAGCATCACGATTCCCAATCCAGTCAACTATTGTGCATAGTTCGGTGACTCATGCAAGCACATAAGCAAATTTCTTCGGTATAGTTGAAAGGAACATTAAGAGTACTTTTTCACACTTAGTTCTTTGCTTGTTTATCACCTAATTTGGTTTATTGATTAATGCTAGTCTAGCTTGTGAAGTTCTTCCTGATAGATAAATACTGGTATCAGCTCTATTTTTAAGGTAGAACAGAAGGGCTGCCCGATCCTGTATGCTGGCCACTAGAACAACCCAAAAATTGGAATAAGAAGACGATCGTAAAAGAGAGTACAAAATATGGAAATTACAGGATACTAGTGAGTGCCGAATTTCCTTTAGGAGTGTTGTTTCCCTTGTCCAGTGAATCACTGATACCACACTTCTGCTTAGGAGCAGTTAAAAGTGTCTATCATGAAAAATTAATCTTAGATTTGCAGTAACTGCTGACAATTTGTAATTTTTTTTGTAGTTTGGACCTGTATAAGCTATTTAGATTATAGTGCTTGAAACTTGTGGATTTCACATTGTGTCACTCTACTGGTGCCGACTAGTACAGATAGACCCATTCTATGAAACTATGACAGACATATTACCAATACACGGCAGATTTGGTGCTCCAATAACATCAAGAGAGGGGGTTGAAGTATCCACATTGCTTGTCCATGGGGTTGCGTTGGCCTTATATTTATGTCATCTTACTCCAGCTATCAACTTAAGCTTTTGGTCAGTGTTCTAATGGTGTGGATATTAATTTTGGGGTAATTAACAGTCAGTATCTTATATATAAAGAATACTGTTGACCAGTGGCCTATCATAAGATGTTCCATGGACTAGGTTGAATTAAGAAATCTTCTCTTCATTAATTGATCATGCAAGGGGTGGAGCAGTTGTGCCATTTAGTTATCATCAATAATATGATTAGATTGACTGGATTCCGGGTTGTTGTTATGGATCCTCATCGCAGGCCAGTCAATGAGTTCTATCCCTCAGAACTTTTTATCAGTCATTTCTTTGTTCTTATTCATCATTTGAGTTTCTATGGAATTGCACTAATAGTGGACAACTTGCAGGAATTTGTACTGTTTCAGCTGCCAGTCTGGGAAATTAGAGCATCTTATGAAGGTAATATCATTGTTAGCTTGCCACAAAGTCATCATGGCATTTTGGAATCGCTAATGAACTTTTAACTGCAAAGTTATGCATTGTGGTGCTTGCTTTATGCTACTAATTAGAAGCTGCGGCACTTGCCTCAGCTAATAGTTTTCTTTCCAATCTGGCGCTTTGAACTTTCTAAAATCTGATGCTATAGACAGACTGCATCTCTATCACATATTTACGGTGTTTGTCTGGAGTGATACTATTTTCCATGATCCTTCATACTGCCAAGACCATTATGGCTATGAGGTAGTACATTATGCAATAGCTGTTACATATCCATTAGAGCTAACGTATAATAGAGATACCTTAATTGCCCTTCTCTGTTTCCTCCTTCCTGGAATGGTGGTGGGATAATTTTTTATTGCTTCATCTAGGTTATATATTCAAACGGGATTTGAAATTCTGGATGGAATGCAAACCGTACCTTTTGTTTTCGGACTATAGACGAATTGTTGTTGGGTTGCACTTCTTCATGTTGATTCACTTTCTTAAAAAAAAAAAAAAAAAAATAGCAAAGACTCTGTGAGACTCATTTTTCCTTGGTATCGGCAGGTTCATGAAAAGGATGTAATTGGCGTAACACACCATCCCCACCGTAATCTTGTTGCAACATACAGCGAAGATAGCACGATGAAACTATGGAAGCCTTGACGTATTATTTCTCATCTTGCGACTTTGCAGTTGTTAAGACTGTTGTAGATGTAATTGTTATTTCATTTATTGACCGGTGAAAGATTCCGAATGTATTTTAGCGAAAGAGCAGTTATAATCTCCTTATTGGCCAACATTTTGTTGATATGCGTTTCGATAGAACCCTATAATGCATTGGGTTAAACCCTTTCAACCCTGTTGTGTAACATGCATATATAGTTCAATGTCGATTGGAAAATGAAGCAAGAAGTTGTTATGCAGCGACAATTAGGTTCTACTGTGACAGTGCGATGTGCCGAGTCTGTGTTGCCAAGACTAATTTGAGAATCGGGCGATTGGTTGGGGTCGTTTTATATTGAAGACCAGGCTTTGGTCAGGTCGGGCGGCGCAAGATGGTTACCGAGACGGAGTCAACTAGAGTGAAATGTTAAGATCATGACATAGCACATTTTTGAGTTTGCCGAGCGACCGATATTAAATGATACTTTAGAGTTGAATAGACTGGACAGAGGCTGGCGATACTTTGGCTCGAACCCACCGTTCAATTCAACGACACTTCACTTACATCGGTGCCTTTCAAGATCACTTCAATAGAGACGTTTCCGCTTGCTTAGAATCGAAATTGAGGAAATGCTTGATTAGGGGAAGCGAAATGCGACACTTTTTGACAAACCATTATCAACTCAAAGGAATGGTAACTCGACTCTCCTTTAATTTCAGGCTTCACATTCGGAATTGTGATATCATGAAACACCTTGAAATCCATTTCTCCATGTATCGCTTACCATCCATGACAAATCCTACTTTCTGGTGGAGGCTCGAGGGTATTGCACCGGCAACATGAATCCACGGTCTTCCAAGCAATAAGCTGGAATCACCCAGTATATCGAGAACTTGAAAGGTAAGCGAGAAGCATGAACTTGCCAGGACGACGAACTTGTCCACCGAGGGGTTGTGGATTCAAATTACTCAGAAGAAATTGCAGTTCCGGACATAAAAGAGTTGGCCTCAGAAAGAGAGTCCGAGCACCCTTTTTTTTTCCGCATCCGCTATACTCATTTTGGGCTGGACGGAATTATTTATTTATTTATTTATAACTTATATTTTAAGCAAAGAAGTGCACTTTAATTTTCTTTTCCAAATCAAATCTATTATTGTACTACTTATGAGTTTATAATATGAAAATCGAATTTAGAATGATGAATTTTAATATTAAGATGTTATTATCAGATAGTACGACGAATCCTGATTTTGATTATATATGGTTAAATTTTAATAGAAATATTCTCTAATTCTTTAAAAATGATAACGATATTCAAATAGTCTAAATATATATAACTTACAAAAATTAGCCTTTTGCCGTGGCACCGACGTAAAGTGGTGCTCTAAGGGGAGTTCACCACAAATTGACATGTGGTACTTCTATGTTGCAACACATTTCTCCCCGTAAAATTTCCAAATTCTCCCTCCACAAAACTCCAACTTCACATTTTATTTAACTCTTAAGTTTCTCCATTAATATTATTTTACATCTAATGTTTTCATCATCTCAATGTGATACACATATTGCGAAAAGAAAAGACAAAGTTAAAAAAAAAAAAAAAAAAAGGTCCGTACGAAGAACGTGCTATTGTACATTTTTACAATCTAATCATACATACTAGTTTTTTTTTTTTTTTTTTTGATCCATTGTTAAAAGGAGTTTTAATGAAACTGCTATGGTAGAGAAAAAAATAAAAAAATTACCAAAACAATGTTTTTTAAATCTATTACAATTATGTCAATTTAGCCATAGAATTTTTTTTTGGCAAATTAAGTCATAAACCTCTTGTAATTATGCTAATTCAATCCATGTGGTGAAATTTGGCCAATCAATGCTAATGTGGCATGATTGATTCTTTGATGTAAACAATTTTAATAATATTTCAATGTTTTTCAAAATTATTAATTATTTTTTTTTTTCTTTCTCTTAATTTGTGTTCCTCTTCCTCCTTCCTTTGGTCGATTGTTGGACCGAGGAGGCGACCTTGTCGGCCAATGGCAAGGTGAGACTAGGTTGAGCTCACCCTTGCCCATATCTAGTGGAAGCTCGCCTTGTGAGTGGCTAGGTAAGGCCGACCTCACTAGATCTAGTGGGGGCTTGCCTCGCCACTAGTCGTCGAGATTGCTTTATTCCAACGACTAGCCCTTGCCGCTAATTGGTCGCCTTGGCCCGGCGACCGGCCAAATGAAAGAGTTAAATAATAATAATAATAATAATAAAATAATAATAACAAAAGAAAAAAAAAATAATTAAAAAATATATATGTGTTAGCATCGATTGGAAGGTCGGGGTTGGTTAGCTAAAATTAGTTGGATGAATTGAATTTGCATAAATGCAAAAAAATTAAAATTATATTGGTAAAAAAAAAAAAATCAATAAAATTATCACAATTACAACAAGTTTAGAATTTTTTTGGTAATTCTCTCAAAAAGAAATATCGAATATAATGTAGAATTAGATAAAAAAAAAAAAAAAGAAAATATAATAATGCAATGAAAAGCACGTGCAATGATACTTTTACTATTTATTACAATGGTTAATTGCTAGAAATATTGATTAACAAATGAAGTTTTGTGTGGAGAAAAAAACCACTTAAAATCTCAAATTATGTCATTTGTAAAACATTCATCATTTTTTTTTTCTTAACATCAAAACCTCAAGATACATTATCTTTACTTAAATTTTTACCAATGGATATCGTTACAAAAGCTGCATGTATGGACAATGAAAGACAAATAATAATATCCACATGACTTAAGTGAAAGGAAAATTACTTCGATTTGGTAGGAACATCTTATGAAACTTTGAGGGAGGATAAGTGTGTCACAAATTGGAGTTTTTGATATGGTAATAAAAAAGTTTAGGGCAAATTTGTTACGGTGGGTATAATTTGAAGTTTTAGGTATATAAATGGAAGAATCTATGCCAAGCACGGACAATGAGCCTAATGTATCTCTAGGGTCCTCTGCTGGGACTCAAATCCAGCATAAGCGGGAGATCCAGGAAGACAGGGAGAGAGGGAAGAGATGGAAGACGCGAAGCTCGATCTCATGAAGGAGGTCAACTCTCCTCTTCATCTTCATCTTCATATGTGTTAATGTGTGGGTGTATCTCCTGCAAATTGTACCTTTCTACTGATCACAAAAGCCATGATGATATCGGATGTTTCTTTCAGATGAGAAGCCATGAAGTCGCCATCGCCGAACTCAACAGCCTTCGGCCTTCTCGGGTACACCCTCAAAACCCTAATTTCGAAATCCCTTGCACCCATCTCTTTTGAGCATTCGATCGTCGAAAAAGCTGCGTTCTTGATCCTGACCCGTCCGCGAACGAGATTGGTTTTATGGGTTAACGTGCTTCTTTTACACTGTGCGAAGTAACCCATGATAGATACTGGGATTGGTTTATGTGGGTTGTGCTGATTCAGTCGAATTGGGTGTTGATGAGTGCATATGATTTAGCTGCTGTTTCTTCAGAAAAAAGTTATTTAGAGAGACTAAAGAAAGCTTCTTGCTGCACTAGGAATGAAGTCTTCGTAAAACGGATGCTTTTGTGTGAAGATCATTGCAGAATCATGTGGCAATTTCTTCTATGTTCCAGAATAGATCGAAAGCTGTTGTTTTTGAGAGACATTGCCCGATGGACTAGTGATTTCTCTCTTTGACATGTATTTTAAATTTGATTCACAATCACAAGAAAGAAGCACCCTCTGTTCTTTCATTTTTATAATTGGGAGAGGGGTTCATTTATGTCTGTTCTCTTGGTCAGTCTGTTTATCAGAGAAACGGGAACCTCTACTTCAGGACGACGGTCCAGAAGGCAAAAGCATCGGAGCAAAGTATGTGAGCTGTCCTGTCGGTTGGGTGACAAGACTTTTCATTCTGTGATATTAGCTTATATGATCGATGCTGATACTGACTACTTGGCAGAACAAGTCGATTTGGCCAAAGCGAAGCTGGAGAGGCTGAATGCACCGTGAAATTGGCACAACCTGGCAGATGGCAGATAGCTGACTCTAAAGCTTCTTCTGTTCTTCAATCTTTAGCAACAAGGTACTCGAGATTATTGTTTGACTGTGAACAAAAGTTTGATGAGAAGCTTCTTTGGAGCTGTAGTTTTGCAGTCTTTTGCTCTGGATCCCATTTGAATTTCTCTCGGATGGGTCAGCTAATGGTTAAATAGGAGCCACCCAGCTACTGTAATAAGCCTAGTGGATGCTACAACATGCTTGGAGTTCAAGTGGTATCAGAAACGATAAATGCATTTTCTATACTAATCTTGTTGATATTGAGTCACTGTTGCCATTTTCGTTGACTTGTGTGCCTGCTTGCCTGTACATTCAGATTGCCATATTCTTAGCTTTTTCTCGACACCACCTCTTCCCTGTGCTAATTTGTGCACACTCCCCCCAAAGAAGAATGACAGAAATAATTAAGAATGAAAATCCTATTATTCAACTTTGGCTACTGATTGTAAAGTTAAAAGTTCAAGAGCAGCAGTGCTTGGTCTCCTGCATTACCTTCATGTATAGAATCTGATTGAAATTCAGTTAAATATGTGGCGAACTTAGTGATGCACACTGAGCTAATCTAAGCAGCCAATGGGTCCACCTACAGAATGAGATTTTTCCTTCTTCCTCTCACTCCAGTTACCAAACATAAGGATATTTGGAGGTAAAACAAGGCGGTTTCTGGATATGTAGCATGCTAGAGAAGGCACGGCAATGAGTGATAATCGATCTCTTGTAATCAGCCATGGTACAGCAGACTAAGGTTTGTTCGGAGGCTTTCTGCGTTTCTCTTGAAACAAAATGAGCTGGGTACTACCAAACCAACTCAAATTGAAATTCCAAGTGAAACCAAATTTACTTGTTTACCTCATATTTACAAGAAGCGAATGTGATGAGATGTTGCTAAGCAACCTCGCTCATTATTAAATGTTCTTCTCAAAACTAAAGAAAATCAAGAAAATGATGCAGACCTACTCCACCTAAAAACGTCTGTACTTCTTGCAATTCCTCAATAGACATCATGTGCTATAAGTCATCTATAGGATGTTGGCTTTGATTAAGCTCCCGAGCTGAGCTCGGCACGGCACGGCACAGATAGCAGCTGAGTCTGTGCAGCAGGTGACGATATCCTGCTCGGCGACAAAGACCTTCAACCATTTGAATCTTTTCACAGATAATCAATCCATGCAAAACAAATATCATAATTTCAGCAGTTAAGTATTTAACATCTGTTTCGCAGGTGACGTGTGCAAAACTAACAATGTCATGCTGTAGATTGTAGATGTAGATATTCAATATCAACACATTGAACTAATCAGAATGTTAAACCTCCTGGATTGGCTTCTGCAACAGCACAGCACAGCCACCAGTCACAAGCGATGCATAAACCGAATTCGGTGACTTTGGCACCACTTTGCCAGACTTTTGGGACACCGTCGGCGGTTCTCTTTTTCGCCATTGCATCAGTAGGTGCCATGACCAATGTGGCTATTGGTCTCTGATCGACGACTATAACTGTGTCTGATCTTAGCCGTGGGATGAACCTCACGAATTCTTCACGATCGATTGCTCTGTCCAGGTTGATATTGCCGTCCTGTAAGCAAGCCAATGATACGACTTCCCAGCAGAAGCACCGCTGGATGCATGCGTCAGTTAATTTGTAAATATATTCATTCCACAATTTTCTCCTCCTCCCGAACCCATCAATCAAACACCAAAATAAAGGCTACAACAACCATCATATCAATGAGGATCCTTTCAAGAATTCCAAATGAAACGCTTTTCAGACTTCCTCGGAGAGACATACACTCGTTTGAGTTCTTCAGGCCTCTTTCAGTTCAACTAAGGAGTGGTATCAAACATCTTGAGTTCAACTAATCATCGCTAATGTCCTATAACCATTAAAGCCATAAGTTCTACAGCCTGCACAATATGATCATCCGTATCTTCCATGTCAACATCAACTTACATGATAACTAAATCTGCCTTCAATGTGATTGGAGGCCACACACATTTTAGCACCACTGCTTATTATAGTCATTGCAGAGCCCAACGCATCTTTTCTCTGGGAAGCTCGGAGGCAGCAACTGAATGGCATGCCAAAACTTCACGGGCCACACCAACTTGTCTCAAATAGAGGTATAAGCTGTAACAGAACACTTCTTCAAAGGAATCCGTACTCTGGAAGTCCAAAATCCCGACGCAGTAATACTAATAGCTGTGTAAGGAAGCTCACATTGCAGAGAGAAAGAAGAAAAGAATGTAGAGCAATAAACTTCGTTACCCAGTGTTATGGACTTTGGGAGTGCCATTATGGATACAAGAAAAGTACCTATTATCATATTTCGGACTCGGTCTTTTGAAGGAGGATCAAAATGTGGACCAGGCAGACGCTTGTTTATATCACTACGAGGGAGAAAACATTAAATCTACTGGCCGGGTAAATAAATATAAAGAGGTGTACGCCAGAGATTCTTACTTGTACACAAGCAAAACAGCTTAATATGTTGTAAAATCTGTTGGAAAGTATGAAAAAATAAGGACAAAGAACAAATGTCGGAGACGGGAAAGCCTTTTTGGATGATGCTGCTCCTTGAAGTATGAAATTGGATAATTCCACTCATCGAAGTATGAAACTCGGTGCTATCATTTCTTGCTATGAAGCCCGCAAAGGAGTTGTGGATACTACTATATGAAAAACTCCATTGGTTTTCCTTCCAAGATACCACAAATAATCCTCTTTACTTCGCACAAAATAATTAGAAGAAATGAGAACAACAACTTCATACGTAAAATCCAACAAATAAATAGAAAGAAAAGAGAGAATTTTTTGTTTTAGTATGTTTCCGATTTAGAGATTCTCTTTATAGGCAAATGAAGGAAAGAGTTTATAAAGAAACAAATCAACTCAAACGTTGTAAAACATTTACAAATTGATTGCGGTCAAAATTTCTATTAGAACCGTTACAAAACAAAGTCTTTGAACATTTCAAAACTATTGAAATATCCAACAATTCCCCACACATTTCAAAAGGTTTTGAAGATAAAATAATATAAAAGCTAGATTAAACTCAATTGAACGTAATGCATCTGAATTGGTACCTTTTGGGGTATGAACCAGACCTAGAAAGATTAAAATATAATTCACAAAATCATTAGTGAGATTTAAAACTTCTATGAACCAAAAATTTCTTCTTTGAAATATAATTTGTACCGATCATAGTACACCCACATGCTTTTGTTGTATAACGTAGTTGTGTGCTAATAGGTTATGTGCATGCTTGATTTACTATTAGTGCTCTAGAAATTTTGCCAAAATTCTCATAAGAGTGGTCCCAATCCACAATTAAGTTGATTCATCAAGTATATACTGCAGTTTAATACACCGCCAATAATGGATATGGAAATCATTAAGAGTTTTATTACAGTCTTGTACTATTCTCATCTTAGAAGGAATAATGACTTTTGATAATGCATCACTAGATCAATAGATAATTTGTTATTACCCATATAAACTTACTTCAATCATAACATATGTAGGTTAACATCATTAATGATGTTTCTCAATCGACATGAGTTCCATTCCCCTCAATCTATCATAAATTAATTTTGTTATCACCCATATGAATCTACTTCATGGGATCACCAATCAAAGAGGGTGGATTATCATCATTATTGATTTCTCAACTGACTTAAGTTTCATTCCCCTCAATATATCATAAATAAATTTTCTTCCCAAAGGTTTAGTTAGATTATTGACCAAATTCACTTATGAGTTTACATAGTCAATGTAATTCCATCTTTAAGCAGCTTCTTTATCACATCATATCCCAACATGATGTGTCTATTTATGCCATTGAAAGTTTTATTCTTTGATACAAAAGATGTAGGTTTCATTCCTAAAGGAATATTTGCTAAGAAGTTTTTTAACCACTTCGCCACATTGCCAGCCAATTCTAGAGTTACAAACTCTTACTCCACTGTGGACTTAGCAAATATTGTTTGTTAGGCTGATTTCTAAGTTACAGCACTTCCACCAATGATGAACACATATCACTAATAGATTTTATCTCATTTGAATTTGACATCTAGTTAGCTTCACTGTATCCTTATAATGCAACATGAAATCCTCTATATAAAATGCCATAGTTTATGATTCCTCTTTGATATTTCAATATTTTGTCCAAGGTAGTCCAATGATCATGATTGAGATTTTATTTATATTTGTTCAATCTACACATAACATAAGCTATATTAGGTCAAGTGCAATTCATCAAATGCATCAAACTCCCAATAATCTTAGCATACTCAAATTGATCCACTTTATCTCCTTTATCTTTCACTAATTGGGAATTAGCATTATTAGTAGTACAAACATGAGTGGCATCAAAGTATTTATATTTTTTAAGTAGTTTGTCCACATAATGCTCTTGAATAAGCATAAGATCACTATCACTTTTTATTATTTTAACACACAAAATAACATTAGCTTGTCCCAAGTTCTTCATATCAAATTTATAGGTCGAAAAACATTTTGTTTTATTCACAACATCAATGCTGGGACAAAAAAAAAAAAAGCATGTCATCAATATATAAGCTAATAATTGTAGATTTAGCACCAACGGTTATTGTGTACATAGATTTGACTATTCTAATAGAGGAAAAAACATAATTAACCTACAACTTAATCAAATTTCTCTTGCCATTGCTTTGGTGTTTACTTTAAGCCATTTAAGGATTTAAGGAGTCTACATACTTTATTTTCTTGTCCAAGAAGAATACAATCCTCAAGTTGCAGCATGTAAATTTCTTCTTCTAAATTATCATTTAGAAAAGATGTTATAACATCCATTTGATGAATAACAAGTTTGTAAAGAAACAAAGGACTAATACACGAATAGATGAATTTTTAGTTACTAAAGCAAAGGTATCAAAATATTCTAACATTTTGATTTTGAGTGAAACCTTAGACAATGCTATTTCCAACCCATTTTAGCTAAAATACTCCTCTCTTTTTTCTTTTTATTTATTAATTAACCGTAATACCCTCCCTCTCTCTCTCTCTCTCTCTGTCTCTATCTCTCTCTTCAATTTATTTATTTTTTAACATGCTAACAAACAAATCTGCCTTTATTTCTCTCATCTCTCTCATCATGTAATTGTCTAATTACATCCAACAAGAGAGCATCATATCTAAATCTTTTATCACTTTGCCTTAAGGATGTTGTTAATTTTAATTTGCGGGCTCATAGATTTGATCACAAAAGCAACATAAAAGATTAGAGATATCTATATATGATCGCTATAATAGCTTATGAACACACAATTAATTGATTTTTTTAATCAAATAGTTTGAACAAAACTTTATTTGAAAGTTGAATTGCAAGATGGATTAATTTTTAAACTTTAATCTGAATTGCAAAATGGGAGTTCAAAAATCTAGCTACACTTCTTCACTTTAAAACTCACATCAAATTATTTCAGAGGAAAGTTTTAAGCATATTTTAAAGTTTTGATTCATTTGCCATGAGATTGAATTTACAACCGGATATTAATTACTTTCTTTATGGTAAGAGTAGTATGGCAAGAAGTTCCATTTTCTTTTCTTTTTTTTAGCTTTTGTGCTTGTCTTTTGTTAGCATTTAGATATAAACTAAACATAAATACGTTTAACATTTATCATGTTTCTAACAACTTAATTTTTCATATTTTGATAAATTTTCTTCCATTTTTTTTATCAAGATCGGCTAGATAATTAGATATATAGTTTCGCTCAAAAAATTAAATAAAAAATAGGTAATTATTTTTGTGTTCATAAGCCATCATAAATATAAATTTCTAATATCCTATGTAGCTTTTTTGAATAAAAATATGAGATATTAAATTAAAATTAATAATATGACATTTTAATTAAAATCAATAACTTTCTCTAGGCAAAGTGATAACATGATGCAAGATAAAAAAATATCTTGTTGAGTGTACGTTTGTATATTTATACTAATTTTCCCTTAGCCTAATATAAAAAGAAACAAGAGAGAGAGAGAGAGAGAGAGAGAGAGAGAGAGAGAGAGAGAGAGAGAGAGAGAAAAAATAGGTAATTATTTATGTGTTCATAAGCCATAATAAATATAAATTTCTAATCTCCTATGTAGCTTTTTTGAATAAAAATATGAGATATTAAATTAAAATTAATAATATGACATTTTAATTAAAATCAATAATTTTCTCTAGGCAAAGTGATAACATGATGCAAGATAAAACAATATCTTGTTGAGTGTACGTTTTTATAATTATACTAATTTTCCCTTAGCCAAAGTGAGAGGGAGGATAGTTCGGTTGGCTAATCGGAAAAATTGAGTGTTTTAGCTAAAACGGGAGTGGAAATAGTGCCGTCCAAAACCTTTTGTAACCGATATTGCTTTGTCTTTATCAATGTAACCAGTAGGATTTGATTTCCTTTTAAAAATCCATTTTCAACCAATCGACTTCACACCTGGTGGTAAATCAATCAATTTCCAATTCAGACACATAATATTATTTACCTTCTCTAGTCATAATTTGTTTCAAATCATCTAAATCAATATGAATTAAACTCAGCTATTCGAATTATCTATCTATATAAATATAAGGCTTTTTAGTTGCACATATTATACATCTATTAAAACATGTGTTTCTAATCCCAAAAATTAAACAATTTTTGCATTTTCTTAATATAAGTAATACTAACATGTCCTAATCTATCATGCCATAAATCAATAGATTTAACCAAGTAAGCATAGGTAGTATTTTCATTGATAACGCTAGAAAACAAAAAGTCCATAATTACAATATAACCCTTTCCAAGCAAGGACATAATTTTTTTACCATTACAATCTTCTCATATTGAATAACTTCTTCACCCCAACCTTTCCAAAAGAGATACAAAAACTAGGTTACCTTATATTAGTGTATCATTTATAGACAAAGTCTTGCCAAATGTGAGTTCAAGATTAATTTTCTATTTCTCAAGAACTTAAGCAATTCTCGAATCACCAACATGAAAAATCTTTCCTCCTTCCCCTACTAGAGTGTAGAAGGAAAATGCATTTTTGTTTACACAAATATACTTGGAAGCACACAAGTCTATCATTCATTCTTTGACATTGGCCATAGTATTGGCTTGAGAAATGACCATAGTGATGTCGTTAGAGTCATTTGAATTTTGGTTTATCAAGATTGTCATTTCTCATTATTCTCATTCTACACCGTGCTGCATAATGACCTGGTTTACCACAAACATAGCAAGAGCCTTTCCTTTTGAAGGTGGGGTGAGCAACTTTGGGTTTGTATTCAGGTTTTTCCTTATTATTTTTGTTTTGACGATTTTGTGGTTCACCTTGCATCAAGTTTGCCTGGGTAGCAATGTCCGTAGCTTTGGAAGCCTGGATCTCCTTGTGGGCTATGTCCTCATTGAGAATATGAATAACCAGATCGGCTAGGGACAATTGCTCATCTTTGTGCTTGAGTTGTTGCTTGTAATTATTCCAAGATTCCAGTAGCTTTTCGATTAACAACCCCACAATAAATTCTTCTGGTAAATCGATGTTTTTTGCCTTCAAGTCCTCCACCAACTTGTGATATTCGTTGATCCGTGTCTTGATCTCCTTATCATCAGACATTTTCCACCGACAATAATTTCTTATCACACATTTTTGTCTACCCATATCTTTGGCAGTGTACTTTGCAATCATGGAGTCCCATAGCATTGTTGACCAACCCGGTCGAGTGCGGGACCGAGGGCCGGACCGACCCTATGGGTTCGGTCCGGTCCACAGGTCAATCTAGGACCAACCGATAATTTTTTTATTTCATTTTTTTTATTCCTTAAAAAGTAAAACTCATTAATTCAAATTACATATCAATCAACAATACGATGTTAAGCAACCAAATTATAAATATAAGTACATATTCAACATAAATTTAAGATAAGGTGATCATAAAAATTTCACACTAGTTAAAAATAACAAATTATATAAATGATCCAGATTGCTAATAGAGATAAAGTGTTTCCATTGCTGAAGCATACTATAATTTTCTTGCTTTTGATTTGTCTTTGAATCATTCTTCCCTTCAGGAAATGGGATGCGATGGGAAGTTTAAAAGAAAAGAATTTTAGGCTACCTAGAGAGGCAAGCAGTGGGGCCATTAAGCGGCGAGCGGCACGGGCGTTGAGCAAGGCAAGTGGCAAGTGGCAAGTGGCAAGTGGCGACAAGCGGCCAACAGCAAGCAGTGCGAGCGTCAAGCAAGGCAAGAGTCCAATGGCCAGCGCCGCATGGCGAGCAAGTCGAGCGGCCAACGGCGAACGATGAGCAACGAGCCACGAGTGACGACGGCGAGCGGGCGAGTGTGCACGGAGAATAGGGCAAGGTTGCTCTTGCTCACGAGGGAAAGTTTCATTTTTAAGTGAAAAATGAACAGGATAAAGACGGAAGAATAAGACGAGGCTGAGGACATTTTAAGCCATTTCACAACGCTATTCACATCGTTTCACGGCATCATTCAAGCTGTTCAAGTGAAGAATGCTAGCTGGGTTTGCTAGAAAAACATAAAAAAATATTATATATTAAATATCTAAAATATATTATATATAAATATATTTTATTAGGGTTAGTCCGGGTTGGACCAACCCTAAACTTCCGTAACCGAAAACCAACTCGCACAAGATTAATCCAGAATCTTGGGACCCCAAGGGCCGACCCGGTCCCCTTAGAAACCGGACCAGGACCAACAGGGTTGGGCCGGCCCAGGGTCGGTCCAGGGTCGACTCTAGACCGCTACTCACCCCTAATGGGAGGTACTTCCAAATTTGTATGAAATTATAAGCAATGCATCGAGCTCCACCGTCAATTGAACATACCCTCAGTCACCTTGGCTATGCAAATTTTGTAAGCTAAGACATATTGAGTATACAAGCTAGTCCCCGTAAAAGATCTGGCAGCTTCGGGGAGATAAAATCTTTTCGAAAGATTAGGAACTTCCTCTCAACAATAGGAAGCACTTCCATAAATTATTTTCCCTATCATCGATTGAATAAAAGATCATTGGAGCATCTTCAGGAAAGATGGTCCTCAATTCTAACTCCACTAAAAATAGATGAATTTGTTCTTGTCAAAACCAGCATCATACACCAATCTGAACGCGGCCAATTACACACCATGCCACAATCAAGCATACTCAGTTCGTTTTCCCTTGGAGGACAAAAGCAAATCCTCCTGGCCACAAAGGACCGTTCGAGCCTTTTTAACATGACACAAGTGTCAAGCGACTCCCACGGCTCGAATGCACAATGCATATATACCGCGAAACCAGAGACTCGCGACATCAAAACGCAACGACAGCAACAGAACACAGTCAGAGTCAAGACTCATATCCATTCGACATCAAAATGAATCACCATGGAACAAAAACTGTCTCACAGACACCGGGATCGTCCTGTTTACGGATGGTTGACTACTTGGAAATGACGAAACGGAGACAAAGAGAACAAGATAGCGGGTCGGTACCTTGCAGTTTGCCCAAGATCTGTCCCACGACGTCGTTGAGCGAGACGGGAAACGTGAAGTTGAATCTCTCTTTCTTTCTCGATCTGATGATTGTTTCCTGGTTCGAAAAAAGAAAGCGGGAGGTCAACATAAGAAGTCTGGCGGCGGGAACATGCTGGCTCGCTGCCCCCATTGGGCGGCACGTGCCGACGTGGACTGCACCTATTGGTGGCAACTCTCCAGTATTTGAATGACAGAAAATTGTTCGATTTAAAGAAAACGTTTTTCATTGACCGTGAACAATAATAAAGTTAAATTTGAAGAAAACGAATTCCCTTTTAATAAGAATAAAATTACTTTCCTTAAATCACTAAATAAATGAAAAGTACCTATTTGTCTTCAAAATGATTTTCATAGAAAATATTTTCTGTATTATGAAGTTTACAATAAAACAAATACCCCATTATTCTTAATTTTTTTTTGGTCGAAATTATTCTTAATTGACTAACACAGTAGACGAGGAAGGGATTGTAGTCCCTCTATTACGCGTTGACCCTCTTTCACACACATCATGAACATGGAATCATACTTGCTGGTAGATCTGAAAAAACAGAAGTTGCCATCAACAAGAAAGTCAATGATGTGTTACAAACCCACCAGTCAGAAGGGACAACCTTAATAACACTCCCATCAGAATCATAGCTCCAATGGCATTGAAGATGGCCTGAGGACCCACTCAGTATAACTGATGAACCCTTGACTCAGTATAACTAAGATTTGTTCAGAAGCTTTCCGCAGTTCTCTCTTTTTAGAAGAACTGAGTAACTGGTTTTCTCTTTTAAATCTAATGAACCCTTGAATCCTGCATCATACTGCCACTGGATGTGAAGAGACCAACATAACAAGGCAAAAGCAGAGGAAGAAAGAGGGAACCACAACACTGAAAATATTCCAAGCAGATCCCTTTTTTACTTCATATTTATGCGAAAGGGAATATGATTAGATGTTGGGAAGCAACCCGCAACAATATAAAAAGAAATTCTCCAACTTTAATGTGACCATCATGTCTGAAACTTATCTTTAAATTTTCTTCTCCAAGATCAACGAAAATCAAGAAAATAAAACAGACCCAACTTCATTCATCTGTAATTCTTGCAATTCCTCCGCGACCATAATATGCTACAAGTTATCTATACGATGTTGGCTTTGATTAGGCTTCCACGGCTCAGCACAGCACAGGTAGCAGCTGAGTCTGTGCAGCAGGTGACAATATCCTACTGCTATTTTTGGCTACAAGACCCTTCAACCATTCGAATCTTTTCAAAGATAATCAATCAAGGCAATATAAATACAATAATTTTAGCTGTCAACATTTGTTTCACAAGTGACATGTACATAACTACAATATCATGCAGTATATTGTAGATGTAGATATCCAATACCAACGTATTAAACTATTGCAAATATTAAACCTCCTGGATTGACTTCTGGAACAGCATAACTGCCATGGTCACAAGCGATGCATAAACTGAATTTGGTAACTTTTGCACCAATTTACCAACTACTGGAACACCCTCAGTAGTTCTCTTTGTTGCCATTGCAACAGTAGGTGCCACAACCAATGTAAGAATCAATCCCTGACTGACGACTATAACTGTGTCAGATGTTAGCCGCTGGATGAACCTCACAAATTCTTCACGATCAATTTCTCCATCCAGGTTGACATCGGCTTCCTGTGCATGAGGCAACGAATATACTTTCATAAATTTCAAGCACAATCACCATCAGATGTATGCATCAGTTAATTTGCACAAATATTCATTCCACAATTTTCTCCTCCTCCTAAACCAATGTATCATTGAGGATTTCTAAATAAAACACATTTGAGACATCTACTGAGAGACCTACAATCTAGTTGAGTTATTCAGACATCTTGAGTTCAACTAATGATTGCTAATATCCTATATCCATTGAAAATCAACAAGCTCTTTATCTTACACAATGTGATCATCCATACCTCCCATGTCAACATCAACTCAGATGAGCTATAAATCAGCCATCAATGTGATTGGAAGCCATATCTTTTAGGACCACTGATTACTATAATAATTTGCACTGCGTAACAAGCCTTTTTCTTGGAAGTTCAGAGTCAGCATCTGAAAGGCATACCAAAACTTGGCAGACCACACCAACTAGTACCTAATAGAAATATAAGGCAGTTGTACAAAACTTCTTCAAAGAAATCCATATTCTAAAGTCCCAAATCCCCACGTGGCAAGCGCTGTGGAAGGAGGCTTGCATTGCAAACAAAAAGAAAAACAAAATGTAGATGAATAAACTCCATTACACAGCATAACGCACTTTAGGCATACCATTAAGAATACAAGAGAATTACCTGCATCATCATTCGAACTTGGTCTTTTGAGGGTGGATCAAAATGAGGACCAGGCAGATGCTTATTCATATCACTACAAGAGAGGAGAAAAAAAAAAAAATTCATCCTACTTGGCGGGTAAATAAGTATAAAGAGGCATTCGCCAGAGATTCTTACTTGTACACAAGCAAAACAGCAATATATAGATCTTCAAAATTCAGGTTAGCTCTTTCAACATTGTTTGTCACGCGATCGAAAACTTTATCGGTAATCTTCCTGATTTGCTTTTGCCTCCATTCCTTGCCTGAGTAGTATGTCAAAACCGTCAAGCGCATCTAAAAAGTACACTAACGAATGCTTTATCTTGGGTACCATGTTGCGAAATTGAAGCACCACAAACGCATTCGCGCCTAAGATGCACCAAAAATGCGATTTTTAAGCATACATACAGTCTGACAAGCAATATAAAGGACGCATTCAGATCCCCCAACACCAACAATTACTTTTCTCGCAATAGTAAACGGAGAATTTCACTAGAACTCAACCAACACCATATACAGGATCAACAGCAGAACGCCCTGCATCAAACAGCAACCAGGGCGCCGCTAGACAAAAAAAAACCCGACAGTTATCTAGCATACCCAGACACGAATTCCGTCCAAAAGGAACCGAGAGCCATCGGCAGCACGGATAGAACGGTAGTAACCTCCAGGCTTCTCGATCCAAAACATTAACGCTGCAGATAAAAAGGCTACGACTTGTTCGCGACCCATCGAGCGGTACGTACATAGCAAGACAACCCACATCTCGATTCGACATCAAAATGCATCGCCACGCCACAAGTCTCGAGAGACGTCCCCGAACCGTCCCGTTCGGAAAGGGCCGATTGCCCGGAACGACGACGAATCGGACAGCGAGCGAGCCAGCCAGAGAGAGAGAGAGGGAGAGAGATGGCGGGTCGGTGTACCTTGGAGCTTGTCGAAAATCTGCCCCATGGCGTCGTCGTCGGAGCGAGGTGCGAAGCTCGAAGTCGAATCTCTCTCTCCCTCTCTCTCTCTCTAGAAAGGACGGGGGGAGGTCGATACGACGTAAGGGAGATGGGATCCTCTGCGCGCGGCTCCAACGCCGAGGCGAGATGCGCCGGCCTGCGTGCCGACGTGGAGCGTTCCGATTGGTGGGGCTGTCCCCGTCGCGATGAGTTCCCTGGTTCCCGAAATATCCAGCGGGGCCGGCCGACACGTGTCGCCCTCGTTGTCCGGAGCTGAAGAGCGGGTGGGGCCCCCACTTATCTTGGGGTTCCGCTGTTAGGAGGAAGCCACGTGTGCGGGGAGGAGCGAGGGTTCGTAGGATTTCTTGTCAGTTCTCGTGAGCACGAGCTTCTTCGATCCACTCAAAATTTATAGGGATAATGAGACAAATAATTTTAATATGCATTGCAATGCGAATCTTGAATTTTAATTTATTTGGTAAGATTTCTCAAAAAATTTATACATATTTAATTATTTTTTTGGTAACTCAAGATCCGCCGGGCCCGACTTGTTTATTTCGCTAACCCACGGCCAGAGAGTCGTAATACACCCCCGGATCAAGCGTCAATACTTGGGGGAAAAAAAAGACAGACCCCACCAACACGCGATCCACTTAAGACGCGTTTTAGATTTGGGAGTTTCAACCTTGGGATCTCTGCGATGAAATGTCCAAAGCCGAATCAACTCAGCTGCCCTGGGTATACATATTCAATTTAATCTCCAAATTATATAAAAAATTCAATATTATTATTTCATTAATTCAAATTCGGGGACAACATATAATTCATGAACTAATTTGAACATGTATCAAAGGTTTAAGAATCACATTGAATAATTTAAAATTTTCAATATTATATTAAATAAATTAAACGTTTGGGAATCATATTATCGTGAATTAGAATTCATAATATTTGTATCATTTTCTCAATCTGTAAATATCTCCCGTTACAATTCCCTGATCTTTTTTAGAGTAATGTTTTGCTTACATTGCATCCAAAAACTCCTATTTATCTATAAACGTCTTTGTGGTGACAGATATTAGGTGAAATTCCAACTATTGCAAAATAGTATCTTTAAGTTAGGACAGTGAATAAGAATAGATAGCTTTGATTTGATAATATGCCACCACTTTATGTACGTACCATGTATTGTTTTCAGTCTCACCAAGCGCTTTGGATTTCTATATCACCGAAACTACAACAGAAGTTACATCGAAATAAACATCAAGATTTTTCTGTTACTCCCGGGACTTTCAGGGACTTTTAGACTGATGATAAACCCTGCATAGTAAGATTTTCAGATTGACACGACAGCAATCAAGAAACAGGCACCAGCCTATGCAATTTACATATAAAGATGTGTCCCTATTGTCCATATACAATGACTGCAAGACAGGTAGCTACGAGAGCGATATGGTTTTCTAAACTACTAAAAGCACATTGTATGAGCTAATGTTTCATAACGTTAGAGTTAACACAATAAATTACAAGGAATCTCCCCGTATAAATCTCTGCGAGTCCAGATCACTCCTTACTTTCTTCTGTGCTGTCAGAAACTGGAATTTCCTCGGTGGCTTTCTCTCCCGACTCATCGTTTGCATCAGCAGAAGATGGAGGTGGGTTCTTTTCTGACGAGTCATCAGGTACAGGCACAATTGCATCAGCAAGCAACTCGTCATTTGCATCGGCAGAAGATGCAGGTGGGTTCTTTTCTGACGAGTTGTCGGGCACAGGCACAGTTCCATCGGCAAGTGACTCATTTGCATCAGCAGAGTATGGAGGTGGGTTCTCTTCTGACGAGTCTCCAGGCCTAGGTACAGCCTTATCAGCAGCCGACTCACTGTTTGCATAGGTGGAAGATGGAGGTGGGTTATTTTCTGACAAGTCTTCAGGCACAGGCACAGTTACATCAGCAGCCGACTCATCGTTTACATTAGCAGAATATGGAGGTGGGTTCTTTTCTGATGAGTCATCAGGCAAAGTTCCAACATCCTGAAAATGATCCAACCTTTCTGATGCCATTTCAGGAGCAGTCCCACCGACATCAATACCATCACCAACTTTATCTTCAAGAATTTCCATCTTCTCCAAAGACAAATCCTCCACCTTTTCTTCGCCGTCCACCTGGAAAGATGCATTCTCGGGTTCCAGCGACGAAGCAGCAACCTGTGACTGACCTCCAGTCTGAACATTTTCCTGCACAACCCCAGTAAGCTGAGAAGAATCCCTTCCATCATCAGTTTCACACATTTCCATTCTCACCTCAGAAGGGTCCTCAACATTATCTTCATTCTCCTCAGACTGATCGATTGTGGAAACATTTTCAGGTACAAGACTAGCAGACTGAAATTCATCCACACGGGGCATCTCTTCAAGCACAGTCCCACAAACCGCATCCTTCCCATCACCAACTTCAGTATCTAGTTTCACCTCAGCAGGGTCCTCAACTTTCTCTTGATTCTTCCCCAGGAGAGGGGGCTGATCAATTGTGGAAACACCTTTAGGTTCAACACTAGCAGACTGAGTTTCATCCACACTTGGCACCTCTTCAAGCACAGCCCCACCAACCGGAGAAGTATCATTCCCATCACCAACTTCAGTACCTAGTCTCACCTCGGCAGGGTCCTCAACTTTCTCTTGATTCTTCCCTAGGAAAGGGGACTGATCAATTGCAGAAACATCTTCAGGCTCAATACAAGCAGACTGAGATTCATCCACAATTGGCGCCTCTTCAAGCACAGCCCCACCAACTAGACAAGTATCATTCCCATCACCAACCTCAGTACATAGTCTCTCCTTGGCAGGGTCCTCAACTTTCTCTCGATTCTTCCCTAGGAGAGAGGACTGATCAATTGTGGATTCATCTTCAGGTTCAATACTAACAGACTGAGATTCATCCACGCTTGGCACCTCTTCAAGCACAGCCCCACCAACAGGAGAAACATCATTCCCATCACCAACTTCAGTATCTAGCCTCACCTCAGCAGGGTCCTCAACTTTCTCTGGATTCTTCCCTAGGAGAGAGGACTGATCAATTGTGGAAATATCTTCAGGTTCAATATTAGCAGACTGAGATTCATCCACACTAGGCACCTCTTCAAATACAGCCCTACCCATCGGAGAAGAATCCTTCCCATCACCAGCTTCGGTATCCAGTCTCACCTCAGCAAGTTCCTCGACTTTTTCTTCATTCTTCACTTGAAGAGGGGACTGATCAATAGTGGAAACATCTTCAGGTATGACATTAGCAGACTGAAATTCATCTACACTTGGCACCATTCCAAGCCCGGCCCCAACAGCTAGAGAGGCATCCATCCCATCACCAAACTCAGCATCGTACTGTTCCTCATTTCTCTCCGATGAGATTTCAACCTTCTCCTCATCTGCTGTTGGCAAGGATGAAGAGTTATTTTCCTCTAATACATCTTCCAAAGTAACTGTCGCAACCTGAGAGGGGTCCCTGCTTTCTGATATATTTGCAAGCCCCTCCTCAATTGGAAGTGCAATGCCCCCATTGCCTCGTACAATTTCATTAACTTCCGCTTTCCCCTCCAAGGAATCCTCAACCTTCTCTTTGTTTTGCAATTGGAAAGACAGTGGTCCATCTCTCTCAGATGTATCCACAGGATCAACATCCATGCTCTCAGATGGATACTCATGCACAGAACCACCCAACTTAGCAGCATCGATTCCCTCACAAATTGCAGTTCCATGCTCTGCTGGTCTCTCCTCAGAGGAAGGCTGAACAGATCCTTCTTCTGTTGATTGCAAAGATAAACGTTCATTTCTTTCAGATGCATTCTCAAGCTCAACTATCTGAGAAGGATCCATGCTTTTCAATGTATCGTCATGCATGACTGTGTCCACCGGAGAATTATCTATTCCATCACAAGTTGAAGTACCATGTCCTTCTGGTTTCTGCTCAAAGGACTCCTGAACCATTTCTGTGACTATCATTTGTGAAGATAAAGGCTCAATTCTTTCAGATGTATATTCAGTCTCAACAAGCTCAGTAGGATCCATGTTAGATCCATTATCAGGCACGAACCCCGCCTGAGAAGGATCTCTCCCATCAATAATTTCATACCCGTCGGCCCTCTTCGTGGAGTCCTTGACCAATTCTTCCTGAGAGCAGTCCATCCTTTCTGATAGGTTTACAGGCACATTCCCACCAACTTGAGGAGCATCAATCCCATCACAAATCTCATCTGATTTCTCCTCATAGTCATCCTGAATTTTTTCCACACTTGTCCTTTGCGTTGGTAATGGTTTATTTCTGTCAGAAGAATCTTCAGGAAGAATCTCAGCAATCTGCGGAGTATCCTTGCCATCACCAATATCAGTTTCATGTATTACTGGTTTCATCTCAGAAAACTCAAGGTATGTCACTGGGGAAGAATCGTGTCCTTCATATACCACTCTGGGCTCAAGCTGATTTACTTGACAAGATTCTATGCTTCTTGATGCTAGGTCAGGCAAACTTTCACTCCCTTGTGAAGCATTTTCCCTATCATTGATGTCCTCGATATGCCCTTGTACTTTCTCAAATGATGTACTCTCAACAGGACATTTGACCGGTGAATTGTTACTTTTTCCCTCATGTTGGTTTACAGGTACATTCCCATCAACACAAGGAGCATCAATTCCATCACACTCATCTGCTTTCTCCTCATAGTCATCCCGAATTTTTTCTATACTTGTCCTTTGCATTGGTAATGGTTCATTTCTGTCAGAAGCATCTTCAGGAAGAACCTCAGCAATCTGAGAAGTATCCTTGCCATCACCAATATCAGTTTCATGTACTCCTGGTTTCATCTCAGACGATTCGATGTTTCTCACTGGGGAAGGGACGTGTCTTTCGGATACCACTTGGGGTTCAAGCTGATTTACTTGAGAAGATTCCGTGCTTCCTGATGCAAGTTCAGGCACAATCTCACTCCCCTGCGATGCAATTTCCCCATCATTGATTTCCTTAATATCCCCTTGTACTTTCTTGTATAAGGCTGAACTCTCAACAGGGCACTTGTCTGGGGAATTGTCACTTTTTCCTTCATGTGTTACCATGGAAGATGAAGGCAGACATGCATCTCCTAATTGACTCTCTGAAACATTCCCTAAAACTGGAGAAGCATCCACCTCAGCTTCAAGTTTTTCTCCACTCGGTGTTTCAACATCAATTGAAGACATGACATTTGAGTCCCCTATAGGTCCTTCACCTGTACAGATGTTTGAAGGGTTATGTGTTTCTTCTAATATACATGTTGGCAAAGCCCCATCGACTATAGACACATTGGTTTCATCCACAACACTATTGTTTTCCCCTTCTCTTTCTAAATTCACAACTGAGCTGCTAATGTCAATATCCATAGGGATTGAGCTTTCTGTACTTTCTCCATTGGTTTTTAAAAGTATATCTGCATTTCTTGATGAATTACCTAACAAACTGTCAGCATTCTCAGAAACTTTCATTGTTTCAGAAGTCTGAGCTACGTCAACTTTTGCTTCCTGTGTAGAAACTCCACTGTTCATCAGATTCTCTGAGGGGGCTGCAGTTTTATCTTCTTTCATTACCGAAGCTAGCATCACATCCATGCTCCTTGGCATGCTTCCTGAGATAATTTCACTAACCTGAGGGACAGCATCACAAACAGCAGTCTCCTTGTCCCCAGTTGCTTCAGAGCCTCCAAGAGGACCCTTTTCAAATGCACTGATGCTCTGCCCTTCCTCTGTCATCAAAGATAGTGAAGGAAGAGCCTTTTCTTTTGAGATATTTTCTGAGCTAGCCCGAACAGCCTGGGAATTATTTATTTGGTCATCACCAGCCAAATAATTTCCGAGGGGCACCAATTGAACTGAATGCTCTGAAAGCGAAGTTTTAACCACTTCATCATTATCACTGACAGCATCAATTTTCATTGACCTTCCAAAGCCCTCGAAGTTGCGGCCATGGGGCGAATTCAGATGCTCCTCTAATGGAGGCTCAGTTTTTCGCTCAGCAGCACTGTCCTGTAAGGCAGTAGAATCAGGTACAGCAGAATGGCCTTGAGACTCCAGGATTGCTGTCTCTACTTCACAACCACCAGAATCACTGCCAACTATTGTCTCTGAGGAGGGACCCATAGAATTGGCAACATCAAGAAAAGACTTCCCAGAGTCTCTACAAGAGATATCTGCTTCAGAGCCAAAACTATTCACACCAGTGACCGTCAGCTCTGCTTTGCCTAAAGATGCCAAAGGCACCCCCATGCAGCATGCACGATCATCAACTGAAGCAGATGGCCTCTCAGAAAGATTTTCAGTCGATTCTATAGCATCAGCAGAAGCTTTCTCAATGGACTTGAGTTTATTCTCATTGTCCGAAGCACAATCAGCTTGTCTCTGAAAAAGATTTTCAGTCAATTCTACTGCATCTGCAGCAGCTTTCTCAATGGATTTGACTTTATTTTCATCGTCAGAAGCACATTGTCTAGCATTGTCTTCTTCTCCAAGATTCAAATCTGCTTGTATAACTTCTGCGGCAACATCCTTCACAAAATCCTCTCCATCAGGCAGTGTTACACCAGTACCTGTTTCAGCAGACCCAACAGTGGTGAGGGATGGACATTTATGGATACAAGAGCCTGAATCATGAGCCTCATTTGAAACAGAATCCACTCTCTTCAAAGAGTTGCTGTCACTATCTGTGGTCACATTTTTTGATGAAATAGCTGACTCCTTTACACATTCGGAAGTTTGGTTTACAGCTTCCTCAGCGGACATCTCACTTGCAACTGATGGAAGTGCGCTCACAACTACATTTTGTCCAATAATATTCATTTTGCTGGCTGTAATGTCAAATTTCTCAAAACCAGGAGGAACAGCAGGCATTTCATCCAAGCTTTCAGAGGTAACTTGCCCCTTGACAGGAGTGCCTAAAGAGCCAGTGGCTACCTTACTTTCAAGGGCACAGACTACAGGTTTTAAAACAATTGGCAACTTCTTCTCTTCTACTGCTCCACTACCTTCTCGCTCATGCTGATTACTCTGAGTTTGAAGATCAACCCCAGGAGTATCCATTTCTGCAATTGATCTACCTGAACAAGTTGTGGCCATTACACTCTGCTCTTTGTTCACCTCAACCGACGCATCACCTGGACTTTGCAAGATTGAAGTAGACAAACTCTCTCCATGCAACCATTCACCAATTTTAGTTTTGGACAAGCGGTTTTCAGACAAAATTTCCTTCATCATAGAAGCAACATAACGAACATCAGCATTGTTCTTTTGTCCAAAATTGAGGCCTGCAAAAGATCAAAAGAGCAAAATTGAGGCATATGTTATAAGCCTAGAAAGAGGAAAAAGAAGTGAGGTTGATTTTACTCTGAGGTCTGGAGGATGTGTCCTGGCCACCTGTTGAGGTGGCAGGTGATTTGAATTTAGAAGGAGAATCAGTTTGGCATGTTGACTTTGGATCCTTGGTAACATCTATCAGCTGCTGTCCATCAGTATCTTGTTTGCCTATCATAAGAATTGCTTTACTTACAAATGATTCTGCAAGTTTAACATGTGACTGAAAAAAAAAAAAGATTTTGTATGCTGACCTGATGAGACGTCTGGAACCTGAGTTGAAACAGAAGCCGGCTTCCTGCCCCTCCGTCTGGGTGTCTCAGCTCTGCCCTGGTTTTTACGAGTTTGCCTTGTACCTTGCGCAGACCCAGGTGGACAAGTTGAGACTGAAACAGAGCTATGAGCATTCTTCACGTCCTGAGAGTGCACAGTTCTACTGCTACTTTCTGAAGGTGTAGAACAATCAAGGCTAATGGATGGTGCAGACTTAGATGTTGACAAAGCCACATGTGCTCCTTCTGAAAAAGAACTTGTTGGTGCAGGTAACGGCAATGTACCTCCACCCTCACTTCCCAATGGCCCGCCACTTTTTGAAGATGCAGATGCCACATCAGCTGAACCAGCACTTTGAATTTGACCTAAGGAACCTGCATAAATTCCAAATGCTTAGTAATCTCTCTGCAAAAACTTATCTTGTTTTAAGAAACTGACATTTCATTTTATCAGTCATGCATCTGCAGGTACTCACTTGAGACGTCATGGCCACCACCTTGAACTGTTGATGAACCCACTGAATGTTTGCTTTGAACAGAGTTTAAATTCTTCGTGTCCAAAACAGATCCACCTGTGGGTATACAGGCCTCACCAACTCTTGCAGTTCCAACATTAACAATTTCAGAACTAGAGACCTCTTGCTTATTCATCTCATTAACACTTAATGTGCCCGTTTGGTCTGCTTTTGAACTCAATTTCACATCCTGACCGATAGAGACATCAGATAAAGTATGAGATATGGGAGTCTTTCTCCTTCGCCCACGCCTTGGTGCTTCACCTGCACTTTGACTTTTTTGACTATGCCCTCTACTCTCCGAAACCATGGAAGGGCTAGAACTTATCAATGGAGTACCTACGATAGAAGAAGAAAGCGGTGAAGGGCCTGACGGCTGCATGGAGTTCAAAGCACTTCCTACAACAGAAACCGATGTTCCACTCGAATCTACTCCAACTAATGCTGCAGAAGTAGATTCAGGACCTTGAGTTGCAGGAGAAATGGAAGCGCCTTCACTTGGAGCAATGGTCTTAATCATAGTTGAATCAGCAGATTTACTCTGAAATTGCTCCTTTGCTGTTGCATCCAGAATAGGAAAGTGATCTGGAGCTGTGTGAACCCCTACAGCCCTTTTTCTTCCCCTGCCTCTTGGTGCTTCTGCTCGACTTGAAGCCTTCCGGCCAGGTTCTTTTGCCTCTGGTGGAGCAGAATGACTTCCAGCGGTAGTTTGAGGACCGACAGAAGGAGGCAAAGGACTTGCCTGGGACGTAGGTGTGAACCCGCCAGCAGAATGAGGCATGACCATGACATCAGTTTTCAAAGGAGTTGATATTTGAGATTGGTCAAGAGTGGGGGAAGCTGGGTGGCTAGAAAGAACTCCTTGTGAGTCTCCATGACTTTTAACAGCTTCAGTAGGGGCTATAACAACAGGTACCATCGGAGAAGTATTTGCAACCACTCTTTTTGGTCTTCCTCGTCCTCGTTTAGCTGGAGGCGTTACCTCGTTCTTTAAGCTCACAGGTAATGGCTGTATAGAGGGAGATGATGCAGGCAGAGGAAGTGGAGCAGAAGGCTGTGTAACAACAGCCTGCCCTTTGGGCTCTGCAGGTAAGTTTGTTTTTGCCTCTTCATCCTTCAACTTAGGAGAATCAGGAGATTCAACTTGACACATTTTTTCAAATTCCTCTTCAGTCATTTGCTCTTCGTATGACCGCACCTGAGTAAGTAAACATAGAAAGAAAAGGTAAGGGATCCTTCACTGTGAGCACATGCCATAGAAGATCATTATAGTCAATCGGGAGATTTTAAAAAACAGACAAAATAAACAAACCTCTCTTGCACGCTTGCCCCGTCCATATTGTTCGGTATCAAGGCTGCCTGCATTCCCAGATTTCCTCTTTGCTCCATTTGCCGACGTCATCCCACTGTTTGACACTTCGTATGCCTTCATTGCTTCATAGAATTCTTTCAAGTCATTATCAGTCACTAGGCGAGGAGGCAATGGAGGCAGAAGTTTCGAATCATCTTTCTCCCGTCCATGTAGCAATTTTGCCCATGTGACCTGCATTGTTGAAGCATCAAAATCCACGTCAATTATCAGCAGGCAACAACTGTCCAGAAAATACATTACACTAATCATCCTACAAAGCATACCGTCTCCTCTTCATGTCTCTGTTTGTCAATTGACTCGAACACATCAATCTCTGACTCGCTGCAAGTAGTTATAACACATATACATACAGAAATGAGAGTGCAATCCATGAAAACAAAACTTGAAGGAAAGAAGTAGAGAAAACTACCAATCCTGAATAAAGAGGGAAGAGGACCTGGCAGATAGATGATGAGTTCTATGTCATGGTAAATTGCAGCTCAGAACGTGGATCAAACAAAGGGAGCAATATATGGTGATGTGCAATCATGCAGTTTTAATGTGGGATTCTGGCTAGACAGTTGATTGACACCAACAAGAGAAGGAAAACCGAGGAAATAAAAAAAAGAGTGGGTGGGTCTAAATGGAGATTGCCTTCCATTTAATAACACAAGCACGATTATTCAAGAACATCATTGTCAACCAAAAAAATGAAAGATGCAACTGATTCCGATGGTTATGTTAATCAATTTTGACTTGCCACCGAGCTAGAATGTAAAAAAAAAATGAAAGACACCAAACTACTTATCTGAGGTCCACTAGTACACTAAATGCAGAAGGGAAACCCTTATAATTTTTAACTTAAGCTTAAGTTACCTCCGGGCTAAAATGTCATTTAGACCATCATCATCCAGGACAGGAGCATCTTCCTCTTTCTTGGACTCTCTAAGCAGAGCCTCTAGGTATTCTCTTCGATCCTCGGGACTGTGAAATGAAACAAACACATCATATGTTAATTCTAAGAGACCTTTTAACTTCTACTCCACTGAGAATTGAATTGTCACTTGTCAGCAGGAACTACTGGCTTAAGAAAATCACTTTACCTGGTGTCATTATCAAAAAAGCCAGCAGTGATACTCTGATTGGCAACTCCAAGCTTGTGCTCGGCTGATCTTCTGACTTGTTCTTCTACAGTATGAACCTTAGAACAATAATTAGATAGAGAGAGTTCAGCAAATTCACATTCCAAACGACAGTAACTTGTGTGTTATACCCAACAGACATGGGGAATATTTTAGAACAAGGCAAGCAACATACCAAATGCACACTGGAAGGACTTCTTGATAATGTGGACAAAATTTGTTTATTTCATTCCTTCAAGATATGATATACCTAAGTAGAAATTGTTTTTATTTCATTTTCTTTTAGTTGGTTATTGAATATTTGTGCTGAAATTTTGTATTACTAGAAGAAAATCACATTGGTTTGTCTAGCTTCACGTTATCTTCACTTAAAATGGGAAAATGACCATGCAAGCCCTAAAACATGTCAACTTAATGCACTCGAGTACTATTAAGTCCTAAAACTTGTCAACTTCATGCACTTTAGTCCTTCCATCTAAATCCAGTATTAAATGGACGGAAATGCACACATGGAACCATCCCCAACCCTACGGTGTCTTCCTATTTTTATATTTTTGGTTTTTCTTTCAATTTCCAGACTTGATTTTTATTGCAGTTTTTTCTTTTCATTTTCTGATGTGGAGTCACAAAACGGCATCTTTTTGCGTTCAAATATTGAAAAGTACTAAAAAAATCATGTAGAATTAAAGAACGCGATAAGAAATCCACGCATGCATTTCCGTCCACCTGAAACTAATGGACTCAACGGAAGGACTGAAGTGGACGACAATTACAAGTTTTAGGACTAAAATGGGCAAAATTATCCCTACTTCAGAGACCTGCTTCTGCACATGATATTTGAGTAAAGGGAAGAAAAGAAAATACTCATATAAAAAAGCGATAATCCACATAATGAACAGACGTGGATGGCATTCACAGTTTCACCAAACACATACCAAATAGCGAACATTTTAACAAGACTCATTGGAAACTCATTTTGGTTTAGTACCCATATATTCAATTAAGCACACTCATCTCCACTAGTCACATTATGCACACGTTGGTGCACAACTGCCTAGCATCCAATGTCATATACCCACTCCGACCCCACTGCCAGAACATGTGGAACGTGTTGCAATCCTAGTTTGACAAATAAGGTAGGAACGAGGGCAACTGAAAGTATCCAGAGGAAGACGACCTGTCTCATGGAATACTAAGTCTTATCTTAACATTTAAAGACACCACAAACATACTAACCGTCTCAAATCGAAGAACCAGTACATCCTTTTTCTGGCCAATCCTATGAGCTCTAGCCTGCGCTTGGAGATCGACCTGAGAAGCACCAAGTAAAAGAGAAGCTTTTTAAGTAACAGACAATCTTTCCATGTGATAGCTAAATAATAAGAAGGAAGGATCTCATATATTGCCTGTGGATTCCAGTCAGTGTCAAATATGATTACTGTATCAGCTGCCTGAAGGTTTACTCCAACACCACCAGCACGAATGCTAACATAGAAAAAGCTTTATCACCAATACGGAACAAATCTAAGCTAACTACAAGACCCATCAACAAAACTAGTAAACAATCAGGGCTCAAAATTTTTCTGCAAGTGGTACATCAGCATCATAGAACAGAATGAGCAATATCCTATCAGAAGCAGCGCCGAAAAGTTGGCCCAGTATGATCCAAGTGGCCATCCTAGCTCCTACATTGTTTGAGCTAGATGGCAAAGAAAAAACCAATTTCAACACATTAATAACTTCCAACATTCAGGACATTGCACAATATTACCTCAGTAAAAATATAAAATACGGCGAATCAGGATGGTTGAATTTCTCAATAAGAGCACCACGGTCACCCCCAGAGGTGTGCCCATCCAAACGAAGATAGCGATACTTTTTTATGCCAAGATATTCCTCCATTACATCAAGCAACCTCGTCATTGTGGAAAAGAACAGAACCTGATGAAAAAGAAAAGTTCATTTTCTCCCTAACAAGAATATTTTAGCGCAGAAACCAGCCCATTCATAGGGTACAAAAGAGAGTACGATGACTAACCAAAAATGCCAAGTTTTTCCAAGCAAAACCATGTAGATATAGACAAAGACCATAAATGAAACGTTCCTCTAAATCATAAGACAAATTGATGCACGATATGAAAATCATATTTTCTGATGTCACTCTAAAGAGACATAGTAAAATTGACTTTCGTCGATATAATGCAGTAATCTAATAATACCGACTGGTGGAAGAGTCTCAATAATAAAAATGTTTACTTTACATGGATATGATAGATGATATTCATACATAAAGTGTGGGTGATATGAGTATACACATGATGCTCTTACACGATGATCCGTAGCTTTCAGTTTTGGCAGCAACCGATCTAACATCTCAAGCTTCCCACAGAGTCTGATGATTGGAGGCAGATAATGCTTGGGGATTAAACTATCAACCTAGTAAAGATACAACTCAATTAATTCAGTCTTAAAGTGATGAAAGTACACAAGCGTAAAAAGGCTGTATGCAAGAATTTCAGAGTCAAAGGTGCCATAAAAGCTTTAACTTTTGGAGTTGTTTATCTTCAAAAAGAATTTCGAAGAATACCTCCTAAGCTTGCAAATCCATATGTCATGGAGAATGAAACACATTATGAACGAAGAGAATACCTCATCTGTATGAAGCTGGCTGAGATAAGGATGATTGCATATATTCCTAAGCTCAATTACAGAGTTCTGCACTGCCCGTGACTGGCAAAGAGGCAGCCAAACGGAAAGAAATAGTTTAATAATGGAGAAAAACTTGCAGTTGGTGAAAAATTTACAAAATTATCCCATAAGAGAGCAAAATTCCAAAAAAGTAAACCTTCAAATTTCCCAGAGACCCTAGATTATCTTCCACTCTCTTCATCAGTAGTTTTTGATATGCAGACGCTTCACATCTTATTAGCCTCTCAACCTTTTCCGGCAGCTGATTTTCAACCTACCAGAAGAGCGTGGAACATTGCAATCAATTAGCAATGTTAAGATGACAAAGGAACCACATTCAGCATCCTTAGCCGATCTCTTCATCTCAATGATCAAATTAGCAGAAGTCAGATAATGGTAATTTGCATATGCATCTGCAAGGTGATCAATAAGAGAACCAAATCTGCCCAGCATAAAGATGCCTTATACTCAAAATGGAAGCCAACCACTCAACTTACCAGAATAGCAAGTTACCTAATTTGATTAGAAAGGCCCACTCAGAAAACTTTCCATCAGAAATGAGTTTGTACATGATAGATATTCAGCAAGTATGTATTCTGTCAGTAATAACTTTATCTAGATCAAGCTACACATACTAAAGTATCTTAACCCATTAAATGGGTTTTGAGTCCAGTTGCTTGAGCTAGATATAGCAAGAAAAAAGGATTTCGACTTGATGGCACTGCCAATATAACCAGAAAAGACAAACTGACGAGTCTTCTAGAGATTGCCTAAATTACACGAAATACGAAGAATCAATCTATTAGAGCATGTCTCATGTGACACGTCTGGTTGAAACAAGTTTGAGAGGGCAGACCTTCGAAAGAGAATATTCCATTGCTCAGGCATCTTTTTTGGACCATGTAACTTAGATACAGCAAGGAGAAAAATATTTTGTTTCAAGCATGGATCTCATGGGTGGTTCTGAGTAGTAATTCGAGGTCATATTGGTGTACTGACCTTGACTTTCTTATAACATGAATGTGGTGAAAAGATGAATCCAACCAAAACTGTCAACTTTCTGGAGTACTTAATATCTGTACCACAAACTCCAACGGCGATAAGTATTCTAACAGAAAAAGGTGCTGTAATCAAGTTGGCTTATTATTTAAAAAAAAAAAAAAAGTTCTATTGCAAAATCCAGAAGTATTCAATATCTCACCCAACCGGCTTAAATCAGTAAAGAGGAATGCCACTATTAGACAATTTCCAGATAGCTTTACACATATTTGACAATGGAACAGCACTAAAAGAGATACAAAAAGATAGAACATAGCCTACATAATATAGAATGGGAATAATGCAGCTTCTTATTAAAAGAGTTAGTGACAAATTCCCGTTTCTTCTCCAAGGAATGGGATACTATTTCATGAGCCAGGCTTGCACCTTTTCTGTTAATACACGTGTAACTGAGTTCCGGGGAAGACATACTCCACTATATAGGGACAATACTTGATCAAAGCACAAAATCCAGAGCCAACAAAACGGCCAAAGAGGTAATGTAATGATTTAAACCAAATTCTGGTCCTGTTATTTACAGTATCACATGACGCCAGATATTCCAATATACCTTCCCATGAATAAGATAACAAAATAACTATATTTACCGTAATTACAGGTACCAAGACAAATGCACAACTGGTTGCAATCTTAAGAAGGGACATCAGATGCATTCCATCTATTAAACACCATATACCTTGTGTTTCAGCCTTCGAAGCACAAATGGTCGAAGAACTTGGTGAAGCCGGTTGATAATCAAAAGATTCTCCTCCTCAGACAACAGTGCCTGAATGACCCAAAGACACATTAATGTGGGATTTTGCTGCATACCAATATCTGGGTTACCCTAAATATCAAAAGTTTAGGAAGAACTAACTTCATCTGGTGAATTATCACCATTGCTCTCGAATGGTTTATTGAACCACTGAGAAAAATCCTCTGATGAGTTGAAAATATTTGGCAGTAAGAAGTTAAGTAGTGCCCACAACTCCTCAAGGTTGTTCTGGACAAATTTAGATTAATACTTCTGTCAATATATTGCCCCAACACCCAATAACAAGATAAAGACCAAAGAATCTCCTATACAATGTACCTGTAATGGTGTCCCAGTCAAAAGCAATCTGTGGGAGCTCTGATAGTGTTTCAAATCAGCATTCAACTTGCAAGAAGCATTCTTAATTCTGTGACCTTCATCAATAATAATGTAGCGCCAGTGTATTTTGCATAGTTTTGGTCTGTCGTGCTTGTTCATAAGATACTCATAAGTTGTCAGAAGGACATTGAACTTCTGATGAACAATTTTTTCCCTGGAAAACATAACACAAAGCATCATGTTTTGAAGCAAAACGAATCCCATGACTTCTACTGTCAAAGTCAAGAGATTCACTGGACAAGGGTGCATATAACTTTTTGGTCACAGAAAAAATCAAAGAGAAACTGACAATAATAAGCCATCAAAAAAATAGACAAGAATAAAAAGAAAATGTAGTTGCACAGCATCAACTGGAGATATGAGTAATATAGGCGGTATCTACACCAAAAAACGTGGAAAAGGAACATCCAGCTTGCTCAACTTGTAAACTTTGTGTCGATTATATAAACGGATCACTACAAGCCAGTTTCCATAAAGGATTGGAGGATATCGGGAAAGAGAGAGCTGCCACTTCTGTAGCCCAGCCATTGAGGAGGGGAAGGAAGGGGACAGGGGAGAGGGGTTAAACCTTTCCTTCAGCAGACACCAGATACCAATTATATGCAGATGGAGTTACCACTTAACTATTCCTACTGAAGGAGAGACTAAAGCGAACTAATTCAGGATGCATGAAGGTGAAAACCACATCAACACTGAAGCTGAAAGCAGCCAAGCTTCACAATCAAGGGCAGGTATCTAGGTGCAGAGAGCACCATTTACAATCTACTTTCCTACCTTCTAATCAATTTATTTGAAGGTTGAATGACAGATCTGAAAGGGTACTGATTGCAGAAAAGAAAAAACAGAGCCATACTTTAAAATATCAAATCTACAGTCAGAAGTCATGAACATCTTCAGGTATATATTTGGACAATTACTACTTTGTGTAAATCAACACTCAAACAAACATATTTACAGTTGGTGACTGATGAATTTGAGTGCCACTGATTGTCTGATAATCAGTCATTCAACCTGAGCGCTACGCTACTCAGATGAACCCTTCACTTTTGTAAACTGCACATGCTACTGAGATGCCTATTGCAATGGTAACCCCTAACCGGGGAATAGGAGCAGCCACCATGGCCTACCAAGGCCGAAAAAGTATGATTTCCAGAATACTGACAAATTTCTAATTCAGATGAAGCTACTCCCCCCCCACCAAAAAAAAAAAAAAAAAAAAAAAGCAAAACTTAAAATAAACAAATAAATTAAATTAGGAGAGAGATGATCTACTTACTTGAATAACCTACGTCTTTCTTCCGGAGGCCCAGCATAGACTATCTTTTGCACGCCAGGGGCCCAGAAATTGATTTCCGACTCCCAACCGGATAAAACCGAAGAAGGTACAACAACTAGAAAAGGCCCTCGGTCATTTTTTGTTTCCATCAGATAACAAATTAAGGATATAACCTAAAACAAATAGTATCAGAAAATCAGTAGCATGCAAAGAAAACTCTGACTACCAAAAGCAAGAGATAAGGCCACTACAGAATAATAACAATGGATCTATAGGGTACCAACCTGAACAGTTTTACCAAGGCCCATTTCATCAGCAAGTATTCCGTTCAAATGATTGTTGTACAGAGAGACCAACCATCTTAGACCATTTAATTGGTACCTGAAGGCAAAACACTATGTTGTAAAAGATTGGGCCAGGTCAAAATAAAACTCCATCAATTATCAGGGCAGGTGATAAGGTTAAAACATGAGGCTGTGGAAGGGAAAAGGAACTCGCAGGGAAAAAAAGAGAAGGGGGGGAGGGGAAGAGACATACTCCCTCAACTTTCCGCCTTTTAGAGTGATTGGCTGCTCTGCTATGCTCTCTTTTATGCTGCAGAAAATTATTCTTTCTCAATAAGTACATGAAGTACAAGCAATCCCAGTAAAAGTAGGAGTTGCACGCATATAAATATCCAGAAGGATATGACAGTGGCCATCAGCACATCGTAGTGTAAATCTTCAGCAGCTACACATTGTTATAATAAGAGCTGGAACAGTACCTGTGCGCCATCATGTAGTATTTTTCATTGCTCTCCTTGTAGTGCTGCAGAACACATTCAGAAATACAATGAGTAATACAAGTATAAATTAAGGAGAGTTCAGAAGCAACATACTTGTTTACCAAACAGAAAAGCCAACATACCTTTGCCTGGTCACGATCATCTTCATTCTCAAAAGCAAATTCACTCTTGTCCAACACATTTAAAGATTGATCTTCATCAATATCATTTTCACTGCGTTTTGCCACTACCTTCGCTTCTCGTAGTTTGGAACCAAGCTTCTGAAGGTACTTCTCAGTTTCTTTGAGCAACTGCTTAACACGATCTGATTTCGTATCCTGCGACAATGTTAAAATTCCATGTCAAAAGGATAAAAATAAATGATAGTAAGAATCAAGAGTGTCCAAATGAATCAAAATCCTACCTTCACCATGCGCAGGTATCCCTCAACATCATTGATCTTAAGTAGAGTGAGCTTTTCACGCTGGATTCTGTCATTCTTCTCACGATGTATTCGTTCCTTCCTCTTGTGAAATTCCTTCACATACTTGTTAAAACCCTTCAATCGTTCTCTCTTAATCTTAAACACATCATCGAGTCGTTCTCTGAAGTTCAAGAATCGATTGAGTCATAATAAGCAGTTAGAGCACTACAAGGGACAGGTAATTATAATAAAAAACATACAAACAACATGAAAGTACACAAAACTAAAGCCAGAAGCACATAGTTACACATACTTGTGAACTTCTAGATCACCAAAGAACTCCTTTTGCCGCTCACGAATTCTCTTCTGACGTTCTTCCTTCATTTTCTGTTCATATCTTTCTATCTGTCTTGCCCTACGACCATGCTTATGTTTCTTGAATAATCGCAAGTGATCCATTTCAGCCATTACCGGTTTAAAGAAATCATTCACAAAATCACTGCCCAAAACAATGCAGACTGCATCAGAACTTTAAGGACAAATAGAGTATGCCACAAATAAGAAAAGTATTCTCCATTAAAATAAATGAAAGTCCAAATGGACAACAAATACCTCCGCAGACGCTGTTGAAGCGCCAATAGCTGCAGTTTTTTCAATTCGATGACACTTTTGGTTTTTGTGGACAAATCCTCAGAAGAACTCACAGATTTCTGCCAGACATCAAACAGTTAGCAGAGCCCACGATCAAAATGTACCTTTCATACACAGGGATTTAATCAAAGCAGTTTAGTAAGGATTACAATAATGTCCTTAACTCATGTTTGTTGTTCCTTGTCCCGCAGATCCAGCATCAGTTTAATAAAAATTAATGTCATCCATAAAACTATATCTTCAATGTGATTATCATGGGCTCAACTGAATTTTACTTAAAGGCCTTATGAAGAAAGCAGAAGTCATTGCCTAAATTCGGACATAAAGTTAAATGTTCCGTAGCTTCATTTGTCCCATAAACCTAGAAAAATGTAAGTTAAAGAAATAGCCTAAATTCCTTTTCCACCAGAAGCAATACTTGCTTGTCCAAACATTTTAAAGCTACAAATAGAAAGAATTTCTTACATATACAACAAAAACAAAAAAAATTTAGCTCCAAATATCAGGAGGGTAGGGTGGAAAAGTATAAATATGGATGTACAGCACAACAAAATAAAAAGAGTAAGCGACAAGCACATTTTCCGACACAGACCTTTAACCTGTCAAAGGATGTGGCAATTCTTTGCCGGGCTTTCTGCCGCTTTTGAGACCAGTTCTGTTCATCGGAGAATTTTATTCTCTGCCGATGCATAACCCATTTCTCCAACATCGTGTACTTTGGAGGCGGCAGCCCAGAAGAGGGTGAGTTATCTTCTTCTTCCTCTTCTGCTCCCACTGCCGACACTTCTAGAATAAAGAAAAACAGCACTTATTGCCTCCATCAAGAGACCCATCTCTAAATATATTTACCGCCAAAATAATCACTTCAAATATATCAAGTTCTTACCACGAGATACATTTCTTGGCATCCCATTTGCATCATCCATCAGCATCAAATTCTGATGTTCATCGATAAAAGCTCTTCTATCCTTCTCGACATTTTCGACCTGACCGCTAACTCCCAGCTCCATAGTACTTGATACTATTGGCTGGTGGGTATCACAACGATACTGTGAATCAGTTTGAATTTGCATCTCAGGCTCCAGAGTTTTATTAGCCATAAGGCGTCTCCTTTCTTCTTCATGAGCATTATGGTCTAGAGATGATTTGCCACTAATCTCCAACAGTTTTGCCTGGTTGGCTTCTTTCGAAAAATGGGAACCCAATAGATTTCCAGCTGCCAAAGCCGGGTAGTTTCTCTCAGCTTCCCCAACCTTATTCAGTCTCCCAAGTGGACTTGCCAGATTAGGAACTTTGGAGGGCTCATTAGATGATTGTGCAACTTCTTTAGAAGCAACTAGCTCAGGCCGATGTCCATCCATAGAACCACCTGTTATTTTATCATTAACTTACAAAGATGCAAAGGGATTAGAACTAGAATGTTCTATTAAAAAGTTGCATACCTTCTTTCTGATGCATATTCCCGAGAGCTATCTCAAGGTGCAAAGGCTTTGGCGCCATACCATTCCTGTAGGAGCAACCAAAAGTTTGATAAGAAATACGTCTACCCAAAATAGGTTCATAAAGGGCTTATTACCTGAAGGCTAAGAAAACAAGGCACTGAGCTCTGAGTTGTTTTAACTGTTGTTCCTTAAACAGCATGCCAGGGACAGCAAGGCGTTTCCCTGTCTCTTTGAAAGTCGAACTTCTAGACAACATCGCTTCGGAGACACTATTCTGCCCAGGATCCTGCACAAGCAAACAAGCATTGGTTCCCAATATACATGTCAGCAGGTGGTGTCAATCTCCATTCCAGAACTCAGCATGTTTAAGCATAGGAACCTATTAGAGGACAAAACCCAGAAGGGACTGAATGCTAACTCCAGTAAAATTAGTGGTACAACCTAAACAAGAGCACCTTAGCAAGCTTGACAAGGACCTGCAAGCAGATCTCAGAGAGTATGAACACGATATGTCACATGAAGAGATATCTCACATGAAGAGATATCTCACAATGTCTCAGAAGAAAGGTTCTTTCATTTGCCGTAGCTTGAAGAATCGACAATGGAGTTGAAAACAATAAATCAAGGCTCTGACACTAAAATGTAATATCAAACTACATGCCATATTTGTCACCTCAACATCGTTAACATTACAAATACCTGTATAACAATTCAAGAAGTGCTCAAGTAATTAAAACACGGCTCGTAAATTGAATTAAGACTTAGAGATTACAATTTGGTGGCTCAGGAAATGCTAAAGTAGTTAAATCACAAATCTTAAATTGAGTTAAGCCTTAGAGAATACAGTTTGGTGGCTCCGGTCCCAATAATTAGATTTCTTTTTCTCAACATCTTGAGGCTCGCCACACATAATTTCTTTTCCATGTTGTCCTGTATATTCCAAGCACTCCACAGCTAATGTCCGTCTCCTTTACTTCAAAAGACTCATATTGCATAGATAGATTCACAAATATGAATCATGAACCCTTCATTATCCTTCAACAAACACCTTTTGAATTTCATCCCAAACTAACATTGAAGTACAAATTTGCAGCCAACCACATGTGGAGTGAAATTCAGATCTGCCATTTAGATCTTCAACAGATATTCAGGCATCATGAAAACCATTTTGTTTGTTTCGTGAAAATATTCAGGCCGAAAAGGGGACCAATATGCAGCTACCATAAGCTCAGAGGTGAAAATAGATAAGTCCATTAAACCAAAGCAAAAATGATGGAGGAAAGAAGCGAGAGAGGCAGAGAGATGTTACTATTAAACCAGACAAAAGTTTTTTTTTATCTCCAAGACTTCTTTCTGGAACTTCTGTGCCCCCATCTTATGGTCAGGTATCATTAGAACTTCTACCTAATCCTTTCACGATGATGTAACAGCTTATTGTGATACTCTATATTTACAGTTAAATAGTACACCGTTGATAAAACTCAAGGTCTCCAATAATTATAGGGAGGCTGAATATCTTTATCATATCTTAACATTGATTTTGACATGGAAAACTGTAAGAATAGTGAGAAAAGTAAATCAACGAACCACCTCATTCTTGTGTCAAGATGGTTGAGACTCATCGGGTATAAAGAAACAGATGAAAAAGCACAATGCAAGTCTATCAAAATTTGTTTTCTCTAATCCAGTTACATTTGCAGTAATTAGTCAAGGCTACCAAAAAACTATGGTCTCATTTGGGTCATGGGCTTTACTGAGCTAAACAGTTTTAAGCCAATCAAGTTTACCTCTATTTTGGCCAAACATGATAAATTACTTTATTTCTTTGATAAATGGCCCTAATACTCACTATAGTAAGAGCCTCTACAAATTCTAATTGAAGATAGTAGTCCAGACTGGCTAGTGTGCCTAAAGTCTGTTTCCGTGTTAAAATAAGCCCATGTCCTTTCTTTGGTGAATAGCCCTAAATCTCACTATTGTAAGAGCCCTTACAAATTCTAAAAGGTGATATTAGTCCAGCCCAGCAAGTTTGCCCAGCCCATTTCCAGGTTGAAAGAAGCCCACATCTTTCAAGCAGTGTCTCCTGTCCAAGGCAACCCTTTTTTCTGCATAACTCTCTTAACAGGCACTGATGGGAAAAGAAAAAACGATAGATAGATAAGATCAGCTTGATTGAAGGCTGTTAAAGTACGTGAAAGAGTTTATGGAAGGGTCCGACAGTATAATATCAACTGTAGCTACCAGAAATGCACTACTACAGCAGCTACTGCCACCTCTAGCCATAATGCAGCAGTCCAAGTGGCCACTTCAACTAGCTACAGGTAAAAGTTTTGTGTCTAATTGCTAATTCAGCCTCTTAAAATATCGCCCACTGCCCAATACTGTACAGGGCGAGCTTTTTATTATTACTCTACGTCAGCCCGTAACAGCATCGCCACTTATAGATATTGTTGTATTTTGGCTGCAATACCTACTCCTTAAATCCTCGGTGCTAATAACCAACTTTTCCCCCTTTTCTCATAAGGGGCCTCCTGAAAAGAGAAGTGAACTCAAAAGATCACGAGAACAAGGTGTGTTGAATAACCAGGCAACAACAGCACTAACAAAGTAGAGTGGACAGCATCGTCTGCGGTAGCAACAGTTAGGATAGAAAATGAAATCTCCTCCATTAGACACAATTTGCAGGCCACTATCTAATTTACTAACAAAATGCATTCATGTTAGATTGTAACATATAAAATTAAACACACGTCTGCAAGTGGATTTCAATTCCATGGACATTACACCTCAGCAAAAGACCTAATCTCAGAAACAAGAGGAAATTAGCGGTTGGAATGAAGTGATCTGTAAAGTTTACTACCAAACTGAATAGAAGCCCCATCATAAGACATCATCACACATTCAAACTTCAAGTATAAAAATTGAATACCTGAATGTTCCTTCTGGCATGGTCTAGCACACTTGACTTTCCTCTATCATGTTCCAAGAGATTTCCAGAGCCAAGAGCAGTAGAAACATCATCCCTTCGAGCAGAGGATATGAACTGGGAGGCACTTTTGTTCATGCTCTGTTCAATCTCGGTAGAACTTGCAACAGGAAGGACTTCCATGCTTCTTTCACCATGCATCTTATGAGCAAAACCATGACCCCCGTGAGAAGAGACACCCACCTGCATTTGATCTTCCAGCCTGGATCTTGAAACTGATTTCACAGTACCAGGTAAAGATGAGATCGATCCATCAAATAGGCATCACAAAGGGTAATAAAGAGTTTAAATGCTCACCTCCAACTATTGAACTCCCCAGTGGTTCAACCTTGTTCACTTTTCCCTTCCTTTGATGGACCAAAGAGTTAGAGGAATCAACTTTCTGGAAATTCTCAGCATTTGATTCAGCACCTGATGAATCTCCTCTTTTTCTCTTAGTGTCGAGCTTTCTACCCTCTGGCTGTCTTCCCCAATTTGCCTGATCATGCCTTTCTTGCGATTGTAAACTAGCAGACCTTGGGTCAAAACTAGATAAACCTTCGTTCTCAAGTGAATGACCACTTCTATGCACTGCAGGTTCATGAAAATAAACAGGTCCAACATTTGGACCAACTGGTTGCCTATTTGAAGAAAATGGATCGCTCTTAGACATCTCATTTTCAGCCAGGCCTGCTGTGGTAGGTAGGCTTGCCTGTGAAGATCCTGAAATATCATATTCCATTCAGCAAGCAGCAAAAAGCAAAAAGTGACACGCTGCCAGTGACATTTTTCTAACGTGAGGATAATGAAATTTTATAGGAGATTTTACCAGCATGTGTAGATGCAATGGATTCTCCCGCTTGATTTCCCCCTGATAAAGGAAGGCGCGAGGACTTCAAGGCCTCAATATCGAGACCATGTTGATTAATCACAGTCTCCATAGCCCTTAAGGAGAAACCGGGACGAAAGAAGAAGTTATGTGAGAGAAATCAGACAAAGAAGAAAGAATTGGCAAAGATGTAATTCAGACATATTCAATAGCCTCCCGCTTAGATCTGCCACTATAAAGATGCCATAAGATACACATTACAAAACCAAAGAAAACCATCATTAGGCTATTTGCACGGTAGAGAGTGGCGATCGTCATGCAGCTAGTAAATAAAACATTTCCCTCTCCGTAGGTCGAAAAAGAAAACCTCATATTTGAGCATAAAAAGCATCAATTGATCATTGTAACAGAGATGCTACAGGTCAAGATATGTGAAAACACACTTAAATATTTATTGGCCTACATTCTTCACACCAAATCCACAGCAGTCAAGTAAGACGTGAAGCTGAAGAAACATGTCGATAAAGACATTTAGCATTCACAGTCAGCATATCCACACACCATAGAGGTAATTATACCCCACAAGCAAGTCTAGAACATTTCAAATCTAGCTATTTGAAGAATCCTCCACATATGCTGATTAAAACAAGAGTAAAACCGAACAGGAGGCGGGTGTCACCTTGATATCACTTGATACGGCATCGAGTGTTCTTTCCCGCTCGATTTCATGTGTTGCAGTATCTGAGCAATTAATTGCGGTCAATAAGTACCAACAGAGAGGGAAGATTAAAGCACTTTCGACGGAAGGACAGAAACAGCGAATCGATAAAGAACAAAGCACGCACAACATAGAGTTTCGTAGCGAGCTTCGCAGGCTCGTCTTTCGACTCTTGAATGAGCTTCTGCAGGAACTTCGCCGCCTCCAACTCAACATTGTGCGACGACGACGACGCCATCCCCGCCTGATCACACCACGCCAAAACCCCCCTGAAATGAAGCTCCACAGACCAGAAAGACTGACACCAAAGCACGTCAAAATTCAGGCCATCCGCACACGATCACCACACCTACTCAGTCGATCGAAGGGAGAAAAGAAATCGAAAGAGGAAAAAGACTGTCGACTGTGAACTCCTACACGATCTGCACGGCGGATCAAAACCCTTGGAACGCCTAGAAAACTTCAGCGGAATTCCGACGCGGCCAACCTCGGCGAGGTCAGCCCCCGAGCCGCGGTCGCTCGAGGTCCGTGGCCCCGACGGCGCCGGGAAAGGGCGCGACGCCGCTGGCAGCGGTTGCCGGCGGGCGGCCGGCGGGCCTCGAGGATCGTCCGGTGCTGGCGCGGCGGGGTCAGCCCTTACCGCTCCGGCCCTTCATTTTCGCCGATCGAGGGGATCGATTCCGAGACCTGGAGCTCGGCGACTTCTCCTGCTTTTCTCGATTTTCCTTGTTTTCTCTCCTGCTCTCTCTCTCTCTCTCTCTCTCTCTAGCTGTTGCTCTGGTCTGGTCTGGTCTTCTGAGCAGGTCGAGGGAGGGGGGTTTGCTTAATGCGAAGGTTTTTTGGAGCTGGGCTTTTGGAGATGGTGGGGGTGGGCTTTGGGCTTTGGGTTTCGGCCCATGGGCCTGCTTTTGGTGGTGATGTTCAGTGGGCCTGTCAAAACGGGTTCAATGGGCAGAATGTTATATTGATTAGTTATATTCAGCAGATTGATCGGAGATGAATGTAGACCAAGTATGGGTATTAAATGGATCTATAGCTTATTTTGACATTAACTCACCTTTATGAATCTTTTTCGCCCTCACTTGATATCACTCACTCACTCCATACTTAGAATGTAGTTTGGGTGTGATTTTTCCTTAATTTAGTAAAATATGAAGGCATTTTAGTAATATTGATTGATTTAGGTATGGGTTAGGTTGGGTCGAGGTCGGTGTAGGTTGTGTTTGGACCAAATCGGAGTATAGGTCACTAGATTTGTATTGTTATATAAAAATGGCTCAAAACTAATTTAATTAGTCAATTTGGGTTGGATTATTTTCCAACCCTCGATCAACCCATTTAACAGATCTAGTAGTGTGTGAGGCAAGTCTTAATATTTAAACATTATTTTGGTCATTTTTTTTTTATTTCATTATTTTTATATATCTTTTGTTAAAAAAATAAATATTTTTTTATCTATTTTGCTTTTGTCATTTTGTTTTAGTAATAACCATTTGTCCTTCTATGTGGATGAAATTTATGACTTCACATGGTTCGATATAGTATATTGCTCCCGAGAAGATGCAAGCAGCATCGGTGACCAATGACACTCTAATACCATGTAGATATTCTAGGATCTTCATACTTAATTTGGTCTTTTTGCCTAATACTAAGACATATTTAATTGGAGAGTCAAATGAAGTTTGGAAAGATTCAAATTTAGGAACTCCAGTTCTAAACCATATAAATATTTTAGTATTTTTTCAAGAGAGAGGGAGAAAGATTCAATAAAGAATGATGTAGCTAGTACATAACACCTAGAGAGATATGAATTGATTAAACAAAATCTTAACAATCTAAAGTAGAATAGAACAAGTCAAGATAAAAGTATGAATAAGAGTCAAATTTAAGTACATAGTTTAGAATCCGTTAAACAATGGAACAAACTCTCAAGGCGTCAATGAGTGTGCAAAGACTATAACAATAAATAATAATAAAATATTAAAGTAAAGAAAAATTGCACACAAAGCTAGTGATTCAACTTAAGTTAAACCTACGTCCACCCTCTCACACTGATAACTTATTAAGTGGATTCCATTATATTGTTAATAAAAGATTACAACTTTGAGTACAAACACTCAATGGTAGATCACATTATCTCATTCAGTCACTCATTTTGAATTTCTCTCACAATCACAAATATTCAAGCTCATGAAAGACAAGCGTATGATCAAAGAACAATTAGACTTTGGAATTTTATATTCTAGGCATCATCTTTATTTTGCTCCTTGGCACCCTGGTCTCCTTATATACTTTACTTCCAAACTAACCATTGGACAATCTTCAAAGGAACATCTTCTAATCTATCGTTGGACAAATTTATATCAAGAAGATTAAGTAGCTGTTAAGTGATAGAAACAAAATCTCCACTTTGATTATGGTCGTCTATACAACCAAAGTCTTGGTTTCCATAAATGGAGTTTCTCCATTTGTAAAGAGTTTATGTTCGAGATTGATTTTATTAAGGAGATTGAGGCCCCATTTGGTTCAGCATTCCCAAGGGACTTTTAGCCCCGAACATTGGGAAAAAATTTTGGTGTTTGGTTCAAAGATTTGGAGGTGTCCCTGGGCTAAACGCCGACTTTGAAATGAAGCCAAGCCCAAAACAGGTGGAGACCTGCTTTGGGCATTTCGTATTTGCGGAATGCTAGTCCTCTTATCAATTAATTTCTTTTTTCTAGACATATATGACAATGTTTAATATCATAAAATGACTCTTTCTAGTCAAATTTGTATGAAAGGAACTTGGTTTTATTTTTCTTAATGAGGATCTCCTTTTTTATATACGATGCTTACTCAAAAAAATTAGCATCCACAATCAATCACTTCACCATCCATCGAATAAGTTCACCGTTTTTTTTATCATTTTTATCTTTTAACAATCAATAGCCCAACTTTTTATCAATACACATCAATGATCATTAATTAACGAAGATGATTAATACTACAATAATTAAAAAAATTATTCAAAGTTGAAAAAAAACCTAAAAGAACCATAGGCCAAAAGTTGAGCTTTGCATCTAATCTATAATCAAATTCTTTTAATATAATTTTTAAATAAATTTACTAATATATATCTTTTACATTACTCTCAACATGAAAATGTAAAAGATTATATAGTTATTGTTTCTTTTTTGCAATTTTAAAAATACTAAAACTAAAAACTTAATTTGGTCACATCAAAGGCTTTTCAAATATATGTTTATCAAACAAATCTTTGCATTTCCCTAAAGACTTTTTAGTTATAGTTTACCAAATAATCTAACATTTCGGAAAACCCCTTTATCTCAAAGGTATTTGCATTCTCCCAAGGGCATTTCCCCAAAGCCAAACCAAATAAGCCCCAATTGGGTCGTTGCAATTACGGGTTGGATGTTTAATTGTCCAGGCAAGAATGATAGTATCGCAAGGTGCCCTTGCTTTTTCAAGGTAAGAAGGGGTAGAGAAAATGCCCCGAGCCAATGTTCGAGTACCGGGCGCTACGGCGCTACGAAGTAACCCATGCCATACTCTCGGGAAAAGCTCGAACAGGTGCGTTTGGTTCAAAGATTTCAAGGAGCTTTCGGCCTCCAAAGTCCCAGGGAAATGCTTTGGACCGTTTGGTAACAATTTTGAAGTAGTTTTCAAGTGAAAGTCGCATTGGGAATTTCAGTAAACCTAATACTAAGTAGGGACTAGCTTTGAGCTTTCGGCATTTGACTAAATGCTAAAACTTATTTTTTTTTTCCGAAACTATCATCACTCATTCTTCAAATTTCTTTTGCCCTCATTATTATTTTTTTAAATGCCAAAATAATGCAAAAAAATCAAATTTATATAAATGCTAAAAAAATTAAATATTTTTGGTTTTTTTAAAAAAATATATATTTGGTTTTTAGAATATATATTTAATTTTGTTTTTGAATTATTGTCAAAATTTATATTTAAAAAGTTGCATACATTACTTTTTTCAATTTTAAACAAATAAAAAATAAAAAATTCCGACGAAGGGTTTGGTCTTTTTATTTAAAGCAATTATATATATGTATTTGATTTTTTAGCAATATTTTCAAATTTATATTTAAAAAGTTACACATATTAGTTTTTCAATTTTAAACAAATAAAAATTAAAAAATTTCAACGAAGGATTTGGTCTTTTTTTATAATTATATATATGTATTTGATTTTTTTAGCATTATTATAAAAATTTATATCTAAAAAGTTGCATACATTATTTTTTTTTTTTTTCAATTTTAAGCAAATAAAAATTAAAAAATTCCAATGAAGGGTTTGGTCTTTTAAAAAATATATATATTTGATTTTTTAGCATTATTTTCAATTTTATATTTAAAAAGTTGCATACATTTTTTTTTTTTCAAATTTAAACAAATAAAAATTATAAAATTCAACGAAGGATTTGATCTTTTTTTTTTTTTTTTTAAATTACAAATATGTATTTGATTTTTTTAGCATTATTGCCAAAATTAATATTTAGAAAGTTGCATACATTATTTTTTTTTTTCAATTTCAAGCAAATACAAATTATAAAATTCCGATGAAGGGTTTGGTCTTTTTAAAATATATATATGCGTATGTATTTGATTTTTTTAGTATTATTGTCAAAATTTATATTTAAAAAGTTGCATACATTGTTGCATACATTATTTTTCACAAAGGGTTCATGCAATTATTCACCTTCTTGAAAGAATTTTTACAATGGGTTGGCCAATGGGCTCTCTTCCAATAAAAGAAATTGATTTTCTGCCAAAGATATAAATAGGAGCAATAATGTGAACGAATAAATAAGTGCCTTCAAATCCACATATTTCTTTACATTCTTCCAATTGAGCTATTATCACACCAAAATGAACAGACTACAGTATTTTACTTTTGCTATGTTTCATATTGAAGCTATCAATTAAATCAGACGATCCACACGTATGAAATATACTTATGGTTAGCCGCCACGGCAACGGTCGATCTTGGTGCATCCTTGGTCGTACTTATTAGCCGGGGTGCGAGAGGCTTGCGGGTCGGCGTGGCAACTGGGTGGCGGGTCGGGACCTTCGCATGGGTTGAGTACTCCCTTCGAAATTGGTGGGGCTGCCTTGGCGTGGTGGATCGCCACCGTACCGATGATGGCCAAGCAAAGGATCCACGGCTTCACCATGGGGACTCTCTCTCTCTCTCTCTACTTGTTTTTCTACCCTTTGTCTTGCTTGATTAGTAGAGGTTATGGGTAAGTTTGGTGAATTCTTTTGGGAGTTGTCACTGTATATATAATGATGGGGGACAATATTATCCGTTAGTCCTCCGATTGCGTAGGGACCGCAAACTAAATATCGGCTGTCTATTTTCAAATATGACATTTCTATGGCTGTCTTCTTTTTACCCCCCAAAATTATGGAAAATCCTAGTTTTCTTTGGAGTAAAACAAATTATTGACATATCAAGCGCAAGTCAAATTATTCTCGCATAAGAATTTGTCGATTAGCATGTTTATGTACCAATAAAATATTCTCATATCATATCATATTCACAAGATAAAATATATGATATTTTTTTATATCTCATTAGATAGTATAAAGTTGTTACAAAACTCAGCTGCGAAATGCGATTTTTTTCATAAGATATTTTGCTTTTGATGGTCCTATTGCATATGCTCATTGCCGTTGTAATCAAAACCCATTGAGGGGTTTGGGTATGTATATTGTCCTTATGACGTCCCATTAAGGTCTAACAGTCGGCTAATATAGATGGAGCCCTACGACAAGGAGGGATTTAGGTACTCCTTTTTGTTGGGGCATTAAGCGTGGCTATAATTTTGACTATGAGTACTAAATTAGTTTTAATTTCCATTTTTTTTTTTGGAAAAAATACAAAGTAGCAATATGAAAGGACCAAAATAACATCCAATAATTCATATAAGATGCAAACGCACCACGATCGATCATCTAACATGTGGGCTCTTCGTTATCCCAGGGTCTTAAATTCGTTTATTGTGATTTTTAAATTATTAGTATATTTTTAATCCAGTCTCCAAATTATATGATAATATTCAATCTAGAAAATGTTCAATGTAGTTATTTTATTAATCCATAGACTTGAAAAAAACAAAAAAGAGTCACACGTGATTATACATGATTCATCTCAAATAAAAAAGAAATTTCACGTGGGATATCATCACAAAGGAATTTGAATCGGGCATTCCAACAAAGTCCACTCACCAAAAAAAAGACAAAAAAAAAAAAAGTATAGCTCGATTTTACGCCAGATTTTTATCATTTGTCTTTGCTTATTACTGAGATGGACAATATACTGAAGGTCATCACCATCCCTGTAGGTGTCTGCCGCGGACATAGGAGGGAGAAGGCCAGCAAGAACCGGGCACGAAGTAAGGAAAAGAGATAATTGCAAAAATCATTCTCAACTTTACTCTCTACGTCAAGTACACTTTTCTCAGACAAAAAAAAAAAAGTACACTTTTCGCTTCTTTTTTTTTTGGGATCGAAATTTGAATTTCACCCATTTAATGCTAAGGTTAAAAAAATAAATAAAGAAAACTAAATTTAAAACATAATGGATCTCACGGGTGGGGCTTACATAGCCACTTTTCACATTTCAAAACTTACATGTCGCATCTTTTGCAACCTAAGAAGACCTCCCCGCCCTTTCACATAGCCGAGATCTACATGCAAAATGGGAATTCCGATGTTGAGGTTCAGGTCGTCTAGAAAGGAAATGGAAACTCGACAAATTACGTGTGGGTGGGAAATGTTAACCGTAGGTTTTTGAAATGTGATGTGTGTATTTGATATCAAACAGCAAAGATGAGCACGATATTTTTATTGAATGTTACAAGATTTTCAAGGTTGTCAATTTTTTTGAAACTAAGTTATAACATAAATCAAAAAATACGATGACAATTCAAATCTCCCCCATCAACTTCTTGATCGATTATGCCATTTTGTAATGATTTATACTCCCGGCGAACCGCCACGGCATTGATTAAAATTGAAACGTCCACGATTGTAATTATTCGCCGGGGTAGGAGGGGCGTTCGTGTGGGCTTGGCAACCGGGCAGTGGGTTGGGGCCTTTGCACGGGTCGAGTACTCCAGGCTTGATTGGCGTGATCGCCTCGCCGTGGTGGATCACCACTATGCCGCTGATGGCTATTGGCCAAGCAAAGAAGGATCGACGGCCTCATTATCCCCACTCTCTCTTTGCTTTCTCCCCCTACTTTGTCTTGCTAAATCAGGTGGGATTTCATCACAAAAGAACTCAGACCTGAGCACTCAATCAAAGGCCATTGAAAAAAAGAAGGGCAATCCCTGTTTCTGTTTTTTTTTTTTTTTTCCTTCTCTTAGTTTCTGTTATGCTCTCGACTCTCTAGTTTTGTGATGGACCCCGAAAAGCTTTATAAGGACAAGAGTAAGAAGAACGTACTCCTTACAATCTTCAAGTAACGAGTGTTAAAAGATTTTTCTTTTCAAAACCTCGATAGGATCTCCACATCGCCTAGACCAGCTTCTTTATAACAAACACGAGCGGGCTCATCAGTCATCCATCTCTTTCTCTCATTTAAGAATCCTCATATTCGAAGTTCCTAAGTAAGGTGGAATTCTCCAACTCAAGTAACCTCACCTTGAATTAGGTTGGATTTGACCCCCCATCCCAAGCCCAAGATCCTGAATCTTCGTCCGTATCAACCTCAACTTATCAACCATCCTAGCAACTGGTTTAGAAGTCTGATTTTGAGGAGGAAGAAGAAATATTAATATTGAGGAAGAGGGCTATTTTTTATTTTTCTAATCACAAAGTAGATGGTTATAATAACTCATTATTCCAATTTGAGCAAATGGAAAGATTTCACCGAATATTTATTAATAATTCAGGAATTATTTATATAATTTTTTTTTTACACTTATCAAAGGGGAAAATTGAATTTTATTATCATTTTTGGGTACCGGGACCCCAAAAACAAAAGAAAAAGGAAAATATCGAGCACCGTCTCACTGTCGGGATCACCGTCAGCAGTCGACTCCACGATAGCTCCGCCACAGGCGACCCGATGACGATGCCTCGGTGAAGTTCGATTCCAGCAGTTGCAGAAGAGATTCCAAGAACGAGAGAGAGAGAGAGAGAGAGAGAGAGAGAGAACCCGTGGAGCAGAAGACGAAGCTTCAACCGAGGTTACCTCCTGAACCCCCGCCTTCGTACAATGCATCGAGTCTTTTCTCCCCTTCTATTTCCACCCGCTTTTGAAGTTCCGTGGGTGGGGCTCTGTATAACGTCAAACTACGCGGGCTGGGAGCTCGAATTCATACTCCGCTTGCTGTACTCGTACGAGGGAGGGAGCGTACGGGAGCTGAGATTTTGAGGGTCGGATTCTTTATGGAAATAGCGTGATAGTACGCAGATGGGTCGGTCTCATCTTGAGAATTTGAGGGTAATTGAGCGAATTCCAAAGTTCACAGGGGAGAAACGGAATCAGTGGGGAGTTTTGGCAACTGGGTTTTCTCTGTGACGGTCAAATTAGTCGGCGCATGTATTAGTGGGATTTCACATTTGCGTAGTTTGCGCATTCCGTCTGGTTTGAGTGCTGTTTGCTTTCCTGTAGGTGCTCATTCAAAGAATTGTTGTGAATGGAATGTGGCTCTGGTGTGTACGTTTTGGTATAAAATTGATTTAAGGTAATTGAGAGAGGCTTGAAGTAAGGGGGACGGAAACAGGGAGAGTGGGATTCAATCTTGCGATCGTGCTGTGTTTATTATTTTGAGTTGGGAGGGAAATGTGAAAAGAAAGGAAAGGGAGTGGAAGGAAAGGAAGAGATTAAGTGTCTTAGCATGTTTAGATGTTTATTGAACGGAGATGTTGTGGAGTGAAGCATGGTCAGAAAATGGGAATTTCGGTAGTGGAAGATTATGGTTTATGAGATTCTCTTGGTCAAAATATTTAGACTCAATTCAAGCCTGAAGGTCGCTTGGGGCTAGTGTTGTTTGTGGTACCGCCTCATAGAGCTTATAGCTGAGACAGCTGCTGCTTCTCCATATGAAAAAACCTTTTGTAATTAAAGGTCTTGATGGCTTCGTAACTACAACTCCTTAAATAAATCGAGTTGTTTATTGCTGCAGCCATGGTAATCTAGGCTTAAACCGTGTGTACTACTGAGGGAAATCTCTGAACGGTTCTAGAGCTGGAGATCGGTGACATATTAGGGGGTGACATGTTCATTTGTAAGCGAAGTCAGTGCTTTAACATGTCTGTTCTGGTTGAAGGATGAAAAGATATCGGTAGCAGTCCTAGATGGAGGAATGGAGTCTTATTTTACTCTGTATGTGATTGCTTTGTATGTTCTTGAATATAATTGTAATATGTTCTTGATAGTAATAGATACGGATGTGGAAGGATGACCCCCTGGAGTATGACCAATGTGAAGCTGATACTGCTTACCAAAATTAGTAATCTGTAGGCAGTGATGCATTCAAAGAACTTTCATATATGTGAATGAAAGAATTGTTTCAAGGGACGGTCTTTGTGATGTCAGAGAAGCTTGTTATTCATATAGCACACACTTTTACTTGTTGCTCTATTTAATTGACATTTTTTCTGTTGAACATTTCTTTATGGTTTATCTTTTGATTATCCAACCTGGAATATAGATCTGTTTTGCACCAGATTTTTGTCTTTTTCCTTTTCTCATTATTGAAATGGACAATACTGAAGGTCATCAACATTTCTCATATTGGATAGCAAAGAACTCGGACGATACATTGCACGCCCTTCACTTTTACTCAATTTGGAAGCCATCCTTGCAGGTGTCTACTGCAGGACATAGGAAGAACACCAGCAAGAACCTGGCATGAAGTAAGTTACCTTGCTATTCCTGCTCTGTGTGTGCGTGCGTGCGTGTGGGTGGGTGTGTGTCAACTGGTTCATTAAGAAAAGAGATAATTGCAAAAATCATTCTCAGCTTTGCTCTCCACGCCAACTAAACTTTTCACATTTCAAAACTTACATTTTACATCTTTGCAACCTAAAACGACCTACTTGCCCTCTTGCACACCCGAGATCTACACCCAAAATGTGAATTCCAATGATGAGGATCGGGTAATTTGGAAAGAAAATGGAAAGTTGGTAAATATTACATGTGGGTGGGAGATGCCACATGAAATCCAATGCAAAAAGTAAAGATGGTAATTGTAGGTTTTTGAAATGTGAGGAGTGTATTAGAAATCGGAGAGCAAAAGTTGAGCGAGGTATTTGTAAATTTCCCTAAAAAAAATCGATACATTGAGTTTCAAAAAGACTACTGTTTTGAAATTCAAAAATCCATTTAAGAAAAGAGGCTGGTTACACTCTCTCCCTTTTTGTTTCAGCTGTCATAGAACAGAGTGAGGATAAACTAAAGTCTGCCTTTGCGATCTCTTGTTGATTGATATTGCATTAGTAGTACAACCGGATCTCCATATTTTGCTTGTCATATTGATGCGGAGACAGTTTTTTCTTTTGTTTTTTTTGTTTTTTTGGGCCAAAGACACGCAGATAGTTGGATCGTCATATTTGAAAGAATCCAAGAAATTCGTTGACTGATCCAAATATTTTTTTCCTTAATGCAAGATAAATCTACTTCTGCTTGCTTGTATTGGTGTCTGGCCTCAGGCCAGTTCTCATTGAATGTTACGAGATATTTAGCATTGTCAGCTTGAAGCAAGTCAATGATAAACTAAAGATTCAATAACAATTTGATTCTCCTCCATCAGTTTTCTGATCCATTATGCCATCTTGTAATGATTACTGTTGATGGAAGAACCATTAGCACTCATTGCGAAGAAATGTGGAGCCACTTGAGCTCCTATCAGAGGCTATATTTTCTAAGCAGTACTCCAATATCAGGAGTCATTTTGTCCTCCAAGCAGACATTTGGTCTCATGTGGGGGATCATATTCTAGGATGATGGCGCTTTTTCAATGAAAGTAAAATTTTGATCAGATATAAGAAACTCATTTATTGAGTAAGAAATATGCATTGTCTTCTCAGAGAAGTGATGAATGGTGTCTTTCTTCCAGATAAGAATTTGAAACCTGATAATTTAAAGAGGGATAGAGAGTGTCTAGACTTAACATTGCGTTAGAACACAAGTTATGACAAACAGAGGTACTGTTGCAGCTAGTTTAAGCTTTTCTGTTTTTATAGTATTCTTCAGTTATCGCCTTGCAAAAGCCTCTGGAATGTCCTTTTTCTGTTCTTTTGTTGCAGTATGACAAAGTCTCATGCAACTGCGGGTAAAAGCAATAATCCTTACAAAAAGTTAAGAGTCCATAAGATGGAGGGACCAGAATCTGATCAGTATGCTGTGAATTTCTGTGGAGAGGAAGAGGACTTCAGTGAGAAAATGAAGGAGTTGCAGGGCTATATCAAGATGGTAATGTAAAGCTTACCCTTCAACTTGATTTCATGCAATTCATTTTGGCCTTTATAGCTATTTAACTGATTTTTAGTTGTGGCTAACCTGTGTCTTGAGATGAAAGCTAGTAACTTTTTGTTAACGGTCTGCTAATAGATGAAATCATAGTGTTACATCCGCTTCCTTCCTGGTTTATATGAATAAAAATGAAAGATTACATCTACTTGTCTTGAAAAATTCATGAATTAATATGATTAATTCTTCTGAGATCTAGTCTATTGTAAGTTGGATGAATACTGTCAAGATTCCAGATTAATAGCTCAAATCATGACTGTGGACATGAAGTGTTGTAATCAATGCTGCACCTTTCATCATCTCAAGGGAGTCATGGGCTCTTTATGCTTAAATTTTAGAGAATAAAATACTTGGTATTGTTCCTGAATTTTTTAGATAAATGTTCAATGTAGGATTTCTTTGGGCCATCACATATTTGATGTAGGACTAAAAAACTCTGTTTGCCAATTTTCAGAGACTGCATTCTTGATAATGCCACAGCAATCTTGGCATCTCTCCACTGCCTCTGTAACATTAAAGGTGGTCTGACATTAGATTCTCAACATATTTTTCTCGGTTTCACTACTCATGCGCCATCGGTTGTATTCTGCTCAGCAGAAAAACTGTGAAAAATAGCATTTGGGTTTTGCTGTATTGGCATCTCTGTTTCGATAACCAGTATCCTGCGTATAGTTCTCTTATGATGAGAAAAAAAATTAAATACTCGGTCTTCATATTCAAATAACATTTTCCTGTCATACCTGATGGCCCATGTCCTTCAGGTCTACTGATTAACTATGGCTTTCCTTAAATAGATTCCTGAATTCTGCAATATGTTGACCCCTACAGATATTCTGTGTCCTTTCAGGTACAGCAGACTGTGAAACCGGGGTGCTCTCCGGAGGTAGTGGAGCTCGCACTGTGTTCGATGGCCTCCGTCGTCGAATTCCTTTCCTCTGTACCCTCCAAGACGGAGCTAATTTCTTCACTTTAACTTGCAAATCCACTGCTGTTAGTTAGAAGGATTATGCAAGTTTGTCTGTTTCTGGGTGTAATATAGATAGACGCACATACCCACTTAAACAGGTAAAAAGGTGAACGGTGCATTGGCGGGTGAGAGAATTCGTTGTAGGTTGGAAATTGGAGCGGGGAAGGAAATTGGCATGTGTATCCTAAGCTACACTATGATTAAATTCTGTCAAAGAGTGACAGTTCATGAAGCTCAAGAGATGGTTTGTCCCATGAACGTTGGGTGATGTGCTGTTAAATACCAAGTGAAGTCGCTTTTAACTTCAGCAAGTGAATGAGGCTATTGATGTCTTTCCTCCTTTTTGTAATGCATGGATATGACCGTGCATGTGGATTCAAAGTTCAATGGCCAAGGAGAAGCAGAACTGCCCACTTTAAGAAGTCGAAGCTAGCTCGCCAGTGATGTGAGGAACCGTAAGTTGAGTTGGATGACTGTGTAAACATTAAATTCAAAGGATGAATTAACTGGAAGAACAGGAGTAAATGGCCGATGAGGATCCACGGTCACTAAAGTTGTCTCCGTCGCTTGTCTTGTCTCTACGAATCTTGAGATCGTGGTAGATACCTCCATGGTGCTGCCTAGGCAGCGACGAGATCTTGTTGACGTTGGCCATGTCCTGGTGAGGTCTTTTCTCGACGAATGCGAAGGTGTTGGGAGAGAGAGTGAGAGGAGAGCAGCAGAGACATGGCAGCCTAGACGACAGCGATGGTTAGATTCCAGCGAGATCTTGACAATTTCGGGAGGATGGAGGAACCTAGAAATGGTGGCCCGGTATGGACCGCATTACGGTGGTGCAGGTCTGGACGGGGTGGTCTTCTCCGGCGATGGTAGTAGAGTCTCAAGAGTGGCAAAGGCTGAGATTAGGTATAAGTAGATGTGTCAAAATGGGTTGAAGATCCATTTATTAACGTATATATATGATAGGTTGAGTCATATGCGGATTAGCTAAATTTTGCTAAATGGGTTGATATGGATTTGAGTAATAAAGTGCAATAAAATGTGTGTTTTTAATGGGCCTAAAGCCCAACGCATCGGCAGTCACTCTCCACTAGGGGTGTGCATGGTCCGGATGGGCGGTTCCCGGCCAAGAACCGAGAACCGCCCGCTAAGGACCGGTTCCAAAAAATTGGAACCGGGAACCACCCATTGTTGCATGGATCCACCCGAGAACCGGACTGCCGGTCCGGTCCGGTTCCCGGGTGGATCCATGGAACCGGTCTCACTAATAATAAAATTGTTTTCCAAATCCCGTCGTAAGTACTTTTATATCGAGCAATATTTTTCTTTAAATTGAAATGGCTTAATTAAGGGTACCATTTTTCTTTATTTTATTGGAAAACACTACCAAATAAGAGAAATAGGTTTTTCTCCTATTTTTAAATCATTTTAGTTGAAATCTAAATTATTTTTTAAGTTCAAGATTCTAGATGATTGTCATATGTAGATCATGTTTTCATTTATCTTCTAACAATGCTCAATCTCTTACAACATTTGCTTTAGTAATTTTTTTTTTTTGTAGAAACAATTCCATCGATCTCCACATATTCTTGAACATAGTGTCATATGCGAGCCCCGAAAGTATTCTTTGAATGAGCCCATTTGTTGAGTTGTTAAAAGGTAGTTTACACACTTTACTAAATTTTTATTAAATATGGAAACCATGAGAGGAGATGTAACCCTAAAATTTAGATTTGCTAATTAGTAATTTTGAAATTTATTTTAATATTAAAAATCAATATATTATTATAATATAATCGGTCCGGTCCGGGTGGGCGGACCCGCCCATGGAACCGGGAACCGAACCGGTTCCCTCAAGAACCACCGGTTCCGGGTGGTTTTGGTCCGGTTCAGGGCAGTCCGGCGAGTCTCGGTTCTTTTGCACACTCCAGTCTCCACTAGTCTTCATGTTCAAGTTGAGGGGTTTTTGGTTGGGAGCAACTTATTTATTTTTTTTATTTTTATCTTGATGTTCTTTTTTCAAGATTGAAAGCTCTAGAAAAAGGTGAAAATTAATAGATGATGTTACGTGACTTACTGATTTTAAGAGACATTGAATACTTCATTGTGAAATTCAAAAAATTGCAATAAAAAAAATAATTTGCAAACAAGTTGAAAATCTATTTGGAATTTTTATAAAACTATTGACATTTGTGTCTTTTATACACTACTCACATGGTATAAAGTTCTTGCTTTTAGATATTTATGTGTATGAGCAATGTAAGTTGGGCCGGGTCAAGATTGGTTATTGATCGGATTTGATATGAATCGCCAAATTTATATTACATGTAAAGAGATTAAAACAGGTTAAATGTATCGATTTGGATCAAACCATTTACTATCCGACCCAAATTAGACCTATTCCATTCATTTGATGGCCCACGTATGAGTAAAGGACCAAATGAAATGGACAATATTGAAATTTCATCACCCAAAAAAGAAAAAGTGAAAACAACAAATGTGGTAGCAGACTCTCATCGACAACTCACCGATTGACAAAGGGTGAATTTTTGAGTCATCAAAAACCTAAACCGGTACACTTGTAAAATATTTTTCTTAATTTATGTCAAATTTTATCGTGAAATTGTTAAATTAGACAGCACACACGTCAAATTTTATAGTCAATTGATATGAGAGAGAGAGGGACAGAGTAGACTTTTCAATTTTCCTTAAACGATCCACCGAATCCGCCCCACAAAACTTTCTAATTCCCCTTAAAATGCTCATGCGCATAGGGAAAGTAACGTCCCATTACGGAAGGCCAGTCGATTGTTTCCTCTTAAATTTTAAGATTACAATCTCTTTCTAATTGCGCGTGCATTCACAATCTCCTCTTGACACCTCCGGATTCAATGAGACTCTTGATTTACTTACCCAAGATATCGATCAAGAAACGTTGAATGGATCCTCTCCCAATGAAGGGCAATAAATAACCAGATTTCCCACATCTTTTTTCGCACATATATTACGATCTCTCAGCCATCTATTTTGTCCGTCCTGTATAAATATAACGCACGCGCCGATAAACCCTAAAGAAAATATTAAGTTTTGAACCAATGGAAGCCTCTCTCAAATTCCATTCCCTTCTTTCCTTCGCCCTGATTCTTGCCCTCTCGATTCCATGTGAATCCGCTTCGGGCGATGGCTTCACCTTGGAGCTGGTCCACCGCGAGTCGCCGAGGTCCCCATCCTACAACCCGGCCGACACCCGATACCAGCACGTAACCAACGCGATCCGCCGGTCCGTTTCCCGCGTCAAGCGCCTCGACCCGAGCTCCGTCAATGCTCCGGGCACGCCCTCCGCGGTGATCGTCTCCAACAATGGGGAGTACCTCATGAACGTCAGCCTCGGGACCCCGCAATCGACCATCGTGGGGATCGCCGACACGGGGAGCGATCTCATATGGACGCAGTGCGAGCCGTGCACGGACTGCTTCAAGCAGGCGAGCCCAATCTTCGACCCGAGCAAGTCCTCGACGTACAAGGCCGTCTCGTGCTACATGAAACAGTGCAACGAGATCGACCAGACCTCGTGCGGCGGGGGAGCGGCGCTATGCCAGTATTCCTACTCTTACGGCGATCGTTCGTACACCAATGGAATTATATCCACCGAGACCTTCACCCTAGGTTCCGCCTCCGGCGGGCCCGTGAGCTTCCCCAAGGTGGTCTTCGGCTGTGGACGCGAAAACGGCGGGAACTTTGACAATAAATTGGACGGAATCATCGGGCTCGGAGGCGGCCCGGCCTCGCTCATAACCCAACTGGGGACAGCCACCGGCGGGAGATTCTCCTATTGCCTGGTGCCCTTCTACTCCGATGGCGGAAAATCTAGCAAGTTGAACTTCGGGGCCAACGCCGCGGTCACCGGCCAGGGCACCGTCTCCACCCCTCTGATCAAGAAGGAGCCAAAGACTTTCTACTACCTAACCCTAGAAGCGGTGAGCGTAGGCGAGACGAGGGTAGAATTCAACTCCGGCTCTTCCCCTTCCGCGGGCGAAGGGAACATCATCATCGACTCGGGCACCACCCTGACGCTGCTGCCCCAAGATTTCTACGAGGGGATCGAAGCCGCTGTGGTCAAGCAGGTCAAGCTGACCCGCGTGGACGACCCGTCTCAGTTCCTCAGCCTCTGTTACAGGGCCACGACGGATGACGGGCTCGGCATTCCTCCGGTGACCTTCCACTTCAAGGGCGCGGACGTGGTGCTGAATTCGGGGAACACCTTTGTTCGGGTTGCGGACGACATCATATGCTTCGCGGTGGCCCCGGGCGATCTGCCGATCTACGGCAACTTGTTGCAGATGAACTACTTGGTCGGATACGACACCCAGAACTCGAAGTTGTCCTTCAAGCCTGTCGATTGCGCCTCGAACTGATCTTCTTTCACGTACTTGGTTGGTCGTTCTAATTCTTATGGTTGCACATACTGAAAGATCAATCGTGGTGTGGTTTGTATGGGATTTATCCTTAGTGTTCTCTAGCCTTGGACTGAATAATATCCCCGCGTTCTTGTAATTACTTTATTTTCTCCAGACTATTGAGAATTATTTATCATTATTTATTTTGTTATCCACCTTATAATGCTCGAGATAATCCCATCTTTGCAAGATGCACTGATTTGGGTTTTACAAAAGCGTTTTTGAAGTATTACGATATGGACCCGAAGAACAAGTTGAATGCCATTATTAGACATGATATTTTAGTAAGAAATTTTCCGGAATCTTAATTTAAAAGAATAAGACAGTGAAATTTTTGGATTATAACGTAGATTTTGTGCCTAAGATTTAAGTATTAAATATTAAGCGTTGAAGTCTTTTTGAGTACTAAAATTGAAAATAAAACACTGTGGGATTATAGATGAATTGAAAATAAAACAGCGTGATTATAGATGAAAGTTAGACAATATCTTCTATCGTTTGCTTGCGAAACAGCGAATGGTGTGTATTATTGAAAGGTTTTGACCATATAATTGGTCTGACTTTAATATTTATTGAATATTTGGTCACCTCTAAATTAAATAATGTATTCTTTACTTACCAAAAATAAGTGATTTTTCACTTAAGATAATCAATTAAGTCGTATGTAGTCAGAGGTCATCAAACACACCTAATAATTTTTTAGTATAGAAAAATTAAATTTGGAAATTTTTTTCCTCCAACCCCTAGATGGAAACTACTCTCCCAAGCATACATATGAGTAGTGTGGGACAAAAACATCGTCACTCACACGAAAACTTAACGAAAATTTATGTGTCGAGTTTTCTGGAGTACAGACTCATTTTTATTCATGCACTCGAGTATTAAGATTTTACTTCATTCATTCAAGTCGCAAATCTTGCGTCTTCCATTTAATTTGAGCCCATCGTTTGTGGAAGGTCCATTGGACCCAAAAGTTACAAGGATGGATTAACATGATTGACATGTTCATCCATGTGCCATTTTTTAATTATTTGTGGTCACACGATACAATGTATAGGGAATTTAGGAGTTTATAATCCTATATACTACGTATCGATTTTTTTTTTTCATTTATAATGATAAAACAATAAAATATGTTATTAGGAAAAATTATCCAATCAATCCCAAACCTATATCGTATGAATAACAATTCAAATATAAAGTTTATAATTTGGCCAATTTACTTCTAAATATGGAAATTCTAATGTAGTTATCTCAATCAATTGATGTCTGGAATCATTGATGTGGTGATCCAGTCATCACTGACGACCCTACTAGACATCTTGCCAAAAATTAGCGACTCCCGAAAATTGGATAGAAGATGGATTACAATGGAATTTCATACCAAAATTTAAGATTCAATTGATAATATTGGAAAATGTAGAATTGAATGGGCATATTTACAATGGGTTTAAGACTGATTAGGCTATTCTCTCTATGTTATCACACTATTTTGCCGAGTGAGAGAATAAACTTTAGATTTATTGACCCGATCTACCATAAAACTCTATATACTTCAGAAATGCCATGCGCATAGGGAAAGTGACATTCGATTATGGAAGGTCAATCATTTTTTGTCTTAATTTTTTAGATTACAAACTATATAATCACGAAAATTTCATTTTCACACACACACACACACACACACACACACACACACACACACAACACATTAGTTTGTTCTTTAAGACTGCGTTTGGCAGTTAGGAAAAAATTCGAAATAGGATAATTTATCATATTATGTGTTTAGTGCCTACTTAAGACGAGATAAAGTTGATATAAGGGAGATGGATTAAGTTATCCCATGGGAGAGGTGTAATAAATATGGATATGATTTCTAATATCCATCATAGGAAAGTTATTATCTAATAACAAACTTCTTAAATTAACAAAACAAAAATTATATTTCTATATAAATAATATTCGAATTCTAAAATAAAAAATTTAAAATTACAAAAATTAACAATTTGGTCTTTAATGTAATCTTATTTATGCATATATTTGAATAATACAAATTCGACAGAAAAATATAAATATATATTTATATTTATTACATATTTTAGTTATTTTAGTGTTTTATGTATATTAGTACAGTTTACTATTTAATAAAATTTTATTAGAGAATGATGGAGGGGGAAGAAAGAAATAAAAAAAAAAGAAATTTATTTAAAAAAGAGGGGAAATTAAAATAATAAAATAAAGTAAGTAAGAGTATCGTGAGGGATTTTTACCATATCTCGTTTGTAAAATTTTTGGTTCATTCATACTTTTATGTTATTTATACCAAACAATGTATATAATATAATGTAAATATATCTCACTTTATTACTATAATCATCAAATAGAGGATAGGATATAGTAAAATTCATAGGTTTCATATATTGTCATATTTAGTCTTATCTTGATTAGAAATCTAGACGACCAAATGCAGCCCAAAAAGTTGTAGCAAAACCTATTGCATATCATAATGTAATATTCTATAACTTTTAGGTGCATAAGCATAATATATTGATTCCTATTATATAAATCAAAGAAAGATGACCCCCTGTCTTAAAGAATCGCAATTTTATTTTTCTTTCCTAAAACATCCTCAATTATTTATTTTATATATATTGAACTATAAACAAACACTTAAGTTAGTAATTCTATTTTATCTCCTACACGTTTCAATATCGAAATTTGAATCTTATCTGCCTTCCAATAACCTCCTTACAAAAAGTTGGAATCTTGAGATATCTATCCTTTTCCATGTGAGACATGTACGTTTGGTTGACCGAATTTCTAACCAGGATAGGATTGGATAGGATAGGATATAAAATCCTGGGATTTTTCTATATCCTCTCCACTATTTGGTAATCACAGTATTAAAGTCGGATATATTCACATTATATCATGTACATTGTTTTTATATAAACGATATATCATTGTAAATGAACCTAAAAGTTCTTAAACGGAGATGGTGAAAATATTTCGTGACGTTATTCCTTAATTTATTTTTATTTTATTTTTCCTCTTTTTTTAAATTATTTTCTTTATCATTTCTTTTTTTTTTTCCCTTTCATCATTCTTTTATAAAATTTAACAAATAGTAAACTGTACTAACATACCTAAAATACAAAACACCTAAAATATATATAATAAATATAAATATATAATTTATAGATTAAATGTTTATTATAAGATAGAATTAAAGTTGAATATATAAATTAAAATAAGATTAAATTTAAAAAAATATTTTTAATTTTTAATTTCTTAAATTAGAATTCAAATATTATTTATATTGAAATATATTTTTAATTTTGTTAATTTAATAAATTTGTTATTCAATAAAAATAACTTTCTTAATATGGACGTTAGAAATCACATCTATCTTTATTTCACCTTCCCATTGGATAATTTTATTCGGCCTATATCCCTCTTATATCCAACTTTATCCTATATCCTAAGCAAGCGCCAAACATAGGATAGGAGAAATCATATCTTATCCCAAATTTTATCATGACTGCCAAACGCAACAAATGCATAAATTGGACACGTTTTAGGACTTGTCGGATAACTATTCCATGCATTTTCACGTATACTATGAAGTAGAGTCAAATGTGGACGAGCCTCCTGTTTCACACATTGAGAAGTTACATGGTCAAGGAGATGATTTGGAGGAAATTAAACACGACTGATGGTCTTCGCTTTGGCGTGGCATCTTCGTGCATGAGCCATTTCTCCATGATGTATGGTCACCCAATACAATGTATACAAATTACGAGTGTATAAGAAAAACGCAATTTATTGCATTACAATAATTTGTGTCTTGCGGAGTGATTTCGTGTCCGGATTGGGGAGCGAGAGGAAAGAGACTTTTGATTCTCCCTTAAACGATCCAGCAACGATCCATGCACGTAGGGAAAGTAACGTCCGACTGTGGAAGGTCAATCATTTTTTCTCTTAAATTTTTGTGTTACAATCTCTTTTAATCACGCATGCATTCCCAATCTCCTCTTACCACCTCTGATTCAATGAGACTTTTGATTTTATTGCCCAAGATTTCTATCAAGAAACATGGAATACTCCACCACTGATTAAGGCAATAAGTCATCAACCCTTAAGATTTCCATGGTTTGCACATGATTACAAATTCTCAAGCATTTATTTACCCATCCTATATAAATATATGCACTCCCCAATAGACCCAAAGAGAAGACAAGTTTTGAACGGTTCAAATCCACAATTTCCCAACGTAAGCCTCTCTCAAATTCCATTTTCTTCTTTCCTTCACTCTGATCCTTGCACTCCCAGTTCTGTGTAAACCTGCTTCGGATTAAGGCTTCATTATGGAGCTGGTCCACCGCGACTAGCCTAGTTCGCCATACTAAAACCCTGCTGGAAACCCTGTATCAACGTATCCAATGCTATTGGCCAGTCCATTTCCTGCATCAACCGTCTCAACTCTGAAATCTGTTGGCGCCCCGAAGATGTCCTCTGCAGTGATAGTCCATATTGAAGGAAATGGATAATATCCATGCAAACATCTGTTTCTTGGATTGACCCCAATCTAAGAGCATTCCCAAATACTTCTCTATGACCAGTATTCGCAGTTATTGAGCCATATTCCTTTTCAAAATCAGTGGGCAGCCATTATACAAATAGATTCTATATTTACTCAAATTAACGTATTGACCCATCGCAGAGCAATATTGGTTCAGAAGAGCACCCAAGTTCTGACATTCCCTACTGTTCCATCCATGAAAAAAGATAGTCATTGGCAAATACTGAGAAAGTGTAGGGTAGAACTTGTTTAGCTTAATTCCTCTGATAATCCCACCCTCAATTGCTTTGTTCATAAGCAAAGAAAGAACATTTGCCATTACAATGAAGAGATAAGGAGATAATGGGGTGAAAGTAGTGTAAGGGTTCTCCATTAACTTTCACACTAAAAAAACAATGGAAATACATTGCATGATCAAAGAAGACCTATCTATCATATAAACTCATTTCTAATACACAAACTCTTAAGAAAATATAGTCCACTATATCATAAAATTTTTGCATGTCTAGTTTTCATACCGCCTGAAACTTCTCCTTCCTCTTCTTTACCCTTAGTTGGTGCCCAAATAACCAAAATGTTGTCTTGGATTTGCCTTCCACTAACATAAGTGCTTTGCTCAATAGCAATTGAGTAAGGAAGCCAAGGTTTCAAGCGAGCCATCACCTTTCAAATAATTTTGTAACTAAAGTTGCAAAGGCTAATGAGTCTAAATTAGTCCATACTATCTAGGTTTGATACTTTAGGAATGAGTGAAATGGAAGTTTTTCTTTCAATAAATGTACCCGAGTGAAAGAAATCTTTTACTAATAGGAACACATCTCAATGAATATCCTCCTAATGATGATGATAAAATTGGTCATTCAGTTTATTGGGGTGGGGAGCTTTCGATTCTCCCATTTAGAAAACAGCTTCTTTTGCTTCCTCTATTGTTACGGAGCTGGTAGAGCATCATTCTTCCCATCTCGAAATAGAAAAGAGCATTGATCTACAATTGGTTGAAAATCTTTGAAACCCACTATCTCATAGAGTGACTAGTAGACATCAACAATGTGCTATTTCCAAAAATAATGCTGGCAACACTAGTTTTATTCATCAATTTTTAACATAAAAATCCGATTTGGATGTCTTCTCCAAACAATAGTAGCCTAAAAATACTTCATGTTCCTATTTCCATTTTAGCCAGCTAATATGCGTCCTCATATCCTAATACATCTTTTCCTACCTCCACAGTTTTTCAATTTGTTCCAAACAAGAGCTTGAAGTGCCCTCATTTTCTTAAATAAGGATCTAAAGTGGGCATGTTAGTGTCAACGAAAAGCTTTTCCTCACTAGCTAGTTAAGTGTATTTTTGTCATTTACTATTTTTTATTTTATTTTCATTTTCATTTTTTATTTTTTCTGTTTCTTTCTTTCCACAAAAAGACAAGCTCAAAAAAGAAAAAAAGGCTAAAAATAATAATAATAAAAAGAATAGGGGGAGGGTTAGGAACTAAGGCTGGGGCTAGCCCTCACGCCTGGGTTTCTCTAATTTATTTGTTTTTTTAAAAGCTTTAGCCTTTTTTTCTTTTTTGAGTTTGTCTTTTTTAATGAAAAGGAAAAAAGAAAGAAAAAAGGGAAAGAAAATAAAAAATGTATATAAAGGATGAGAGCGCCCTTGACTAACTAATGAGGCTTTGAGGTTGATATCTTCACTTTAAGCCCTTATATGAAACAAAATCGACTTCAGACTGTTATTTAAGAAATTGATCTTATTTTAAACAAGTTTTGCTTTAGGGCCTTATTAAAAAAATAATGGCACTTTAGGCCTTTATTTGGAATTCTTTTCGTGGAAATATGTAATTGAGGAGGCAAAATAGGGGCTTGGAAGTTTTGAGTTTAGGACTCCTGCTTTAACACCATGTGAATTTTGTAATACTATTGCCAATTGTTTTTAAAAGGTTAAACGGTTAGATAAATAGGTACTTTACTATTTGAATAGTCTATCATTATATTGTATTTATATTTGTGTGATTTTCCTCTACCTATCAACTTAAGCTTTTAGAATAGTTGGTATTAATCCCATGAAATCTCACATGGTATTAGAGCGTGACCCATACCAACAAAGAATGACCCAAGTTAAATCACTAATTTTTTCTCTCTTCTTGTTGTCAATCTCAATCATCATTTGCGTTGCAACCATGGTCTTCTTTGTTTACTTCCTGCGGTTAGTGACATTGGCATCTTCTCACCTCTCTTCAGTAACTTCCCAATTTTGTCGAGCTCAACAATGCCTACCATATGTGTTATTCGTTATGGGACTCTTTTTCAATGCAAATGTCATTGACAAGAAAAGCCGTTGTCAAGTGCCTAGGCAGCTATAAGTGTCGAAGTCAGGCGTTGAAGTCAAACACACTTTTATTGAGCAACCAAAGTTAAGCGCCATGAGGGGTGATGTAGTTTTGTTTGCTGTAATTCAAGTTGGGCACAATGATTTTTTCTTTGAAGAAAAGGAAGAAAAAGAAAAAAAAAATTCATATATCCATGTCATCTCCTTCTTCGAACATGAACTTCTCATAGCCAATGAAAACAACTTTTTGTTTTGGGATACACAACTACTATCTCTGATTACGTATTTGGTTTCCAACCTTATTACGTATCACTCTATAAAATTGATAATAAAATCGTCTTTCCATCTCGACTCAAGTACACATTGGATTAGGTAGTATATTAGTGTACTAAGTGAAAGTAGTTTTCGACAAAGATGAAGAGAATAACCTTAGTCTTACAAACTCATTCGTCCCTATTTGCCCACACTAGGCTATAAATCAAACAATATGTTTAATGGTCGATTACTTGTCTTCACCGGTGAAAATGACAAAGTTAGGCATTTTGAAACCTTTTCAAAAAGACTGATTATCAACCCATTCAGGAGGTGGTTTCCTATAAACAAGTATGATAACAACATGAAGTTGAACCCTAGTTATTGTCTAACTTCTTTGGCAAACTATATAGGGTTCAAGTGTGAATTTGTTGGTCATCTTACCCACCTAAGCAGTGATAACGGTCTTGTCAGGTTATTTGCGTTAATTGGCATGTTAAGACCAATAAGAATATTCACATTGAGTGGTACAAATGGAGCCACTAGCCTTATATTTTCTACATTTGGTAGTTGACTGGCTTGTCACCCAATTTGTTTTTCCAAATTATTGTTACCTATTTTGTTATTTCAACCGGCATAGCACGATTATCCTCATTATTGTTCCCTAGATTAGAAGGTTCAAGCCTTAGCATAATTTTTATTGGGGTTAACTACTCTTACCAACATTATAGCACCAATAAATGGTGAAGGATTAGGAACATACCAATTAGACAACCCTGGCCTTGGTAGTGTGTTGTCCTTCATAGCATCAATGACAATCGACTTGATAACGTTTGACATGTGACTTTCAATATAGTTGGTTATATCATTCTACTGCTCTTCGAACAATTTTCTCATGGTTGACACCATATTAGAATTTGGATCAAGATCCTTCAACTAATCTTTAGTGGGATGCATAGGAAGATTAACTTCCTTGCCTTGATTATCTTTAGTTGCCTCTCACAACAGCCCTTGTATTAGAATACACGACTGTCTCATTACCAAATTGTGGTAATGGGTTGTTATTGCCAACAACATTGTCTAATTGTGGTTGATTTCTAGTTTTTGCTATCGTAGTCCCCTCAAATTAACAAAATATGTCCCACTGGCATGTCAAAAAGATGTCTCAAAAAGGTGTAATTGAAATTCCTTACAAAATATTGATGGATTAATGTGACTTGACAAAGATTGCGAAGGGTACTTTGCTAATTCTGGACAAAAAGTATATGACAAGAAAATTAAAGGTATAAAGACTTGAAGAAATCGTGGCCATCCATGTAAATTGCAAGAAACTAAAGATAAAAGATAGGTTTGCAAGAGAATATTGAGTTTTCTGATTGATTGAAAGGTCCCCCTACAAGGGATACATTAGAGGTATCTATAATCTTCTATCAATGGTTACATATAACTGTTATTGAATTTGAGTAAAGAATTAACTTTATAATGTATTTACAAGAGTGATGTGATCTCTTATTATTTAGCTGCTTATCTACAGGAAGTTATTCAACAATACTTATTTACAAGAAGTTACAAAATCCTAAATTATCGAACATAATCACCCAACGGTTATGTCTTTACGTTGATTGTTTGCTACATATGACTTTGCCAATCAACTTCCCAAGTCTTGATAAAGGCTTTGTGGATGACTTTCACAATGATGTCAATGACTTCCTTCCTTTCAAATTTTCAATGTTTTGTTCATTGGTAACCAAACTCTGCTCTCATGGATGACTTTCACAATGTTGTCGATGACTCCCTTGATGAGTTTATCAATTCCCTTCAAATTGTTGATTGTTTTGTTTAGGAATATGTACATTACAAGTCCTAAAACTTATCGCAAAATTATAATCGAATTCCAAAACTTTTAAAAAGTATAATCAAGTCTTAAAACTCGTCAAATTAATGGAATCGAGTTATTCTGTTAACATCATCAATTGTCTAATAGAAACTACTAATGTGACATTTTTAAATTAATTTATTTTTCCTACGTGGTATTTTTAATTAATTTTTTCTTTAAATATTATTTAAATAATAGCAAAATACTAAAAAAAAAGCTAAGAATTTTTTTTTTTTTTTTAAAAAAAAAGGAAAAAAAGGGCAAGGATCATGGATGGGCGCTGCAACCCATTGTTGGAGGGTTGCCAGCCATCACCAACCTCGGGCAAGGGTTGACCTTGCTTAGCCAAGCCTCACTGGCCCAAGAGAGGGTTGGCGACACTCGCTAGGCTCAAGCGAGGCTTGCCCAATACCCTTGCCTCGGTCTGTGAGGGCCGCCCCTCCTTAGTTGCATAGGGCTAGCAACCTTCACTAGTCCCTTAGGCGATGGTTGGCAGCCGTAGCGCCCAGCCATGATCCTAGACCTTTTTCTCTCTCTTTTTTATTTTTATTTTTATTTTTAAATTATTTGAGCTTTTTTTAGTTTTTTGATATTATTTAAATAAGATATAAAGCAAAAAAATATTAAAAAATGCCACATAAGAAAATAAAATTAATTTAAAAATGTCACATCACCATTTTTCGTTAGAGAAATTGATGATGTTAATAAAAGAACTCGATTGTATCAATTTGACAAGTTTTAAGACTTGATTGTATTTTTTTAAAGTTTTAGAACTCAATTGCACTTTTATGACAAGTTTTAGAATTTGTAGTGTACATATTCCGTTTAATTTATTGCTGACCAAACTCTGCTCTCATTAATTAAATCTAATACTTGGTAATGGTACCCAAAAGTTGTTCATTATTTTGTGTCAATACAATTTATAGGCATTTTACGAATTTATGATATGATATAGTGTGTCTCAATTTTTTTATATATGATTAATGATAAGAAAATACGATGTGTTATTGCATTGCGAGAATTTGTGTTTTGCCGAGTAATTCAATGACTAGATGAGAGCAAGAGAGAGAAGAGACTTTTGACTTTCCTAGCATGATCCACAATAAAACTTTAGATTATTCAGAATCACTAAAACGCCTCATCCATAGAAAGAGTAACTTCCGATTATGGAAGGTCAATCAACATTTTCTCTTCAATTTTTAGATTATAATTTCTTTAACGACACATGCATTTAGAATCTCCTTTTACCCAGATACATATTATTATTTTTTGCTTGGATCCTCTTACCTAGATTTAATACCAAGAAACTTGGAAAACTCCATCTTATTACATGGTAAGCACATAATTACGTGGTATTACATGGTATGCACATAAATAGAAGACAATAAATCATCAACCCTTAAAATTTCGATGGTATGCACATAATTACAACCTCTCAAGCATTTTTTTTGCCCGTCCTATGTTAATATATGCATTCTTAAATAACCCAAAAGAACATAAAAGTTTTTTCAAAGGTTCAAATTCACAGTTTCCCAATGGAAGCCTCTCTCAAATTTATTTTTCTTTCCTTCACTTTGATTCTTGCATTCTCAATTCTAGTCGAATCTGCTTCGGATTATGGCTTCACCACGGAGCTGGTCCACCGCGACTCGCCCAGGTCCCCATACTACAACCCGGCCGACACCCCGCATCAACGTATGGCTAATGCCATTCGCCGGTCCATTTCCCGGGTCAACCGTCTCGATCCGAGCTCTGCCGGTGCTCCGAAGACGCCCTCCACGACGCTTTTCCCTAACGACGGGGTCTACCTTATGAACATCTCGCTCGGGAACCCGCGCGTGACCATACAGGGGATCGCCGACACGGGGAGCGACCTCATATGGACGCAGTGCAAGCCGTGCGCGGATTGCTTCAAGCAAGCGGCCCCGCTTTTCGATCCTCGCAAGTCCTCCACGTACAAGGACATACCGTGCAACACGTCGACGTGCGGAGTGTTCGATCAAACCTTCTGCATCGGACGACCAGGGGTGTGCACGTATGCTTCCAGTTATGGTGATAAATCTTACACTGTGGGAACCCTAGCCACAGAGACCTTTACCATTGGCTCCACCTCGGGCCGGCCGGTGAGCTTCCCCAAGGTGGTCTTCGGCTGTGGACACCGCAACAACGGGAACTTCGATCCTCATCAGAGCGGAATCATCGGGCTTGGGGGTGGCAGCGCCTCGCTCGTATCTCAAATGGGGAAGGCCACCGGCGGGAAGTTCTCCTATTGCTTGGTGCTCCATTCCTCGAATCATCAAGCCTCTAGCAAATTGAACTTCGGGGCCAACGCCGTGGTCGCTGGCCGCAGCGTCGTCTCCACTCCTCTGATCCAAAAGGACCCAAAGACTTTCTACCACCTAACCCTGGAAGCGGTAAGTGTCGGCGAGACGAGGATAGAATACACCTCCGGCAACACTTCCACTTCCGTAGAAGAAGGAAACATCGTCATCGACTCAGGCACGACCTTGACACTGCTGCCTCAAGAATTCTACACCAAGATTGAAGCCGCCATGGTCAAGTCCGTGAAATTACCCCGCGTCAGAGACCCGTCTCATGTCTTTAGCCTTTGTTACAAGGCCGAGAAAGATACCGGGCTCGGCTTCCCCACCGTGACATTCCATTTTAAGGGCGCAGATGTGAGGCTGAACACAGAGAACTCCTTTGGTCGAATCGCCGACGACATTATATGCTTCGCGGTGCAGGCGACCCCAGTCCAGCTTAACATCTACGGCAACTTGGCGCAGACGAACTACTTGATCGGGTACGACATTCAGAATATGAAGTTGTCCTTCAAGCCCGTTGATTGCACCTCGTACTGATTTCTTTCGTTAGGATCGAGTGGTGTGTTGTCTTTGAAAATAAAAGCCTTTGGTTGAACATACCGAAGATCAATCCTGATGTGGTTTGTATGGGATGTATCCTACGGACACTAGTTGTTACTGAATAATATCCACCTATGCTCAAGACAATCCATCCTTGCAAAATTCACTGATTCACTATTCAGAGTAGCAATTGGTTATTGAACTAGGAAGGAAGTTCTTCACATACACAGGTGAGACAATTAATAAACCCACCTCTAACTTTTTAGAATTATGAAAACATAACCTAAAATATTGAATTGCTCTTCTTTTCAAATATCTCTAATAACTTTAGACTTCATTTGTTTAAAAAAAAAAATGGTTTCGAAGACATTTCCTTAAAAATATTTCGCTACTATCACTTAAAAGAATTAGTCGATGAAAAATGTTTTCATTATCAATAGTAATTTATGTTCAAATATTTTTGTGGACGATGAAAATATTTTTTATTTGTTCATTTTATAAGTGATACAAGCTATGATTTTTAGGAAAATATTTTTCAAATTATTCTTTTTTCGCGAAAGAAACGCACTCTTGATTCACAAATCACAAAACTAGTGAATTGTGTTCACAAATAGAGATTGGAAATTAGGTTTTTTTTGCAATGCGGGTTTTTTTGGGTAGAATATTTACATCTTTGTTAGTAAAAGCGCAATAAATACTAATGTGAGATGTGATTTTGATGTTCGGTAACAAAATTGGGATGAAAACTTGTGACTTAAAATATGGAAGCGGAATAGCAGCATTGAATAAAAAGTGAGGGGAGGTTCTTTCCAGTATTCCCATCTGCCATTCAAAGCCGTAGTTGGTGAGTGCTGTCAGATGAAGCTCTAACGAGTGATAGTGAGCACTCTCCATGTCTAAAATTTAGAAATGTGCAAAACTGACCGTCTGAACTGGAAATCGCTCAAACTGAATTGATTTAGTTAGTTGGGTTCGGTTTTCTAGAGTATCGATTCAATTCTCAGTTCCTAAAAGTGAAACTAGTTTCCGAACGATCTGGCTGGCTCCAAGGAGAACTACACCCGAGCAACTAAACTAAACCAGACTGACTACATATATATATATATGAATTTCTTCTTCAAAAAAAAAAGTGACCAGCTTTTATTTTTTTCTTCATAATAGAATGCATCAACCAGTGGGAAAAGAAAAAGTGATCGGTTCTATTGGGCTAGACCGAACCAGTTATGCGGGCCGATTTCCGATCCTAGGACCAACCATTCCAATCCCCAATTCCTAATTTTGGGAACCACAAACCGTCGCCCCTAAATCAAACTCACCTATTTCTTCTTTAGGCCAACGAGCAACGTGTCCAATATAAAAGGAATTGACAATTTCACCGAATGTGCTCGGTCTGGCACGAATTGCACCTCTCTCTAAATAGGAAAAAGGTGGTGCAATTCAGAACTCATTGCCAGAAAACAGTAAGAGTAACTTTCTCACTAGACAACTCAATCATGAGAGCGCACACTCACCTATTTCACGTGCAATGGAGGCCAAAAGAATACCAAGGTCGCGGTTTAAGAATGTTAATGCAGATTCGCGTTCTGAGATTATTCTCGTGACGGAGAAGGGTTCGCCAGAAGCCGTATCAGACAACCCAAAAGCCAGGGCTGCATGTGAATCTCCGAGCCGTAGAAAGTTTTAGCAGTGGGAAAACGTTAAAGATGCTCAAGGGATGCCGAGTCTATCCAGGGAATGAGTTGTCATGGGATAGGAGTTAATAAAACCTACTGAACTGATGGAACCGCTTCCTATGCAGAAACTTCAGTACGTAATGTCAATCAAGGTATGCTCACAGAGGAAAACTATGAATTAATTACTCTAGCTTACCCTCAAGTGACAACCCATTAAGAAATCTAAGTATACGTCACACACATGTTTCTTCAGAGTTGAAAGTTCATATCTTTAGACTATAGTAAGTGACAACATCTCGATGCAATCGACGTGTGGAAAGAAATCCAAAAATTTTAATATGCAGAAAAGCTTGTGCATAACCCACAGAAAGCTTCTCTTAAGATTTTAAGATTCTAGTTCAAAATTAACCCTTGGGCCAGCTATGACTTATCATAGCATGTGATTTCAGCATAGATAACTCACATTCCAGAAAAGTTGGTATCCTAAATTATCTGATGCGATGCTCAACTATCCCTGGTGGTGGTCATCCTGCCATTGTATCTTAGGAAATAACATATCGCTAGAAAACGCAAACCAAAACGGAGGGCCTTCTAAGTTTTCTAGAATTTTCCACCTTAGCAACATTCAACTCTTCATTCATTTTGCATATCAGATTAGGAGATCCTATGGAAAAACTCATGCAGCTAAAAGAAGTGACTGTGTTTGTGAGATTCCAACATACCTGTAGATATTAAACCGAAAGCGTTCATTTACCTTCAAAACCATATTGTATGCTTCTAATAAGCAATTAGCCTCCATCATGTGTGTCCAAGGGCGAATTTCCTTCGAACAGAAAGTATCACAGATGTGCCCTTGACAAGAGGCCACATTCAAAATAAAGCTCGAAAGGGTGGAAATTAAAAGTATCAAATGAAGGCAACAAAGATGAAAACCCTGGTATGGATCATATCGAATGTTCTTGCAGTTTTGAGAAAAGATTCTAACTACTCTCAAAGTTGTGCTTCAACTTCTGTGTACTCATCTGGATTGTAAGCATGCTGAGCCAAACAAAAATCTGTAAGTTTTAATGAAGAAAAGGTTTCATTCAAGGATCTTTTAAGAACTGATACAGGACCACAAGAAATGTGACTGAGTAAACAAATCAATGTTCTAGAAGTGCCTGAACATACTAAATAAACAGCATTTGGAAAGATTATTGTGTGGTAAAAGGGAACCGGGGGATGTAATTCTAAATTATTTGTTAGTCTTCAAACCTGATAAAGGGACAAGATGCTGCTGTAATCAGGAATTGCTAATATATTAACTAACTGAATGAAAATTATATGCAATATTTCAGAGGATATAACAACCAAGATTAACTTCCTTTCAAATTCTAATTTGGCCAACAAGGAGCAGTGTAGCTGAACTCAACCTTTATGCTTGACGAAAGTCAGCCACGAAAAAAAAAACAAGCAACGTAAAGAAATTACTTACGCAAAATTCTTAGCCTGTGATATGTTGAGGGCCTAGAAGATGCATTAAACTTTACTCTCTGATCCCAGGTAGTTGGAAGCACAAAGGAAGAGGAGAGAAACTTCGCATTGAATTGTAGTAATCAGGAGCTGAACGTCTTTTCTACCTTATAAACGTCTGGCTTGGGAACCCATGCGTAACAATCATGGGGATTGCTGGCACAGGGAGCAACCTCATATGGTGCAGTGCAAGCCGTGGACGGACTGCTTCAAGCGAGCAAGCCCGCTTTTCGACCCTTGCAAGTCCTGCACGTACAAGGACATCTCGTGCCACATGTTGCTGTGCAGAGTGATCGACCAAACCTCCTGCAGACGAGCGAGGTTCTGTGAATATTCTCACTTATGGTGATGGTTCATACACTATGGGAACCCTACCCACGGAGACCTTCACCATGGCGTCCACCTCGGGCAGGCCCGTGGAACTAAGGTGCACTTTGGGTGTGGACACGACAATGACGATGATCACATGAGCGGAATCCTTGGGCTCGGGGGTGGCGGTGCCTCACTCATAACCCAAATGGGCAAGGCCACCGGCAGGAAATTCTCCTATTGCTTGGCGACCTATTCCTTGGATCATGGAATCTCTAGCAAATTGAACTTTGAGGCCAACGCCATGGTCGCTGGCTGTGGCGTCTTCTCCACTCCTCTAATCTAATCCAGACGGAGCAAAAGACTTTCTACTGCCTAACTTTAGAAGCGGTAAGTACCAGCAAGACAAGGATAGAATACACCTCCGATGAAACTTTCGTTTCTGTGGACTAAGGAAACATCATCATCGACTTGGGCCCAACATTGACGCCGCTGCCTTATGATTTCTACACCAAGATCGAAGCCGCCATGGTCAAGGGCTGACCCGTCTCAGGTCCTTAGCCTTTGTTACAAGGCCGGGATGTATGTCGGGCTCGGCATTCCTACCATGACATTCCATTTCGAGGGCGTGAACTG